>CM060918.1:593177593-593804260 GCA_030737875.1 Allium sativum
TTCTTTGTACTCTGATATATTCTGTACTCTGATGTAACATTATTGTAATGTAATAAAAGTCTGTGGTTGTTGTTCTAATGTTTTGTATTCCCAAAGTTAACGTATGCGGGAATTGAACGGTCTTGGTCGATTTAGCGGTCGATTAAGTCCGGGCAAAATCCGTATCGTTACATTGTGTCTGATAACAGTTCAAGGATTTATGCCGTTTGGATCAGACCTGTGTGGCTTACGGTAAATTCGGAAGGCGGGGATTTTCACGTCACTACAACATACATTTTTAAACAATAAGGTTTCTGTTTATGCACATGACCACTATTTCACAATGAATAAATTTTCTCATGAATTTCTTTGCATACGTCCAACGGACATAGCTGACATACTGGTACTTATAAAGATAACATTATATTTTATGTATTTTTTGTGCTTGAAATAAAATATCACATATTTAATATTAAAAAATACATTTTTATAATCATTATCTTACATGCATGATACACGAATCTAGTCGAAATTATATTGGGCTGCCATTTGGTTGCAAGATGGAAATTTTTTTAAGAGCATCAGTATTGACATTGAGTTAATGTTCCTAACAAAGTTCATGTCCAATGTCTTGATGGTCCACATAGAACACTCTTTATCAATGTTTGGACCATGACATTATGTGAAAAATAAAAAAAATGAACGTTGTTTATTTGGAAAATAATAATAAAGGGTAGTGAATTATTATGTAAGAGTTGAATTTAAATGGAAATTCTATTTGAATGTAGAGTTTGATATTAAGGATGTTGGTTTGCTAAAGGAGGAGAATTTACATATGTTTCTGTTTAATTAACTATTTAGACAATTTACAAATAAAAATAAGTTTCTAAGGAGAGGTCTATATAATTTGTCCTAAGTAACACGGATTATGGTTAGTAATTAAATGAGAATAACTTTGGACTCTTCTTACATTTAGAATTCATTATTTTACCATGTATAGTTCCTATTTTGACTTCGTAATTTTTCACATTATGTATATGTAGGTTCCTACTTTATCGATACAAATTATTGACTATGCATCTTTTGACCATTTGATCCAAATTTAATAACTTAAGTTATATCTTCGGGTAAATCTCATGCGTAAATTTTTTGTATTCGAAATTATTTTGTTTACCATTTTGTAATTTTCTTTTGGTGATGTCATTTCAGTTATTATATTTGCAAAAATATTTGGAGTAAGAGAAAAATCATCTAACTACACCAACTGTTTAATCATACCGTGTGTGAGTGTGTGCATGCATGTGCTTATATATATATATGTATGTATGTATGTATATGTATTTATATATTTGAAAGCCTATTAAGATATAAAATGATAACACAAATATAGTTACAAGCCATCTCAAACATTTATATCCCCACATGAATTCTACCTTTTATATAAAGACTAATAAATCTAGTGATTTAGAATTTAGATATCCAAATTTGTGTCCTAATATATATATATATATATATATATATATATATATATATATATATATATATATATATATGTGTGTGTGTGTGTGTGTGCGCGCGCGTGCGTGCGTGCGCGTGGGTGTGTGCACGCACGCATGTGTATTATGCATTATGTTACATATATTAGAAATATAACATACCAAATCCACTATAGTCTGGCGCAAATACTGTTGTTCCATGATATTTAATATATAAATTAATTAAGCTATGTACAACAAATAACATGGTCAACTATACCTATTGTGGAAACAAACTGTAGATGTCGTAATAGCAGTTTGTTTTGACAACTTAGTTACTCAAACGTATGCATGGAGCTGTGTTGTAACTTGACATGCAAATGATGTTTTATCTTATAAAATGGTGGACAAAGTCGAACGCGATATGTTCAATTGAAATCATACTATTTAAATGGATGAACATATGAACTTAAAATAACACGATAAGGGAACTTCGATAATAAAAATCGGGTATCTGAAACACTTACCAGTATAACAAACACTTACACAACAACTACGCAAATAATTTTCTTATCTATTTAATCATGTTTATCTTATATAAGGGATGATGTATATGTTTGTGTTGAACATGCAGAAGATAGTTTATCCCAAACCGTATGCACACATATTTATTCCTATTTCTCTTACACACAAACACACACACACACACACACACATATATATATATATATATATATATGTATGTATATGTATGTATGTATGTATATAGGATCAGGGACACCTCAAAATAGTGCATCACCCCTATAGCCTCCCTAATTTCCACCACACATTTATGTTTCTCTCTCTTCCCATTAACTCCCTCTCCCTCCACTAAAATATTGTAATATATATGAAAGGCTATATTGGAGTGCATTTGGGGTGCCAAGAAAGTGTGGTACCCTATAAACCCCATATATCTTTATGACTTAGTTCAGGAGGGAAACCGACCGGAGTCATAAAACCCTCCCTAGTGCACCTAGCTCGATCCGTGAGCACTACATAAGTGGCTGATCATAGCGTATGCACATGGTAAGCTCTTAACATGCCATTCTGGGTTTTTAACTCGCACCACTATTACCATGGTGCAAGTCCTTAACCGCTGGGCTACTGCTGCGGACATAAGTTGTAACATCCCAAGATTTCGCGATAATTTATATTATTGAATTTAATATAATTTTGGATATTATATAGTTATAAATGAAAATTAATAATTTAATTGTGAAATTCTCTGTAATTAACTTAACTGAGTTGTCTAAAATGATGAAATTCAAATTATACTAACAACAATAACTCGTATTGTTTATTAATAAAATTTTGATTTAGTTGTATATAAATATTGAAATAAATTTAAATAAATATTAAAAATATTTGAATGAAATGGAATTATAAATTTATAATTGAAACTCAAGTTGAATCAGGTTAACAATAAAAATTTGGTATTCAAGTTTAATGAAATTTTATTTATATAGTTAATTGGAAATTTTATTTAATTTATATGAATTTATGAAAACCTTTAAAATTCAATTTAAAGGTAAACAAACAGAAACTGTATATTTTATTGTATTAGTGAACTGGTTATATTTGTCATTTTGCAAACGGTATCAGAATTCGATGAGAATAATTTTATTGGATCTGTAATTGTAAATTTTTGTCAAATCAAAAATTTCAGAGCCAATGGAGTTATAGCTTGATTGTAATAAATTAAATCATGTTGAAATTTTTGTGTATAATTTAATTAAATAGCCGAGTTTTAAAGGAAACAGCTACAGACTTTGGAATTGGGCCTTCAAACCTATTGCACTGCATTCAGAAGGGGTCAAAACCAATTGTTAGGCAGTAAGCGGTCCTGATTTGGTCTCATCCAAATTTTGGCATAAATACACGCAAATCGAGAAATATATTATTAAAGTATTAATTCCAAAAAATAATTTCAAAGCCGCCACTTCTTATTTTTTAATGGCCAAAATTTTTGAATTTTTTCACCCTTATTTTCTTATGATCCGATCAATGAAATCAAGAAATTTCAAAAGCGAAATCGAAGCACTCGACGAGATCTACACATCTATATGGTTGGATCAAATTTTAACAACATAAATTTTCCAGAATACATCCATGAAGTCGGTGTTGTTTTCGAGGATTTGGAGGTCGTGGGGATCATCAGACGGGACAGGGTTTGGGTCGGAGGACAACGGGAGGTGGCGCACACTATGGCATTGGTCGATTGACTCCTGGAGCTTCAGCGTGATGTGAGTGATTTTGGAATTTGCGAATGCATGGGTTCGGTCCTGGAAGAGATGCGCGATTTAGGAAGATGAAGGCGGTTTCTTTTTCTGTGTTGACATGGCAGATTTTGTACGGGTGAGATTATTTATTTATTTATTTTATATAATTTGAATTTCGAATGATTATCCACGTATAAATTTCATATAGGAACTCCAATTGACACGCGGTTTTGTTGCATTAGAATCATATCGACGAGCTCTTCGCGATGGCACTAATTTGAACTGATTTTGTGACCACTGATTTTTGGCCTAAAATTCGGATTTCAATCTCGATCAGAACAAAGGTGAGTGATTAAACCTACTCACATCTAACTAAAATATTTGATTGTTATTTAAATTAAATTCATGTCATGATATGATTGTATTATTTGCTATGCGATTGTTTAAATTTAATATTATGTTAAATTTTTATAGACTGTATAATTTAATTTAACTGTTATATAAATTGTACTATTAGAGATTAATTTCTAGTTTTAATAATAAAAAATAGAATCTCATACCTGATGACTAGTAACTGATATTATTGGACTATTTAGATGTGTCGATTTTGATGTATGCCTTGAATTTATGTAATAATGTGGTGATATGATATTCATCTTGTTATCGATATTGTTTATATAGGTTACTGATTTTTGTGGATTAATCCCTACCATCACCCTAAATGTTATGGACATCAAATAAAACCGAGATTAACCATTAAAATGAATTAAGAACATAGGTTGAAATGATAAATACCTATGACCCTGATTTAGATTGAAATGATATATATCCTTTTCCAAAATACAAAAATTAAGTTTTAAGTATTACTTGGCTATAGGATAGAAAATTATATACGGACATCCGTTTGTTAAATAAAAGTTGTTTATAATCTTGAATTTTGAAATTTTGTTTTAAAGACAAATAAATGATATTATTAGTTTATTTTCTTTAAATTTGAACTTTAAGCCTTGAAATTAAAATTTTAAATTTTAAGGAATTCATATATGTGAATAACTGAAGTTGAAGCTGAATTGAAAATTAAATATAAATTTATCGAAATTCAATTGTTTACCCATCTTTGATATTTACTTTAAATTAACTTGATTTATACCAATAATTGAATTGTGAACTCGAGATTTTTATAAACGAGTTATTCAATGTGAGAATCATAATTCAAATTTAATTATTAAATCGAATTGTTTGAAATTGAACTGTTGAATCGAATTGAATATGAATGGGAAGTCAAATCCTTTTAAACTAATATATCGAAATTTAGTCGAGTTGATTTGAAACTGAAATATGTTTTCCTGTTTGGTTAAATTTTAAAGATAAGATTCTTATTCCAACTATATTATTTTTAAACCATTTTATGAGCTATTTTAATTTATAATAATAATTTTCTTTTTAAACTATTTACCTTATAACTATTTTATTTTATTATTTATTTTAAATTAACTATCTTAATATTTAACTATTTATTTTATAAACTACTTTATTATTTTGGCTATTGATTTTACTAAATTTGATTGTTTTATTTAATTTACAAACTATTTATTTTCCAAACTATTTAAATTATATATCTAATCTATTTCAAATATATTTTTAATTATTTTAATATTCAAATTATTGTAAAGTTGGAATTGTTTCAAGATTTTAAATTAGTTTAAATGTAGATTTTATGATGAATAATATTATCTCTTGAATATTAAAATGATTTTCATAAAAATCTGGTAATTTGATATGAAGTACGAACCCCTTTGAAATGTAAAAGAACTGACCGGTGTGAGAAATGTAAATGACTGGTTGTTAAAGAGACCGGGATCGGATATTGTCATACTGTCTGCCAATATCGAAAACCACTTTAACAACTGTGTACGCGGTGGAGTTCCACAATGAAGTAGGTTGATTTGGAGGCGATTACTGGATTTGAAGAAAGAGAACAATGATGGATGTCCTTGACCTTCGGGTCATAATTAAAATGACTAAAACATGGCTATACCGTGACCAAGTGGGGTCAGCTACCTCCATCGGCAACACTTTTTCCTTTATTACTATAGTCCCTCAGTTTGATTGATTTGATGCGCATTCGTGATTTGGGAGTGTTGTTCGAGGTAGGCGGTAGTCGCGGCTATGCGTTACCACCGGTTCGAGCATGCAACTAGTTTATTCCTACTCTAGGCGTTCCTCGTGTGCCTTGTCATATTATCCTGATTCGAGCCCCCTACGACTTTGATTTGTACCGTACCTATGGAATGCCCTCTGATAGCCACTACGTACAGTGGAGTTTTTGGTATCTGTATAGACTATGGTATTACAAACTGTGTAAGGGTAATAATGGTAATCCCGCTTACGCTATTTTAATATTTTATAGTTAAACATAGACACTATTATAATAGCGTATTGTATTATATATTATCCAGTTTAACGAAGCCTTAGGTGATGGAAATTCCCGTAACATCTCTTATGTTATTGCACTCATATTATCGCATGAATTTGAATTAATTAATATGAGAATATTTTAAATCTAATCCGTGTATTTTTGTCCTTTCATTTGTGCTTGGGTCAGCTTGAGTTTTCAGTTATTAAAGACAATGTTATGAAGATGAAGATGGAGCTTGCCAGAAGTATTATTATTTATTTCCGCTGCAAATATTGGTATGTTTATGATCTTTGAAAATCGTTATAAAATAAAATCAAATGCATGTTTTAAAATCTTCATGAATTGTTATTTAATTATTAAATTTTGTCCCTCCGCTGTGAGATTCTTTGTTTGTTTCTCTTCTTCTCTTCTTTTTCTTATATAAATCACAATAACTATCCGTATTTTTGATATGTTTAAGTCGACATTGAGGATCATTGTTTATTTGAATAGTTAAAAATCTAGGATGTTACATTTGGTATCAGAGTTTTGTTTTAGCGAAAAACTTGGCTTTTTTTGGGATTAACTCATTAGAGATAGGGTAGTTATACCTATAATGAGTTTGAGTGTATATGAGAGAGCATACTTGTAATTTTGATATAAAATGGTTTTGGATTATGTTGGTTTGTCTTGTTGAGTATTTATGAATTATGGTAGGTACTTGGGACGCCAAGGCATCGATAGGGATTTCTAAACACTCGATTAGGGCTTATTGACATAATATTGTTTTGAATTATATATTTCTATATATCAAGAATTTGAAAATATATTAGTTTTTATTTTGTTAATGATAATATTAAATTTTCATCATTTATTACTCGATTAATCAATAATTTAAAACTATTGGTTATTGAATAGTTTAAGAAATAAATATTGAAAATAAATTGATAATGAAATATTAAAAATTAATTGGTAATGAAATAAGAAGTTAAATATGAATTTGAGAATTTAATTTCAGGTGGTTTTGTAATACTGTTTTGCAAAGGGTTTGATATAATATATTTATATTTTAAAAAAGTTATTTCATATAGAAATTGTTTTCATATGAATTTTTGAAATAAGTGTATATTTTCCCTTTTGCCTTTGGAAAATGATCTCGGTAATGAGTGCACGCATTATCAACATTATTTAAAGAGACTAAGTCGAGGATACCACTTTGAACTTTTATACTTTGTTCGGAAATTTGGATTTCATTTATATCTTTCAAATTACTGTTTGACATAAAAAACAAAATGTTTATATTATTTTAAAGTTGATTTGGAAACGAACCCGAAGTTGAATTTTTAAGTTCTTGAATAGTTAATGATATTCAAATTGTTGAAATGAACTAAAAATTGAAATTATTGAAATTCTTGAATTGTATTATAAGAAAATAAATTCTAGAGAGTTATAATTAAAATAAAACTCTTAGTTGTTTGAAATAACGAATTTAAAATAAACTGAAACTATTGAACATGCATAAAAATCGAACATTTCCGTAGCATATATATAACTTAACAATTAATCAAAAGTTAACATGTTACTGGAATAAATTTAGATAATATACAAGTACTGGGATGAATAATGAATGTTGAAAAATTGACGGTTTATAAGTACGAATGAAATTTAAGTTATGAAATGAACGAAATATACTTGGTTATGCTTGAAATTGAACTTAACTAGATAATGAAGATAAACCAAATCAATGAAATAAACTAGTAAAATAAATTGTTTGGTTATGAATTAAATTGTATAGCTATTGATGGTTAGATATTTGACGACTTAGGATAATCGATCTTTTCAATTCGATAATAAATGTTAACTTGTTTTATGGAAATAAGAGTGAATTGGTTTATAAATTATAAATTTAAACGAAGATTGAATGAGTTAATTAAATTTAATTTAAATGGGCTCGTCGCAAAGCTACAGTTCGTAATTTTCCAAATTGAAGTTTAAATGAATGTATAGAATTCAAAATAAGTCGGAACTCTTTGAAATAAGAATCTTTTGGATCTATTAGAATATAATTTTCTAATGAAAGAGAAAAAATTTTATTTTGACTTGTAGATTTTAAGGTATGTATAATTCAAATTTTAAAAAAAAATCGTGGTTTGGTAATTCACGATTCAGAATTAAATTATTAACGAAATTAGTTATATAAACTAACGAATGAGACAAATTTAATAAGAAATTATATGGTTAAATATATATAAATTGACAACTTTCTTACTATGCCTTTTCGAGGGTGAAAAGATTTAAGGTGGGGGAGAATATAACATCCCAAGAATTTGCGATAATTTATATTATTAAATTTAATATGATTTTGCATATTATATGGTTATAAATGAAAATTAATAATTTAATTGTGAAATTCTCTGTTAATAACTTAACTGAGTTGTATAAAATGAAGAAATTCAAATTATACTAACAATAATAATTCGTATTGTTTGTTAATAAAATTTTGATTTAGTTTGTATCTAAATATTGAAAGTTGAAATAAATATTAAAAATAATTGAATGAAATGGAATTATAAATTTATAATTGAAATGCAAGTTGAATCAGGTTAATAACAAAATTTTGGTATTTAAGTTTAATGAAATTTTATTTATATAGTTAATTGGAAATTTTTCTTGATTTATATGAAATTAGGAAAACCTTTAAAATTCAATTTTAAGGTAAACAAACAGAAACTGTATATTTTATTGTATTAATGAACTAGTTAAAGTTGTCATTTTGCAAATGATATCAGAATTCGATGAGAATAATTTTGTTGGATCTGTAATTGTAAATTTTTGTCAGATCTAAAATTTCGTAGCCAACAGACTTATACCTTGATCGTAATAAATTAAATCGTGTTGAATTTGTGTGTATAATTTAATTAAATAGCCGGGTTTTAAAAGAAACTTCTATAGACTTTGGAATTGGACCTTGAAACCTATTCCATTGGGTTCAGAAGGCGTCAAAACCTATTGTTAGGTAGTAAGCGAACCTGATTTGGACTCTGTTCGAATTTTGGCTTAAATAGTGAAAATCGAGAAATATATTACTAAAATATTAAATTCAAACCCTAATTTCAAAGCCGCCAGTTATTAGTTTTTAATGTCCAAAATTTCTGAATTCTTTCTCCCTTATTTTCTTATGATCCGATCATTGAAATCAAGAAATTTCAAAAGCGAAATCGAAGCACTTGACGAGATCTACGCATCCATACAGTTGGATCGAATTTTAATAACATAAATTTGCCATAACTCATCCATGAAGTCGGTGTTCTTTTCAAGGATTTAGGGGTCATGGGGATCATTGGACGGGATGGGGTTTGTGTCGGAGGTCAACGGGAGGTGGCGCACGCTATGGCATTGGTCGACTAGGTCCTTGTAACGAACCGGGATTTTCGACTCCGAAAATCAACATCATACTACCATGTTGACCATTCAGACATCGAACATTCCAGATCATTAATAGAAAGAAGTTAGAGGGTGAGAATAGATAAGGTAGAAATATTGAATAGAAGAAGAAGAACACAACACAGAGTCTCACATCGCAGCGGAACAAAATATAATACAGAAATAAATCTTTATTGAAAACTTGTAAAATACTTACAATATCAGAGTACATCATACCATGGGACAGTTATAATAGTCTGTTCCCATATACAACACTCAGCGGAATAGTAATATCATACGTCTGGACTCTTCCAGCTCGTCTCTTCACAGCAGTCGATAACCTGAACCTGTACAATCCGGCCTAACCCGAGCATTTACAAAACACCGGGTCAGTCTGGTGAACCAGAGTGAGATAAACTCGCACAGTTATAAGGGTGAATCATCAAATCATGATTTTAAAAGTTCAAAATCTTTTTCCAAAAGGAAAGGATAATCGTAAGTCCAAATCCACACATAAACACGGACGGTTTTTACCTTACGATAACCCAAAACAGTTTTGAAACCAATATCTTGTCTGATATTATAATAATGTCTAAATACAAGTAAATAAAAATCTAGTGGAACGCTTGCATCTCACGTTCCACATATATAGTATACAATCAAAACCCGTAGGCGCTTATTGGATATTGGATTCCAACTTGACAAGGTATGGGTCCACCTTCCGATAGTGTATCTCTAGAGACGAATACACTGGGTTCAACAAGAACTTCTTGCAACCCGGCCCTCACATGACCGACCACTCATTTCGCTTGAGTGTATCGAATGTATATCACCGACGGTTGGGATCAGCAACCGTCTCCCGACAAGGGACAGCATCGAAACATAGATTTAAGAAGCAAATAGGATTTCCTCTAGATAGGTGATCATACACCCTAATGGGAGCGACCCACATAGCCATGCTGCCTGCCCGATTTTTGTCATTTCCCGGTTGATGAGGCTTGAGGTCTAGATTAGCTTTCGAACATCTGGTCATCATTCACTTTGAATGCCACATCGTCAGATCCGTCAGATATCACTAATTGACGTCCACAAAAATACTCTAGCTGAAAGCTAGAGAACGGCGATTCTCCGCCAACAACTATCGTACGTTTGAAGAAATCAACGTACGTGACTCTTTGGAAATACTCTGTCAGACACTCGTCCATATACGTCATCCAGGAACAGGATGAACCGAAGGCACTCTCCTACTGCATCCATATAGGAATCACCCCATGGATCAGTAGCGAGAAGTCCTTGCACTCGTGGATTCCAACCACGACAGAACCACAGTTTACCTCTGCTTGCCAGGCAGAGAACATTAGTGGTCCTTCCGTTGATGAAGATCCACGGTCTTCAATGCTCCATTTCGATCATCTCCTGATATCTTCACGTATTTGTTGGTCGGAATGGTTTCCGAATAACTTCGATCCCGGTCTTTCCGTACCAACAATCGTATTGGGAGGGTTTGATAGTCGGTGTTTTAACTATCAAAATATACAGTGTTTCAAACATGACACTCCACTGAGTCCACTGGTTAAGAATTCAGCATCACCTGGCCTTTAACAAACTAATTTCCTTTTTGTTAAATTAAAACTTCTAACTCTTTTAAATATTCAAAAATACGATATTTGAATAATTCTAATTCGATTTAACTCTAATCGATTAACTAATATTTGACTTAACTCCATTCGCTTGACTCTAGGTCGCAGCGATCACAATGGTTACGCCTGATTCCCTCAGGAAACATCCGACCGCCGTAGGCTATCTGCAGCCCTGCGAATTACGCTAGCAGTCATACGAAATGGCAACTTAGCCGAATAATTATGTTTGGCTAATTCTATCTTGAATAGCTATATTCAATTTCCCATTTGAAATCTCATTTAGAATTCTCATTTTTAAAATCTCATTTTCAAATAACGTTAATGTAAAGTTAACGCTTTACACTTTAATTCTCGCTTAAAACCTCTGGTTTATAATAAACCCTTTTTATCGTAATCTCCTTTCACTTAATTATATAATTGAGTACGTTTATTTCCCTTCACCATTCAATTAGCTTGCATCTCACATTCGGTAACTTTTTAAATGACTTCCCATTTAAATATATATTCCTAACTTTATCATTAATTAAAATAATAACTTATTTCAAATATTAATTACTTTAGTAGTTAATCCCTTTAAATTCAAACAATATTCATTTAACTATTCTAGTCAAAACACATTAACTTGATAAACAAATTCTAATTCCAAACGGTTGATTTAATTAACTCAAAAACTTGATTATCTTCTTAACCGATTTCAACAAATCCTCGCTTTAAATTAATTAAAAATATAATTAATTTAAATAGATTCTAATTATTTGTTTTCCTTACAAAACAATGATCAAAGTTTAACCCTTTCAATTCATTCCTTATCTTCATACTTGAAAATCTGATTAACATCAGCATATACTTTATAAAATAAACCAACCATAAATCAAGGTCTTAAATAAATAAAATATTTATTTAATTCCCTCTTATACTTTATCCAAATAATATATTTCAAGATCTGAGTCCAGTTATAAAATAAACTTTATAACTTCACTTTTATCGACTTACCTAACGGTGAATCCATATCTATAAACCGATTGATTTTTAAAGGCCATACTCTGCCAAACACTTAACCAATATCACCCATTGGTTTAAACCAAACAGATGTTGAATATTTAACTAAAAATCAACCATCCAATCAATCACACAAACAGATCAGTTCATATATGGTCATATGAAAATAAATACTATATTTGAGGAATCCGGTTGGATCCCTCCAACATGTTCTTCCCTGTATTCAAATGGTTATCTCAAATCAGACGGTTCAGTTTTGTTTAACTGATAACACTAAATTAACAACCGTTTAACATTAACCACAAGCAATTCAAACAATGCAACCATTTTAAACGTGTTTATAAATAAACATGACCAACCAAGGTGAGTCACCTTTATTGGAACCAATCGTTAACAATAACGATTTGGTATTTCACTGAAATTAAACACAGTTTAATTTCATCAGTTAAATCAACAACAAGTGTATAACTAGCAAACATGCAACCATCAGCAAGCAGAGCACATAAAATAAAAATACCCAATTTATATAAAATATAAAAAGGGTAACTGAGTGAGTTTAACTCACCTTGATCCTGTTGTTCGTTTGTAACCCGAACTGATTTGTTTCTTCAATCCGTTGCATTTCCTCCATTTGCCGTTAATTCCTGTTCAAGCATCATCAGCCCATACTTCTCTCTGTTATTTTATTTTTCTTTGTATCAAACCACATCCTGCCTTCACTCTTCGCCCCACGCTACTTATTTACTTCTTTGCTACAGTTCTTTTACTTCCTCTCCGATCTACAGAAGCGCACCACCCTACCTGTTCACGCAACTGCGGATCATTGTCACCATGCCGTATACTTCCAACTTCCACCAACCAACGCCACTTCTCCACTGGACCCGGCTCCGAATGTCAGGGAACCCCACGGCTACCACCAGCAAAGATCCGCCCATCCTTACTCTCGTGGTACTATGCTGCCACGTTTTGCAAACAGAGTGATTAAGGGAAGTTTGGTTTATTTGTTAAGCTGAGATGGTTTCATTCGGTTGGAAGTGAAGCAAGAAATTATATTTATAGAAGAAGGGATACCGTGCCAACCACGGTTTATTATTTTATTCTTGTTTGGCAACCACGTAAAGTAGGCTCCTATGCTTTAGGGTAGAGGCTCCTTTTTCAAATGAAGCTGCACGTTGCTGCCTTTCAATTGTCAGTTGTCACAAAATAACGTACCACTCGCATGTGAGGTCTTGAAAAACGCAAATCATAGAGTTATAGTGTATTTTAAATATTATTTACAAAGCTTGACCGTGAAGTAGTTGATAAAAACCACCGCAACGATTTCTGTCTACTGATAAAAATGCTGTTCTTGATGTAAACGATATTCCGGATCCAATGGGACAAGTTTCGTCGCAATCCGAGGTCGTATGGAAAAATTTCCTTTATAAAACCAGAATTTAACACGCATTTTATTTTTTTACGGTCACCAGATAAATCAAATCAACTTGAAACTTCCCAATCTTACAATAACTTTTCGATACGAACCCAACGGCACTAGTTTCGTCGCATTCTGAGACTGTTTGCCCGATAGGCTGTTTTTACCCCGAACCGCCCTACCCTTTTTAACTCCAAATTTTCCGGTCTCTAAAAATAACAAACCATATGCCTATCCTGACTCTAATCGACGATACGAACTCAATGGAACTGGTTTCGTGGCCTAATTCAATCGTCTGCTCAAGTTATACTCAAATACTCCTTGTATTTATTTGAATGCGCGCTATAGAAATTATATAGGCGTTTACGGCTACCATGGTCACATACGACATCGGTTTTCCACGCAATTCACCACCGTACAATAATTTAACGATACGGTTCTAATGAAACTGATTTTGTCGAAATCTGAGTCCGTTTGCAAAACGGCTACTTTAAAGGCCTATAATTTAATAACGATTTTCCATAGCGACTATTTCAAAATTTGATTTGGCCATAACTTAAAATCTATAACACGAAATCTGGGTTTTTCTCTTTCATATGAAAACTATCGTCAATACGGTTCCAACGTGTCTTGTTTCACAGAAATTCGACTTATATCGAATCCTGTATTCTCAGTTGAAGTTCAAAACTCAAATTTACGAACTGCACGCCATTTTCAAGCTCGAATTTATATTATATATAAATTATAACGTTCAACTTCGTTTTAAATAGCGAATTCAATATTTAATTCCATTAATATTCCAATAAAATATTTAAAACTAATTTAAATATTCATATTCAAATGGTCGAAAAACACGGGTTGTTACATTCTTTCCCCCTTAAAATAATTTCGTCCTCGAAATTGCTAAGGTACGAAAGAACATTATAAACTCATTAATTTCAATCTAATTTTATATTAAATTAGAAACCTATTCAATACTGTAAATAAATATTTTCAAAAATATCGAAAATTTTCTAACACCTTAAATTTTCGAAAAAAAATTCGCCAGCACCTCCTCTGTACAGCTCAATCGGTACAACCACAACTCGCCTCTCTAGGCCTTCTCCAATCCAAAAGAAAATGAAACGGCCAAGTGGCTTGCCATATAGGCTCATAAATCTCATCAAACTCATATGAATATAAACGTGTACCTTTTTGTCGGGCATATCATTATATCATTCCCATCTGCTACCCCGTCAGTGTATACAACTGCATTCCCAAACAAATTTCAACTTTATTCTCAAAATCAAATCCTTCACGCGTCCAAGCCAAATCCCATTTTTCTCTCACTTTCCATCCATTTTGAATTCCAACTCCTAACTTACCAGTCCAACACCAATTCAGATTCTTATTTCACAAATTTCAAAATCTGATTCTACTCGATATATTATCTCCTGATTCAATTTCTAGTTAATTGGTTTTAATTCAATTCATATTTACTTTCCCAATTTCTATTTAATTTTGCCTTTGTTCAAACAATTTCTCTGGGATTTTTTTTTTTTTTTTTTTTTTTTTTTAAACAGTAGCTCTTTCAAAAGTCAAATATTCCTTTTTAGGATTCAAAGCAACTTGTTTTTCTCAAAGCAATTCAAAACAAAATTTTGGCAGTAATCCGTCACTTAGAACTCGGAAATGAGCACTGATGATGTGGCCAGCATCCTCAGAGTTATTTCCCAGCTATCAAAGTGAGTTCAATACTATATTACTTTCAAAACCATTTCTAAACACTTAAATTTTGAAATCAGTTCAAAATATCCTTTGCAAGGCTTGTAAAACAATTTAAAATCCTCCCAGGATTTTAAAATTCTCATAT
The DNA here is from genome assembly GCA_030737875.1 of Allium sativum. Taxonomy (NCBI): domain Eukaryota; kingdom Viridiplantae; phylum Streptophyta; class Magnoliopsida; order Asparagales; family Amaryllidaceae; genus Allium; species Allium sativum. Next base: position 593,193,035 of record CM060918.1, read on the forward strand.
ATTAAGTCCAATTCCAATTTCAACCACTTGCTCGAATTTCCAAAGTTTTAATTTCAATTCTGATCTAAATTCAGATTTAATTCATCCGATTTTCATATATCTTACTTATATGAATTCTGATTGGTTATTTATATAACCATTCCAATTATAATGAACCAACACATCAATATACTATAATTACAATATACATATTTCCTTTATATCAAAATATACTTTGGGTAAACTATTTCATTTACCCTCCTTTCAAAACATACTGTGTCGAATTATTCTGTTCAAGAGTTTAGAAACACTTATCGACACAGTTTGCATTACTGTATCGACCAGAATTCATAAACTACTCGACAAACCAATCAACACAATATAAACAGTTTTTATATCAATTTACAAATACGCGCTCATATATATATACTCAAACTCAATCTAGGGTATTACTAACCCCATCTCTACTGAGTCACGCCACAGAGCCAAGGTAATCACTTAACCTTCAGCTCTGATACCACTGTAACGAACCGGGATTTTCGACTCCGAAAATCAACATCATACTACCATGTTGACCATTCAGACATCGAACATTCCAGATCATTAATAGAAAGAAGTTAGAGGGTGAGAATAGATAAGGTAGAAATATTGAATAGAAGAAGAAGAACACAACACAGAGTCTCACATCGCAGCGGAACAAAATATAATACAGAAATAAATCTTTATTGAAAACTTGTAAAATACTTACAATATCAGAGTACATCATACCATGGGACAGTTATAATAGTCTGTTCCCATATACAACACTCAGCGGAATAGTAATATCATACGTCTGGACTCTTCCAGCTCGTCTCTTCACAGCAGTCGATAACCTGAACCTGTACAATCCGGCCTAACCCGAGCATTTACAAAACACCGGGTCAGTCTGGTGAACCAGAGTGAGATAAACTCGCACAGTTATAAGGGTGAATCATCAAATCATGATTTTAAAAGTTCAAAATCTTTTTCCAAAAGGAAAGGATAATCGTAAGACCAAATCCACACATAAACACGGACGGTTTTTACCTTACGATAACCCAAAACAGTTTTGAAACCAATATCTTGTCTGATATTATAATAATGTCTAAATACAAGTAAATAAAAATCTAGTGGAACGCTTGCATCTCACGTTCCACATATATAGTATACAATCAAAACCCGTAGGCGCTTATTGGATATTGGATTCCAACTTGACAAGGTATGGGTCCACCTTCCGATAGTGTATCTCTAGAGACGAATACACTGGGTTCAACAAGAACTTCTTGCAACCCGGCCCTCACATGACCGACCACTCATTTCGCTTGAGTGTATCGAATGTATATCACCGACGGTTGGGATCAGCAACCGTCTCCCGACAAGGGACAGCATCGAAACATAGATTTAAGAAGCAAATAGGATTTCCTCTAGATAGGTGATCATACACCCTAATGGGAGCGACCCACATAGCCATGCTGCCTGCCCGATTTTTGTCATTTCCCGGTTGATGAGGCTTGAGGTCTAGATTAGCTTTCGAACATCTGGTCATCATTCACTTTGAATGCCACATCGTCAGATCCGTCAGATATCACTAATTGACGTCCACAAAAATACTCTAGCTGAAAGCTAGAGAACGGCGATTCTCCGCCAACAACTATCGTACGTTTGAAGAAATCAACGTACGTGACTCTTTGGAAATACTCTGTCAGACACTCGTCCATATACGTCATCCAGGAACAGGATGAACCGAAGGCACTCTCCTACTGCATCCATATAGGAATCACCCCATGGATCAGTAGCGAGAAGTCCTTGCACTCGTGGATTCCAACCACGACAGAACCACAGTTTACCTCTGCTTGCCAGGCAGAGAACATTAGTGGTCCTTCCGTTGATGAAGATCCACGGTCTTCAATGCTCCATTTCGATCATCTCCTGATATCTTCACGTATTTGTTGGTCGGAATGGTTTCCGAATAACTTCGATCCCGGTCTTTCCGTACCAACAATCGTATTGGGAGGGTTTGATAGTCGGTGTTTTAACTATCAAAATATACAGTGTTTCAAACATGACACTCCACTGAGTCCACTGGTTAAGAATTCAGCATCACCTGGCCTTTAACAAACTAATTTCCTTTTTGTTAAATTAAAACTTCTAACTCTTTTAAATATTCAAAAATACGATATTTGAATAATTCTAATTCGATTTAACTCTAATCGATTAACTAATATTTGACTTAACTCCATTCGCTTGACTCTAGGTCGCAGCGATCACAATGGTTACGCCTGATTCCCTCAGGAAACATCCGACCGCCGTAGGCTATCTGCAGCCCTGCGAATTACGCTAGCAGTCATACGAAATGGCAACTTAGCCGAATAATTATGTTTGGCTAATTCTATCTTGAATAGCTATATTCAATTTCCCATTTGAAATCTCATTTAGAATTCTCATTTTTAAAATCTCATTTTCAAATAACGTTAATGTAAAGTTAACGCTTTACACTTTAATTCTCGCTTAAAACCTCTGGTTTATAATAAACCCTTTTTATCGTAATCTCCTTTCACTTAATTATATAATTGAGTACGTTTATTTCCCTTCACCATTCAATTAGCTTGCATCTCACATTCGGTAACTTTTTAAATGACTTCCCATTTAAATATATATTCCTAACTTTATCATTAATTAAAATAATAACTTATTTCAAATATTAATTACTTTAGTAGTTAATCCCTTTAAATTCAAACAATATTCATTTAACTATTCTAGTCAAAACACATTAACTTGATAAACAAATTCTAATTCCAAACGGTTGATTTAATTAACTCAAAAACTTGATTATCTTCTTAACCGATTTCAACAAATCCTCGCTTTAAATTAATTAAAAATATAATTAATTTAAATAGATTCTAATTATTTGTTTTCCTTACAAAACAATGATCAAAGTTTAACCCTTTCAATTCATTCCTTATCTTCATACTTGAAAATCTGATTAACATCAGCATATACTTTATAAAATAAACCAACCATAAATCAAGGTCTTAAATAAATAAAATATTTATTTAATTCCCTCTTATACTTTATCCAAATAATATATTTCAAGATCTGAGTCCAGTTATAAAATAAACTTTATAACTTCACTTTTATCGACTTACCTAACGGTGAATCCATATCTATAAACCGATTGATTTTTAAAGGCCATACTCTGCCAAACACTTAACCAATATCACCCATTGGTTTAAACCAAACAGATGTTGAATATTTAACTAATAATCAACCATCCAATCAATCACACAAACAGATCAGTTCATATATGGTCATATGAAAATAAATACTATATTTGAGGAATCCGGTTGGATCCCTCCAACCTGTTCTTCCCTGTATTCAAATGGTTATCTCAAATCAGACGGTTCAGTTTTGTTTAACTGATAACACTAAATTAACAACCGTTTAACATTAACCACAAGCAATTCAAACAATGCAACCATTTTAAACGTGTTTATAAATAAACATGACCAACCAAGGTGAGTCACCTTTATTGGAACCAATCGTTAACAATAACAATTTGGTATTTCACTGAAATTAAACACAGTTTAATTTCATCAGTTAAATCAACAACAAGTGTATAACTAGCAAACATGCAACCATCAGCAAGCAGAGCACATAAAATAAAAATACCCAATTTATATAAAATATAAAAAGGGTAACTGAGTGAGTTTAACTCACCTTGATCCTGTTGTTCGTTTGTAACCCGAACTGATTTGTTTCTTCAATCCGTTGCATTTCCTCCATTTGCCGTTAATTCCTGTTCAAGCATCATCAGCCCATACTTCTCTCTGTTATTTTATTTTTCTTTGTATCAAACCACATCCTGCCTTCACTCTTCGCCCCACGCTACTTATTTACTTCTTTGCTACAGTTCTTTTACTTCCTCTCCGATCTACAGAAGCGCACCACCCTACCTGTTCACGCAACTGCGGATCATTGTCACCATGCCGTATACTTCCAACTTCCACCAACCAACGCCACTTCTCCACTGGACCCGGCTCCGAATGTCAGGGAACCCCACGGCTACCACCAGCAAAGATCCGCCCATCCTTACTCTCGTGGTACTATGCTGCCACGTTTTGCAAACAGAGTGATTAAGGGAAGTTTGGTTTATTTGTTAAGCTGAGATGGTTTCATTCGGTTTGAAGTGAAGCAAGAAATTATATTTATAGAAGAAGGGATACCGTGCCAACAACGGTTTATTATTTTATTCTTGTTTGGCAACCACGTAAAGTAGGCTCCTATGCTTTAGGGTAGAGGCTCCTTTTTCAAATGAAGCTGCACGTTGCTGCCTTTCAATTGTCAGTTGTCACAAAATAACGTACCACTCGCATGTGAGGTCTTGAAAAACGCAAATCATAGAGTTCTAGTGTATTTTAAATATTATTTACAAAGCTTGACCGTGAAGTAGTTGATAAAAACCACCGCAACGATTTCTGTCTACTGATAAAAATGCTGTTCTTGATGTAAACGATATTCCGGATCCAATGGGACAAGTTTCGTCGCAATCCGAGGTCGTATGGAAAAATTTCCTTTATAAAACCAGAATTTAACACGCATTTTATTTTTTTACGGTCACCAGATAAATCAAATCAACTTGAAACTTCCCAATCTTACAATAACTTTTCGATACGAACCCAACGGCACTAGTTTCGTCGCATTCTGAGACTGTTTGCCCGATAGGCTGTTTTTACCCCGAACCGCCCTACCCTTTTTAACTCCAAATTTTCCGGTCTCTAAAAATAACAAACCATATGCCTATCCTGACTCTAATCGACGATACGAACTCAATGGAACTGGTTTCGTGGCCTAATTCAATCGTCTGCTCAAGTTATACTCAAATACTCCTTGTATTTATTTGAATGCGCGCTATAGAAATTATATAGGCGTTTACGGCTACCATGGTCACATACGACATCGGTTTTCCACGCAATTCACCACCGTACAATAATTTAACGATACGGTTCTAATGAAACTGATTTTGTCGAAATCTGAGTCCGTTTGCAAAACGGCTACTTTAAAGGCCTATAATTTAATAACGATTTTCCATAGCGACTATTTCAAAATTTGATTTGGCCATAACTTAAAATCTATAACACGAAATCTGGGTTTTTCTCTTTCATATGAAAACTATCGTCAATACGGTTCCAACGTGTCTTGTTTCACAGAAATTCGACTTATATCGAATCCTGTATTCTCAGTTGAAGTTCAAAACTCCAATTTACGAACTGCACGCCATTTTCAAGCTCGAATTTATATTATATATAAATTATAACGTTCAACTTCGTTTTAAATAGTGAATTCAATATTTAATTCCATTAATATTCCAATAAAATATTTAAAACTAATTTAAATATTCATATTCAAATGGTCGAAAAACACGGGTTGTTACAGTCCTAGATCTTCAGAGTGATGTGCGTGATTTTGGAATTTGCGAATGCATGGGTTCGATCATGGAAGAGATGCACGATTCAGGAAGATGAAGGTGTTTTCTTTTTTTGTGTTGACGTGGTAGATTTTGTGGGGGTGAGATTATTAATTTATTTATTTTATATGATTTGAATTTCGAATGATTATTCACATATAACTTTCACATAGGAAATCCAATTGACATGCAGTTTGTTGCATAAGAATTGTATCGACGAGTTCTTCGCGATGGCACTAATTTGAACTGATTCTGAGACCTTTGATTTTTGGGCAAAAATTCGGATTTCAATTTCGATCAGAGTAAAGGTGAGTTATTAAACCCACTCACATCTAACTAAAATATTTGATTGTTAGTTAAATTAAATTCATGTCATGATATGATTGTATTGTTTGCTATTTGATTGTTTAAATGGCATATTATGTTAAATCTATATAGACTGTATAATTTAATTTAACTGTTATATAAATTGTACCGTAAGAGATTAATTTCTAGTTTTAATAATAAAAAATAGAATCTAATACCTAATGACTAGTAACTGATATTATTGAATTGTTTAGATGTGTCAATTATGATGTATGCTTTGAATTTATGTATTTAATGTAGTGATATGAAATTCATCTTGTTATCGATATTGTTTATAAAGGTTACTGATTTTTGTCGATTAATCCATACCATCACCCTAAATGTTATGGACATCAAATAAAACCGAGATTAACAATTAAAATGAATTAAGAACATAGGTTGAAATGATAAATACCTATGACCCTGATTTGGATTGAAATGATATATATATATATCCTTTTCCAAAATACAAAAATTAAGTTTTAAGTATTACCTTGCTATAGGATAGAAAATTATATACGGACATCCGTTTGATAAATAAAAGTTGTTTATAATCTTGAATTTTGAAATTTTGTTTTAAAGACAAATAAATGATATTATTAGTTTATTTTCTTTAAATTTGAACTTTAAGCCTTGAAATTAAAATTTTAAATTTTAAGGAATTCATATATGTGAATAACTGAAGTTGAAGCTGAATTGAAAATAAAATATAAATTTATCGAAATTCAATTGTTTACCCATCTTTGATATTTACTTTAAATTAACTTGATATATAGTAATAATTGAATTGTGAACTCGAGATTTTTATAAACGAATTATTCAAAATGAGAATTATAATTGAAATTTAATTATTAAATCGAAATGTTTGAATCGAACTGTCGAATCGAATTGAATATGAATGGGAAGTCAAATACTTTTAAATTAGGATATCGAAATTTAGTCGAATTGATTTGAAACTGGAATATGATTTCCCATTTGGTTAAATTTTGAAGATGATTCTAATTCCAACTATAAAACTTTGGTGGCCGATATTGGAAACCGATTGTAAGTGCCTAGATAAAATTATTAAAAATATGAAAAATGTGTAAATTCATATTAAACGATTTAGAAAGATTTTGGTTGAAAAATTCGAGTTTTGAAAAGATAAAAATATTTTTTTTCCGAAATGAACTAGTTATTAACTAGAATAATAATCCACCATTTTAAATAAACAAATTGGATTTGTAAATGGGTTTTGATATAACTAGAATTTTCCAATGAATGAACTAGAATGGATTTGAGTGGAAATAATCTTCAGAATATTTCGATATTGGATTTCGGGATTATACAGATATTGTTGAGGAATTTGGAAGATATAGATATCATTATTCCCAATACGATATCCGTTAGTTTTAGAATTTGATATAGAATATATGCCGATATAATTTCTATTTAAAGCTTTGTATTTAATATCAAACTTGATTTGGGTTTGTCATGAATGGTGTCTTTAATAACACTGTTCTTAAACGCAGTTGAGAAATAGAATAAATCTTTTAATTAAGATTTAGAGAAGTTAACCAATTAATTTAATTGGAATTGAAATGGAAGTTGATTTTGGGTTTATCGTGAACAACGTTTTAAATAATTTTTGTTCTTTAACCTAATTAATAGTGAAATTATATTTGAAATTTATAAATCTTTTAATTAATATTTAATGGAAATTTTTCCAAAGTAATTTTTCCTAAAATAATGTATTAAATTGGAATTGAGAGGAATTCGATTTGGTAATAATCGAGATGGACTGCTGTAAAGGAAGATCAGTACTATTTATGGAATTTAAAAGGATTTCCGTTATTCCAGTTATATTTTTAGTTGGATACGGAAATTTATATTGATATGTTTTCCGTGAAGATTTCATAGTTGATGGAAGATGACTAGGGTTTATCGTGAACTTTTTTTTTAATAACATTGATTATTTAACCCAGTTAAAGATAAGATTAATTTCTTAATGTTGAGTAATCATAAAGTAATGATTTTTGATATTAAGACCAAACTTGGGTTTTAATGAATCTTAATTAGATTGAAATGAGAATGAGGTAATTAAATTTACAAAATCAAGAGATGATCGAGAATGGAGTACTGCCAGTTTTACTCCATGCAATAGTTAAATCTTTAATTAGATTTGAACGTGAAATGGAAATTAAATTTACCGATAACACTGTGGGAGTTAGATATGGGGTACTACGAGTTTTGCTCCATGGGATGAAAAGGTTGGGATTGAGATTAATAAATAAATGGTTACTTCCGTACGGCTCGATAATTCCAACTAGCTAATAAACCTCAATTTGATTCAGAATTGTTAAAGGATAAAATAAAACCTTTGAAGACGATATCCAAAGGAAGATTAAAGAATACGTTTAAAAGAATTTATCTTTGATAAAATTAATGGGAACCTTTCCCTAAAAATGTGAATATTTGAGTAAAGGAATATTATGAAATTGGAATGAGGCGTATGATGTGTTTTTTATAGCACTTTATTATTGAATATAAAATACGCGAATTATTCTAAAAAATTGGGTTTATCCCATTCTGAATAACTGGTATGACGACTAAAAGTCGACAATGAAGATGGTTGTTGAAGACCAGAGATCTTCACATCGTTTGGATGATTACTAATGTCTTGATTGGGCTATACACCCAAGACAAGGTAATGAGTGGTGATCGTCCAGATATACTTGGAGATCGACCGGATATGCGAGGACCTCTCTCCTATATTGGACATATGGGACGAGGAATAAGGTGCTTCGGGTTTCGTTCAGACCCAACACGAACTTGTAAATGGATGTGTGTCTGACATTGGGTTTCATTCTATGCTGATTGATTTCTATTAAATATACATATGTTCGGTGGTGGAAAATTTATGCTCTTGCTTAACACCCTTCTCTGAGACGTACAAGCTTAGAGGTCATATATTGATTGACATCAGTCACATGGCGTGGATTGTTATTTTGGCATGCAAAGATGCAAAGGAACAAGGCGAGTCTTGTGGATGATGATCTGAGCATGACTTTAATTAGCATAGCTTTGTGTATAGCATTAAGTCGGGAGCCTCACACCCCAGTATGTGTCAGAAATGGGATCGTAACTACAGGGAGTGCATGTGTTTCTTTCTAGCTAGAAGTGGTGTCATGGTATGGAGCCTAGACATTTTTACTTATGTGAATGATGGATTGCTAGGCGCCTCGGTTTTGATTGGTCGACGTACTGACCATTTTGGAGGTACGATAGTATCAGGAAACATATTATTTAGGAATAATTAATCCTCTAAAGTAAGTGTAGACCGGCCCTAAAGTTCCATGGGTTGCCCAGTGTAACATCCCAATATTTTCTGTATATTTTAAATTTAGGTTTAAAATAAATAAATGAGTTAATCTTAGAATTTGTGAAATCGATTCATAAACTTTATTTAAGTTGTAAATTGATCCAAATGGAATTTAGAAGTATTTAAGTTAAAAAGGAATTCAAATTTGAATTGTTAAAACAATGGAATTTAAGTTGTTTAAATTTAATTTGAAATTCAAATTTTAAATTTGAAAATAATCAAATTGGAACTCAGAAATTTATGAAATAATTTACAGAATTTGTTTAAGTTATAATTTGGTTTAAATTGAATTTAATGGATATTCAAATTGAATTAAAACAGTTAAGTGAATATTTGAATATTTTATTAATTAATTAACAGTGAAATTTAACTGTTTTGGCGACTGTCTCGGAATTCGACGAAACTGGCGCCATCAGAACCGGAACAGTGAATTATGATAAGATTTCAAATTGCGTTATAATCTGACTTACCGTCTGACCGTACAAGAGAAAATGTGAAAGCGACCAATGTGAATGGATAATTGGGCATTTTAATATTTGGGCCTTATAAATATATATAAATAGAAACCCACTTAACTCCTTCTCAGCTCACTTTCATTCAATACGTACATTTCCTTCTTATATCTCCTTCTAATGGCAGAAACAAAATATTCAAACCCTAGCTCAAATTTAAAATACAAGCTTTGAAATCAAATCTCTTCAAACCCTAGAGTATTATATGTCAAACTGAAGCTCTTGATGAGTAGAACCTAGATCTGCAATTTATTTCGACATGCAGTGAGCGGTCTGACCAGAAATCACGGTCAAAGGTGTAGTTTTCGAACCTTAAGCATGAGATTTTGGGGTTTTTCGATTTTGGACTTTATTGGAGAATTGGTTATATGGGTTTGGTGGAGAACGATGGCAGGAACCTTTTGCAAGTGGTCGGAGGGTTGATCGAGGTGTAGATCGCCGGAAATCGATGCTCTAGGGTTTTAAAACCCGGTTTTTGGTTGCTGTCGCGCGGGCTCGGGTGGCGACCGGAAGGGCTGTCGACGTAGGGGATAGGTGCGACCGGGGCTGAGATTGACGTTGGTGGTGGTGGCTTGTCGTTCGGTGGCAGAAATCGAGTGTAGTCGGCAGTCAAAGTGGTGGGTTTTGGGTTGGTTTACGTTCGGTTACTGTTCACATACGAGAGAAGAAGGAGCGGGAGGAATTTAAGGGTGCTGATGTGGCGCTGAATTATTGGGTGAGAATATTATTAAATTAATTTTATAAATTCAATTCTGAACACCAAAACACTGAAAACTTCTTCATATTGACTCGGATTTGGACGCGGTTTGTTGCGTTGGGATCGTGGCGGAATTGCGGACGTTTTGGCACTAACCGGGCTGCATTTCGAGACTGTGAAATTTTGGTCTAGGGTTGGACGTACGATCAACAAAAGACCCAAAGGTGAGTGATTCTTCGCTCACGAAATACTGAATTATTCCCATATTTATCGAATTAAATTATGAAGTAAGTTTGGTTGCATGATTGTGTTGGATTGTTGATGTGTGGTTTGAATTTAACATGCAAGTGTGTTAACATGCAATCTAAGTAATGATTTGTTATTTAATTTAATTTAATTTAAATCTCTAGTTGAATTCGAACCCTTGTTAATCCTGAAACAGTTAATGCTGATCAGTTGAAGGAAATGATGTGATGGATGTTTGGTTGAATTTTATTACTGAAGTGATATTGATACTGCTTATGCCCATATTCAGTATATCGTATTGCATGTTGGTTTTGACGATAAATCCCATTACCCTTGATGTTACGGGCATCTAGCAAACCCGGGATTTATCGATAAAAATAAATTAAGAACACAGAGTGAAATGATAAATCTCTGTGACCCTGATTGGATTGAAATGATAGATCCGTCCCTGAAATATTTAGAAATTAAAATTTAATCACTTGGCCATTGGATAGAAAATTTTATACAGACATCGGTTGGTTAAATGATTTCAAATATTTGAAATTTTATTTGATAGAATTTCATTTAAAGAAATGTATCGATTTCGATAAGTTTCGTTCTTCATTTGAAAATCTGAATCTCGAATATATTTGAAATGATTTAAGAAATTTTCCCAGATGAATTTGAAGTACTACAGATTTAAATTTTTAAATCTATATGATTTGGGATTTTTAAGGAGTGGGCAAATTCAGGTTAATAAATTCTTATTGAATTTAATATTGGAATGAAGGAAAGCAAGGATACTCGGAAATTTGTTTTAAAACTTAATACGAGTAAAAATTTAATCCTTGAATTTAAGATGAGTTTTAAATGGGGTTTGAAACAAGTTCATTGAGCTATGCAACTCCATTTGAAACTGGAGTTTAGATTCGAGTATTAAAGTTCGGAAGGAAGAATTGATTTTTGTTAAAGAAATTTATATATATATTTACGTTGTTATTTCAATAGTTTTCTTCCTTAAAAATTTAATTTATAAATTTTTTATATATATAACTATTTTTATTATAGCTAAATTATTCTTATACACTTTTATTTAAAATATTTAGAAAATTTAAAATTTAGGTATATACAAAAATGTTTGAACTTATCTATCTTACTTTAACTATTATATTCTATACATGTATTATTTATATTAAGATTTCCTGTATAAACATCTATCTTTTAAAATCATATTTTATAAATATAAAATTTTCTTCCGAATGAAAAGTACTGGTTTTTGAATAGTTGTGGAAATGGAGTTGAGATAGAGTTATATCACTTTATTATGAATCAATTTCAAACCGATTTCAAATATGGAAGTGAAGTTTATTATACTAGAATATAAACTTATCTCCTAAAGGATTGAAATAAGTTATGGAAGGATATATTCTATTGAATATGAATGAATTTTTGAATATGAATCGAATTAGAATAATTTGAAATCTTTTGAGATTAAATATGTTCTAATTGAATATAAGTCGATCTTGAAATACTAAATGATTTTAGTATAAGGATATGGAAATATATTCTAATTTTAGAATATAATCGGTTTAGTAAGATTTATGATATTTCAATATGAAACTATATTCTATTTTTGGAATATAAATTGGTTCGAAACAGAATATGATATTTTGATATGAAAGCGAACCTTTGAAATGTAAAAGAACCAACCAATGTGAAAAATGTAAGCGTTGGTTGTTAAAGAGACCGGAGTCGGCATAAGGCATACTCTCTGTCAGTGTCGATACCACTTTGACAACTGTGAACGTTATGACGTATCCAGAACGAGTATGATGACTTGGAGGCGATTATTGAATCGAAGAAGATGATCGATGACGAAATAGCCCTGACCTTCGGGTCAGAATTGAAATGACTAAAACAGGAGCTATACCGTGACTAACTGAGGTAGCACCTTTGATCGGACACACTTCTTCGATACTATTTCTATGACTATGATGATGATGATGATTTGGGCCCATTTATGACTTTGGGAGTGTGTTCCGAGGTGGGCGGTAGTGGCTGCTATGCGTTACCACCGGTCCGGGAGTGCAATTGGTAGAATCCTACCCTGGGCATTGCCTCGAGTGCCTTGTCATATATATCCATATCGAGCCCCATACGATTTTTGATTTGTATCGTACCTATGGAGTGCCTCTGATGCCATCGTTTACGGTGGTTTTACGGTACTGTATAGACTGCGGTATTATAAACGGCGTAAGGGTAAAAATGTAATCCCGCTTACGCTATTTTCAGTATTTATACTTTACTGAATAGACATTATAATAGTAGCGTATTATTATATAGATATTAGTTTAACGGATCCTCGAGAGATGGAAAAATCCCGTAACATCTCTTGAGTTACTGCACTCATGATACTGATGTTATTTATCTTGATTTGACTAATATGAGATGATTTAGTGCTGATCCGAGTGTTTGTTGTGTTTTCTTTTATGCAATACGCTCGGGTCAGCAGACGTTGCAGTTACTGAAGATGACTGTGCCTTGGAGGTCGAAGACGAAGATTTGTATATACATTTATCATATATAGGTATTTCCGCTGCTTATTATGTACATCTGTATGTATATGTAACTCTGATATTCATTTGAATGTTATAACCAATGTATACATTTCAACTGCTTTAACTGCTATTTATTTATTATATATTGTCCTTCCGCTGTGAAATTCTGTGTTTGTTTTTTCTCTTCTTTCTTTCTTTTCTTCTTTTCCCAATAACTTCCTGTATTTGCGATTTGTTTGGGTCGACATGTGTGGTTTATTGTCGATTTTAAACGGTCAAAAATGTGGGTCGTTACATTTGGTATCAGAGCGATGGTTAGCGATAACCTTGGCTCTGTTGGGAATTAACTCATTAGAGATAGGGTTAGTAGTGCCCTAGAATGAGTTAAGTGATATGAGAGAGCGTACTTGTGTTTTGATATAAAAATAGTTTTATTGTGTTGGCTTGTTCTGTTGAATATTTATGGGTTCTGGTCGATATATGGGACGCCATCATATCGATAGGAATTTATAAATAATCGAACAGGATGGATCGACATAATATGGTTTTCATTCATATTCTAAATATTTATATATCAAATATAATATTGGTTCAAGTATACGTGAAATCGTTTTAGTAGGTGGTAGTATTAAGTTATCACCTAATATGGTTGATTCGATAATAAATTTAATAAGGAAAATTCAAATGGTCTAGGAAACAAATTGAAAATGAAATGATACCTTTAAGTATCATTAGGGAGAAAAGTTGTGATTGAATATAGGAATGAACTTGAAATTGGATCCTGGGTGCAATTGAAAGAGTTTTGCAAAAGTTTGAAATAATATTATATCATAAGAAATAGTTCTGGAAATGGTTCCAAATAATATTAAACGAGTGTATAATCCCTTGCTCGGATCTTCGAAATAGTCTTGATAATGAGTGCACGCATTATCGATGGTTATTCTGAAGAGTTTAAGTGGGGGAGAGATCACTCAATGGTTATTATAAATTGTTTTGACAAAAGATTTTGGATTTAACTTCATATAGTAAAATTTTTATATAAAGATATTAATATATAATATTTAAAGGTTGAATTTGAATTTTAAACCAGGATTTAAATTTTAGTTCTTTGTTAATTAAAGATTTGGTTTTAAAATGGTATATAGTGTTTTTCTATAAAATAAAATAAGTATATATGTATGTTATTTTAAACTTGATTGAAAACCCGGAATCGAGTATTGAGTTTACCTCAACTAATAACAACTATAAATCTATTTAAAGCGAAATTTGAATTCGAGATTTATAAAATTTATATTTCGAGCCTGAAATGGCGCGGTAGTCCGAAAATTCGATTTCTAACTTTGAATAAATATATAAAATTCAATATAAGTCGGAACTGGATAAAACGAGAAACTCTAGGATCGAATTGACCATATCTTTCTAATGAATGTAAGAAATTTAGTTTTCACTTTATAAATGGTAAGTTATGACTAAATTAAAATTTAGAAATAGCGCTATGGAATTTATATATATTTTATTAATATATAAGCTCTTCAAGATAGAAATTTACAAACGGCTTTCAGAGTTCGATGGATTCAAATTTAAGGAAATCAACTTAAGGAATTTAATGAGTTGTTTAGAATTCATGTGAATGGTTAGATTGAGTGAGAACAATTTGATTTGTGCTAGCGACTAATGTTATGTAAGTTAAGGAAGTTGAATAAACAGGATGAATAGAATGATTTATCTAAACCATAGCGAACCTTAATCCATTTATATGGATTCGAAGTTAAACAAATCGAGCGAGCAAGTGAAATAAACTGAAAGTTTAAAATATGGAACATAACTCAAATTTGAGTAGAAGAAAAAAAAATTCGAGTTAAATAAAGGTTTAACTTAGGAAATGGAAAAATGGTTTGAGAACCGAGTATAAAACTTGAGTTGTGAATAGTTCTTAACTGAAACTCATGATTCGAGAGACTAATAAATGAATCGAGTTGATAGAGTAACCTCAAAAGGAAAATGGGAATAAGCGAATGAGGGAAGGATTAAAGTTATGAATCGTAGTGCCAGACAAATGAAATAAGATTCAAAAGTAAATTGGCTTATTCGGAATAATATCATGTTAAATGGATTCTAATCTGGGGTTCTACATATTGAAGTGTGATATAAAATAAAATAATCCGAATTTGGTGGATTTAATAGAACGAAATCAACTCGGGAAAATTTATATAAGTCGAATCCGAATTTAATAGACACTTGGGTTAAGTAAATAAACTTGATCCATGTTAATGAATTAAGAATGTAATATAACCAAGCAAGCTAAAAGTTAGAATGAATTCAAGTTCATTTGGAATTAAATGCTTGGAATGGAATTTGCTTAATATAAAGGAAAGTGAAAACTTTTATCAAACAAACAAACATGGATATGTTAAGCAATAAAAGCATAAGTCACATTTTGGCATAAGGGAGCGATAATTTCTTTTAGATGATCGATCTTTGTTGAAGTATTAGAGTCCGAAAGGTTTAAAAACTTTATATAAATCAATGGTTATGCGAAAACCTGAAAATGTCAATAAGCTGAAACTAATATAGCCATAACTTTTGAATGGATGATCGGAATCGGACGATTCCGAACTTTTCGGAAACCTTAGAAACCGAGCTAAAACTTTCGTTTATATAGCCCTGTCGAATTCTTATGTTTACTAGGCTGAAATGCGAGTTTTAGTCGTAGTTGTATGTGCAGAAAATTAAAAATCTGAAGCGGATACCTATATTGTTTTGACCATAACTTCCTAATGGAGCGTCGAATTTCGATATACGAGTACAATTCGGGAAGGCTAGAATCTGAACTAAAACTTTTCCTTAATATGCTTGTTGAAATTTTCCTGTTTAAAGGGTTAAAAACTGGGTTGAACAACTCAGATCTGCATTTTTCAGTGTACGGGCTGAGATGTTCGCCTTCACTAAAATAGTCATAACTTTTGAGCGAATTATCCGAATTCGACGAATCCGGACAATTCGGAAAGCCTGAAACAAATGCTACAACTTTTGCCTAGTATATTTTAGTCAAATTCCAACTTTAAAGGTGTGATAATGGATGATTACTTCGCTGGCCTGTTATAAAAATCATGGTTTGTGGTTGAATCGTTTTGTGTATGTTGTATAAGCTTTACATATTTGCTATGTATTGTTGTATGTTTGATTCTTGTATATATTTGAGTGTTTTAGTAGGTGCAAGAGATGGTGTTACGCCCGGAGCTCGCTTGCGCTTAAAAACTAAAATGCTAAGGTAAATGAAATTGCATATAAACGCTGAAAAGGTACGTATTTGAAAATGTGTTGGTTTGATGGTTTTGTTTTGTGTTTTCCCCTGGTTCAGGGATGCCTCATCGATAATGAGATGTATGTTTGGGTTGATATACGTATCGGGATTTTTCCCGGAGCTCTCCGTACAAAGGAGATGCTGCCGAATTTTTTCCGTGATTTCGGGAGTTAGAAAAATTTATGATATTTTTACAACTATACAACTTATTTTACAAATACTATTTTATAAGTATGGATTTGGGAGTATGACTTGTTCAATATCTTATCTCGTTCTCTTTTCGAGGACGAAAAGCTTTTAAGTGGGGGAGAATGTAACATCCCAATATTTTCTGTATATTTTAAATTTAGGTTTAAAATAAATAAATGAGTTAATCTTAGAATTTGTGAAATCGATTCATAAACTTTATTTAAGTTGTAAATTGATCCAAATGGAATTTAGAAGTATTTAAGTTAAAAAGGAATTCAAATTTGAATTGTTAAAACAATGGAATTTAAGTTGTTTAAATTTAATTTGAAATTCAAATTTTAAATTTGAAAATAATCAAATTGGAACTCAGAAATTTATGAAATAATTTACAGAATTTATTTAAGTTATAATTTGGTTTAAATTGAATTTAATGGATATTCAAATTGAATTAAAACAGTTAAGTGAATATTTGAATATTTTATTAATTAATTAACAGTGAAATTTAACTGTTTTGGCGACTGTCTCGGAATTCGACGAACCTGGCGCCATCAGAACCGGAACAGTGAATTATGATAAGATTTCAAATTGCGTTATAATCTGACTTACCGTCTGACCGTACAAGAGAAAATGTGAAAGCGACCAATGTGAATGGATAATTGGGCATTTTAATATTTGGGCCTTATAAATATATATAAATAGAAACCCACTTAACTCCTTCTCAGCTCACTTTCATTCAATACGTACATTTCCTTCTTATATCTCCTTCTAATGGCAGAAACAAAATATTCAAACCCTAGCTCAAATTTAAAATACAAGCTTTGAAATCAAATCTCTTCAAACCCTAGAGTATTATATGTCAAACTGAAGCTCTTGATGAGTAGAACCTAGATCTACAATTTATTTCGACATGCAGTGAGCGGTCTGACCAGAAATCACGGTCAAAGGTGTAGTTTTCGAACCTTAAGCATGAGATTTTGGGGTTTTTCGATTTTGGACTTTATTGGAGAATTGGTTATATGGGTTTGGTGGAGAACGATGGCAGGAACCTTTTGCAAGTGGTCGGAGGGTTGATCGAGGTGTAGATCGCCGGAAATCGATGCTCTAGGGTTTTAAAACCCGGTTTTTGGTTGCTGTCGCGCGGGCTCGGGTGGCGACCGGAAGGGCTGTCGACGTAGGGGATAGGTGCGACCGGGGCTGAGATTGACGTTGGTGGTGGTGGCTTGTCGTTCGGTGGCAGAAATCGAGTGTAGTCGGCAGTCAAAGTGGTGGGTTTTGGGTTGGTTTACGTTCGGTTACTGTTCACATACGAGAGAAGAAGGAGCGGGAGGAATTTAAGGGTGCTGATGTGGCGCTGAATTATTGGGTGAGAATATTATTAAATTAATTTTATAAATTCAATTCTGAACACTAAAACACTGAAAACTTCTTCATATTGACTCGGATTTGGACGCGGTTTGTTGCGTTGGGATCGTGGCGGAATTGCGGACGTTTTGGCACTAACCGGGCTGCATTTCGAGACTGTGAAATTTTGGTCTAGGGTTGGACGTACGATCAACAAAAGACCCAAAGGTGAGTGATTCTTCGCTCACGAAATACTGAATTATTCCCATATTTATCGAATTAAATTATGAAGTAAGTTTGGTTGCATGATTGTGTTGGATTGTTGATGTGTGGTTTGAATTTAACATGCAAGTGTGTTAACATGCAATCTAAGTAATGATTTGTTATTTAATTTAATTTAAATCTCTAGTTGAATTCGAACCCTTGTTAATCCTGAAACAGTTAATGCTGATCAGTTGAAGGAAATGATGTGATGGATGTTTGGTTGAATTTTATTACTGAAGTGATATTGATACTGCTTATGCCCATATTCAGTATATCGTATTGCATGTTGGTTTTGACGATAAATCCCATTACCCTTGATGTTACGGGCATCTAGCAAACCCGGGATTTATCGATAAAAATAAATTAAGAACACAGAGTGAAATGATAAATCTCTGTGACCCTGATTGGATTGAAATGATAGATCCGTCCCTGAAATATTTAGAAATTAAAATTTAATCACTTGGCCATTGGATAGAAAATTTTATACAGACATCGGTTGGTTAAATGATTTCAAATATTTGAAATTTTATTTGATAGAATTTCATTTAAAGAAATGTATCGATTTCGATAAGTTTCGTTCTTCATTTGAAAATCTGAATCTCGAATATATTTGAAATGATTTAAGAAATTTTCCCAGATGAATTTGAAGTACTACAGATTTAAATTTTTAAATCTATATGATTTGGGATTTTTAAGGAGTGGGCAAATTCAGGTTAATAAATTCTTATTGAATTTAATATTGGAATGAAGGAAAGCAAGGATACTCGGAAATTTGTTTTAAAACTTAATACGAGTAAAAATTTAATCCTTGAATTTAAGATGAGTTTTAAATGGGGTTTGAAACAAGTTCATTGAGCTATGCAACTCCATTTGAAACTGGAGTTTAGATTCGAGTATTAAAGTTCAGAAGGAAGAATTGATTTTTGTTAAAGAAATTTATATATATATTTACGTTGTTATTTCAATAGTTTTCTTCCTTAAAAATTTAATTTATAAAATTTTTATATATATAACTATTTTTATTATAGCTAAATTATTCTTATACACTTTTATTTAAAATATTTAGAAAATTTAAAATTTAGGTATATACAAAAATGTTTGAACTTATCTATCTTACTTTAACTATTATATTCTATACATGTATTATTTATATTAAGATTTCCTGTATAAACATCTATCTTTTAAAATCATATTTTATAAATATAAAATTTTCTTCCGAATGAAAAGTACTGGTTTTTGAATAGTTGTGGAAATGGAGTTGAGATAGAGTTATATCACTTTATTATGAATCAATTTCAAACCGATTTCAAATATGAAAGTGAAGTTTATTATACTAGAATATAAACTTATCTCCTAAAGGATTGAAATAAGTTATGGAAGGATATATTCTATTGAATATGAATGAATTTTTGAATATGAATCGAATTAGAATAATTTGAAATCTTTTGAGATTAAATATGTTCTAATTGAATATAAGTCGATCTTGAAATACTAAATGATTTTAGTATAAGGATATGGAAATATATTCTAATTTTAGAATATAATCGGTTTAGTAAGATTTATGATATTTCAATATGAAACTATATTCTATTTTTGGAATATAAATTGGTTCGAAACAGAATATGATATTTTGATATGAAAGCGAACCTTTGAAATGTAAAAGAACCAACCAATGTGAAAAATGTAAGCGTTGGTTGTTAAAGAGACCGGAGTCGGCATAAGGCATACTCTCTGTCAGTGTCGATACCACTTTGACAACTGTGAACGTTATGACGTATCCAGAACGAGTATGATGACTTGGAGGCGATTATTGAATCGAAGAAGATGATCGATGACGAAATAGCCCTGACCTTCGGGTCAGAATTGAAATGACTAAAACAGGAGCTATACCGTGACTAACTGAGGTAGCACCTTTGATCGGACACACTTCTTCGATACTATTTCTATGACTATGATGATGATGATGATTTGGGCCCATTTATGACTTTGGGAGTGTGTTCCGAGGTGGGCGGTAGTGGCAGCTATGCGTTACCACCGGTCCGGGAGTGCAATTGGTAGAATCCTACCCTGGGCATTGCCTCGAGTGCCTTGTCATATATATCCATATCGAGCCCCATACGATTTTTGATTTGTATCGTACCTATGGAGTGCCTCTGATGCCATCGTTTACGGTGGTTTTACGGTACTGTATAGACTGCGGTATTATAAACGGCGTAAGGGTAAAAATGTAATCCCGCTTACGCTATTTTCAGTATTTATACTTTACTGAATAGACATTATAATAATAGCGTATTATTATATAGATATTAGTTTAACGGATCCTCGAGAGATGGAAAAATCCCGTAACATCTCTTGAGTTACTGCACTCATGATACTGATGTTATTTATCTTGATTTGACTAATATGAGATGATTTAGTGCTGATCCGAGTGTTTGTTGTGTTTTCTTTTATGCAATACGCTCGGGTCAGCAGACGTTGCAGTTACTGAAGATGACTGTGCCTTGGAGGTCGAAGACGAAGATTTGTATATACATTTATCATATATAGGTATTTCCGCTGCTTATTATGTACATCTGTATGTATATGTAACTCTGATATTCATTTGAATGTTATAACCAATGTATACATTTCAACTGCTTTAACTGCTATTTATTTATTATATATTGTCCTTCCGCTGTGAGATTCTGTGTTTGTTTTTTTCTCTTCTTTCTTTCTTTTCTTCTTTTCCCAATAACTTCCTGTATTTGCGATTTGTTTGGGTCGACATGTGTGGTTTATTGTCGATTTTAAACGGTCAAAAATGTGGGTCGTTACACCCAGAGTGTGTAATCCTGAGGCATTTGCTAGAGTGTCTCGAATCAAAAGGAGCCATCCTTTGCCTTGACTCATGACGGCAATTTCCAATACGTCACTTTTCAATTTTAGTCGTAAACCTATGTCTGGCGGCATAATATATGGTACTTATGTCTTCCAGGATTGAATCATTTATATTTGAAGTTGATTTTGACACTATGCACTTATAGGAATATCAAAATGATTTGTTTTAAAACATACCAAGCATGTTTGGCTATTATAAGGTAAAACTCTATCCTCCAGCTTGCGTTGCATTGTGTGATGGGACCTAAGTCTTATAATAGCTTCATTTTCTGAAAAGCATTGCGTTATTTTATTTTGAACTGAGTTTCTTGTGGAGTAAACCCGGTTCGTGTTATACGGCATTGTCCCATGATTTCCCAACTTTTAAAGTAAAGATGTAATAATTGTTTTAGTTCTCACACTAGTCCCATGGCTAACTAGGATTTTATTGTTTCTACCTAAACTTTGGGTGCCATATTTTCCACACAGGAAGCTAGTAGTTTAGGTTTTCGCTGGTATTTCTTTTCACAGGATCCTGGATTACAGCTGGAGCTATATTCGGAAAGCTTTGTATCCGTGTATTTCTTTCAGTTGTGTTATTGATGTATTTTCCGCTATACATTGTATTTATGTATATATTTTCCGCTGCTTTGTAATTTTAAACTCTGATATTTCCGCTATAAATTATTTATTCATACTCTAATATATTCTTGTACTCTGATGTAAATAGTTGTAATAACAAGAAATGTTCTAGTGTTTATGTTCCGATGCGTCATGCTCTCAAAGCAATCCGAGCTCCTCCATTTCCTCCAGGATCGGGGTAGTCCAAGTCATGTTAATAGTCGTTTCATTTATGTGCAAACTTATCTGTGTTTCCAAATTATGTTAGGATGGGTATTCATTGTGAACTATATGATGGGAAATCTGGACCCTTCCACATGCGTACATTCCTATTTCCTTTATAATCACTGTTCCATTTATGTACAAACATATCTTGCATTCCCCAATTATGCTATAATGAAAATTTGTTCTCCCACAGATTCCCCTTCGCATCATGTAAATTGAAGACATTACAAAGATTCAATTTTGGAACTAGAATAAAATGAATATCATTAAAGAATCGCAGCATAAATGAAAATAAAGCAAAAGCATCTAGCTAAAATTTTGTAGCAAGTACCATAAGAATGTTGCACACCACCAACCTATATTTATCATTCATTTATAGTTCTAGTGTTATTTAACACTTAAGTCTTTGAATCACCTGGCTTGGTATCAAATCTAGGCATACACTTTTGCCTTATATTGGAGTGTTAAATGATGCTAAGACAATATTGTAACACCCCGTGTATTTTATAACAGTGAAATTCACAAATTAAAGTATAATTAATTTCAAATCAAAGAATTAAGGGGAACGGGATACGCCATTGTGTTCGTCTCGGAAAAATACGCGAAATAGAGTCCGAGTTTTCGAAAATCGGAGTCCGTATGACCAAGATATGGCCTCCGGAAGTTTCAGAATTCAGTTTAAAATTCAAACAGACGAAAACAGCTCAGAAAACAAGTTTAAAATTCAAAATCGGGCCCAATTGGCCAGGGCGGGAAAATTCCCGCCTAAGGCACCCAGGTCGACTTGGCAGTCGACCTGGGCTAGCCAGGTCGACAGGGCTGTCGACAGGGCTGTCGACCGGGCTGTCGACCTGGCCCCAGAGCCAGGTCGAACCCAGCCCACCCTGGCTGGCCTGGTCTATGTTTAGTCGATTTTCTGAGCCTTGCCTTGTCACTAGGGCTAGGTGTCAGCTCCAGATTGGCCTCTCCTTCAAATGAACGTCTATTATTGAATCAAGCTCCATCGACGGTCTAAAACATCTTGCAAACATTATAAAAAGGACCTAAGACCTAGCCTAAATCATACTATTTCATTTTAGCCTCAGGCCGCCGCCATTAAACCTAGAACTCTGAATTAAAAATACAAAGAATAAAATTATAGAAGATGGAGGACGATTCTTGAAGGCTACAACTAGAAGCTACAACAACTACGACGCTTTAGACAACAAATTTGAGACTATTTGATTTGGGATTTTGATTTGGGTTATTTGCTTCATATTGTAAGTTCTATGTTACTTTTTAGGCAAAAACGCTAAAACCATATGGACATGCCATGAATTGAAACCGGATTTAGGAACTATTGTTAAATCCATTGTTTATATTGTTTATCTTTGAATTATAATTTGTATATTGCTATGGCAACGTTGCAAGTTAAACTTGTCATGATTTTGATGTTGTTATGAATCACTTGGGCTTAATTGTTTGGCAAGTTGGACTAATACATGTCCATGGAATCACTATGTTTATTGAAATCTTTATGTTGATTAAACCATGCCTATGGTGCTAATTAAACCATGGCTATGACTATTGATGGAATTATGCCTGTTAATGATTAATGAAAAATTGGGTATTGCTAGGCTATGATGAAAAGTTGAAATTGTTATGTTTATAATGTTAGATATGTTAAAAATGCTAAATTGGAATCATTATGTCTATAATGTTAATTGAGAATCATTATGTTAAAAACGCTAAGTTGGGATCATTATGTCTATCATGTTAATTATGTTAAAAACGCTAAATTGGGATCATTATGTCTATCATGTTAATTATGTTAAAAACGCTAAATTGGGATCATTATGTCTATCATGTTAATTATGTTAAAAACGCTAAATTGGGATCATTATGTCTATCATGTTAATTGAGAATCATTATGTTAAAAACGCTAAATTGGAATCATTATATCTATAATGTTAGTTGAGAATCATTATGTTAAAAGTGCTAAGTTGGAACCATTATGTTTATAATATTAGATGAGAATCATTGTGATAAATTGGAATTATTATGTCTATGATAATTATTATGTTAAAAATGTTAAAATTGGAATCCACTATGCCTATTAGGATTAGTATGCCTTTAATGTTTCATGTTTATAATAAAATTATTATTATGCCCGCAATGATTATTATGCCTATGATGTAAAATCATCATGTTAAATTAAGTTGGAATCATTACTATGCCAAGTTATCATCATTGAAACCATGTGATATGTTATAGCCTGTTTATTATGCAAGTAATGTTGGAATTGTCACATATGCCTATCACATGTTTGGTGTTATTCCCCTTTATCTCTTGAATTGTTTATGCTTATGAACGAAGTACGTTTATATACGTTGGGGATACGATTGGGTAGAATAGGCAAAATCTGATAAGAACATGGGCATGACTTTAGAAAACAAGAAAGTGGCCAACTCGAGGTTGGGTTGAGTTTGTAGTGTAAATCTGCCCGGAACCGCCCGGCAAATCCAGTTGCTACAAACAATAGGATCCAATGTGGGTAGTTGGTCACATCGCGCTTGAAACCCGAGGTTGGGTTGAGTTCGTAGCGTAAACCTGCCCGGAACCGCCCGGCAAATCCAGTGGCTACGAACAATAAGATCCAATGTGAGTGGTTCGGCTCATTAACGAATAAATTAATGCCAATTAGGGTTAAGTCATGAACATGAAAAGACAACTTAACCAACTTGAACACGATTTGTAGGGCTAAGTCATGAACTTGAAAACGACAACACTTAGCCAACTTGACATGACACGTAGGAGGGTTAAGTCGCGAACTGAAATGACATACTTAACCATCTTGACATGACTAGACTAGAAAAGGATTAAGTCACGAATTACATGACTTAATCTGTTAGGCGGGTTAGGTCACGAATTACATGACCTAATCTATTATGCGAAACCCTAGACACGACCCCTTTCAGCAGTAACCCTCTAGAAGTATCAAGGTACCCTGAGGCTAGGCCGGGTGGGGGCACAATTACTGGGCTGATTGTAAGAGGTGAACGACGGCAGTAGGGTACGCCAGTGTAGGTTCGGCGGACTACGATCGTGCACGTATCCGGGGCAGACACTGGGTATCCGTAGATTTATCTGTGCATCTTGAATCGTGTCAGGGGTTGACACCCTAGGGCTGATACACCCGAAGGTGGACCCAGCACAGGTGACTACATTCGTGATTAGCTGTATGACACAGACACTTGACGAGCTAGAACTTGTAGGGAGCCGATCGACTAGGTAACCGCTCCGTAGAACCCCGTACTTGGGTCAGACCCCGTTTCTGGGTCATTTCATGACATTAGGCCGTGGGATTTATTTCGTGATATGGGCTTAGTATACTGGTACAGTCGATGCAACGAATCTCGAACATGTGATGCTTTACTTGACTTGTCTTGACTTATCCTGATCACCTTAGTCTATCTTGTTCACCTTGATACCATTCTTAAGTTTAGTTCCAGTTCATACATGACAGGTTGTTTTAACCGTTTCTACACTGAAAGTCACTAGAACTTACTCAGTCTTTATGACTGACCCTTTTCCTTTCGCCTCTTTTTCTTTCGTTCCCCCCCCCCCCAGGTTCTCAGGGAGGGAATACCGCAGCTTGATCAGTTTTCGCATCCAGCTTGAAGAGAAAGAATGTATTGCTTGGATCTTTTCCGCTTTGGACTATGGCTTTGGACAGCAATTAGGGGACTTTTGCAGTTTATTTATGTTTTCTTCATGCTTCTTTAAATATTGTAATCAAGACAGTTATGATTTTGGGAAGTATTATGGCATGGTTTGTGTAACACGTATTTTGAAGAAATAAAAGTTGTTGTTTTCCGCTGCTAAAAAATATGTGTTATTATATCTGTCTTGTATATCTGTGACTTATACTTATAAACCTCCACCAAAATTAGGGCATTCCCTTTGAGAGTGACCCTAACAGAGGTGGGGTGTTTCAAATATTGTTAAATTCAATCATCTTTGGGTACTGTCAATTGTCATCAGTATGGTCTTATTAAAATGTGTTAATTTTTTACCTCCATCGTGGTTCTATGATGTAGTGGTTAGCACTCCAGACTTTGAATCTGGCGACCTGAGTTCGAATCTCGGTATGACCTATTTCTTCTAGTTTTTTTAATTTCCAAAGGTAGCAATAATTTTGTACTTTTGTGGGTTTAAAGCAAAGTGTGTTGTCTCCACTTAAGTTTACCTCAACATATTGCAAGGTTTTTCGTTTTAGCTTTTATTTTTATTTTTTGTTTTATGGACATGAATCTGGCCTCAATATACCACATCAGTTTATAAAATCGATAGTAAGTGGACCAAACCCATGCTACCAACATGATATCCATATCTAACTTGTACACAAAGTCAATTAACCAGTTTACGAAAATAACGGGTTAAAGCGTATGAATTATAAATAGATCAACATGACATCCATATCCATAGAATGTTCTACGAATTTTTTTTATGTAGCTTGAAAAGTTGTATTGAACAAGGTTAGTTTGTCAACTTTAATTTAATTTTCATAGCATGTTGGATTATGTTTTATTTTAATTTTTATGAGTTTTGAGGTTCTTTTGCAATTTGTGTGTTTCTATTAGTTGTATTGATTTACAGTCTAGTTAAAATTTTTTTATCATTTTCTTTTGGACTCATAGACCTATGTTCTCTTGCTCGGATTAGGGTACATGTATATGTGCTCAAGTAGGCATGGGACACTAGTCATATGTCTGAAATTAACATGTAGTTAATTTCTTGGTCTCATTCTTCTGTAATTGATACAAATGTTTAGTTACTAATCATAATATGTAAAAAAAGGTTATGTCATATAAATTTATCATTGTCTAATGCTTATATACTTTGTTGCTACCTATCATATTTCAAAAAAGTGCATATTTAACTTTTGATTACTTATATGCTCCCAGTAATTATATTGCTTCCTGAGAGAAAGCATAGACGTACATGGCTAGAGCTTCTGATTATTTTATCACCTACATGTAAAATTACTTTATTGATAAATCGGTAATTTTACTTCTGATTTCGTTAAACGTTTCTTCATCGGTATTTTTATTTATAGCACATTACTTTAGTTTACACTTGAAAAATATTCAAAACACGAGACATCATGCCATGCTTAGATATGTAATTACCATTGTGGATTTCATGATTTATTTACAACTCTTCCAGTTAATTTTATTTGTTCCTAATAGAAAACATAGTTACCCAAAAAACAAAAGATAGTTTTTTTTAAATATATACAAAGTTTTGTTAATTGAGTTTGAATCTATTACTATTATTATTATTATTTTATTTGATTATATAACTGCGAACATATATCACGATTTTGTTAATACTTCATTCGTCCAGGTTTTAGGTAAATCGAACTTTGATGTAGGTGGGTTGGCAGTGGCCATATTGGACATATCAATTGTCGTCAGTATGGTCTTATTGAAATGTTTTAATTTTTACCCCCAATATGGTTCTATGGTGTAGTGGTTTGCACTCCAGACTTTGAATCTGGCGACCTGAGTTCGAATCTCGGTAGGACCTGTTTCTTCTATATATTTTTTTTAAATTTCCTAAGGTAACAATGGGGTTGTACTTTCCGGGCTTTAAAGCAAAGTGCATCGTTTCAAAATCTATCTTTAGTTATAAATTAAAATTTATAACTTTATTTATATCGATTTACCTGACGGTAAATCGATATAAATAAAATAATTTATTTTTAGGCCATTTGATGCCGATTACCCAGCCAATACTGCCCATTGGTTAAAACACAACACAGGTTGACTTTTCAGTCAATGGTCACTACCAAAATCAATTACCCAATCATGACAGTTCATATATGATAATATGAAAATAAATAATATATTTGAGGATCCGGTTGGATCCCTCCAACCTGTTCTTCCCTGTATACAAATGGTTATCTCCAAACAGATCGTTTAATTTCATTTAACTAATAATAGTAAATAACGACCATTTAATCCCAACCACAAGCAATTCAAACAATTCAACCAATTAAACACGTTTATCTTATAAATGTGACCAACAAGGTAAGTTACCTTTGTTGGAAATAATCGTTAAAATAACGATTTGGTATTTCACTAAAATTAAACGACGGTTTAACTTCATTAGTTAAATCAGCAAGAAAACTGTCAACCATTGGCAAGCAGAGCACACAAAATAAAAACCCAATGTATATAAAATATAAACGGGAAAAACTGAGTGGGTTTAACTCACCTTGATTTCATACCGTGGTTTCAACGGTTGGTTTAATTAAATTAAACGAGTTTTTAATTCTATTAAAGATCTCAGTTGATTCCAATTGCGTTCAGATCTGTCATATTGTAGCGCTCATGAAGACGAGTCCATCGGCATATGATTTGTCCGATTCTGATATCATAGGCAGAAGTTAATCAATTATAAGAATACTTGTTTTTAATCAAAATAATTAAGTCCTTAAATAATTATCACTAAACTAATTACATCTGATTTGAGAAAAATCCATTGTTTCGTACTCAATTCTCTTCACCACCGACGGTTCAAACCTTCGAACCCATGCTGTCAGTTTGTTTCAAAACCTGGTGCATATATTATTTAAATTTTCAGTATAATGATATCAATGAGCATTAATTAAATCTAATTACTTTTTAATTATATTACCCGGCTCGATTAACCCTTCATGTTTCGTTCCTGGACAATTGTTTTGCTCTATTTTTTCGTCCAACAACAATGACCCCAATACAATTTTTAATTCAACAAGGACCGATTAAATATCACTGGAGATCTCCGTTTCACTGTTTAACCCCATTCAAGTCATCTTCGTCCCTTTCTGGTTCGTGTTTTTTGCATTATCCAATTTGTTCCCATCAGCAATTTTTAATAAAATACATTATTTACCTTAATTAAAATAAATACCCAATGATTCACGTTTAAAGAAGGATCGGCAGTAGCAGAACTGATCCCATCAACTTCGTCTTTCTACCCAAAACTCGACCGTTGCTCATCAGAATCGCGCCGGAATCCAACAACCCGAGGTCCATCGAGTGACGCTGGAAGAAGCGTCTCGACCTCCTCCACCTTCCACTTGAATCCCGCACCACCTGATGATCCCCAGCTCTAGAAATCGAGATCAAAGCTGCGTCTTCGAGAGGAGATTCCGGTCAAACCAGCACGTCAGAGACCATCTCCTCCGTTCAGTTAAAGCATCTCGCCAAGCTCGATGGATTGCTATTGAAAATAGATGATTTCATTAAGTGGATTTGGAAATTTCGATGGAGATAGGATCGAACACTGTGGGCTGTTGATTTCATTTAGGGTGGCGGCTCCAAACAAAATTGGTTTGACGCGGAGTTTTT
This sequence comes from Allium sativum, assembly GCA_030737875.1. Lineage (NCBI taxonomy): Eukaryota > Viridiplantae > Streptophyta > Magnoliopsida > Asparagales > Amaryllidaceae > Allium > Allium sativum. The sequence continues at coordinate 593,222,373 of CM060918.1, forward strand.
TAATTATATTAATTCTTGCTACTGGATCTTGCTCTAATTGCCTAGAGGTATGGTTTGCGGTGACTTGTCCTTTCTCTTGGTCTACTAGGGGATCCTCTCTTCCAGCTACGGGATCTTGATATTGCTCTGTCCCTCCATGGTATCCATGGCCGTCATCTCCCACCCTAAATGTGGTGGCACCTCTTGGTCTATAGGTACTGAATCTGTGAATCGTTCAACTACTTCTTTCTTGCATATTAAGGCATGGTCGGAAGGTACTATTGCGTCTCCGCTCACCTCCCCCATTGATTCGGGGTAGCCTACAGGGTATATATATAAGGTGTGGGTTTAATATTATATTAGTTCACGAAACTTCACCACGCAGTAGTTGATAAAAACCCCCACAATTGATTTCTGTTCTCTGATAAAATATCTAATCTTAGTGTAAGAAGGTATTCCGGACCCAATGGGACAAGTTACGTTGAATTCCGACATCGTTTGAAAAAAAATTCCTTTATAGAACCAGAAATAAACACGCGTTTAATTTTTCCACGATCACCAGATAAATAAAATCTACTTGAAACCTTGAGATCCTAAAATAATTCTTCAATACGAACCCAACGGCACCATTTTCGTCGCTTTCTGAGACTGTTTTCCCGGTAGGCTATTTTTACGTGCATCGCAACGCCAAATGAAACACCAAATTAGCCGGTCTCCAAAAATAACAAACTATATACCTATCCTGACTATAATCGACGATACGAACTCAACGGAACTAGTTTCGTGGCCTAATTCGATCGTCTTCTCAAGTTACACTCAAATATTAAATTAAATTAATTTAAATACACGCCATAGAAAATAACTGGGCGTTTGCGGCTACCGTGGCCACATACGACATCGGTTTGCCATGCAATTCACTACCGTACAATAATTTAACGTTACGGTCCTAATGAAACTGATTTCATCGAAAACGGCCTCTGTTTGCAAAATGGCTATTTTAATGGCCTATAATTAAATAACGATTTCCACAGCGATTATTTTAAAATTTGAATTGGCCATAATTAACAAATTATAACACGAAATCTGGATTTTTCTCTTTCATATGAAAATTATGATCGACATGCTTCCAACGTTTCTTGTTTCACAGAAATCCGACTTATATCGGATCCTGTATATTCGATTGAAGTTCAAAACTCCAATTTACGAACTGCTGCATCATTTCAAGCTCGATTTATATTATATAAATATATAACGTTCAAACTTCATTTTAATAAAGAATTAAATATTAAAATCCATTAATATTCCAAATATAATATTTAAAATAATAAATTAAATAAAATATTTGACTACCAAAAATACGGTACGTTACAGCGGGCATTGATTTTGGCAAGAAGCAGGAAGTGAAATTAAAGGAGAAGGAAGAAAAAAGAAAGGAGAAGAAAAAAGGAGAAATTGGGGTATTATAAAAAGGGGCAGCTTGCGGATGGTGAGGTGTCGAAGAGGGAAGAGTGGTGAAGAAAAACACTCGAGCCTCTTGATCGTGTGACACCTCAAACTGGCCTTTTAGGCTTAAGTATCTTTTAACAAAGGTGAACGTGTTTTAGTTCAATGTTACCTCTTTTACTCGTATGTTCAAACGGCAATTCCGTTTTACATGAAAATTTGAACCATAAGATAAGACGTAATTATGTATCCTACAGAACATGTCTCGTCGAGTTTGGAGTTCATTTGACCCTCCATTTTATGAATTTATCGTGTTTGCGCTTAATTTCGATGGGTTGACCCGGTATGCATTTAATTCTCGCATGATCATCCACTAACTCCAAATTTTTTTAAATTTGGCATCCTTCTATTTTCCAACGTTAGGATCCGAAAAAATTGGTTTAGTTGAATTTCGAGATCATTTGAAACATGTTCCTTTGTAATCTATTGACATAGCGTCAAATCATCGAATTTTGAAAATCAACCATAAATTCTCATAAAAAAAATTTAAAATTGGTTCTAAAATTTTGGGTCATTACGTTTGTGTTGAAACGTGACTTCAGCAAGCCTCACAACCCGGGAATGGCCGAAAACAGGATGAAGGAACACAAAGTAAGGACATGCGTTTCCTTCTAGCTGAAAAGTGATTCCACATTATGGAGCCCAGACAATTTACTTATGTGGATGTTGGAACTGAGGTGCCTCGGAGGATGGTCAATCAACGACCAGGATGATGGTCAAGAACGACTGGGGAACATTATGTTCAGGTAATTGTCTAACTCATCGGGAATTGGTGGGCCGACTCTTCTGATTCTGGGTTCACATGCGTGTGAGTCCTAGATATCTTGCTAGAGATGGTTTTGAATCATTTAAGTAAGATTCTTTGCCTTAGTCATTGATGGAAATCCAAATTCCAATATTAACTTTAGTTTTTAGTTATAAACCAGTATGGCGACATAATAGAATAGTGTATTATTCCATCTAATATTGATATGATTATTTTTGAAATTGATTTTCACACTATACACTAGTGATAGTAAAAGAGAAATTCCGCGAATCAAGCATGTTTGGCTATTATAAGGTAATACTCTTTCCTCCAGTTTGCGATTGCATTGTGTGATGTGACATGGGTCTTATAATAGCTTCATTTTTCAAAAAGCATTACGAGTTTTTATGACTAGTATTCATGCGGAGAATACTTATTTAGTGTTATATGGCATGGCCCCATGTTTTACCCAACTTTAAAATAAATAATTGTTTTGGTTCTCATACCAGTCCCATGACTGACCTGGAGTTTATTGTTTCCCACCTAAACTCTAGGTGTCCATATTTTCCACATGGGAAGCCAGCAGTTTCGGTTTTGCAAATATTTTTAAAGCAGGATCCTGGATTAAGGCTGGAGCTATACTATCGATTACTTCGTAGTCTTCTGCTGAATGTTTTAATGTTTTCATTGTGTTGTAATTTATTATTCTCTGATATTTTTCAGCTATGTATCAATTATCTGTATTATGATATTATGTACTCTGATGTAAGATCGTTGCAATAGCAGTGAAATGTTCTTTTGTGTTTTTATCTAATGTGTTGTGTCTGAAAACAATTCTAGGATTTATGTCGTTTGGATCAGACCTGTGTGGCTTACGGTCAATTCGGAACGCGGGGATTTTCGAGTCACTACAACATACATATGTAAACAATAAGGTTTCTGTTTATGCACATGACCACTGTTTCACAACGAATAAATTTTCTCATGAATTTCTTTGCATATGTCCAACGGGCATAACTGACAGACTGGTACTTATAAAGATAACATTATATTTTATGTATTTTTTGTGCTTGAAATAAAATATCACATATTTAATATTAAAAAATACATTTTTATAATCATTATCTTACATGCCTGATACACGAATCTAGTCGAAATTATATTGGGCTGCCATTTGGTTGCAAGATGGAATTTTTTTTTATAGCATCAGTATTGACGTTGAGTTAATGTTCACAACAAAGTTCATGTCCAATGTCTTGATGGTCCACACAGAACACTCATTATCAATGTTTGGACCATGACATTATGTGAAAAATAAAAAAAATGAACGTTGTTCATTTGGAAAAAAATTAAAGGGTAGTGAATTATTATGTAAGAGTTAAATTTAAATGAAAATTCTATTTGAATGTAGAGTCAGATATTAAGGATGTTGGTTTGCTAAAGGAGCAGAATTTAAATATGTTTCTGATTAATTAACTATTTAGGCAATTTACAAATAAAGATAAGTTTCTAAGGAGAGGTCTATATAATTTATCCTAAGTAACACGGATTATGGTTAGTAATTAAATGAGAATAACTTTGGACTCTTCTTACATTTAGAATTCATTATTTTACCACGTATAGTTGCTATTTTGACTTCGTAGTTTTTCACATTGTGTATATGCAGGTTCCTACTTTATCGATACAAATGATTGACTATGCATCTTTTGACCATTTGATCCAGACTTAATAACTTAAGTTATATCTTCAGGTAAATCTCATGTGTAAATTTTTTGTATTTGAAATTATTTTGTTTACCATTTTGTAATTTTCTTTTGGTGATGTCATTTCAGTTGTTGTATTTGCAAAAACATTTGGAGTAAGAGAAAAATCATCTAACTACACCAACTGTTTAATCATACAGTGTGCGTGTGTGTGCATGCATGTGCTTATATATATGTATGTATGTATGTATTTATGTATGTATTTATGTATGTATGCATATGTATTTATATATTTGAAAGCCTATTTAGATATAAAATGATAACACAAATATAGTTACAAGTAATCTCAAACATTTATATCCCCACATGAATTCTACCATTTATATAAAGACAGATAAATCTAGTGTTTTAGAATTTAGAAATCCAAATTTGTGTCCTAATAGCCTCTCTCTTTTTATATATATATATGTGTATATATATATGTGTGTGTGTGTGTGAGTGCGCGCACGCGTGCGCGTGGGTGTGTGCGCGCGTGCGTGCGTATTTTGCATTACGTTACCCATATTAGAAATATAACATACCAAATCTACTATAATCTGGCGCAAGTACTGTTGTTCCATGATATTTAATATATAAATTAATTAAGCTATGTACAACAAATAACATGGTCAACTATACCTATTGTGGAAACAAACTGTAGATGTCGTAATAGCAGTTTGTTTTGACAACTTAGTTACTCAAATATATGCATGGAGCTGTGTTGTAACTTGACATGCAAATGATGTTTTATCTTATAAAATGGTGGACAAAGTCGAACGCGATATGTTCAATTGAAATAATACTATTTAAATGGATGAACATATGAACTTAAAATAACACGATAAGGGAACTTCGATAATAAAAATCAGATATCTGAAACACTTGCAAGTATAACATACACTTACACCACAACTATGCAAACAATTTTCTTATCTATTTAATCATGTTTATCTTATATAAGGAATGATGTATATGTTTGTGTTGAACATGCAGAAGATAGTTTATTCCAAACCGTATGCACACATATTTATTCCTATTTCTCTCTCACACACACACACACGCACACACACACACACACACACACACACACACACATATATATATATATATATATCTATGTACATGTATGTATGTATGTATATATAGGATCAAGAGCACCTCAAAATAGTGCATCACCCCTATAGCCTCCCTAATTTCCACCACACATTTACGTTTCTCTGTCTTCCCACTAATTCCCTCTCCCACCACTAACATATTTTAATATATATGAAAGGCTATATTGGAGTGCATTTGGGGTGCCAAGAAAGTGTGGTACCATATAAACCCCATATATCATTATGACTTTGTTCAGGAGGGAAACCGACCGGAGTCATAAAACCCTCCCTAGTGCACCTAACTCGATCCGTGAGCACTATATAAGTGGTTGATCATAGCGTATGCACATGGTAAGCTCTTAACATTCCATTCTGGGTTTTTAATTCGCACCACTATTACCATGGTGCAAGTCCTTAACCGCTGGGCTACTGCCGCGGACATAAGTTGTAACATCCCAAGATTTTGCGATAATTTATATTATTAAATTTAATATAATTTTGGATATTATATAGTTATAAATGAAAATTAATAATTTAATTGTGAAATTCTCTGTTAGTAACTTAACTGAGTTGTCTAAAATGATGAAATTCAAATTATACTAACAACAATAACTCGTATTGTGTATTAATAAAATTTAGATTTAGTTGTATATAAATATTGAAATAAGTTTAAATAAACATTAAAAATAATTGAATGAAATAGATTTATAAATTTATAATTGAAACTCAAGTTGAATCAGGTTAATAATAAAAATTTGGTATTCAAGTTTAATGAAATTTTATTTATATAGTTCATTGGAAATTTTGTTTAATTTATATGAATTTAGGAAAACCTTTAAAATTCAATTTAAAGGTAAACAAACGAAAACTATATATTTTATTTTATTAGTGAACTGGTTAAATTTGTCATTTTGCAAAAGATATCAGAATTCGATCGGAATAATTTTATTGGATCTGTAATTGTAAATTTTTGTCAGATCTAAAATTTCATAGCCAATGGAGTTATAGCTTGATCGTAATAAATTAAATCATGTTGAAATTTGTGTGTATAATTTAATTAAATAGCTGAGTTTTAAAAGAAACTGCTATAGACTGTGGAATTGGGCCTTCAAACCTATTCCAGTACATTCAGAAGGGGTCAAAACCAATTGTTAGGCAGTAAGCGGACCTGATTTGGTCTCAGTCCGAATTTTGGCATAAATACACGCAAATCAAGAAATATATTATTAAAGTATTAATTCCAAAAAATAATTTCAAAGCTGCCACTTCTTATTTTTTAATGGCCAAAATTTTTGAATCCTTTCTCCCTTATTTTCTTATGATCAAATCAATGAAATCAAGAAATTTCAAAAGCGAAATCGAAGCACTCGATGAGATCTACACATCTATACGGTTGGATCAAATTTAAACAACATAAATTTGCCAGAAATCATCCATGAAGTCGGTGCTGTTTTCGAGGATTTGGAGGTCGTGGGGAACATTAGACGGGACGGGGTTTGGGTCGGAGGACAACGGGAGGTGGCGCACACTATGGCATTGGTCGATTGGCTCCTGGAGCTTCAGAGTGATGTCAGTGATTTTGGAATTTGCGAACGCATGGGTTCGGTCCTGGAAGAGATGCGCGATTTAGGAAGATGAAGGCGGTTTCTTTTTCTGTGTTGACATGGCAGATTTTGTAGGGGTGAGATTATTTATTTATTTATTTTATATAATTTGAATTTCGAATGATTATCCACATATAACTTTCATATAGGAACTCCAATTGACATGCAGTTTTGTTGCATTAGAATCATACCGACGAGCTCTTCGCGATGGCACTAATTTGAACTAATTCTGAGACCACTGATTTTTGTCCTAAAATTCGGATTTCAATCTCGATCAGAACAAAGGTGAGTGATTAAACCTACCCACATCTAACTAAAATATTTGATTGTTAGTTAAATTAAATTCATGTCATGATATGATTGTATTGTTTGCTATTTGATTGTTTAAATGGCGTATTATGTTAAATCTGTATAGACTGTATAATTCAATTTAACTATTATATAAATTGTACTGTAAGAGATTAATTTCTAGTTTTAATAATAAAAAATAGAATCTCATACCTAATGACTAGTAACTGATATTATTGAACTGTTTAGATGTGTCGATTTTGATGTATGCTTTGAATTTATGTATTTAATGTAGTGATATGAAATTCATCTTGTTATCGATATTGTTTATATAAGTTATTGATTTTTGTTTATTAATCCCTACCATCACCCTAGATGTTACGGACGTCAAATAAACCCGAGGTTACTCATTAAAATGAATTAAGAACGTAGGTTGAAATGATAAATACCTATTACCAAGATTTAGATTGAAATGATATATATCCTTTCCCAAAATACAAAAATTAAATTTTAAGTAGTTTTTGGCCGTAGGACAAAATATTATATACGGACACCGGTTGGTTGATAAAAGTTGTTTTTAACCTTAAATTTTGAAATTTTGTTTTAAATACAAATAAATGATATTATTAGTTTATTTTCTTTAAATTTGAACTTTAAGCCTTGAAATTAAATTTTTAAAATTTAAGGAATTCATATATGTGAATAACTGAAGTTGAAACTGAATTGAAAATAAAATATAAATTTATCGAAATTGAATTGTTTACCCATCTTTGATATTTACTTTAAATTAACTTGATATATAGTAATAATTGAATTGTGAACTCGAGATTTTTATAAACGAATTATTCAAAATGAGAATTATAATTGAAATTTAATTATTAAATCGAATTGTTTGAATCGAACTGTTGAATCGAATTGAATATGAATGGGAAGTCAAATCCTTTTAAATTAGGATATTGAAATTTAGTCGAATTGATTTGAAACTGGAATATGATTTCCTGTTTGGTTAAATTTTGAAGATGATTCTAATTCCAACTATAAAACTTTGGTGGCTGATATTGGAAACCGATTGTAAGTGCCTAAATAAAATTATTAAAAATATGAAAAAAATGTGTAAATTCATATTAAACGATTTGGAAAGATTTTGGTTGAAAAATTCTAGTTTTGAAAAGATAAGTTTTTTTTTTCGTAATGAACTAGTTATTAACTAGAATAATAATCCACCGTTTTTAAATAAACAAATTGGATTTGTAAATGGGTTTTGATATAACCAAATTTTTCCAATGAATGAACAGGAATAGATTTGAGTGGAAATAATCTTCGGAATATTTCGATATTGAATTTCGAGATTATACGGATATTGTTGAGGAATTTGGAAGATATAGATATCGTTATACCCAATACGATATCCGTTAGTTTCAGAATTTGATATTGAATATAAGCCGATATAATTTCTATTTAGAGCTTTGTATTCAATATCAAATTTGATTTGGTTTTGTCATGAATGGTGTCTTTAATAACACTGTTCTTAAACCCAGTTGAGAAATAGAATAAATCTTTTAATTAAGATTTAGAGAAGTTAACCAATTAATTTAATTGGAATTGAAATGGAAGTTGATTTTGGGTTTATCGTGAACAATGTTTTAAATAATATTTGTTCTTTAACCCAATTAATAGTGAAATTATATTTGAAATTTATAAATCTTTTAATTAATATTTAATGGAAATTTTTCCAAAGCAAAATTTTCCTAAATTAATATATTAAATTGGAATTGAGAGGAATTCGATTTGGTAATAATCGAGATGGACTGCTGTAAAGGAAAATCAGTACTATTTATGTAATTTAAAAGGATTTTCGTTATTCCATTTACATTATCAGTTGGATACGAAAATTTATATTGATTATATATTGATATGTTTTCTGCGAAGATTTTATAGTTGATAGAAGATGACTTGGGTTTATCGTGAACTGCTTTTTTTAATAACATTGATTCTTTAACCCAGTTAAGGATAAGATTAATTTCTTAATGTTGAGTAATCATAAAGTAATGATTTTTGATATTAAGACCAAACTTGGGTTTTAATGAATCTTAATTAGATTGAAATGAGAATGAGGTAATTAAATTTATAAAATCAAGAGATGATCGAGAATGGAGTACCGCCGGTTTTACTCCATGCAATAGTTAAATCTTTAATTAGATTTGAACGTGAAATGGTAATTAAATTTACCGTTAACACTGTGGGAGTTAGATATGGGGTACTACCAGTTTTGCTCCATGGGATGAATAGGTTGGGATTGAGATTAATAAATAAATGGTTACTTACGTACGGCTCGATAATTCCGACTAGCTAATAAACCTCAATTTGATTCAGAATTGTTAAAGCATAAAATAAAATCTTTGAAGATGATATCCAAAGGAAGATTAAAGAATAATTTTATAAGAATTTATCTTTGATAAAATTAATGGGAACCTTTCCCTAAAAATGTGAATATTTGAGTAAAGGAATATTATGAAATTGGAATGAGGCATATGATGTGTTTTTATAGGACTTTATTATTGAATATAAAATACGCGAATTATTCGAAAAAACTGGGTTTATCCCATTCTGAATAACTGGTGTGACGACTAAAAGTCGACAATGAAGATGGTGGTTGAAGACCAGAGATCTTCACATCGTTTGGATGTTTACTGATGTCTTAATTGGGTTGTACACCCAAGACAAGGTAATGAGTAGTGATCGTCCACATGTACTTGGAGATCGACCGTATATGCGAGGACCTCTCTCCTATATTAGACATATAGGACGAGGAATAAGGTGCTTCGGGTTTCGTTCAGACCCAACACGAACTTGTAAATGGATGTGAGTCTGACATTAGGTTTCATTCTATGCTGATTGATTTCTGTTAAATATACATATGTTTAGTGGTGGAAAATTTATGCTCTTGCTTAACACCCTTCTCTGAGATGTACAAGCTTAGAGGTTATATATTGATTGACATCAGTCACATGGCGTGGATTGTTATTTTGGCATGCAAAGATGCAAAGGAACAAGTCGAGTCTTGTGGATGATGATCAGAGCACGACTTTAATTAGCATAGCTTTGTGTATAGCATTAACATGGGAGCCTCACACACCAGTATGAGTCAGAAATGGGATCGTAACTGCAGAGAGTGCATGCGGTTCTTTCTAGCTAGAAATGGTGTAATGGTATGGAGCCTAGACATTTTTACTTATGTGGATGATGGATTGCTAGGCACCTCGGTTATGATTGGTCGACGTACTGACCATTTTGGAGGTACGATAGGACCGGGAAACATATTATTCAGGAATAATTAATCCACTAAAGTAAGTGTAGACCGGCCCTAAAGTTCCATGGGTTGCCAGAGTGTGTAATCCTGAGGCATTTGCTAGAGTGTCTCGAATCAAAAGGAGCCATCCTTTGACTTGACTCATAACGGCAATTTCCAATACGTGACTTTTCAATTTTAGTTGTAAACCTATGTCTGGCGGCATAATATATGGTACTTATGTCTTCTAGGATTGAATCATTTATATTTGAAGTTGATTTTGACACTATGCACTTATAGGAATATCAAAATGATTTGTTTTAAAACATACCAAGCATGTATAGCTATTATACGGCAAAACTCTATCCTCCAGCTTGCGTTGCATTGTGTGATGGGACCTGAGTCTTATAATAGCTTCATTTTCCGAAAAGCATTGCGTTATTTTGTTTCGAACTGAGTTTCTTGTGGAGTAAACCCGTTTCGTGTTATACGGCATGGTCCCATGATTTCCCAACTTTTAAAGTAAAGATGTAATAATTGTTTTAGTTCTCACACTAGTCCCATGGCTAACTAGGATTTTATTGTTTCTACCTAAACTTTGGGTGCCATATTTTCCACACAGGAAGCTAGTAGTTTAGGTTTTCGCTGGTATTTCTTTTCACAGGATCCTGGATTACAGCTGGAGCTATGTTCGGAAAGCTTTGTATCCGTGTATTTCTTTCAGTTGTGTTATTGACGTATTTTCCGCTATACATTGTATTTATGTATATATTTTCCGCTGCTTTGTAATTTTAAACTCTGGTATTTCCGCTATAAATTATTTATTCATACTCTGATATATTCTTGTACTCTGATGTAAATTGTTGTAATAACAAGAAATGTTCTAGTGTTTATGTTACGATGCGTCATGTTCTCAAAGCAATCCGAGCTCCTCCATTACCTCCAGGATCGGTGTAATGACCCGAAAATTCCCACCCGTAGAATCGACCATAAACCACACAGGTCTGACCCAAAATTTAGAAATTCTCGAATGCATTAACTCTGGGCATACTACAACATCAGAACAAATAACAAAAGACTTTTATAACATTATAATAACGTTACATCAGAGTACAGAATATCAGAGTACATCGAATAAATATATTACAGTGGAAGATTATATTACAAGAAATTAATACAATACACAGCGGAAGACTTCAATGCTCAGGATACAGCTTTAAGCTTCGATCCAAGATCCTGCTAAAGAGATAAAGATATCTGCAAAAAGCTACTCGACTGCCCGTGTGGAAAGAGGGCACCCGAGTGCGTAAGGTGAAAACAAACTACGGGTCAATCATGGGACTGGTGTGAGAATTCTTAACTAGTTTAACTAATAGTAATAAGGCAAATCCAAGGACCACGCCGCTAACGCGGAACGGGTTTTCTCCAATGGATTACCGTGCATAATAATAAAGGAAATCGTCAAACAGCGCAATGCTTTTTGGAAAAATGAAACCATTATAAGACTCAGGTCCCATCACACAATGCAACGCACACCAGAGGATAGGGTTTTACCTTATAATGGTCAAAAGATGCTTGATACGTGAAAACGATATTATTATTATTAGTGTGTATATGTATGGGTATATATATAATAAACATTTAAATCATAATGTATCAATCATAGACGGCATAGTACCCCATCCTACTATGTCGCCATACTAGTTCTACAATCAAAACCGCAATGTCGTATTGGAAATTGGATTTCCATCATGAGTCGAGGCTAGGGGCAAGCTCCTCTCCGATTCGAGACACTCTAGCAAATGCCTCAGGATCCCCCGCAGTGAACCCTTGGATGCGGTAGGGCCGGTCCCCGCCTATTGGCAGTGGATTGGTTATGCCTGCACACACGCTTCCCGGTTCCTTTGAACTTATAATATGACCACTATCGGCCTATAAAAAATCCGAAGCGCCTCAAAATCCATCATCCACATAAGTAAAATGTCAGGGCTGGTAGGTCGCTGACACCACTCTAGCTAGAAAGAAACGTGTGCACTCCCTACGGTCCATATCCCGTTTTTGACTCATACCGGGGTGTGAGGCTCGCGAAGTCACGATATACACAAAGCTATGCCGTAATAGGCTATGCTTTGATCATCAACCACAAGGCCCTGCTTTTCAACAAAAGCCTTGATCAATTTGTATCTTGGCATGCCACATTGTCAGTCCATACTATACCATTGATTTCTGCCAGTATATAACCTCTAAGCTCATATGTCTCAGAGAAGAGTGTTAACCACCAAGCAGATATATATTAACAGAGATCAACGAATGTAGTATAAAGTACTACAACGTCAGACATACATTCCATTTATAAACTTATGCTCTGGGTCTGAGCGAAAGTCAAATCCGTACAAATGAACACTACGTCCGGATAACTACCATCTTAGCCCCATCTTGGGAGAAAATCAATCAAGGACCTCAACGCTAGTTACCCATTCGATGTGAAGATCGTCGGTCTTCAATCGCCGTCTTCAACTCTTAGATTTAAAACGTCGTATAACCATTTGAAATGAGATTGAACTCGGTCTTCTCAAATGATTCTCACATATATATATATATATATATATATATATATATATATATAATTTGAAAACATTTCATATCGTTATTAATATTTGATAATGACCTATCGCTATTTTTATTTATATAAAAATAGCCTAAATAATTTAACGACGCTTCGGGTCGATGGGCGACCCTGGCGCAGTTTTCAACCAAATTTGATTTACACATAACTTGAAATCTAACCGTTGGATTTTGATGAACTTTATATCGTTGGAAAGATCTTCCCAAAGCGGTCCTAACAGTTCCAGTTTTGGGAAAATCCGACTGTCGGATCTTTCGGTATAACCGTTTAAAGTTACGATTGCCGATACGCGAACTGCCGCGCGCGTTCCGTTTAATTTATAATTTATATTTATATATATATATATATATAAATATAAATCGTTTGGCGATTTCAACTATTAACGCCTATTCTTTTATCGCATTTAAAATGACGATAAAAATATCACTTTTATTTTACTCTGTTTTTATTTACATTTAAAATGTAAATAAAATGTGCTTTTTAAATTCACTTTAGTTCATGCTTTATTTACACCAAATATAAATAGATGTTCTTTTTTTCTATCTTTGGTTTATTTACACTAAATGTAAATAAATAATTAAATAATATTTTTCTATCTTTTGATTTATTTGCTCTAAATGTAAATAAATATTCTTTCTTACCATTTATTTATTTACCTAGATATAAATAATGTTTTCATTTTCCTTTTCTTATTTCTTTACCCAAATGTAAATAAATGGTTTTTCTACTTCTACTTTTTCTTATTTATTTACACTATTTGTAAATAAATGTTTTTACTTTTCTTTTATCTTATTTATTTACACTATTTGTAAATAAATGTTTACTTTTACTTTTTCTATATTTATTTACATTAATTGTAAATAAATGTATCTAATTTCTTATTCATATTTATTTACGCTATTTGTAAATAAATGGTTTCAATTTCCTTGCCAATCCTATTTACATAGTAAATGTAAATAAATGTATTTCTTTAATTCTTTTCTAATATTTCTTTTTATTATTTTTATTTACATAAGAAAATGTAAATAATTACCATCCACATTTTGGTTCTTTTTATTCCTTTTTATTTGTTTATTTACATAAGAAAATGTAAATAAATTCTAATTCACATGTTTAATCTTATAATCTTAATTACATAGAAATGTAATTTTATTTACAGTGTAAAAACATGTTCTTTAATTACATAAAAGTATAATTTTATTTAATCTTTTATTTATCTAATGTAAATAAATGTCTTACTTTTTCTATGTTTTATTTTATTTACACTAAATAGTTTACATATGCTTTAACCTCCCACATTGGATAGGTATTGTTGTGATTACTGGACAACCGGGCGGGTCCGGGCAGGTTTACATCACAACTCAATCCAACCTCGGGTTAAGCATACTAATTCATATTAAGAAAATTGGAATAAATGGTTTTTTTTTCCTTTTTATTTTCTTTTCTCATTTATTTACCTATTTGTAAATGAATGTCTAAATTACTTTACCTTATTTATTTACCTAAACGTAAATAAATGTTTCAATTACTTCATCTTAAGTATTTACATAAGAAATGTAAATGCTTAATCCCTATTCTTTTACATTGAAAAATGTAAATACTTAATCCTTTTTATTATTTCTTCTTAACAAAATGTTTAATTTGTTTTTATCCTTTTATCTACTTTAAACAAAAATGCGAGTTTTGATGCTACTAATTTATATTGATAAACATGTGAATTTTTGTCGCAACTGTAACAACCCGTATTTTCAATAACCTGTAATAACATAAATCGAGGCAGAATTTAATTCTAAAATGGGAATCAAGGGAAACGGGCTATGCCATTGCGTTCGTCTCGGAAAAATACGCGAAATAGAGTCCGAGTTTTCGAAAATCGGAGTCCGTATGACCAAGATATGGCCTCGCGAAGTTTCACGAAAATTCCCAAATTAAAGTATACTTAATTAAGTGAAATGGGTTGTGTAGATATATATATATATATATATTGATATATATATATATATATATAATTGAAAATTTAATAAATAAATATGCAAAAATGCTCAAAACAGCGAATTGGGAGAGGGGAATAACCGAACCGGCCGATTTTTGAAGTCGACCCGAGCCCGCTGGGTCGACTAGGGGTTAATCCAGGGTGTTTGGCTGTCAACCCGTGGGCCGATTCGCTCAAGTGCAGATTTTGCATTTGAATGGTTCTCATGGTCCATCTTTAATCTAAAGGCCCTAGATGGTTCCTACACTTGACTTCTTCCCCAAGACATGCTTTGATGGCTTGGATTGAATCTAGGGTTAATCCTATGGCCTAAAACACTTGCCTAATCTATAAATAAGACCCTAACCTACCCTAATTCATTCATAATTAAACCTAGTGACTAAACTATGGCAAAATGCTAGCTCTCATGGCCTCCACTAATTTTATGAAGAGGGTTGCATACTAATCACTCTCTAATCAACTTCTAATCCCTTCTTAGCATCTTAATCTTCTTCATTTGGTGTTCAAAGTTGCTAGTTGTGAGTTTCTATCACTTTGATGATCTTTTGGTAAACTAATTAGATGAGATGTGATGAGATTTATGGTTTTGTATGTGGGTTAATGAGCTTTGAATCATATGATATGATGTTAGCATTAATCTTATGTTTATGCATGTTGAGTATGTAAGCTTATGCAAGTTTAATATGATGTATGTTATGTTTGCATGATGCTAAATATGCAAGTTGTGGGCTATGTAATCATATGCATGTTATGCAAGTTCATGGTAATATGCTATGCAAGTTACATGTATGTAAATATGCAAGTTACATGTTTGTTAATATGCAAGTTACATGTATGTAAATATGCAAGTTACATGTTTGTTAATATGCAAGTTACATGTTTGTTAATATGCAAGTTACATGTATGTAAATATGCAAGTTACATGTTTCTTTATATGCAAGTTACATGTTTGTTAATATGCGAGTTACATGTATGTAAATATGCAAGTTACATGTTTATTAATATGCAAGTTCATGATGACACATTATGCAAGTCTATAAGCTAATATGCAAGTTTGTTATGCAAAATGAATATGTAAGTTATGTGACATATTATATGCAAGTTATGTGACATGTTATGCAAGTTCATATGCAAGTTATGTGTTTGTTAATATGCAAGATGGCACCTTTGAAACATGTTCATTCATATGCAAGTTGACACCTTTTATATGTGTTATATCATGAACGAAATTACGTGGGAACGATGGGGTAATTAAATGCATAAGTTAATAAGATTGTGTGAAATTAATATAATTAT
Organism: Allium sativum; assembly: GCA_030737875.1. NCBI lineage: Eukaryota > Viridiplantae > Streptophyta > Magnoliopsida > Asparagales > Amaryllidaceae > Allium > Allium sativum. The sequence goes on from CM060918.1 coordinate 593,238,532, forward strand.
GCATAACACAAAATAAATAAACATAGTATGGGAATTTGCCTATTTGGTTAGGTGTACCCATACTATGTGTTGGGAATTTACCTATTGAGTTAGGTCTACCCCATGGGAATTTACCTATTAAGTTAGGTCTACCCATGTTAAGAAAACTTGATTAATTAGGGATAATTAATATAAAATTATGAGGGTGATTAATTAGGTGTAATTAATTGACTAAGACACGAGGTTGGACTCAGTTGTAGCGTAAAACTGCCCGGACCCAACCGGCTTAACCAGTTGCTACAAATGTTAGCCCAATGTGAGAGGTCTTAGGCACAAACTAAATACGTAATTAATGTAAAGACACGAGGTTAGACTCTGTTATGACATAAGGCTGCCCGGACCCAACCGGCTTAACCAGCGGTCATAAAAGACAGTCTAATGTGAGAGGTCTTTACAAAGGTTACGTTCTTAATTAATTAATTAAGAAACACTTAACCACATTAGCATGTAGAGGGACATGAGGGGTTAAGTGGGTGCCTCGGGTGGCATGAGAAAATCTAGTGGTTGCCTTGGGTGGCAATAGAAAATACGATTAGAATACTTAACCAAAATGGAACATGTAATTAAAACATGATTAAAGGGTTAAGTGGGATATACTAGAAAAAGGGACAAGCTTAGGTGGGTAGCTTGTGGAGGCCCATTTCAACCAGTAACCCATACGTATCTTTGTGGGCTCGACCCATGTCGAGGACGGGACACGCATACTGGGCTTGACTGTAAGAGGCAAACGGGTTAGCGGTGGCAACGCAAGTCCAACGGGCTTCATATGCGTGAGTGGGCCCGGGCTGGTAGGTAAGCCGTTGTTGCATCGAGTAGATATAAGCCGTGCACCTTTAGTTTCATCAGGTTGCCACATTGGGGAATGATACATCCCACGGTGGGGCCAGCACGGGTATCTACGTTAGGGAGCCGATCGAATGGGAAGTAGTGTGTACACCTAGTGGATTGTAGGGCCCCGTGGCGCCTACTTGGTCACCTAGGGGTACGCAGGTACTAATTAGTAAATTTTATAAGTCCTTGGGTGGGATCAACCTTTAAGTTAGGAACGACTGGTGTGGTGCAGTTTAGTAATTTACCTTAGGGAGGGTAGATGCGTCTTTATCCTTTATCTTCGTTTAGTTGACTGCTTAGGGTAGCCATTCATCCCTATATGTTACCGTATATCAGTTTATGTCTTCTCTGGTTACTTTAACGATTGTATTGTTAAAGTTATAGGACTCGCTCAGACTTATGTCTGACCCCGTTGTTTTTATCTTTTTCCCAACCCTCAGGTCCTACGGTGGATCCTAGCAGTAGTGGAGCTTGATCGGATTGCTGTTCCAGTCTTTAGGAGCTTGGATAGATGTAAAGCTCCAGTTATCCAGTTATCTTTTCTTTTGTTTGGCTATTGTATGAGAGTGGGATTATGTACTTCTTTATTTTGATGGATATTGTACTTGACCTTTATTGTGGTTTTATGATGTAACCAGACATGTTTTACTTCCGCTGTTATGAGATGATGTTTTAAAATTTCAAGTACTATTTATATCTGTCTTGTTGTAATTTTTCTGTTCTATATTCACTAAAATACTCCACCGATGCTATGGCATTCCCTTAGTGAGTGATCATAGCGGGAGTGGGGTGTTACACGTGGTATCAGAGCTTAAGGTTACCAGAACAGATAAATTTTTTGAGAAAAACTACTTTCTAAGAGTATTTTCGAAGAAAGTATTTTTAAAAGCATGTCTTCTAAGAGAAAAAGTTTTTGAAAAAGAAAAGCATAATCCCCAATAGCCATATCTTTATCTTTCGGAATCTCCTTTTTGAATCTTTCCTCTTTCGTTTCAGCATGGCTGAAGATCTTAACATCCCGGAGGGTTTAGTTATACCACTATGGTATAGGAGGTTGCAAGAGGCTAGGGCCGCGGCTGCGGGTCCGGCCAATGCTACTACACCAGAGACAACCGCTCCTCCTCCTCAGCCTAGAGTGGATAATTTTGCTAAGGTTTGCAAGGAGTTCAAGGCTATAGGAGGAAAACCTTTTCTTGGTTCAGAGACTTTCGTAGAGGCTAGAGATTGGCTTAAGGAAGTGGAAGAGTTGCTAGATATCTTTGAAGTGGAAGAGGGAAAGAAAGTCAAGTTGGCGGCTTGGTTAATGAAGGGAGAGGCCTCATTCTGGTGGGAGGTCACTAATGGAGAACGCCCTGTTGACTCTTGGGCAGATTTTAAGCAAAGATTTGGGGCTAAGTTTCTCTCAAGGGCGGAAGAGAATCTGTTTATGGAGAAGTTCTTGAATTTGAAGCAAGGGAATCTCACGGTGAAAGAATATGTCAACAAATTCAATCAATTAGCAAGGTTTGGCATAGAGTTGGTGAATACACCGGAGAAGAAGGCTTTGAGGTTCGTTAGAGGCTTGAACGAACCATTGCAAGGAATAGCTATGACTCACATTCCTATGGGGGCCACTTTTGAGAAGCTTGTCTACATGGCACTTATGCATGAGGATGATAAGAATTCTAAGGCACCAGAGAAAAAGGGGGATCAGAAGAAACCGCAACAACAACAACAAGGCAAGGGCGGAAAAGGCAATGGTGACAAAAAGAAGACGAAGAAGAAGTGCTTCAATTGTGGAACACCAGGACACCTTAGTAAGGATTGTCGCAAAAAGAAGAAGACCGGTTGCTTTCATTGTGGTGAAGCAGGGCATCTTGTGAAAAACTGCCCAAAGAAGGGGCAGAAGACGGGGTCTACCTCAGGAGGCCAGGTGCAAGCTCTTATAGCACCACCTCAGTCAGGGGGGCAAGTTCAGGTTCTCTCAGTTCCACCGATTCAGCAGAGAGGTAGAACTATTTCCGTTGAAAGTCTGGTTTTTCTGTTTGATCATCCAGTTCGTACTTTGTTTGACTCTGGCGCATCGCATTCTTTTATCTCATCATCGTTAGTTGAGTCACTGCACTTAGACACCAGTCTAGTTGATGATCCCTTGGTTGTCTCAAACCCAATTGGGGGCTCCATATATCTGTCTATGATATGTTTGGGTTTGAAGATTTCTATACTTAGCGTTGAGTTTAGATGTGATGCTTTTGTATTGGGCTTCACGGGCTATGGGTTGATCTTGGGCATGGACTGGTTATCCAGTAATGGTGCCGTTCTTGATTGCGAAAGGAGAGTTGTCAGGCTCATGACCCGCTTGGGTAACACTCTCGAGATCTCTTGCAATCCCATGGAATCTGTTTTGCTAAGTTATCTTGAATCGCTCGATGCTTCGGTCGAGAGTTTGTGTTCTGTCAGAGTAGTCCGGGAATATCCGGATGTGTTTGAAGAAGTAAAGGGTTTGCCTCCGAAGCGGGAGATAGATTTCCGAATTTATTTGGTGGATAATGCCAAACCAGTGTCTTTGCCAGTACGCCACATGGCTCCTCGTGAGAGAAGAGAACTTCATAAGCAAGTAGGGGAGTTGCTTGAGAAGGGGTTCATAAGGCGAAGTATATCGGAGTGGGGAGCTCCAGTAGTGTTTGCCACGAAGGCGGATGGGTCCCTCAGACTTTGTGTGGATTATAGAGAACTTAATAAGCTCACGAAGAAGAATAGACACCCATTACCGAGGATAGATGATCTCTTTGATCAGTTGGTTGGCGCGTCAGTATTTTCGCAGATGGACTTAGCTACAGGGTTTCATCAGTTAAGAGTGGCGGAGGACAGTATAGAGAAGACTGCTTTCCGGACTCCGGATGGTTTTTATGAGTGGCTAGTGATGCCATTTGGGTTGACAAACGCCCCCGCATACTTTGTTGATCTCATGAGTAGAGTGTTCAGAGAGTATCTGAATAAGTTTGTAGTAGTTTTTGTGGATGACATCTTGGTCTTTTCCAAGAATGAAGAAGAGCATGCCTTACATCTCAAGGAAGTGTTGGAGACTCTTCGAGCGCATAGTCTTAAAGCTAAATTCTCTAAATGCCATTTTTGGAGAAGAGAAGTGCGATTCTTAGGGCATGTGGTCTCTAAGGAAGGGATAGCTGTGGATCCCGCAAAGATAGTATCTATCCAGGATTGGAAAGTTCCTAGAAATGCTACCGAGGTAAGAAGTTTCTTGGGGTTGGCAGGATATTATAGGAAGTTCATCAAAGACTTCGCGAAGATATCAGCCCCATTAACCCGCTTGACGAAAAAGAATCTGGTTTTCTCGTGGGATGTAGATTGTGATGATGCTTTCCGACGGTTAAAGAGAGCTTTGACCACCGCTCCAGTTTTAGTGCTCCCGGATGGGAGTAAGCCGTTTGTTGTTTATACCGATGCTTGTGGAACAGGATTAGGCGCAGTCTTGATGCAGGAGGGAAGGGTAATAGCCTATGGAGGGAGACAATTGAGAGTGCATGAGAAGAATTACCCTACCCATGATCAAGAGTTGGCCGCGATTGTTTTCGCACTTAAGTCTTGGCGCCATTATCTTCTTGGTGAGAGATTCGAGTTGTTCACCGACCATAAATCATTGAAGTACTTATTCTCTCAGAAGGATTTAAACTTAAGACAGCAAAGGTGGATGGAGTTCTTAGCATCCTATGATTTCGAGATAGCGTATACCCCTGGTAAGGGTAACGTGGTGGCAGACGCCTTAAGTAGAAAAAGGCTATCTTTGAGTCCATTGTTCGTGGAACGACGAAGCTTGGAGTTTCTTTCTTTGTTTGACTTCAGACCTTCTGTTGATTTTGTACCTGGTTTGTTGGCATCCTTGGAGGTTAGACCTACTCTTTTGAGACGGATTGGCGAGGCTCAGCGAGACGACCCACAGTTGGTTGTGTTGGTAGAGAAGCTTATAAGAGGGTAGTCGTCCAGCCATTTGGGTAGATACACCATAGATGATAAGGGATGGTTGCATAGAGACGGTAGACTTTGTGTACCGCAAGATGAGGGTTTGAAGAAGGCTATTTTGGATGATGCACATCGTTCAAGAATGACTATTCATCCCGGTGGAGACAAAATGTACCAAGACATGAAGAGAGTTTTCTTCTGGGCCGGTATGAAGAAAGATGTGGCCGAGTATGTGGCTAGATGCTTAGTGTGCCAACAAGTTAAAGTGGAGCAAAGGAAACCCGGTGGGTTGCTACACCCATTGGAAGTTCCACAGTGGAAGTGGGATAGTGTCTCGATGGATTTCATCGACGGGTTACCGAGATCGAGGAAGGGCAATACGGGAATTTGGGTTGTGGTAGACAGACTTACCAAGAGTGCCCATTTTATACCCGTAAAGAGTAAGAGGACCGCTCCATGGCTTGCTTCAGTCTATGTTAGAGAGATTGTTAGATTGCATGGCGTACCATCCAGCATTGTGAGTGATCGAGATCCTATTTTCACTAGTGAGTTTTGGAGAAGTTTGCAAGAGGCGGTAGGGACTCAGTTGTGTTTGAGCACCGCATATCATCCTCAGACGGACGGTCAGACTGAGAGGGTGAACCGTATCTTAGAAGATCTTTTGAGGCTTTGTATCTTGGATTTTGGAGGTACATGGGAAGAACATCTTCCTTTGGTGGAGTTCGCATATAATAACAGCTTTCAGTCCAGTATTGGTATGGCTCCTTTCGAAGCTCTTTATGGAAGGCCTTGTCGATCTCCTACATGTTGGTGGGAATCTACGGATAAGATCTTGCTTGGGCCGGATATGGTTAGAGAGACTTCAGAGAAGATTGATTTAATTCGAAAAAGGATGAAAGCAGCGCAAGATAGACAGAAATCTTATGCGGATCGGAGAAGGACGGATCTTGAGTTTGAGGTTGGGGACATGGTTTTTGTCAAAGTATCTCCATTGAGAAATGTTGTTCGCTTTGGGTCCGTAGGGAAGTTAGCACCGAGATTTGTTGGGCCGTTTCCTATTAAGGAAAGGATTGGACGGATGGCATATAGGGTGGAGTTGCCCGACAGACTTAGTGGTGTTCATGATGTATTCCATGTATCACATTTGAGGAAGTGCTTACATGAGACCGCGGAGGTGGTAGAGCCGAGCTTGCTTAGAGATGTAGAGGTAGAGCGTGATGCGACGATTCGACGAGCTCCTACTCGCATCCTTGGGTCAGAAACTAGGAAGTTGAGGAACAGAGAAGTTCAGCTAGTTAAAGTGCAATGGGGAGATGACGAAAGCAATGCTACTTGGGAGACGGAAGCAAAGATGCGTTCTTTGTATCCATTTCTTTTTGAGAGTATGTCTTTTAACTTCTCCTTTATTGCTTGTCTAGTACTTATCTTATCTTTAGTATATCCTCTCGCTAATACCTATGACCTTTAGATAGGGTAAAACCTATGGTTGAAACATGTGTTTGAAACATGTTATGGTTGATGGATGCATATGGATGCAATTGTTTGCTAGTGGTTGCTCGTGGATGCATATACACACACATTAGGCACTAGATCGGCTCAGTCACTTCATGTTGCATATTGCATAAATGGATGTGGTAGTTAGATTGATGGATGTATCATGGCTGTGTTATCATATGGATGATGCATTTTTGTGTATGGTTGTGCACGCATGTAGAAATTTGTATGTGTCAATAGGGTTTCGCATACATATTGGATGCATGGCACTATCATGGTTTGCATTAAGGAGGTTTACTGTATCAGTAACCGCCTGATTTTCGCATTAGGTAAGTACATATACACACACTTTTGCATATATCCATCCAGCATTTAGAATCTTGTAAGGACAATGATTGCTCGTGGATGATGCTTTGAGTAGATGGATGATTGGATGGTAGGATACGTTCTTCCTAACTTGAAGATTTCGGGGACGAAATCCTTTAAGGAGGGGAGAATGTAACAACCCGTATTTTCAATAACCTGTAATAACATAAATCGAGGCAGAATTTAATTCTAAAATGGGAATCAAGGGAAACGGGCTATGCCATTGCGTTCGTCTCGGAAAAATACGCGAAATAGAGTCCGAGTTTTCGAAAATCGGAGTCCGTATGACCAAGATATGGCCTCGCGAAGTTTCACGAAAATTCCCAAATTAAAGTATACTTAATTAAGTGAAATGGGTTGTGTAGATATATATATATATATATATATATATATTGATATATATATATATATATAATTGAAAATTTAATAAATAAATATGCAAAAATGCTCAAAACAGCGAATTGGGAGAGGGGAATAACCGAACCGGCCGATTTTTGAAGTCGACCCGAGCCCGCTGGGTCGACTAGGGGTTAATCCAGGGTGTTTGGCTGTCAACCCGTGGGCCGATTCGCTCAAGTGCAGATTTTGCATTTGAATGGTTCTCATGGTCCATCTTTAATCTAAAGGCCCTAGATGGTTCCTACACTTGACTTCTTCCCCAAGACATGCTTTGATGGCTTGGATTGAATCTAGGGTTAATCCTATGGCCTAAAACACTTGCCTAATCTATAAATAAGACCCTAACCTACCCTAATTCATTCATAATTAAACCTAGTGACTAAACTATGGCAAAATGCTAGCTCTCATGGCCTCCACTAATTTTATGAAGAGGGTTGCATACTAATCACTCTCTAATCAACTTCTAATCCCTTCTTAGCATCTTAATCTTCTTCATTTGGTGTTCAAAGTTGCTAGTTGTGAGTTTCTATCACTTTGATGATCTTTTGGTAAACTAATTAGATGAGATGTGATGAGATTTATGGTTTTGTATGTGGGTTAATGAGCTTTGAATCATATGATATGATGTTAGCATTAATCTTATGTTTATGCATGTTGAGTATGTAAGCTTATGCAAGTTTAATATGATGTATGTTATGTTTGCATGATGCTAAATATGCAAGTTGTGGGCTATGTAATCATATGCATGTTATGCAAGTTCATGGTAATATGCTATGCAAGTTACATGTATGTAAATATGCAAGTTACATGTTTGTTAATATGCAAGTTACATGTATGTAAATATGCAAGTTACATGTTTGTTAATATGCAAGTTACATGTTTGTTAATATGCAAGTTACATGTATGTAAATATGCAAGTTACATGTTTCTTTATATGCAAGTTACATGTTTGTTAATATGCGAGTTACATGTATGTAAATATGCAAGTTACATGTTTATTAATATGCAAGTTCATGATGACACATTATGCAAGTCTATAAGCTAATATGCAAGTTTGTTATGCAAAATGAATATGTAAGTTATGTGACATATTATATGCAAGTTATGTGACATGTTATGCAAGTTCATATGCAAGTTATGTGTTTGTTAATATGCAAGATGGCACCTTTGAAACATGTTCATTCATATGCAAGTTGACACCTTTTATATGTGTTATATCATGAACGAAATTACGTGGGAACGATGGGGTAATTAAATGCATAAGTTAATAAGATTGTGTGAAATTAATATAATTATGCATAACACAAAATAAATAAACATAGTATGGGAATTTGCCTATTTGGTTAGGTGTACCCATACTATGTGTTGGGAATTTACCTATTGAGTTAGGTCTACCCCATGGGAATTTACCTATTAAGTTAGGTCTACCCATGTTAAGAAAACTTGATTAATTAGGGATAATTAATATAAAATTATGAGGGTGATTAATTAGGTGTAATTAATTGACTAAGACACGAGGTTGGACTCAGTTGTAGCGTAAAACTGCCCGGACCCAACCGGCTTAACCAGTTGCTACAAATGTTAGCCCAATGTGAGAGGTCTTAGGCACAAACTAAATACGTAATTAATGTAAAGACACGAGGTTAGACTCTGTTATGACATAAGGCTGCCCGGACCCAACCGGCTTAACCAGCGGTCATAAAAGACAGTCTAATGTGAGAGGTCTTTACAAAGGTTACGTTCTTAATTAATTAATTAAGAAACACTTAACCACATTAGCATGTAGAGGGACATGAGGGGTTAAGTGGGTGCCTCGGGTGGCATGAGAAAATCTAGTGGTTGCCTTGGGTGGCAATAGAAAATACGATTAGAATACTTAACCAAAATGGAACATGTAATTAAAACATGATTAAAGGGTTAAGTGGGATATACTAGAAAAAGGGACAAGCTTAGGTGGGTAGCTTGTGGAGGCCCATTTCAACCAGTAACCCATACGTATCTTTGTGGGCTCGACCCATGTCGAGGACGGGACACGCATACTGGGCTTGACTGTAAGAGGCAAACGGGTTAGCGGTGGCAACGCAAGTCCAACGGGCTTCATATGCGTGAGTGGGCCCGGGCTGGTAGGTAAGCCGTTGTTGCATCGAGTAGATATAAGCCGTGCACCTTTAGTTTCATCAGGTTGCCACATTGGGGAATGATACATCCCACGGTGGGGCCAGCACGGGTATCTACGTTAGGGAGCCGATCGAATGGGAAGTAGTGTGTACACCTAGTGGATTGTAGGGCCCCGTGGCGCCTACTTGGTCACCTAGGGGTACGCAGGTACTAATTAGTAAATTTTATAAGTCCTTGGGTGGGATCAACCTTTAAGTTAGGAACGACTGGTGTGGTGCAGTTTAGTAATTTACCTTAGGGAGGGTAGATGCGTCTTTATCCTTTATCTTCGTTTAGTTGACTGCTTAGGGTAGCCATTCATCCCTATATGTTACCGTATATCAGTTTATGTCTTCTCTGGTTACTTTAACGATTGTATTGTTAAAGTTATAGGACTCGCTCAGACTTATGTCTGACCCCGTTGTTTTTATCTTTTTCCCAACCCTCAGGTCCTACGGTGGATCCTAGCAGTAGTGGAGCTTGATCGGATTGCTGTTCCAGTCTTTAGGAGCTTGGATAGATGTAAAGCTCCAGTTATCCAGTTATCTTTTCTTTTGTTTGGCTATTGTATGAGAGTGGGATTATGTACTTCTTTATTTTGATGGATATTGTACTTGACCTTTATTGTGGTTTTATGATGTAACCAGACATGTTTTACTTCCGCTGTTATGAGATGATGTTTTAAAATTTCAAGTACTATTTATATCTGTCTTGTTGTAATTTTTCTGTTCTATATTCACTAAAATACTCCACCGATGCTATGGCATTCCCTTAGTGAGTGATCATAGCGGGAGTGGGGTGTTACAGCAACTAATTTATATTGATAAATAGTATATTTTTAACGCTACTAATTTATATTGACAAAATTGTTAACTTTAATTCAACTATCATAATTTGACAAATATGTCAATTCTAATTCAACTACTATAATTTGACAAAAATGTCAATTTTAATCCCACTATCATAGTTTGATAAATAGGTCAATTCTAAAGGTAAAAAGCGACATTTCTATTTATCATGCACAAATCCTATGTAATCGACATTTTTATTTATCACAACACTTTTAACTAAAATGACATGTTTATATTAGCATAACATGATTAACTAAATGACATGTTTAACAATCCTAATATCAGAATAAAAATAAGTATTTTTATTCACATGACATGACATTATTATAACATAAATGGTATTTTTATTCTAATGTCATATTTGCATTGTGAAAATATAATCATTTCGCTAATTCGCTCTTAATATACAAAATGTCCACTTTGTTTAATTCACTTTTAATATACAAAAATGTATATTTTGTCTAATTCTTCTCCATGCAAACAAAATGCTAAATTTGTTTATTCAATTCAATGCAAACAAAAATTCTAATTTTGTTTATTCTATTCAATGCAAACAAAAATGATAATTTTGTTTATTCTATTCTAATATTCATTTTAATCTTTACATCGAAAAAAAATGTAAATTTACTATTTCTATGTAATATTTGCATTTTAGGATGCAAATGCAAAGGCAAACTTATTTCTAATGTAAACGTCCTTTCTAGTGCCAACATTTCAAAAATAACTATATTTCCCAATGCCAATATTTGATTCACTTCAATCATATAATATGACGATGAAATATGTGTCACAATACTCAAATTATCATAACGGTGGTTTTGGTGTCATAATATTCAGAATAACACAACGATGGTTTTGGCGTCATAATATTCAAAATAACACAATGATGGTTTGGCGTCGTAACATTCAAAATAACACAATGATGGTTTGGCGTCATAATATTCAAAGTAACACAATGATGGTTTGGCGTCATAATATCTATTTTAACACAACGGTAAAAATTGTGTCATTGTAACTATACTAACACAATGATGTAAATTGTGGTGTACTTTTGATGGATCACAATACAAGCCTCATCGTTATTTGTAAATGAAAATAAAGATCATTAAACTTACATTCTGTTATATGTAAATGAAGACAAAGATAGAAATTGTCTCTTTACTTAAGTTGACAAAATGAGCACAAAATTTTGTTCTTTTATAATGTCAACAAACAACATAAGAATTTGTCTTTTTATCAAGTTAACAAAATGACATAAAACTTGTCCCTTTTAATTTAACAAACAAAATTATGTAAAAATTGTCTTTTATTTTACAAAACAAAATTACATAAAAATTGTCTTTTATTTTAACAAACCAAATAAATGTTAAAAATTGTCCCTTTAATTTGTTAACAAAAATAGTGTTAAAAATTGTCCTTTTTATTCGTTGACAAAATAATGTTAAAAATTGTCCTTTTTATTTGTTGACAAAATTGGACATAAAATATTCCTTTTTATTTTGTCTACAAAAATTTGTCTTTTCCTTATGTAAACAAAATAGCATAAAAATAATTTCCTTTTAATTTGTATACAAAATTTTGCCTTTTCTTCTTTTGTAACAAGGATAAACAAAATAAATATTTAATATTTTTATGTAAGAAATAAAAATAAAAACAAAAACAGTAACGATGAGGATTTATCGGGAATGCATCAGAAGTACAGATCTAAACAAAAGTCCACAACATGATATCATACATCATCACATCAACAGATAATAAACTTAATCATCACATCACAAATAACTTACGTAACAATTTTAATTAAAATTTTATATTAATTAAAAATCAGAAATCTCACATGCGTTGGAGATTTAGTCCAAATTTTCAAACAGTTCAGAAAGGCCTCGTGTCAGTCCAGGAATGGTGATCTGATCTCTACGATCACACAGCTTCTGAAATCGTTAATTTCGTTGATGTACGCATTAGTTATGGTCAGAATAAGATTGGAAATAAATTTAATTTATTAATTAAATAATTAAATTAAAAATATACCCTCTTCTTCTTGTTCAAAGTCACGGCCGTGACTTTCAACTATTGTTCAAAACTTCACCTTCAGTTTTCGGGAGCTTGGATGCACGAAACGAGGCGCCGTCAGTTGGAGGAGGTGCGGCCAGGGGAGGCGCACGTGCGCCTGGGGTGCTGGGGGTGTGGTTGGAAAGAGGAGAGAAAGAGGAGGTGAAGGAGAGCCGCCATGAACCTATGAAGAAGGAGGCTAGGTTTCATTAGGGTTATGGGGTTGGGTCTATGAGATATTATATAGACATTCGCAAATTGTTGTTTAGTCCTTATGTATTCTATTATATTTAATTTTATTAATTTTACCCCCTTTATGTAAGTTATTTAATACAATTTGGTCCCTTTATTATAAACAAATAATACTTTTCTTTCAATCTTTTCAATGTAGCAAAAATGATACATTTAAATGCAACTTTTTAATGTGATAAAAACGATACATTTCATTGCAACTTTTTTTAATGCAAATAAAAATGATACATTTGTAAATTCTAATGTGACTAAATTAATGAGTTTAATTTTGTCCATTCACATTCAACAAAAATGTATATTTTGTTGTACCTTTCGAACACCACACAAAAATGTATAACCTAACATGTTTTGTTGACATTTCTAATGCACATTTTTAATAAAAGTGGCATCTTCAATCCTCTAAATAGATGACATGTTTAATTCTCTAAATAGATGACATAAATGACATTTCATGACATTTCAAATCTAATAACATATTTAATCCAATTTAACCTTCCTAACAAAAGTGACCTTCTTATTTTAACATAAACATTACTAATAAAAATGTTCTCATGACGGATCCTATATTTCAAATGCAAATAAAAAGAACCCTTTTTTATTATTATTCATGACATGAATAGAATCTAAATAAGTGACATATTTATCTACAAAGTATATTTTCTACATAAGTGGCAAATTTATTTATACATAACATTTATTGACAAAATAACATTTTTATTTTCACATACCAAATAAAAAGAAATTTTTATGTTGGTGTACAATTCTAATGTCTACATTACAAATAAAAAGGAAATTTCTTTATTTGTATACAACTCTATCATTAATATATACAATAAAAAGGACATTTTTATTTTACGTGCAATTTTGATCCAAGTTCTATCACATCCAAGTAAATCCAACAAGTCACTACAATCAGTTCACACATATATAAATTTACATTGAATTAAATAATAGATTTTTATTTTAAAGTTCAGAAATCTCACCTAATATCCTAATATTATATATGTTCACTACTTATTATCACATCAAAACATATAGGGAGAAAAATGATTTTTTCTCCGTTATTATTTAAATTATTTTAAATATCCAAAACTCATTAAAATAACTTAAAATAAAATTTTAAGTTGGCCCTAAAATTCCGGGTTGCTACAATCTCCCCCACTTAAAATCTTTTCGTCCTCAAAAAGGAACGAAGCTAAAAGTTGTTTAATTAACATACCTCAACTTATAATTTAATTTTATTAGTTGATTAACTTTTTAAATATATAACTTTTATATATTCAAAATTTGTATTTTCTAAGATCGGATTATATATATATTCAAAAATACGCTAATTATAGGCTTGTTACTCTCAACTCGTTCTAGGGCATTACTAACCCTATCTCTAATGAGTTTTCTTATTGGATATTACTAATCCAATCTCTGATGAGTCTTTTGTTTAGTTCTAATGAGTTGTACCCCAAAGATTTGAGCTAACCAGAGCTCTGATACCATATGTAATGACCCGAAAATTCCCACCCGTAGGATCGACCATAAACCACACAGGTCTGACCCAAAAGTTAGAAATTCTCGAATGCATTAACTCTGGGCATACTACAACATCAGAACAAATAACAAAAGACTTTTATAACATTATAATAACGTTATATCAGAGTACAGAATATCAGAGTACATCGAATAAATATATTACAGTGGAAGATTATATTACAAGAAATTAATACAATACACAGCGGAAGACTTCAATGCTCAGGATACAGCTTTAAGCTTCGATCCAAGATCCTTCTAAAGAGATAAAGATATCTGCAAAAAGCTACTCGACTGCCCGTGTGGAAAGAGGGCACCCGAGTTCGCAAGGTGAAAACAAACTACGGGTCAGTCATGGGACTGGTGTGAGAATTCTTAACTAGTTTAACTAATAGTAATAAGGAAAATCCAAGGACCACGCCGCTAACGCGGAACGGGTTTTCTCCAATGGATTGTCGTGCATAATAAAAGGAAATCGTCAAACAGCGCAATGCTTTTTGGAAAAATGAAACCATTATAAGACCCAGGTCCCATCACACAATGCAACGCACACCAGAGGATAGGGTTTTACCTTATAATGGTCAAAAGATGCTTGATACGTGAAAATGATATTATTATTATTAGTGTGCATATGTATGGGTATATATATAATAAACATTTAAATCATAATGTATCAATCATAGACGGCATAGTACCCCATCCTACTATGTCGCCATACTAGTTCTACAATCAAAACCGCAAGGTCGTATTGGAAATTGGATTTCCATCATGAGTCGAGGCTAGGGGCAAGCTCCTCTCCGATTCGAGACACTCTAGTAAATGCCTCAGGATCCCCCGCAGTGAACCCTTGGATGCGGTAGGGCCAGTCCCCGCCTATCGGCAGTGGATTGGTTATGCCTGAACACACGCTTCCCGGTTCCTTTGAACCTATAATATGACCACTATCGGCCTATAAAAAATCCGAGGCGCCTCAAAATCCATCATCCACATAAGTAACATGTCAGGGCTGGTAGATCGCTGACACCACTCTAGCTAGAAAGAAACGTGTGCACTCCCTACGGTCCATATCTCGTTTTTGACTCATACCTGAAACACCCCACCTCCGTTAGGGTCACTCTCAAAGGGAATGCCCTAATTTTGGTGGAGGTTTATAAGTACAAGTCACAGATATACAAGACAGATATAAGAACACATATTTGTAAACCGCGGAAGAACAACAAACTTTTATTTCATAAAATCAAATACGTGTTACAACAACATCCTTTCCAAAAACATAACATAACACTTTCATAATCTGTCTTGAGTACATTATTTAAAGAAGCATAAATAAAACATAGATAAACTGCAGAAGCCCCATAGTGGTTATCCAAAGCCATAGTTCAAAAACGGAAAGTTCCAAGCAATACATTTCTCTTCTTCAAGCTGGATGATAATGCTGGTCAAGCTGCAGTGTTCCCTCCCTGTGGACCTGTGGGGGGGGGGGGGAAACGGAAGAAAAGAAGACGAAAGAAAAGTAGAGTCAGACATAAAGCCTGAGTAAGTCTAGTACTATTTTGTCTATGAATAAAGAACTGGGTATGATAAGCATAATCAAGAAGTGGGAAAGCACTATAAACTTAGTTAAGTTGTCTAGGGTCGAATATACTATCGTACCCCATGTAAATCTCTGAACCCGTATAAACTAGTTTCCAACTGGCACCCCATAATCAGGGTGAAGTGATCCATTTTACAATGATCGGCTCCTGCTCGCATAGTTACATGTGTCTTACGGCCCCCGATGTTGTAGTTACCTATGCTGGTCCCACCATGGGGTGTATCAAGTCCCGTGGTTGCGGCCCGACACAACCTTAGAATGCACAGGTATGCTACTGGTGCCCAGTGCCTTATTTTTATGCGCCGGAGTGTGTGCACGCCCGCACTCCGTTAGAACCTACACTGCTACACCACCGCCGTCGCTTTGACCTCTTACAATCAGCCCAGTAATCGTGCCCCACCCTGCCTAGTTTCAGGGTATCCTGATACACCTTCTAGGGTTACTGCTGAAAAGGGTCCCCCGTTACTAGGTTTTCTATCTCTAGCCAACACGCTAAGTTGGTTAAGTGTTTTCTAACCTAACCCCCACCAGTCCGTTTAGTTTAGCATGTTCCATTTTGATTAAGTCTTTAGTTCACTTAATCCTAACAATCCTGACTCAGCCTTAATTGTCTTATTAAGGCCCTGACCTCTCACATTAGACAGGTATTGTTGTGGCTGCCTGTTGCCGGTTGGTTCCGGGCAGTCTTACGCCATAACTCAGTCTAACCTCGGGTCCTTGTTGGGCTCCATGTTTAACCTCTCACATTGGATAGGTATTGTTGTGACTACTGGACAGCCGGGCGGTTCCGGGCAGGTTTACATCACAACTCAATCCAACCTCGGGTTAAACACATCGTATTTACATATTTTGTCATTCTTCTTTATTTCTTATATGTAAATATTTGCGGCCCTTTATTAAGTTAATGGTGTAAAGGTTACACCAATCATGGGCCCAACCCATACTTGAACTTGGGCCCTTCTATTTTATATTTTCATTCATTAATTAATTTTAACCCAACGTTATTTTCCCCCGTTTTACACGTCCGTTTATATATATATATATTGGGCTTAGCCTTTTAAAGCCCAATTTAGCCATGCGAAAAGGGGAGGCTTATGGCGTGATTACATACACGAAAAGGGGAAGGTGAGCGTATGAACTTGCAATATGACGTTGGGAATACAAAATAGAAACTGGTGTACTTGCATAGTAGTGACATATACTTTGGTCATAAAACATAGGTGACATGAATTAAAGCATGTAAACTTGCATAGGTTTAACTACAACATGAACCTATATTCTTATTTAGGCATAATGTCAAACATAAGCATGGCATAAATATTTCTAGCATAAGCATGGCATAATGTCAAACATAAGCATGGCATAATATCAAACATAAGCATGGCATAATATCAAACATAAGCATGGCATAATATCAAACATAAGCATGGCATAATATCAAACATAAGCGTGGCATAAGTATTTCTAACATGAAACCATGATTCTTACTTTAGCCATGTAAACTTACAAAAGGGACTTTTTGAACCTAACCTAGCCATGTACCACATATGTCATCATAAAATTCTTGTAAACAAGTTAGACTTAATCATGGATTTCAATTATGCCAAATATCATTCATAGCCTAACCATATTCATAAGTTTGCAAATAGGTTTTCTAGTACAAAAGCATAGCTTAATACATGATGCCAAATTCTCAACATAATTTCCTATGGATTATAATGACCAAACTTGTTCTAATTACCTACAAGATGATTTATGCACAAAAATATACATCATGATGGCATAGTAGCAAAACCCCAAATTTGCATAAGTTTAAATTAACTACATACATGTAGCTTCAACATGGATTACATAATTTGCGAAATATTCCAAACGTATACTTGCATAGAACTACCGCATGTAGTTCTTTATAACATGAATAACATAATTCAAGAATATCCAAACGTATATAATATTCAAATTGATAAGAACGCACAAATATGAATAACTTTATTGCCACAATTCAAGCATACAAACCAACACAATTGTTTATTCATACCAAAGTAATACTCTACTTACAATGGTGTGACGAATTCTCTAATTAAGAGATATGATTCCTTTGTTGAATTGATTTGATTTAGGTCTCTTTAAGCTTTAGAATTTTCCTCCTAATTCTCTCTCTAGTTGGCGGCTACTCTTAGTCGTTCCTCAGCAACATGGCGGCTATGTTCTTAATTTTGAATGAATAGATTAGGGTTTGTCTAGGGTTGTTTATATAGAGGTTAGGAACTGATTAGGACCATTGATGTTGCTTGGATTGATCGTAGCCATTCATTCGATAGAGAGACCAATTAGAGCTTGCCACCTAGCCCTAATGACAAAGCAGACCACAGAAAATCGGCCAAACACAGACCTGGCCAGCCAGGTTGGACTGGGCTCGACCTGGCTCTGAACCAGGTCGACACCCCTGTCGACAGCCCTGTCGACAGGCCTGTCGACCTGGCTAGACCAGGTCGACAGCCCAGTCGACCTGGGTGCGTCAGGCGGGCCTTTCCCCGCCCTGGCCCATCGGGCCCCACTTCGGAATTTTTAATTGTTTTAATCTGTTTGAATTTTAAACTTAATTCTCAAACTTCCGAAGGCCATATCTTCTTCATACGGACTCCGTTTTTCGAAAACTCGGACTCTATTTCGCGTATTTTTCCGAGACGAACGCAATGGCGTATCCCGTTTCCCTTAGTTCTTTGATTTCAAATTAATTATACTTTAATTTGTTAATTTCATAGTTATAGAATTTTCGGGGTGTTACATTCTCCCCCACTTAAAAGGATTTCGTCCCCGAAATCTTCAAGTGTAGGAAAATGTATATCCTAACATCCAATCATCCATCTACTCATTCATCAAATACAAGCATCCATTGTCCTTAAAAGATTTCTAATGCTTCATGATCATATGCGTAGTGTGTGTGTACATGTACTTATCTAATGCAAAATCAGGCGGTCTGCTGATTCAGTTGACCTCCTAAATGCGAATTATGTAAGTGCCATGAATCCATTATGTATGCAAATTTTCCTATTCTTGATTCTACATGAGTGCACAATCATTCAATACAAATGCAATATCCATATGACAACACATTAAAGTTCAACCATATACGAATACAAACATATATGCATATGCAATATGAAGTGACTGAGCCGATCTAAAACCTAGATTGTGTGTGTATATGCAACCACGAGCAACCACTAGCAATCACTTGCAACCACTTGCAACCATCATACATAACATGTTTCAACTACATGTTTCCATCCAAAAAGATTCTACCTAAAAGATAAGGTCGAGGAAATATACCTAAAAAGATAGATAAAAGCGCAACTTAAGGAAAAAGAAAGATCAAGGATGTACCCTCGAACAGAAAAGGGTAGGCAGTGCGTATTCTAGCTTCAGTTTCCCAAGTCGCGTCTCCCTCGGCGTCGCTCCACTGAACTTTGACGAGCTTGACTTCGCGGTTGCATAGCTTCTTCACTTCCGTTCCTAAGATGCGGGTTGGAACTCTCCTTATGGTTGCTTCGCGTTCCACTTCGGCCTCTTCGAGGATATTTGGCTCTACCACTTCAGCAGACTCATGTAGACATTTTCGGAGATGTGAAACGTGAAAAACGTTGTGGACTCCAGCCAACTTCTCGGGTAGCTCTAATCTATAGGCCATTTTCCCAATCTTCTCGATGATAGGGAATGGCCCTACGAATCTTGGCGCTAGCTTTCCTGTGGTTCCAAAACGAACAACGTTCCTTAGCGGTGATACCTTGAGAAAAACTCTGTCTCCAACCTCAAATTCAAGGTCGGTTCTCCTTTTGTCGGCATAGGACTTTTGTCTGTCTTGGGCCGTCTTCATCCTTCTTCGTATTAAGTCTACTTTCTCTGAAGTCTCTCGGATCATATCTGGTCCAAGTATGAGCTTATCAGTAGACTCCCACCAACAAGTGGGCGATCGGCACGGTCTTCCATATAAAGCTTCGAAGGGCGCCATTCCGATGGTTGCTTGATAGCTGTTGTTGTAGGCAAATTCCACCAAAGGAAGGTGGTCTTCCCATGTCCCTCCGAAGTCGAGGACGCATAGCCTTAAGAGGTCTTCCAAAACTCTGTTCACTCTCTCTGTTTGGCCGTCGGTTTGGGGATGATAGGCTGTGCTTAAGCATAACTGCGTTCCTACTGCTTCTTGCAGACTCCGCCAAAACTCACTGGTGAAGATGGGGTCTCGGTCACTAACAATGCTAGATGGTATTCCATGGAGTCGAACGATTTCCTTGAGATAAAGTGATGCTAGGGATGAGGCAGTTCTTTTACTTTTGACAGGTAAAAAGTGGGCGCTTTTAGTAAGCCTATCCACTATTACCCAAATGCTAGTGTTGCCTCTCCTTGACCTAGGTAGCCCATCGATGAAGTCCATTGAGATGCTATCCCACATCCACTGCGGGACCTCCAGAGGATGTAGCAGTCCGCCAGGCTTTTTCTGTTCCGCTTTAACCTGTTGGCACACCATACACTTAGAAACGAATTCTGCCACGTCCTTTTTCATGTCGTTCCAGAAGAAAGTCCTTTTTATGTCTTTGTACATTTTATCTCCGCCTGGGTGTATCGTCATCTTAGAGTGATGTGCTTCCTCGAGAACCTTCTTTATTAAATCTTTTGTCTGGGGGACGCATAGTCTTCCGTCTTGCCTTAGCAAACCCTTATCGTCAATGGAGTATCTGTTGAGGTGACTTGAAGTCTCACCCCTAATTAGCCTATCAATTATTTCTACAAGCTGAGGGTCTTCGCGTTGTGCTGTCCCTACTGAATCCACTAAAGTTGGGCGCACTTCGAGAGATGCTAGCAAGCCTGGTACGAAATCGGAGGAAGGCCTAAAGTCGAAGCTGGCTATAAACTCTAGGCTTTGTCTTTCAACAAACAACGGGCTTAGGGTCAATTTCTTTCGGCTCAACGCGTCTGCCACTACGTTGCCTTTGCCCGGAGTATAGGAGATTTCGAAATCGTACGAGGCAAGAAACTCCATCCACCTTTGTTGCCTCAAGTTAAGATCCTTCTGCGAGAAAAGATATTTCAACGATTTATGGTCAGTGTAAAGTTCGAACTTCTCACCTAGGAGATAGTGTCGCCAAGACTTGAGTGCAAAGACGATGGCGGCTAACTCAAGATCGTGGGTTGGGTAGTTCTTTTCGTGCACCTTCAACTGCCTCCCGCCATAAGCTACTACCCTTCCTTCTTGCATTAAGACGGCGCCTAGCCCTGTCCCACATGCATCCGTATAAACAGTGAACATCTTGCTCCCATCCGGCAGCGTCAAAACTGGGGCTGTTGTGAGAGCCCTTTTTAGTCGTTGGAAAGCAAACTCGCAATCCAAGTCCCAATTGAATACTAGATTCTTCCTGGTTAATTTCGTGAGCGGAGCTGAGATTTTCGCAAAATCCCTTATGAATTTTCGATAGAAACCTGCTAGTCCTAGAAAGCTTCGGACCTCAGTTGCATTCCTTGGTGTCTTCCAATCCTGTACCGCCACTACCTTAGCAGGGTCCACCGCTAACCCTTGTTTGGATACTATGTGCCCAAGGAACCTCACTTCTTCTCTCCAAAAGTGGCATTTGGAGAATTTGGCTTTTAGTTGATGGACTCGCAAAGTTTCCATGATTGCCCTTAAGTGCTGAGCATGTTCCTCTTCACTCTTTGAGAAGATAAGGATATCATCTACGAAGACCACTACGAATTTGTTGAGGAAATCTCTAAATACCCTACTCATCAGGTCCACGAAGTAAGCAGGTGCATTTGTCAAGCCAAAAGGCATGACAAGCCATTCAAAGAAGCCGTCTGGGGTTCTGAACGCCGTTTTATCGATGCTATCTTCTGCCACCCTTAGCTGATGAAAACCGGTTGCTAAATCGAGTTGGGAGAAAACAGACGCTCCTACAAGCTGGTCAAATAAATCGTCAATTCTAGGGAGAGGGTGCCTATTCTTTTTCGTTAGTTTGTTGAGCTCCCTATAGTCAACACATAGACGGAGTGAACCATCCGCCTTTGTAGCGAACACCACTGGAGCGCCCCATTCTGAAATGCTCCTCCTAATGAACCCCTTTTCTAGAAGCTCTTTAATCTGTTTACTGAGCTCTTTCCTTTCTCGTGGAGCCATGTGTCTAACGGGCAACGCAACGGGCTTTGCATTATCTACAAGATATATGCGGAAGTCTATTTCCCGCTTCGGAGGCAAGCCCTTCACCTCTTCGAAGACATCCGGATATTCCCGGACCACTCTAACTGATTGCAAATTTTCAACAGAGGCATCTAGCGATTCAAGATAACTAAGCATAACCGCATACGAGGGATTACAAGAAATTTCCAAAGTATTACCGAGCTGGGTTAGGAGCCTAACAACCCTTTTTTCACAATCAAGGATGGCCCCATTACTGGATAGCCAATCCATACCCAAAATCAAACCATAACCCGAAAAGCCCAAAACAAAGGCACTACATTGAAATTCTACACTTAGAATAGAAATTTTCAATCCCACACAGATCATAGACAAATGAGCTGGGCCCCCAATTGGGTTTGAAACAATTAAGGGGTCCTCTACCATACTAGTTTTTAGGTGCAGAGATTCTACTAAAGCAGACGAGATAAAGGAGTGTGATGCGCCAGAATCAAATAAAGTGCGAACGGGGTGATCATAAAGATAAACTACACTTTCTACAGAAGTATTTATACCTCGCTGTTGCAGAGGTGGCGCTTCTAGCACATGAACCTGTGCCTCTGGGGTGGATCCAGCCCTCTGCCCCTGTCCTCGTTTCTTTGGGCAGTCCTTAGCCCTATGGCCTGTCTCACCACAAGAAAAGCACCCACCATTCTCCTTGGCCTTCTTTTTCTGGTAGTCCTTTACTAAGTGCCCCACTTTGCCACAGAAATTACACTTCCTCTTCTCTTTGTTGCCTTTCCCGCCCTTCTTAAAGTCTGTCTTCTTAGGCTGCAAACCCTCTTTCTTCATGCCCTTATCCTCTTCATTCAGCAAAGCCATTTGCACCAATCTTTCATACGTGGCTCCCATGGGTATATGGGTCATGGCCAAACTGTGTAATGGCTCATTCAACCCTTTGACGAAACAGAGAGCCTTCTTGTGCGGGGTGTTGACTAGGTCAAGCCCAAACCTAGCCAGCTCATCGAACTGATTCACATATTCTCTGACTGTCTTGTCCCCTTGCTTAAGAAATAAGAATTTTTCCAACTGCAAACTTCTTTCCGCATCTGAGAGAAATTTAGTCTCAAATCTTGCCCTAAAGTCCTCCCATGTCTCCACTGGTCTTTCAGCATTAGTGACTTCCCACCAGTAGGGAGCTTCGCCCTTCAATAGCCATACTGCCAATTGTACTTTTTGTCTATCCTCTACCTCAAAGATGATGAATAGGTCCTCCGTTTCTTTCAGCCAATTCCTAGCTGCCACAAAGGACTCAGTTCCATGGAAATCCCTTCCTCCCATAGCTTTAAAATCTTTACATATCTTAGCAAAAGTGTTTCCCCGAGGAGGAGGTGGAGGAAAAGGTGCCGCTGCAGCTGGATGATTTCCTTCAGCTGGGGGAGGAGGAACGGTAGGACCTGGCTGAGTGGCCCTTGCTTCTAAGAATCGTCTAAACCAACCAGGTATTGGTACCCCTTCCGGCAAGTTAAGTTCTTGGGACATGCTGAAACAAAAAGGATAGATTCAAAACGAAGGATAAGAGATAGTACCTATGGCTTTGGGGAGTGGACTTTGCCTTTTTTAAAATAATATAATACTTTTCTTTTAAAAATGCTTCTTTAAATTTCCTTTTTGAAAATAATTTTCAAAACTTTTTATCTTATCTAGTAAACCTATGCTCTGATACCAAGTGAAACACCCCACCTCCGTTAGGGTCACTCTCAAAGGGAATGCCCTAATTTTGGTGGAGGTTTATAAGTACAAGTCACAGATATACAAGACAGATATAAGAACACATATTTGTAAACAGCGGAAGAACAACAAACTTTTATTTCATAAAATCAAATACGTGTTACAACAACATCCTTTCCAAAAACATAACATAACACTTTCATAATCTGTCTTGAGTACATTATTTAAAGAAGCATAAATAAAACATAGATAAACTGCAGAAGCCCCATAGTGGTTATCCAAAGCCATAGTTCAAAAACGGAAAGTTCCAAGCAATACATTTCTCTTCTTCAAGCTGGATGTTAATGCTGGTCAAGCTGCAGTGTTCCCTCCCTGTGGACCTGTGGGGGGGGAAACGGAAGAAAAGAAGACAAAAGAAAAGTAGAGTCAGACATAAAGCCTGAGTAAGTCTAGTACTATTTTGTCTATGAATAAAGAACTGGGTATGATAAGCATAATCAAGAAGTGGGAAAGCACTATAAACTTAGTTAAGTTGTCTAGGGTCGAATATACTATCGTACCCCATGTAAATCTCTGAACCCGTATAAACTAGTTTCCAACTGGCACCCCATAATCAGGGTGAAGTGATCCATTTTACAATGATCGGCTCCTACTCGCATAGTTACATGTGTCTTACGGCCCCCGATGTTGTAGTTACCTATGCTGGTCCCACCATGGGGTGTATCAAGTCCCGTGGTGGCGGCCCGACACAACCTTAGAATGCACAGGTATGCTACTGGTGCCCAGTGCCTTATTTTTATGCGCCGGAGTGTGTGCACGCCCGCACTCCGTTAGAACCTACACTGCTACACCACCGCCGTCGCTTTGACCTCTTACAATCAGCCCAGTAATCGTGCCCCACCCTGCCTAGTTTCAGGGTATCCTGATACACCTTCTAGGGTTACTGCTGAAAAGGGTCCCCCGTTACTAGGTTTTCTATCTCTAGCCAACACGCTAAGTTGGTTAAGTGTTTTCTAACCTAACCCCCACCAGTCCGTTTAGTTTAGCATGTTCCATTTTGATTAAGTCTTTAGTTCACTTAATCCTAACAATCCTGACTCAGCCTTAATTGTCTTATTAAGGCCCTGACCTCTCACATTAGACAGGTATTGTTGTGGCTGCCTGTTGCCGGTTGGTTCCGGGCAGTCTTACGCCATAACTCAGTCTAACCTCGGGTCCTTGTTGGGCTCCATGTTTAACCTCTCACATTGGATAGGTATTGTTGTGACTACTGGACAGCCGGGCGGTTCCGGGCAGGTTTACATCACAACTCAATCCAACCTCGGGTTAAACACATCGTATTTACATATTTTGTCATTCTTCTTTATTTCTTATATGTAAATATTTGCGGCCCATTATTAAGTTAATGGTGTAAAGGTTACACCAATCATGGGCCCAACCCATACTTGAACTTGGGCCCTTCTATTTTATATTTTCATTCATTAATTAATTTTAACCCAACGTTATTTTCCCCCGTTTTACACGTCCGTTTATATATATATATTGGGCTTAGCCTTTTAAAGCCCAATTTAGCCATGCGAAAAGGGGAGGCTTATGGCGTGATTACATACACGAAAAGGGGAAGGTGAGCGTATGAACTTGCAATATGACGTTGGGAATACAAAATAGAAACTGGTGTACTTGCATAGTAGTGACATATACTTTGGTCATAAAACATAGGTGACATGAATTAAAGCATGTAAACTTGCATAGGTTTAACTACAACATGAACCTATATTCTTATTTAGGCATAATGTCAAACATAAGCATGGCATAAATATTTCTAGCATAAGCATGGCATAATGTCAAACATAAGCATGGCATAATATCAAACATAAGCATGGCATAATATCAAACATAAGCATGGCATAATATCAAACATAAGCATGGCATAATATCAAACATAAGCGTGGCATAAGTATTTCTAACATGAAACCATGATTCTTACTTTAGCCATGTAAACTTACAAAAGGGACTTTTTGAACCTAACCTAGCCATGTACCACATATGTCATCATAAAATTCTTGTAAACAAGTTAGACTTAATCATGGATTTCAATTATGCCAAATATCATTCATAGCCTAACCATATTCATAAGTTTGCAAATAGGTTTTCTAGTACAAAAGCATAGCTTAATACATGATGCCAAATTCTCAACATAATTTCCTATGGATTATAATGACCAAACTTGTTCTAATTACCTACAAGATGATTTATGCACAAAAATATACATCATGATGGCATAGTAGCAAAACCCCAAATTTGCATAAGTTTAAATTAACTACATACATGTAGCTTCAACATGGATTACATAATTTGCGAAATATTCCAAACGTATACTTGCATAGAACTACCGCATGTAGTTCTTTATAACATGAATAACATAATTCAAGAATATCCAAACGTATATAATATTCAAATTGATAAGAACGCACAAATATGAATAACTTTATTGCCACAATTCAAGCATACAAACCAACACAATTGTTTATTCATACCAAAGTAATACTCTACTTACAATGGTGTGACGAATTCTCTAATTAAGAGATATGATTCCTTTGTTGAATTGATTTGATTTAGGTCTCTTTAAGCTTTAGAATTTTCCTCCTAATTCTCTCTCTAGTTGGCGGCTACTCTTAGTCGTTCCTCAGCAACATGGCGGCTATGTTCTTAATTTTGAATGAATAGATTAGGGTTTGTCTAGGGTTGTTTATATAGAGGTTAGGAACTGATTAGGACCATTGATGTTGCTTGGATTGATCGTAGCCATTCATTCGATAGAGAGACCAATTAGAGCTTGCCACCTAGCCCTAATGACAAAGCAGACCACAGAAAATCGGCCAAACACAGACCTGGCCAGCCAGGTTGGACTGGGCTCGACCTGGCTCTGAACCAGGTCGACACCCCTGTCGACAGCCCTGTCGACAGGCCTGTCGACCTGGTTAGACCAAGTCGACAGCCCAGTCGACCTGGGTGCGTCAGGCGGGCCTTTCCCCGCCCTGGCCCATCGGGCCCCACTTCGGAATTTTTAATTGTTTTAATCTGTTTGAATTTTAAACTTAATTCTCAAACTTCCGAAGGCCATATCTTCTTCATACGGACTCCGTTTTTCGAAAACTCGGACTCTATTACGCGTATTTTTCCGAGACGAACGCAATGGCGTATCCCGTTTCCCTTAGTTCTTTGATTTCAAATTAATTATACTTTAATTTGTTAATTTCATAGTTATAGAATTTTCGGGGTGTTACAATACCGGGGTGTGAGGCTCGCGAAGTCACGATATACACAAAGCTATGCCGTAATAGGCTATGCTTTGATCATCAACCACAAGGCCCTGCTTTTCAACAAAAGCCTTGATCAATTTGCATCTTGGAATGCCACATTGTCAGTCCATACTATACTTTTGATTTCTGCCAATATATAACCTCTAAGCTTATATATCTCAGAGAAGGGTGTTAACCACCAAGTAGATATATATTAACAGAGATCAACGAATGTAGTATAAAGGACTACAACGTCAGACATACATTCCATTTATAAACTTATGCTCTGGGTCTGAGCGAAAGTCAAATCCGTAATAATCAACACTACGTCCGGATAACTACCATCTTAGCCCCGTCTTGGGAGCAAATCAATCAAGGACCTCAACGCTAGTTACCCATTCGATGTGAAGATCGTCGGTCTTCAATCGCCGTCTTCAACTCTTAGATTTAAAATGTCGTATAATCATTTGAAATGAGATTGAACTCGGTCTTCTCAAATGATTCTCGCATATATATATAATTTGAAAACATTTCATATCGTTATTAATATTTGATAATGACCTATCGCTATTTTTATTTATATAAAAATAGCCTAAATAATTTAACGACGCTTCGGGTCGATGGGCGACCCTGGCGCTGTTTTCAACCAAATTTGATTTACACATAACTTGAAATCTAACCGTTGGATTTTGATGAAATTTATATCGTTGGAAAGATCTTCCCAAAGCGGTCCTAACGGTTCCTGTGACGATCCCAAAACCCCGTGACACGGTGTTAAGGATAATCATTGGAATATAACACATTAATCATCATTAGCAGATCACAGATAATAGCATAAACAGAAAATAGAATAATTTACACACATATGACAGCGGAATCATATAGATATCATCACATCAGAGAAGCACAGTACAAGATACAACTTAGTGCATAATGATACATAATCAGTCACCATCGCCAGAGGCGGAATCATACATAAAGAGTACTCAAAATAAATGTCAGTCTACATCGCCAATGGCGGAATCATAATATAGATACAATAATGGCGGAGAAAATCCAAGTCAGTACGGTGTAGTCAAGCCTCGCCATGAGCCAAAAGGTGCGTTAGAAACCTGTAACTAGGCTGCCCGTGTGAAATGAGGGCACCCGAGTTTGCAAGGTGAAACAAACTACGAGTCAGTCATGGGACTGGTATGAGAAATCTACTCAACTTATTAACAACAATAATAAGGCAAATCAAAGGACCACTGTAGCAGCCCGGAAATTTTCGACTTTGAACAACCGTTCAAGAGTCGAAAATTCCAGGTTGTTAATGAAAGAAATTAGAGGGTGAGGAAGATAAGGTAGAAACTTAGAATAGAAGAAGAAGAAGAACATCATCATCAGAGTAAACACGAATCTCACAGCGGAACGAATAAAATATAACATAACTTTTGAAATACAAAGTTATAACTGTATATACATACCATCTCAGAGTACAACACATAACATCACAGCGGAATAAATAATAGCTATCAACTGTTGAAGTCTCTTGCTCCAAGCTCTTCAAGTATACCTGTAAATCCTGACTACTTGACTGCCCGTACAAATTTAGGCACCCAAAAGTTTAGGGAAAACAACAAATAAACTCCGGGTCAGTCATGGGACTGGTGTTAATAAACTCAAATTATTTAAAACAGGTATATGATATCTCATAAGACCACGCCGTGAATACGGAACGGGTTTGTACCTTATGAGAATCCAAATATCTTTGCAAAGCAATATCATTCTGATATTATAATAATGTCTAAATACAATTAGATATCAATCTAGCAGAAACGCTTGCATCTCACGTTCTACATATATAGTATACAATCTAAATCGCAAGCACGTATTGGATGATTTGGTTTCCAACTATGACAAGGTATGGAATCACCTTTCGATCAGTGTACTCTAGGAACGATACACTGGAGTCCAACAAGAACATCTTGCAACTCAGCCACACATGACCGACCACTCATTTCGCTTGAGTGTATCGAATGTATATCACCAACGGTTGGGATCAGCAACCGTTCCCGTATATATATATGGGACAACATTGATAGATTAAAGAAGCAAATGAATATTCTCTAGATAGGTGATTATACACCCTACTTCGGTGCGACCGACTTAGCCATGCTGCCTGCCCGATTTCTGTCATTTACCAGATGTGAGGCTAGAAGCTACGCTTATCTTTCCACATCATATCTTCATTCACTTAGAATGCCACATCGTCATACCCGTCAAATCATTATCGATTTCCCTAACGGTATCACGGGTATGAAGCTAAGAGAAACGAATTTCTCCGCCACCAAACGTAATACGTTGAAGAGATCAACATATATGATTCGTTAGGAATACTCTGTCAGACATTCGTCCATACAAGTTGTCCTAGGACTGGACAAACCGAAGGCACTATTCTGTACACAGGATAGCCCTTGCATTTTACTCCGTCTTCAATTAACTTTGGCATATATGATTCGCAATGCTTATGCCAATACAGAGTGGTTCTATGGATAATAATCCAACCGGTCTCTCCATATTAACAACGTTAAAATGGTCAAAACTTCGATAGTCTGTGATTTAACTATCAAATGAAAACATGTCCGTGTACAAACAACGATCTAAATTCCAAATGGAATGTCAATCGATCAATCATCATGTATATCTATACATATTTCCTTATTTTCTATATTTAGAAAATATTTGTTATCAACGTTGGAAAACATTTCCATTGTTTATTTACGTATCACTACCCTTCCACAACTATCAGACTCTAACTATAAACTAACAAGAGAACAACTTCCTAAGTATAAACCCCGAAGGCCGAAACCAACATAATATCGATACCCAGGAAACCATTCAACTTATTATTATCTAGTCAGATTCTAATTTTGCTTAACTCTATATTCTTTAACTCCATTCGCTCAACTCTAGATCGCAGCGATCACAATGGTTACGCCTGATTCCCTCAGGAAACATCCGACCGTCGTAGGCTATTTACAGCCCTGCGAATTACGCTAGCAGTCGTGCTAAATGGCAACTCATCCTGAATAACTATGTTTGTTTTAACTCTAACTGTTTAACTCTAACTGTTTAACTCTAACTGTTTAACTCTACTGGTTAAATTGACTTACTTAACCAAACTGGTTAACTCGACTCACTTAACCCAACTGGTTAACTCGACTTACTTCTAACTGTTTATCTCTAACTGGTTAACTCTAACTTGTTAACTCTATTTGACTAACTCGACTTGACTAACCCCTTTCGAATAATATATTCGATTAACTAACTTTCGAATATATTATTCGATTAACTAACTTCGAATACCATATTCGATTAAACTAACTTCGAATACCATATTCGATTAAACTAACTTCGAATACCATATTCGATTACTCCCTTTTTAACAACGTTTTATTCATTTGAAAAGATTTACTTTTAAATAACGGTTCTACACTTTAAAAAAAATGATTTCCTTTTTATAATGTTTCCTTTCCAATTCTATTTGCAAATGGTTTACAAATATTTCCTTTTAAATTTATTCTTGAAATATTCTAACTCCTTAAATTCCCGGAAAAATTCGCCATAACCTCCTTTGTATCGGGAGCATCGGGAAAATCCCCAAACCGCTACACAAGCCCTTTCCAGTCAAAAAGAAAATGATTTGCAGTTATTTCCTTTTTAAATATCTCCTATTTATAAATATTCCAATTTATAAACATTTCTTATTTATAAATATTCCACTTTATAAGTATCTCTTTTTCAATATCACTTTGAAAAATCTCCTTTATCTACATTCCGGTATGTCATGGTATTTTAACATATCAAATTACGATGTCTAATCTCGTCCATACACACACAATCAACAACAGGTTATAATTCACATCATATATCAAAATGTATGAAAAACAATAAAATAACTGTTGAGGAATCCAGTCGGATTCCTCCAACCTATTTCCCTGCATCACAGATGTTAAACAATATAGATAACATCACTTTCAGTTCCATATGATATATTCTGTTAAACAAAATCAATATTGAAATTTAACTAACTGACTAGCAGTTCAATCAAACAATCAACACATAGTAAATCAGACAATTTCTAACAGTTCTAAAGATACAACATGAAATTATAAATTGTTTAGAGTTGGTGAGATTTACTCACATTGGCGCGTTAACCAAAAAATATCGGTTTGCGTTCGTTGTTTGAGACGGCCAATTTATTTCGCCATAAATTGTAATGAGCTTCGATTGACTCGCGGTCAGTTCCGTTGCGTAGCCACCGTCCATACGATCCCGGCGGATCTTGTTTCGTCCAATTTTGATATCGTATGAGGAAGATATACTGTTTCGAAGTTAATACGTATTTTAATTAAACAAACATGTATTTTAAATAAAAAGGTGGGCCTTTACCTTTATACATAACCGGCCCATCCCCTTTCTACCAAGCCCGAACCCGCTTGTCCATTTTCTTCCTCACGAAAACCCAGTAACTCCACTCAACACCATTTCAAAAAAACGCATTCCGAAACCTCCATCTCCTTCGTTTCTTCACCAATCCACAAACCGAACATCATCCTTCACGTCTTCGCCTTAATTTTCCTGCTAAACCACTTCCTTCCTTCCGAGAACATCAACAGGATGTCGCCCCTGTAAAACACCCTTAGCTGACCTTCTCCGTTCCCTAACTCCATCCATACACCAACTTATACCGCCAAACTTCCACCAGTATTCTTCCCTTCGACCAGACTTAACCTCACCTCCATAAAGTAAACTCGACGCCCTCCTTCAGACGCCGACACCGCACCTCCTCCTTGCTGTACAGGTGAAGACCGCGCCTCAAAAGAGAATCGAACCCGACAGTATCGCTACTGCGTTGAGGAGAACGATCCAAGATTTTGAGGTTTTTAGTTTTGGGTTCTCTGCGATTTTTCTCTGAAGTCGAAAATTGGGTTTTTAGCTGAAGAACGAGAAAGAGGGATTTGCGGCTCACGATCGTGGTAATGAGGAGTAGGATTTAGGTTGAGGGAGAAGTTTTAAAGTGATTATATAAGGAGATTTTACTTTTGCTGAGAGGCTTAGTCTTCTCCACGTCTTGAATTAAATGATGAGCTATCACCATAATTGTGTGGTTGTAGGTACTTGGTCGGTTGGCAACGTAGTGTCCAAGCTCTCTTATACCATGGTTATATTAGTTTTTTAAAAGATTAGCATTACGAATTCATTTTGCACCATATTTCCATGTTTTGGTTTGTTGTCACTATTTTAAATGATGGTTCCCTTTTCTTTTATCGTTTCGTACACTTAGTTTTAGAAATCTTGGCTTTAGTATTATCTTAAACTCCGCAAGCTCCTCACAAGAAATAAGAACAGTAGTCGCATAGGGTTCTTGTAACCAAAATAAGGTCTGTTTTCGTGGAAACCGGCTTCTTAGCCTTTTGTCGGTAGTCAATATATATATATATATATATATATATATATAACATATGGTATCCCGTTATATAAATTTTGTTCACGCAAGTGCTGCTATGGACCGAAATAAATATACCATCGTATTCAGCAATGTGCCCCGGTCCCAAAAATATGATATTATCGGTAGATTAACTCATATTGTGAAACCTAAAAATGTTGACTACAGGGTGCCAAATACTCCAAATACAAAGTTGCTTATTTAATTAATTAAAAATTACAGTAAAATCCTATAAATTAAATTATCGTTATGTCTCAAAAGAACCTTATTTAAATTCACAACCGACATAATAGTATATTTGAATAACCGTTATGGCCACGAACGAATATACCGCTGCTTTTCTGAATATTTAATTTGGACATAACTCAAAATTTACACGACGAAATCCTGATTTTTCTCTTCCACTAGAAAGATATACTCCACCAGCTCCACACGTTTCTTGTTTCACAGAAATCCGATTTAAAACGAACCCTGTACATTCAGTTGAAGTTCGAATCGCCAATTTACGAACTGCAGCGCCATTTCAAGCTCGATTTTAATTATAATATAATTATACGTTCAAACTGTCGTTGATTGAATATATTCGTTAATATTATTCAACTCCAAACTAAATTATATATTTTTAAATTGTTCAGTTGACACTATATTGCCATTTCAACTAATTCTGATTATTTCAGAATTATTTATATTATTATATTAATTAAATATTCAATATTATTTAATTCACGTTCTCGATATCGATAAATCGATATTTAATAATTAAATAAATTAATTATTCAACAGCTAAAAATGCGGGTCATTACAATCTTCCCCCCTTAATAAAATTTCATCCTCGAAATTGCTAAGCTAGAAAAATGTTATTAACTCTACCAACTAGATTCAAACATCTTCTGGTTTACTTCAACTTTAACTTCAACTGAACCATTTTAATTTCAATTAAATTATTAATTCTTTCCGACTAACCAAATTTTTCAGAAATCATGAAAATTTTCTAACGCCTTAAATTTTCGGAAAATTTCGCCAGCGTTTCCTTTGTACGGGGTTACCGGAAAAATTCAAACCTTGCCACACAGGCCCTCTCCAACCCAAAAGAAAATCAAACAGCCAAGCGGCTTGCCAATTCGGCTCATAAAACTCCAAACTCATGTATAAATATAAACTTGTACCTTTTTGTCGGGCATATCATTATATCCCTTTTCATCTGTTACTCAACTCAACATATATAAATGTCATTCCAATCAAACTCCTGTCAGTTGGTTCTCAACCAAATCATTCGCTTATACTTAAGTCGAATTCCATTCAAACTCTAATATCAAATTTCAACTCTTAAGTTATCGACTTAATCCCATTTCAGATTATTCTATAATCCAATCCAATTTCATTTATCTTAGTTCAAGTTAAATTCAAATTTATTTATTCACTTTTTCCATTTTAATCCATTTAACTTCATTAGTTAAATTTTAATTCCAGAACTTAAATTCCTGAGTTCATTTCAAATCAATTTGAAATCATAACACTAATTCAAAACATTTGAATTTCTAAACACTTGTTATCTCAAAACAATTCAAAAACAAAACCTTTGGTAGTAATCCGTCACTTTGGAACTCGAAATTGAACACTGATGATGTGGCCACACTCATCAGAATCTATTTTCCAGTAATCGAAGTGAGTTCAATACTATTTCACTTTCAAAAATCATTTCTAAACACTTCCATTTTGAAAACAGTTCAAAATCTCCCAGGAACTTAAAATTTACTTATTTTAATTCCAATTCTGATTTAACTTCAGATTCAATTCGTCTTACTTCATATACTTTACTTATATGAATTCTGATTAGTTATTTATAACCATTTCATCTTTTTATAATCTCATTCGATTATACTAACAACCAACACAACTAATATACTATATTAATTTCAAAACATATCATGTCGGTTCATCCTATTCAAGTGTTTATAAAACTCCTACCGATACAGTGGATCAAACTGATCGTCCAGAATTCATAAGCCACTCAATCAATAAATCTCCACAATATAAAACCATTTTATATTCAATAACATATACGCTCTCTTGTATATATATACACTCAACTCAATCTAGGATATTACTAATCCCATCTCTATTGAGTTACGCCACAGAGTTAAGTCCGATCACTAAAACATAAGCTCTGATACCAACTGTAGCAGCCCGGAAATTTTTGACTTTGAACAACCGTTCAAGAGTCGAAAATTCCAGGTTGTTAATGAAAGAAATTAGAGGGTGAGGAAGATAAGGTAGAAACTTAGAGTAGAAGAAGAAGAAGAACATCATCATCAGAGTAAACACGAATCTCACAGCGGAACGAATAAAATATAACATAACTTTTGAAATACAAAGTTATAACTGTATATACATACCATCTCAGAGTACAACACATAACATCACAGCGGAATAAATAATAGCTATCAACTGTTGAAGTCTCCTGCTCCAAGCTCTTCAAGTATAACTGTAAATCCTGACTACTTGACTGCCCGTACAAATTTAGGCACCCAAAAGTTTAGGGAAAACAACAAATAAACTCCGGGTCAGTCATGGGACTGGTGTGAATAAACTCAAATCATTTAAAACAGGTATATGATATCTCATAAGACCACGCCGTGAATACGGAACGGGTTTGTACCTTATGAGAATCCAAATATCTTTGCAAAGCAATATCATTCTTATATTATAATAATGTCTAAATACAATTAGATATCAATCTAGCAGAAACGCTTGCATCTCACGTTCTACATATATAGTATACAATCAAAATCGCAAGCACGTATTGAATGATTGGGTTTCCAACTATGACAAGGTATGGAATCACCTTCCGATCAGTGTACTCTAGGAACGATACACTGGAGTTCAACAAGAACATCTTGCAACTCAGCCACACATGACCGACCACTCATTTCGCTTGAGTGTATCGAATCACCAACGGTTGGGATCATCAACCGTTCCCGTATATATATATGGGACAGCATTGATAGATTAAAGAAGCAAATGAATATTCTCTAGATAGGTGATTATACACCCTACTTCGGTGCGACCGACTTAGCCATGCTGCCTGCCCGATTTCTGTCATTTACCGGATGTGAGGCTAGAAGCTACGCTTATCTTTCCACATCATATCTTCATTCACTTAGAATGCCACATCGTCATACCCGTCAATTCATTATCGATTTCCCTAACGGTATCACGGGTATGAAGCTAAGAGAAACGAATTTCTCCGCCACCAAACGTAATACGTTGAAGAGATCAACATATATGATTCGTTAGGAATACTCTGTCAGACATTCGTCCATACAAGTTGTCCAGGGACTGGACAAACCGAAGGCACTATTCTGTACACAGGATAGCCCTTGCATTTTACTCCGTCTTCAATTAACTTTGGCATATATGATTCGCAATGCTTATGCCAATACAGAGTGGTTCTATGGATAATAATCCAACCGGTCTCTCCATATTAACAACGTTAAAATGGTCAAAACTTCGATAGTCTGTGATTTAACTATCAAATGAAAACATGTCCGTGTACAAACAACGATCTAAATTCCAAATGGAATGTCAATCGATCAATCATCATGTATATCTATACATATTTCCTTATTTTCTATATTTAGAAAATATTTGTTATCAACGTTGGAAAACATTTCCATTGTTTATTTACGTATCACTACCCTTCCACAACTACCAGACTCTAACTATAAACTAACAAGAGAACAACTTCCTAAGTATAAACCCCGAAGGCCGAAACCAACATCAGATCGATACCCAGGAAACCATTCAACTTATTAATCTCTAGTCAGATTCTAATTTTGCTTAACTCTATATTCTTTAACTCCATTCGCTCAACTCTAGATCGCAGCGATCACAATGGTTACGCCTGATTCCCTCAGGAAACATCCGACCGCCGTAGGCTATTTACAGCCCTGTGAATTACGCTAGCAGTCGTGCTAAATGGCAACTCATCCTGAATAACTATGTTTGTTTTAACTCTAACTGTTTAACTCTAACTGTTTAACTCTAACTGTTTAACTCTACTGGTTAACTTGACTTACTTAACCAAACTGGTTAACTCGACTCACTTAACCCAACTGGTTAACTCGACTTACTTCTAACTGTTTAACTCTAACTGTTTAACTCTAACTTGTTAACTCTATTTGACTAACTCGACTTGACTAACCCCTTTCGAATAATATATTCGATTAACTAACTTTCGAATATATTATTCGATTAACTAACTTCGAATACCATATTCGATTAAACTAACTTCGAATACCATATTCGATTAAACTAACATCGAATACCATATTCGATTACTCCCTTTTTAACAACGTTTTATTCATTTGAAAAGATTTACTTTTAAATAACGGTTCTACACTTTAAAAAAAATGATTTCCTTTTTATAATGTTTCCTTTCCAATTCTATTTGCAAATGGTTTACAAATATTTCCTTTTCAAATTTATTCTTGAAATATTCTAACTCCTTAAATTCCCGGAAAAATTCGCCATAACCTCCTTTGTATCGGGAGCATCGGGAAAATCCCCAAACCGCTACACAAGCCCTTTCCAGTCAAAAAGAAAATGATTTGCAGTTATTTCCTTTTTAAATATCTCCTATTTATAAATATTCCAATTTATAAACATTTCTTATTTATAAATATTCCACTTTATAAGTATCTCTTTTTCAATATCACTTTGAAAAATCTCCTTTATCTACATTCCGGTATGTCATGGTATTTTAACATATCAAATTACGATGTCTAATCTCGTCCATACACACACAATCAACAACAGGTTATAATTCACATCATATATCAAAATATATGAAAAACAATAAAATAACTGTTGAGGAATCCAGTCGGATTCCTCTAACCTGTTTCCCTGCATCACTGATGTTAGACAATATAGATAACATCACTTTTAGTTCCATATGATATATTCTGTTAAACAGAATCAATATAGAAATTTAACTAACTGACTAGCAGTTCAACCAAACAATCAACACATAGTAAATCAGACAATTTCTAACAGCTCTAAAGATACAACATGAAATTATAAATTTTTTAGAGTTGGTGAGATTTACTCACATTGGCGCGTTAACCAAAAAATATCGGTTTGCGTTCGTTGTTTGAGACGGCCAATTTATTTCGCCATAAATTGTAATGAGCTTAGATTGACTCGTGGTCTGTTCCGTTGCGTAGCCACCGTCCATACGATCCCGGTGGATCTTGTTTCGTCCAATTCTGATATCGTATGAGGAAGATATACTGTTTCGAAGTTAATACGTATTTTAATTAAACAAACATGGATTTTAAATAAAAAGGTGGGCCTTTACCTTTATACATAACCGGCCCATCCCCTTTCTACCAAGCCCGAACCCGCTTGTCCATTTTCTTCCTCACGAAAACCCAGTAACTCCACTCAACACCATTTCAAAAAAACGCATTCCGAAACCTCCATCTCCTTCGTTTCTTCACCAATCCACAAACCGAACATCATCCTTCACGTCTTCGCCTTAATTTTCCTGCTCAACCACTTCCTTCCTTCCGAGAACATCAACAGGATGTCGCCCCTGTAAAACACCCTTAGCTGACCTTCTCCGTTCCCTAACTCCATCCATACACCAACTTATACCGCCAAACTTCCACCAGTATTCTTCCCTTCGACCAAACTTAACCTCACCTCCATAAAGTAAACTCGACGCCCTCCTTCAGACGCCGACACCGCACCTCCTCCTTGCTGTACAGGTGAAGACCGCGCCTCAAAAGAGAATCGACCCCGACAGTATCGCTACTGCGTTGAGGAGAACGATCCAAGATTTTGAGGTTTTTAGTTTTGGGTTCTCTGCGATTTTTCTCTGAAGTCGGAAATTTGGTTTTTAGCTGAAGAACGAGAAAGAGGGATTTGCGGCTCACGATCGTGGTAATGAGGAGTAAGATTTAGGTTAAGGGAGAAGTTTTAAAGTGATTATATAAGGAGATTTTACTTTTGCTGAGAGGCTTAGTCTTCTCCACGTCTTGAATTAAATGAGGAGCTATCACCATAATTGTGTGGTTGTAGGTACTTGGTCGGTTGGCAACGTAGTGTCCAAGCTCTCTTATACCATGGTTATATTAGTTTTTTAAAAGATTAGCATTACGAATTCATTTTGCACCATATTTCCACGTTTTGGTTTGTTGTCACTATTTTAAATGATGGTTCCCTTTTCTTTTATCGTTTCGTACACTTAGTTTTAGAAATCTTGGCTTTAGTATTATCTTAAACTCCGCAAGCTCCTCACAAGAAATAAGAACAGTAGTCGCATAGGGTTCTTGTAACCAAAATAAGGTCTGTTTTCGTGGAAACCGGCTTCTTAGCCTTTTGTCGGTAGTCAATATATATATATATAAAACATATGGTATCCCGTTATATAAATTTTATTCACGCAAGTGCTGCTATGGACCGAAATAAATATACCATCGTATTCAGCAATGTGCCCCAGTCCCAAAAATATGATATTATCGGTAGATTAACTCATATTGTGAAACCTAAAAATGTTGACTACAGGGTGCCAAATACTCCAAATACAAAGTTGCTTATTTAATTAATTAAAAATTACAGTAAAATCCTATAAATTAAATTATCGTTATGTCTCAAAAGAACCTTATTTAAATTCACAACCGATATTAAAGTATATTTGAATAACCGTTATGGCCACGAACGAATATACCGCTGCTTTTCTGAATATTTAATTTGGACATAACTCAAAATCTACACGAAGAAATCCTGATTTTTCTCTTCCACTAGAAAGATATACTGCACCAGCTCCACACGTTTCTTGTTTCACAGAAATCCGATTTAAAACGAACCCTGTACATTCAGTTGAAGTTCGAATCGCCAATTTACGAACTACAGCGCCATTTCAAGCTCGATTTTAATTATACTATAATTATACGTTCAAACTGTCGTTGATTGAATATATTCGTTAATATTATTCAACTCCAAACTGAATTATATATTTTTAAATTGTTCAGTTCACACTATATTGCCATTTCAGCTAATTCTGATTATTTCAGAATTATTTATATTATTATATTAATTAAATATTCAATATTATTTAATTCACGTTCTCGATATCGATAAATCGATATTTAATAATTAAATAAATTAATTATTCAACAGCTAAAAATGCGGGTCATTACAACCACGCCACTTTCGCGGAACGGGTTTACTCCAATGAGTGCTAGTGCATGAAATAAAGTAAATGATTAAATCATCGCAATGCTTTTTATAAAATGAAGCCATTATAAGACTCAGGTCCCATCACACAATGCAACGCAAGCCGGAGGATAGAGTTTTCCCTTATAATGGCCAAAAATGCTTCATACGAATAAAACAAAAGTGTTTGATATTATTACTAGTGCATATATGTTTCAAAAGCAAATTCAATCATAAATATCAATCCTAGGCGGCATAGCTACCATCTACTATGTCGCCATACTAGTAATACAATCACATCCGCATATTTCGTATTGGAAATTGGATTCCTTCATGAGTCGAGGCAAGGGGCAAGCTCCTCTCCGATTCGAGACACTCTAGCAAATGCTTCGGGACCGCACACAGCAATCCCCTGGATCCTCCAAGGCCGGTCCTCTCTTACTTTTGAGGATTGGCAATTCCTGAACACACGTTTCCCGGTCCTTACAGACCTATAATCGAGGCGCCTCACATTCCAACAACCACACAGGTGAAAAGTAGATATAAATGTCAGGGCTGGGTGGTCACTGACACCACCATAGCTAGAAAGAAACGTCATGCACTCCTTGGGTCCTTCTCCCGTTTTTGACTCATACCGGGGTGTGAGGCTCGCGAATTCACGTTATACCCAAAGCTACGTCACACAGACCATGCTTTGATCATCAACCACAAGACTTTGCTTTGCAACAGAAGCCTTGATCATATGCCACTTAGGCGTGCCACACAGGCAATCCACTCCATGCGACTGATTTCTATCAATACATAACCTCTGAGCTCGTACGTCTCAGAGAAGGGCGTTAAGCAAGAGAATAAATTCTCCGCCGCCAAACAGATATATATTTAACAGAGATCAATCAACACAGAACAAAATCCAATGTCAGACACACAGTCCATTTACAAGTCCGTTCTGGGTCTGAACGAAACTGGAGGCATCAATTCCTCGCATATCCGTACAATCAACAGTATGTTTGGACGGCTACTACTTCAGTTCCTTCATGGTAGCTACTCCAATCACGAGCATCAGTAGCGCCCATCCATCCAATGTGAAGATCGTCGGTCTTCAGCCGTCTTCGACTCTTCGACTTCTCAACGTCGATCGATTATTTGAAATGAGATAAACTCGGCCTTTTCAAATAACCCACGAATATTTAGATTTTCAAATCAATTATTCACATGGTTGCACTATTCAACATTCACATTTCAGTTATTTAGTTATAATTTTCATGTCAAATACATTCAACCATCACATATCAAGCAAACACAACAAAATTGGTTTATTTCCACTCTATATCGTCTATAGTATTTTATAATGATATATCGCCATTTTTATTTAATTTAAAACGGCCATATTTAATTAAACGACGTTTCAGGTTGTGTCGATGCACTGGCGCTTCTTTTCACTAATTTTGTTTTACACATATCTGAAAATCTAACCGTTGGATCTTCACAAATTTTATATCATTAGGAAGGTCATTTCAAAACGAATCCAACGGTTTCAGTTTTGGGAAAATCCGACGGTCGGATCTTCCACACTAGCCATTTGAAGTTATGATTTCAATTTACGAACTACAGCGTCGTTATTCGATTTAATTTAAATTATATTTATATATATATATATATATAAATATAATCGTTTCGGGCGCTGTTTTTCTTCAGTTTTGAATTAAACATTCCAGACAATCCAATCGTCAGATCTTCACAAAGTTGGTGCCGTTGGAAAGATAATTCCAAGGCGAACCCAACGGTTGCGGTTTCGGGAAAATCCAATGGTCGGATTTCCCGCACTAGTCGTTTGAAATCACGGTTTCAAAACACGAACTACACGGCCACGTTTCGTTTTAATTCCATTTATATTTATATATTTATATAAATATAGTTCATTCAAAAATTTCTATATCGTTTCCACTTCAATTATTTCACTAACGCCTTTAAATTTCGGAAAATTTCGCCATAACCTCCTTTGTACGGGAGGGTCTGGGAAAATTCCCAAATAGCCACACGGGCGTCTCATATCAAAATGAAAAAGAAAAAGCCAAGCGGCTAGCCAACAGGCTCATAAAATCATCACCCAAACAAAGCGGTAAATGTGTACCTATTTGTCGGGCACAAAATTTTATTTCTCTTCTCTAGCCCCTTTCCTTTAACCTGTTCAATAGATATGCATGTACATATATAAAATTTCTATCACTTATCATTTTCCATTCAATTCCATATTTGATTTGCTTTGGTTTAAAAACACCATTCATTCTAATGTTGCATGCATAGGGTAAAATCATATCATTAGCTAATTAATGTATATTTCAACTCATGCACGTTTATTTGAACAAGTGGCTATTTTTAACACTTCACATTTCAAAGATGATAATTTCGGCGAACTAAAATAGATTTCAACACATGACTATTTTATTTAGTTCCTATGCATGTTAAAATAATATTTCTTTCACAAATATTTATTTCAACGTCCGCATATCTTTAGCATATCACAAATATGATAAAAATGATATTTTTATCACTTCATAGTTTCAATAAAAATGTAGTTTTTCTTGTTCGATCTTTTTATTCAACACATGAACTTTTCCACTACACACACTTCTCAACAAATGAGCATTTCCACACATGGACGTTTTATTTATGTTGTTCGTATTAGAAAAATGGAATTTTTGTTGTTGAAACTATTTATATAGGGCGAATATTTTTCATACTTCATATACATATAAAAATGTGATTTTTATTGTTTAAACACTTCATTCATTCACAAATGAATCTAATTTTCACACAACACTTTTCAACAAACAAACATTCCCACACATGGATATAGTTTCAACATATGGCTTTAATTTCTATGCATGAAAATAATTTCAACATATGAAAATCATTCTAACACACAAAGATTATTCAAAATTTCGGCAGCATAACGGCAGGGTAGTTAAAACCGGCACCGTCCCTAGTACGGCTCCTCGCTCTACCTTAAAACCTCGCGGTTTTTGACAATGGGGATTCATGCATCTAATTCGCACGCAGGCGGCATGTTTATTTTTATTTCCATAAATATTTCCAATTCATTTCAATCACCAATGGGTATTTTTCAACCACAACCAAACAATATCAACCACAAACAATTATTCAACCATTCGTATTTTTCATCCAATATTTCACACCAATTCCTCACAATAAATATCGTCCATGGTTTGTGGACGAGGGGAGTATATATATATATATATATATAATTGCTATATTTCACTTGCATTTCAACACATATATCAATTATTCTATGCATGTAAAATTCATACTTCGCTTATATAGCTTACACTACGCATGTACATGAGGTATACAACACGTATGTAATTTATATTTCGCTAATATAAATTATACACGACATTTTCCAATTCAATTGCACGTTAATTTAGATTTCTCACATTGGTTTTCGGAGCACTAAAAATCGATACGATGTCAGAAAAATCCGCGGCTTCTTCTATTGGGTAGAGAGCTTCCTTGCGGTCCCGATGTTTCCTGTTTCATCGAATTTCGTCAACACACCAAAACGATATGATTTTTCAAAGTGTAAAGATCAAAGAAAAACTCACTTTCACGAAGCTTCAAAACTAGGTTTACAGTTTTCGCGATAATCGAGGCACGAGGGGACGATCGGGGTGCTGACGTGGAAGAGGGAAGAGAGGGCTTCCTGTCGGTGGTGGTTTGGTGGCGTTCGGTGGTCCAGATCGGCGGCGGCGGCGGTGGAAAGGTCGGGACTTTGGGGCGTCGATACGGGCGGCACAGGCGACGAGGGGTGGCGATGGTTAGTCGGATTTGAAGAGGAGGCTGAGGCGCGTCGAGGGGTGGCGGTGGCGAAGGCTGGAAGCGGCTGTAGCGGCGGCGGTGGAGGAGAGAAGGTCAAGAGCGGGTTTCGCCGTTGATCGGGGGGGTTTTCTTTTTTTAAAAAAAAAAATTAATGAATGGAAAATTCTGATTGGCCGAGGACTATATTAAATTTTTAAATAGTGTTTTCTCAAACGAACTCCTTTTTAAACCCAACAACTGTCGCCCCCAGCTAAATACCCCCATTCCGGACACAATGGGATATGTTTCGTAGGCCAATTCGACTGTTACAGTCAGTTATTTTTCAAATTAAAGTATAAAACATTTAATTTTTAACTCCGAACGCACATTTCAATTTGCCAGGGCCACAAACTGATTCGAAAAATTCCAGAAAAATAAATCTAGATATGTTTTGACGCTACGGTCCGAACAAAACAAGTTTCGTCGAATTCCGAGGTTGTTTGAAAAATGGCCATTTTCTGGTCGATCCAATTTAACAGAACTTGACCAAACACATTTTCTTTTGCCACGCTCACATACTAGCTTCAAAAATTATGAAATTTGAAACCTAGCAATAGTTTGACATCCCGGACCCAACAAAAGTGGTTTCGTCGAATTCCGAGGTCGTATGCAAAATATCAATTTTCCAGGGCTATATGTTCTATATACCGATCCTTCTGAAAATTCATTCGGCCATAACTTTTGATTCCCATTATGAAACTTCGATTTTTCAGATTCGTTAGGAAGGTATTGACTAACAGATTTAAATATTTTTGGTTTCGCTAAAATCCGTTATATTTTCCACCCTGCACAGTCAGTCAAAGTTTGAATTCAAATTTTCAAACTAACTCACTATTCCTAATTCACTATTTTATTGAAATATTCTATTTCAATGGTTCAAATTCCTTTGAAATCACCAATTTAACTTTTTTAAATTGGCTCGTATTTTCCGGGTTATTACAATCTCCCCCACTTAAAACTTTTCGTCCTCGAAAAGGAAACAACAGTAATGTAGGAAATAAAATGTAAATGCAAAGTATTGTAAAGGTACCTTGCACCGGAGTTAGTCAGAGATATCCACTCTGCATTTGGGGTAAGCTTGCTTAATGCTTTCCTCAGTTTCCCAAGTACAGTCTCTAGGATCACTGCTCCACTGCACTTTAACTAAATGAACCTTTTTGCTTCTGAGTTCTCTAGTTTCTTTACCAACAACCTTTAATGGCTCTC
This sequence comes from Allium sativum, assembly GCA_030737875.1. NCBI lineage: Eukaryota > Viridiplantae > Streptophyta > Magnoliopsida > Asparagales > Amaryllidaceae > Allium > Allium sativum. Next base: position 593,283,035 of record CM060918.1, read on the forward strand.
TTCTGAGTGCTAATTCTGGAGTTATCTCCACATCCTGTTGCGCTGCTTCTTCTACAACAAGATCCGGATCATGCGCATGTCTTCAAAGTTGAGATACATGAAATACATTGTGCACTCCAGGCAACCAATCTGGTAATTGAACCCTATAAGCAAGAGTTCCAATTCGCTTGAGTATAGGAAAGGGACCAATAAATCTCGGTGCCAACTTCCCAGTCTTGCCAAATCTGATTACTCCTCTCATCGGAGAAACCTTCAAATAAACATGATCACCAACAGCAAATGTCAAATCTCTCCTTCTGGAGTCTGCATAACTTTTATGTCGGCTTTGGGCGGTTTTCAAACGCTTCTTGATGAAGTCGACTTTATCGGATGCTTCCCTAATCATATCGGGTCCTAGTACAAGTCTGTTGCCAGGTTCTACCCAACATGTTGGAGATCTGCAGGGTCTGCCATATAATGCTTCAAATGGTGACATTCTCAAACTTGCTTGATAGCTATTGTTATATGAGAATTCTGCCAAATGCAAATGATCCTCCCATGACCCACCAAAATCAATTATACAAGCCCGCAATAAATCTTCTAGAATTCTATTCACCCGCTCAGTTTGGCCATCTGTTTGTGGGTGATAAGCGGTGCTCATATTCGGTTTCGTTCCCAATCTAGCCCGAGAATAATATCGAATTCGGGAAAATCCATAACGATTAAATCAAAAGGAAATTTGTAGGAAGAATAAGAGACTGGCACTCTACAATATGAACCGAGAGTAATAGGACCCCCTATCGGGTTATGAACTTCAACCGATTCTTTGAGCTCTCGCTGTTTTAACTTTAATTTGTGCGATGTGTTTCTAGCAATGAAACTACGTGATGCACCTGTGTCAAATAATATAGAAACAGGAATATTTTTAATTGTAAGGGTACCTCCCAAAACATCAGGTTTACCTGCTCCATCGGAAGCAGCTGGCGGGCTAGACCCGTCATAGACATGAGCTACTGTAGCTTTCTTCAGCAAAGGACAATCTTTGACCAGATGATCGGTCTTGCGACAGTTGAAGCACGAGCGAGGGTTCTGAGAGCCTTGGTTCGAGCCTTGAGAATTAGTCTTCTGCCTCTTCGGAGCTGTGCAGACGTTTGAGTAGTGCCCCGGCTTACCACAGTTAAAGCAATTTCCTCTTGGCGGCTAGCCAGTCTGAGGTTTTGAAGATGCTGCTTGGCTTGACTCGCCTTGATTTACAGCAGGCTTGCGCTTGTTTCCGGCTTGGCTTCTAGCGCGATCCTGGTCCAGATGCCTTTGATCAAGGTCTTCATAGTTGCATGTCATTTCCACCAGCTCGTTGAATTCCAGCTTGATATGGGCCATGGCCCTATCATGATATTGTCGTCTTAGCCCAAGGATAAACCTCTTATTTTTGGATTTCGCAGTGGCGACGAGTTCTGGAGCATAGGGCGACAACATTGTAAATTTATTCAGATAATCCTGCACGGAAAGATCCCCCTGTTGGAGATTGGCGAAGTCATCGTGCATTCTTTCTAGAGCTTGATCGGGGACATATTTTTCTTTGAAGAGTTCGTTAAATCCATCCCATGTTCTTCCAGCTTCCCTATTCCCGGCGGTAAGAGATTCCCACCATAATTCAGCTTGTTCCTGCATAAGCCAGGCGCCCATAATAGCTTTGTCTTCGTCTCCAAGCCTTAGGCCTTCAAGAATTTTCTCGCATGTTTTGAGCCATGCAAGGGCCTCTATTACGGTGCCAGTCCCCGAGAAGGTCTTGCCTCCTAAGTTCTTATATCTCTTAGCTACACGGTCAAGCTCGAAGTATTGAGCTGCCGGAGGTTTTATCAAAGGTCCTTCTTGAGCTGGGACTTCTCCCCTTCCTCGGCCTCGGCCGGCACGGCCTCCTCTAGCGGCGGCTGCTGTGGTAGCCATTTGTCAAATTCTGTACAAGCAAGAAAAAGTCAGCCAACAGAACTAATAGTCAATTGCATAGTTAAGCAGAAAATTTTACGGAAAGATAACGATGGACTGATCAATTGTTTTTGCTATTCTGCTCGGCTCATTCTAGGACATTACTAGTCCTATCTCTAATGAGCGACTCGCCTTAGAATACTACTGAATCTATTTTGACGAAGTGTTTAATGTGTTAGACTCCAGAACTAAGGTTAACCAAAGCTCTGATACCAGGTGTGACGATCCCAAAACCCCGTGACACGGTGTTAAGGATAATCATTGGAATATAACACATTAATCATCATTAACAGATCACAGATAATAGCATAAACAGAAAATAGAATAATTTACACACATATGACAGCGGAATCATATAGATATCATCACATCAGAGAAGCACAGTACAGGATACAACTTAGTGCATAATGATACATAATCAGTCACCATCGCCAGAGGCGGAATCATACATAAAGAGTACTCAAAATAAATGTCAGTCTACATCGCCAATGGCGGAATCATAATATAGATATAATAATGGCGGAGAAAATCCAAGTCAGCACGGTGTAGTCAAGCCTTGCCATGAGCCAAAAGGTGCGTCAGAAACCTGTAACTAGGCTGCCCGTGTGAAATGAGGGCACCCGAGTTTGCAAGATGAAACAAACTACGAGTCAGTCATGGGACTGGTATGAGAAATCTACTCAACTTATTAACAACAATAATAAGGCAAATCAAAGGACCACGCCACTTTCCCGGAACGGGTTTACTCCAATGAGTGCTAGTGCATGAAATAAAGTAAATGATTAAATCATCGCTATGCTTTTTATAAAATGAAGCCATTATAAGACTCAGGTCCCATCACACAACGCAACGCAAGCCGGAGGATAAAGTTTTCCCTTATAACGGCCAAAAATGCTTCATACGAATAAAACAAAAGTGTTTGATATTATTACTAGTGCATATATGTTTCAAAAGCAAATTCAATCATAAATATCAATCCTAGGCGGCATAGCTACCATCTACTATGTCGCCATACTAGTAATACAATCACATCCGCATATTTCGTATTGGAAATTGGATTCCTTCATGAGTCGAGGCAAGGGGCAAGCTCCTCTCCGATTCGAGACACTCTAGCAAATGCCTCGGGACCGTACACAGCAATCCCCTGGATCCTCCAAGGCCGGTCCTCTCATACTTTTGAGGATTGGCAATTCCTGAACACACGTTTCCCGGTCCTTACAGACCTATAATCGAGGCGCCTCGCATTCCAACAACCACACAGGTGAAAAGTAGATATAAATGTCAGGGCTGGGAGGTCACTGACACCACCATAGCTAGAAAGAAACGTCATGCACTCCTTGGGTCCTTCTCCCGTTTTTGACTCATACCGGGGTGTGAGGCTCGCGAATTCACGTTATACCCAAAGCTACGTCACACAGACCATGCTTTGATCATCAACCACAAGACTTTGCTTTGCAACAGAAGCCTTGATCATATGCCACTTAGGCGTGCCACACAGGCAATCCACTCCATGCGACTGATTTCTGTCAATACATAACCTCTGAGCTCGTACGTCTCAGAGAAGGGCGTTAAGCAAGAGAATAAATTCTCCGCCGCCAAACAGATATATATTTAACAGAGATCAATCAACAGAGAACAAAATCCAATGTCAGACAAACAGTCCATTTACAAGTCCGTTCTGGGTCTGAACGAAACCGGAGGCATCAATTCCTCGCATATCCGTACAATCAACAGTATGTTTGGACGGCTACTACTTCAGTTCCTTCATGGTAGCTACTCCAATCACGAGCATCAGAAGCGCCCATCCATCCAATGTGAAGATCGTCAGTCTTCAGCCGTCTTCGACTCTTCGACTTCTCAACGTCGATCGATTATTTGAAAAGAGATAAACTCGGCCTTTTCAAATAACCCACGTATATTTAGATTTTCAAATCAATTATTCACATGGTTGGACTATTCAACATTCACATTTCAGTTATTTAGTTATAATTTTCATGTCAAATACATTCAACCATCACATATCAAGCAAACACAACAAAATTGGTTTATTTTCACTCTATATCGTCTATAGTATTTTATAACGATATATCGCCATTTTTATTTAATTTAAAACGGCCATATTTAATTAAACGACGTTTCAGGTCGTGTCGATGCACTAGCGCTGCTTTTCACTAATTTTGTTTTACACATATCTAAAAATCTAACCGTTGGATCTTCACAAATTTTATATCATTAGGAAGATCATTTCAAAACGAATCCAACGGTTTCAGTTTTGGGAAAATCCGACGGTCGGATCTTCCACACTAGCCATTTGAAGTTATGATTTCAATTTACGAACTGCAGCGTCGTTATTCGATTTAATTTAAATTATATTTTTATATATATATATAAATATAATCGTTTCTGGCGCTGTTTTTCTTCAGTTTTGAATTAAACATTCCAGACAATCCAATCGTCGGATCTTCACAAAGTTGGTGCCGTTGGAAAGATATTTCCAAGGCGAACCCAACGGTTGCGGTTTCGGGAAAATCCAATGGTCGGATTTCCCGCACTAGTCGTTTGAAATCACGGTTTCAAAACACGAACTACACGGCCACGTTTCGTTTTAATTCCATTTATATTTATATATTTATATAAATATAGTTCATTCAAAAATTTCTATATCGTTTCCACTTCAATTATTTCACTAACGCCTTTAAATTTCGGAAAATTTCGCCATAACCTCCTTTGTACGGGAGGGTCTGGGAAAATTCCCAAATAGCCACACGGGCGTCTCATATCAAAAAGAAAAAGAAAAAGCCAACAGGCTCATAAAATCATCACCCAAACAAAGCGGTAAATGTGTACCTATTTGTCGGGCACAAAATTTTATTTCTCTTCTCTAGCCCCTTTCCTTTAACCTGTTCAATAGATATGCATGTACATATATACAATTTCTATCACTTATCATTTTCCATTCAATTTCATATTTGATTTGCTTTGGTTTAAAAACACCATTCATTCTAATGTTGCATGCATAGGGTAAAATCATATCATTAGCTAATTAATGTATATTTCAACTCATGCACGTTTATTTGAACAAGTGGCTATTTTTAACACTTCACATTTCAAAGATGATAATTTTGGCGAACTAAAATAGATTTCAACACATGACTATTTTATTTAGTTCCTATGCATGTTAAAATAATATTTCTTTCATAAATATTTATTTCAACGTCCGCATATCTTTAGCATATCACAAATATGATAAAAATGATATTTTTATCACTTCATAGTTTCAATAAAAATGTAGTTTTTCTTGTTCGATCTTTTTATTCAACACATGAACTTTTCCACTACACACACTTCTCAACAAATGAGCATTTCCACACATGGACATTTTATTTATGTTGTTCGTATTAGAAAAATGGAATTTTTGTTGTTGAAACTATTTATATAGGGCGAATATTTTTCATACTTCATATACATATAAAAATGTGATTTTTATTGTTTAAACACTTCATTCATTCACAAATGAATCTAATTTTCACACAACACTTTTCAACACACAAACATTCCCACACATGGATATAGTTTCAACATATGGCTTTAATTTCTATGCATGAAAATAATTTCAACATATGAAAATCATTCTAACACACAAAGATTATTCAAAATTTCGGCAGCATAACGGCAGGGTAGTTAAAACCGGCACCGTCCCTAGTACGGCTCCTCGCTCTACCTTAAAACCTCGCGGTTTTTGACAATGGGGATTCATGCATCTAATTCGCACGCAGGCGGCATGTTTATTTTTATTTCCACAAATATTTCCAATTCATTTCAATCACCAATGGGTATTTTTCAACCACAACCAAACAATATCAACCACAAACAATTATTCAACCATTCGTATTTTTCATCCAATATTTCACACCAATTCCTCACAATAAATATCGTCCATGGTTTGTGGACGAGGGGAGTATATATATATATATAATTGCTATATTTCACTTGCATTTCAACACATATATCAATTATTCTATGCATGTAAAATTCATACTTCGCTTATATAGCTTACACTACGCATGTACATGAGGTATACAACACGTATGTAATTTATATTTCGCTAATATAAATTATACACGACATTTTCCAATTCAATTGCACGTTAATTTAGATTTGTCACATTGGTTTTCGGAGCACTAAAAATCGATACGATGTCAGAAAAATCCGCGGCTTCTTCTATTGGGTAGAGAGCTTCCTTGCGGTCCCGATGTTTCCTGTTTCATCGAATTTCGTCAACACACCAAAACGATATGATTTTTCAAAGTGTAAAGATCAAAGAAAAACTCACTTTCACGAAGCTTCAAAACTAGGTTTACAGTTTTCGCGAGAATCGAGGCACGAGGGGACGATCGGGGGTGCTGACGTGGAAGAGGGAAGAGAGGGCTTCCTGTCGGTGGTGGTTTGGTGGCGTTCGGTGGTCCAGATCGGCGGCGGCGGCGGTGGAAAGGTCGGGACTTTGGGGCGTCGATACGGGCGGCACAAGCGACGAGGGGCGGCGATGGTTAGTCGGATTTGAAGAGGGGGCTGAGGCGCGTCGAGGGGTGGCGGTGGCGAAGGCTGGAAGCGGCTGTAGCGGCGGCGGTGGAGGAGAGAAGGTCAGGAGCGGGTTTCGCCGTTGATCGGGGGGGTTTCTTTTTTTTTTTTTAAAAAAAATTAATGAATGGAAAATTCTGATTGGCCGAGGACTATATTAAATTTTTAAATAGTGTTTTCTCAAACGAACTCCTTTTTAAACCCAACGACTGTCGCCCCTAGCTAAATACCCCCATTCCGGACACAATGGGATATGTTTCGTAGGCCAATTCGACTGTTACAGTCAGTTATTTTTCAAATTAAAGTATAAAACATTTAATTTTTAACTCTGAACGCACATTTCAATTTGCCAGAGCCACAAACTGATTCGAAAAATTCCAGAAAAATAAATCTAGCTATGTTTTGACGCTACGGTCCCAACAAAACTAGTTTCGTCGAATTCCGAGGTCGTTTGAAAAATGGCCATTTTCTGGTCGATCCAAATTTACAGAACTTGACCAAACACATTTTCTTTTGCCACGCTCACATACTAGCTTCAAAAATTATGAAATTTGAAACCTAGCAATAGTTTGACATCCCGGACCCAACAAAAGTGGTTTCGTCGAATTCCGAGGTCGTATGCAAAATATCAATTTTCTAGGGCTATATGTTCTATATACCGATCCTTCTGAAAATTCATTCGGCCATAACTTTTGACTCCCGTTATGAAACTTTGATTTTTCAGATTCGTTAGGAAGATATTGACTAATAGATTTAAATATTTTTGGTTTCGCTAAAATCCGTTATATTTTCCACCCTGCACAGTCAGTCAAAGTTTGAATTCAAATTTTCAAACTAACTCACTATTCCTAATTCACTATTTTATTGAAATATTCTATTTCAATGGTTCAAATTCCTTTGAAATCACCAATTTAAAAATTTTAAATTGGCTCGTATTTTTCGGGTTATTACAGTTCCAGTTTTGGGAAAATCCGACTGTCGGATCTTTCGGTATAACCGTTTAAAGTTACGATTGCCGATACGCGAACTGCCGCGCGCGTTCCGTTTAATTTATAATTTTTATTTATATATATATAAATATAAATCGTTTGGCGATTTCAACTATTAACGCCTATTCTTTTATCGCATTTAAAATGACGATAAAAATATCACTTTTATTTTACTCTGTTTTTATTTACATTTAAAATGTAAATAAAATGTGCTTTTTAAATTCACTTTAATTCATGCTTTATTTACACCAAATATAAATAGATGTTCTTTTTTTCTATCTTTGGTTTATTTACACTAAATGTAAATAAATAATTAAATAATCTTTTTCTATCTTTTGATTTATTTGCTCTAAATGTAAATAAATATTCTTTCTTAACATTTATTTATTTACCTAGATATAAATAATGTTTTCATTTTTCTTTTCTTATTTCTTTACTCAAATGTAAATAAATGGTTTTTCTACTTCTACTTTTTCTTATTTATTTACACTATTTGTAAATAAATGTTTTTTACTTTTCTTTTATCTTATTTATTTACACTATTTGTAAATAAATGTTTACTTTTACTTTTGCTATATTTATTTACATTAATTGTAAATAAATGTATCTAATTTCTTATTCATATTTATTTACGCTATTTGTAAATAAATGGTTTCAATTTCCTTGCCAATCCTATTTACATAGTAAATGTAAATAAATGTATTTCTTTAATTCTTTTCTAATATTTCTTTTTATTATTTTTATTTACATAAGAAAATGTAAATAATTACCATCCACATTTTGGTTCTTTTTATTCCTTTTTTTTATTTACATAAGAAAATGTAAATAAATTCTAATTCACATGTTTAATCTTATAATCTTAATTACATAGAAATGTAATTTTATTTACAGTGTAAAAACATGTTCTTTAATTACATAAAAGTATAATTTTATTTAATCTTTTATTTATCTAATGTAAATAAATGTCATACTTTTTCTATGTTTTATTTTATTTACACTAAATAGTTTACATATGCTTTAACCTCCCACATTGGATAGGTATTGTTGTGATTACTGGACAGCCGGGCGGGTCCGGGCAGGTTTACATCACAACTCAATCCAACCTCGGGTTAAGCATACTAATTCATATTAAGAAAAATGGAATAAACGTTTTTTTTTCCTTTTTTTTTTCTTTTCTCATTTATTTACCTATTTGTAAATGAATGTCTAAATTACTTTACCTTATTTATTTACCTAAACGTAAATAAATGTTTCAATTACTTCATCTTAAGTATTTACATAAGAAATGTAAATGCTTAATCCCTATTCTTTTACATTGAAAAATGTAAATATTTAATCCTTATTATTATTTCTTCTTAACAAAATGTTTATTTTGTTTTTATCCTTTTATCTACTTTAAACAAAAATGCGAGTTTTGACGCTACTAATTTATATTGATAAACATGTGAATTTTTGTCGCAACTAATTTATATTGATAAATAGTATATTTTTAACGCTACTAATTTATATTGACAAAATTGTTAACTTTAATTCAACTATCATAATTTGACAAATATGTCAATTCTAATTCAACTACTATAATTTGACAAAAATGTCAATTTTAATCCCACTATCATAGTTTGATAAATAGGTCAATTCTAAAGGTAAAAAGCGACATTTCTATTTATCATGCACAAATCCTATGTAATCGACATTTTTATTTATCACAACACTTTTAACTAAAATGACATGTTTATATTAACATAACATGATTAACTAAATGACATGTTTAACAATCCTAATATCAGAATAAAAATAAGTATTTTTATTCACATGACATGGCATTATTATAACATAAATGGTATTTTTATTCTAATGTCATATTTGCATTGTGAAAATATAATCATTTCGCTAATTCGCTCTTAATATACAAAATGTCCACTTTGTCTAATTCACTTTTAATATACAAAAATGTATATTTTGTCTAATTCTTCTCCATGCAAACAAAATGCTAAAATTGTTTATTCAATTCAATGCAAACAAAAATGCTAATTTTGTTTATTCTATTCAATGCAAACAAAAATGGTAATTTTTTTTATTCTATTCTAATATTCATTTTAATCTTTACATTGAAAAAAAAATGTAAATTTACTATTTCTATGTAATATTTGCATTTTAGGATGCAAATGCAAAGGCAAACTTATTTCTAATGTAAACGTCCTTTCTAGTGTCAACATTTCAAAAATAACTATATTTCCCAATGCCAATATTTGATTCACTTCAATCATATAATATGACGATGAAATATGTGTCACAATACTCAAATTATCATAACGGTGGTTTTGGTGTCATAATATTCAGAATAACACAACGATGGTTTTGGCGTCATAATATTCAAAATAACACAATGATGGTTTGGCGTCGTAACATTCAAAATAACACAATGATGGTTTGGCGTCATAATATTCAAAGTAACACAATGATGGTTTGGCGTCATAATATCTATTTTAACACAACGGTATAAATTATGTCATTGTAACTATACTAACACAATGATGTAAATTGTGGTGTACTTTTTATGGATCACAATACAAGCCTCATCTTTATTTGTAAATGAAAATAAAGATCATTAAACTTACATTCTGTTATATGTAAATGAAGACAAAGATAGAAATTGTCTCTTTACTTAAGTTGACAAAATGAGCACAAAATTTTGTTCTTTTATTATGTCAACAAACAACATAAGAATTTGTCTTTTTATCAAGTTAACAAAATGACATAAAACTTGTCCCTTTTAATTTAACAAACAAAATTATGTAAAAATTGTCTTTTATTTTACAAAACAAAATTATATAAAAATTGTCTTTTATTTTAACAAACCAAATAAATGTTAAAAATTGTCCCTTTAATTTGTTAACAAAAATAGTGTTAAAAATTGTCCTTTTTATTCGTTGACAAAATAATGTTAAAAATTGTCCTTTTTATTTGTTGACAAAATTGGACATAAAATAATCCTTTTTATTTTGTCTACAAAAATTTGTCTTTTCCTTATGTAAACAAAATAGCATAAAAATAATTTCCTTTTAATTTGTATACAAAATTTTGCCTTTTCTTCTTTTGTAACAATGATAAACAAAATAATGATTTAATATTTTTATGTAAGAAATAAAAATAAAAACAAAAACAATAACGATGAGGATTTATCGGGAATGCATCAGAAGTACAGATCTAAACAAAAGTCCACAACATGATATCATACATCATCACATCAACAGATAATAAACTTAATCATCACATCACAGATAACTTACGTAACAATTTTAATTAAAATTTTATATTAATTAAAAATCAGAAATCTCACATGCGTTGGAGATTTAGTCCAAATTTTCAAACAGTTCAGAAAGGCCTCGTGTCAGTCCAGGAATGTAGATCTGATCTCTACGATCACACAGCTTCTGAAATCGTTAATTTCGTTGATGTACGCATTAGTTATGGTCAGAATAAGATTGGAAATAAATTTAATTTATTAATTAAATAATTAAATTAAAAATATACCCTCTTCTTCTTGTTCAAAGTCACGGCCGTGACTTTCAACTATTGTTCAAAACTTCACCTTCAGTTTTCGGGAGCTTGGATGCACGAAACGAGGCGCCGTCAGTTGGAGGAGGTGCGGCCAGGGGAGGCGCACGTGCGCCTGGGGTGTTGGGGGGGGGTGTGGTTGGAAACAGGAGAGAAAGATGAGGTGAAGGAGAGCCGCCATGAACCTATGAAGAAGGAGGCTAGGTTTCATTAGGGTTATGGGGTTGGGTCTATGAGATATTATATAGACATTCGCAAATTGTTGTTTAGTCCTTATGTATTCTATTATATTTAATTCTATTAATTTTACCCCCTTTATGTAAGTTATTTAATACAATTTGGTCCCTTTATTATAAACAAATAATACTTTTCTTTCAATCTTTTCAATGTAGAAAAATGATACATTTAAATGCAACTTTTTAATGTGATAAAAACGATACATTTCATTGCAACTTTTTTTAATGCAAATAAGAATGATACATTTGTAAATTCTAATGTGACTAAATTAATGAGTTTAATTTTGTCCATTCACATTCAACAAAAATGTATATTTTGTTGTACCTTTCGAACACCACACAAAAATGTATAACCTAACATGTTTTGATGACATTTCTAATGCACATTTTTAATAAAAGTGGCATCTTTAATCCTCTAAATAGATGACATGTTTAATTCTCTAAATAGATGACATAAATGACATTTCATGACATTTCAAATCTAATGACATATTTAATCCAATTTAACCTTCCTAACAAAAGTGACCTTCTTATTTTAACATAAACATTACTAATAAAAATGTTCTCATGACAAATCCTATATTTCAAATGCAAATAAAAAGAACCTTTTTTTTTATTCATGACATGAATAGAATCTAAATAAGTGACATATTTATCTACAAAGTATGTTTTCTACATAAGTGGCAAATTTATTTATACATAACATTTATTGACAAAATAACATTTTTATTTTCACATACCAAATAAAAAGAAATTTTTATGTTGGTGTACAATTCTAATGTCTACATTACAAATAAAAAGGAAATTTCTTTATTTGTATACAACTCTATCATTAATATATACAATAAACAGGACATTTTTATTTTACGTGCAATTTTGATCCAAGTTCTATCACATCCAAGTAAATCCAACAAGTCACTACAATCAGTTCACACATATATAAATTTACATCGAATTAAATAATAGATTTTTATTTTAAAGTTCAGAAATCTCAACTAATATCCTAATATTATATATGTTCACTACTTATTATCACATCAAAACATATAGGGAGAAAAATGATTTTTTTCTCCGTTATTATTTAAATTTTTTTAAATATCCAAAACTCATAAAAATAACTTAAAATAAAATTTTAAGTTGGCCCTAAAATTCCGGGTTGCTACAATCGTGGTAGTCCGAGTCGTGTTAATAGTCATTTCATTTATGTGCAAACTTATCTGTGTTTCCAAATTATGTTAGGATGGGTATTCGTTGTGAACTATATGACGGGGAATCTGGATCCTTCCACATGCGTACATTCCTATTTCCTTTATAATCACTGTTCCATTTATGTACAAACATATCTTGCATTCCCCAATTATGCTATAATGAAAAAAAATTCTCACACAGATTCCCCTTCGCATCATGTAAATTGAAGACATTACAAAGATTCAATTTTGGAACTAGAATAAAATGAATATCATTAAAGAATCGCAGCATTATTGAAAATAAAGCAAAAGCATCTAGCTAAAATTTTGTAGCAAGTACCATAAGAATGTTGCACACCACCAACCTATATTTGTAATAACCCGGAAAATACGAGCCAATTTAAAATTTTTAAATTGATTATTTCAAAGCAATTTGAACCATTGAAATAGAATATTTCAATAAATTAGTGAGTTAAGAATATATAGGTCTGGAAAATTGATATTTTGCATATGGCCTCGGAATTCGACGAAACCACTTTTGTCGGGTCCGGGATGTCAAAGTATTGCTAGGTTTCAAATTTCATAATTTTTCGAATCAATATGTGAGCGTGGCATAAGAAAACGCGTTTGACCAGTTTCTGTTGAATTTAATCGACTGGAAATTGGCCATTTTTCAAACGGTCTCAGAATTCGACGAAACTAGTTTAGTTAGGACCGTATCGTCAATACGAAACTAGAAAATATTTTTTCTGGAATTTTTCTAGTTAGTACGTGACCCCGGTAATTTGAAATGTACGTTTAAAATTCAATATAAGGATTTAAATGTAAATTCAACGGAAACTGATTGTAACGATCAAACCAGCTTACGATACATATCCCATTGTGTTCGGAATGGGGGTAAAACGCTATGGACGACAGGAGGTGGGCCTCGTTTCGAGGTCGGATATAAAAGTCAACCCTTGTGCATAATTAAATAATTAAATAATAAAATAAAATAAAATAAAAAACATACTTTCCCCCTTTTTCTCCTTCATTGCCCCCCCCCCCCCCCGATCATTTACCAGAAAAAAAAAAAAAAAGAAGAAACCTAAAACCTAAATCGCGCCGCCCTCCAGACTTTGAACCGCCGACCATCGAATCGAAGAAGCCACCCACCGCCCGACCTCCTCCTTCCAGCGAAGACGCCGCCGACCATCGAACCGAAGCCTGGAACCCTGCCGCGAACCTCCGAACGCCACCTGAGCCGCCGACGACGCCTCCTCCCCTTCGCATACCACGGTGAGCTTTTAAGTTATTTTATTTTGATTTTTATTTTTGATTTATAAAACCGATTTAAAAACAAATTTCGGATTTGTTTAAGAATTTTAAACTGATTTGTTTTAGGTTATAGAAAACTGTTTTTTTTATGATGCATGAACAGAATTTTTTTAAAGAAATAAAACTGAATTTTTATAAAGAATGAAAACTGTTTTTTTATAAAGATTTAAAACTGTTTTTTTTAGAAAGTAAAAACAGAATTTTTGAAAAGAATTTTGAAGACTAATTTTTAAAAAAGAAATAAAAACTGATTTTTATTTTAAGGTTTAAAATAGAAAAAAAAGGGGGTTTAAACTTTGAAATTAAAAAGGTTGAATCTTTTAAAAGAAAAAGATTTGAACTTGCAAAAATAAAGATCATATTTTTAAAAAGAGAAAAGTCGGAATTTTTGTTAAGTAGGAGTAAGATATAATTCTTATATTTTTAAAGCAATAAAAATATAATTTTTACATCAAGAGAATATTAAAAATATAATCTTTGTTTTTAAAATATGATCTTTATATATTGAATAACATAGTAAAAATTCGATTTTTACCTATGTAGAGAATACGGGCAACGAAAGCGACAAGAAGGCGAAATAGACGAAGATTTCCATAAAGGAAGAGTTGTGTTATTGGATAGCTACTGGTGAGAAATTCTCACTCTTCAATTTCTTTTTATATATATATATGTGTGGAAATAAAAGTGAATTGCTATATATAAATATTTTTATATATATATATATATATATATACGCCCCCTCGTCCACAAACCATGGACGATATTTATTGGTTGAAATTGTTGTGAAAATTGGTTGACGGCAAATTGTTGTTTGGGATTGTTTGTGGATAGTATTGAATTGATTGAGGTTGAAAAATACCCGTTTGTGATTGGAAAATATTTGGTTGAAACCACATAGGATTAGTTTGTGGTAATGAAATAAATATAAACATGCCGCCTGCGTGCGAATTAGATGCATGATCCCCATTGTCAAAAACCGCGAGGTTTTAAGGTAGAGCGAGGAGCCGTACTAGGGATGGTGCCGGTTTAACTACCCTGCCGTTATGCTGCCGAAATTTTGAATAATCTTTGTGTGTTAGAATTATTTTCATATGTTGAAATTATTTTACATGCATAGAAATTAAAGTCATATATTGAAACTATGTCCATGTGTGGAAATATTCATGTGTTGAAAAGTGTTGTGTGAAAATAAAATTCATTTGTGAATGAATGAAGTGTATAAACAATAAAAATCACATTTTTATATATATATGAAGTATGAAAAATATTCGCCTTATATAAATAATTTCAATCATAAAAATTTCATCTTTCTAATATGAACAACATAAATAAATTGTCCATGTGTGGAAATACTCATTTGTTGAGAAATGTGTGTAGTGGAAAAGTTCATGTGTTGAATAAAAAGATTGAACGATAAAAATTACATTTTTATTGAAACTATGAAGTGTTGAAACCATACGTTGGTTGAATAAATATTTTAAATGATAAAAATATCATTTTTATCATATGTGTGATATGCTAAAGATATGCAGACGATGAAATAAATATTTGTGATAGAAATATTATTTTTTAACATGCATAGGAACTAAATAAAATAGTCATGTGTTGAAATCTACTTTAGTTCGCCAAAATTATCATCTTTGAAACGTGAAGTGTTAAAAATATCCACTTGTTCAAATAAACGTGCATGAGTTGAAATATACATTAACTAGCTAATGATATGATTTTAGCCTATGCATGCGATATTAGAATGAATGGTATTTTTAGACCAAAGCAAGTCAAATATGAAGTTGAATCGAAAATGATAAATATTAGAAATTGTATATATGTGCATGCATATCTGTTGAACAGGTTATAGCAAAGGGGCTAGAGAAGAGGAATAAAATTTTGTGCCCGACAAATAGGTACACATTTACTGATTTGTTTGGGTGATGATTTTATGAGCCTATTGGCTAGCCGCTTGGCTTTTTCTTTTTCTTTTTGAGATTAGAAGGACCGGGAACGCTATTTGCGATTTCCCGATGCCCCCGGTACAGGGGAGGTTATGGCGAAATTTTCCAAAATTTTAGGGTGTTAGAAAAATATTTGAAGTGAAAACGATATAGAAATTATTGAATGGACTATATTTATATAAATATATAAATATAAATATAATTAAAACGAAACGTGGCCGTGCAGTTCATATTTTGAAACCGTGATTTCAAATGATTAGTGCGGAAGATCCGACCATTGGATTTTCCCGAAACCTCAACCGTTGGGTTCGCCTTGGAAATATCTTTCCAACGGCACCAACTTTGTGAAGATCCGACGGTTGGATTGTCTGGAATGTTTAATTCAAAATTAGTGAAAAACAGCGCCAGAAACGATTATATTTATATATATATATATATATAAATATAATTAAATTAAATCGAATAACGACGCTGCAGTTCGTAAATTGAAATCGTAACTTCAAATGGTTAGTGTGGAAGATCCGACCGTCGGATTTTCCTAAAACTGGAACCGTTGGGTTCGTTTTGAAAAGACCTTCCTAATGATGTAAAATTTGTGAAGATCCAACGGTTAGATTTTTCTATATGTGTAAAACAAAATTAGTGGAAAGCAGCGCCAGTGCATCGCCACGACCTGAAACGTCGTTTAATTAATTATGGCCGTTTTAAATTAAATAAAAATGGCGATATATCGTTATTAAGTGCTATAGACGATATAGGGTGAAAATAAACCAATTTTGTTGTGTTTGCTTGATATGTGATGGTTGAATGTATTTGACGTGAAAATTATAACTAAACAACTGAAATGTGAATGTTGAATAGTTCAACCATGTGATTAATTGGTTTGAAAATCTAAATATACGTGGGTTATTTGAAAAGGCCGAGTTTATCTCATTTCAAATAATCGATCGACGTTGAGAAGTCGAAGAGTCGAAGAAGACTGAAGACCGACGATCTCCACGTTGGATGGATGGGCGCTACTGATACTCGTGATTGGAGTAGCTACCATGAAGGAATTGAAGTAGTAACCGTCCAAACATAGTGTTGATTGTACGGATATGCGAGGAATTGGTGCCTCCGGTTTCGTTCAGACCCAGAACGGACTTGTAAATGGACTGTGTGTCTGACATTGGATTTTGTTCTGTGTTGATTGATCTCTGTTAAATATATATCTGTTTGGCGGCAGAGAATTTATTCTCTTGCTTAACGCCCTTCTCTGAGACGTACGAGCTTAGAGGTTATGTATTGACAGAAATCAGTCGCATGGAGTGGATTGCCTGTGTGGCATGCCTAAGTGGCATATGATCAAGGCATAGTCTGTGTGACGTGGCTTTGTGTATAACGTGAATTCGCGAGCCTCACACCTCGGTATGAGTCAAAACGGGAGACGGACCGCTGGGAGTGCACGACGTTTCTTTCTAGCTGTGGTGGTGTCAGTGACCTACCAGCCCTGACATTATATATACTTTTCACCTGTGTGGTTGTTGGAATGCGAGGCGCCTCGATTATAGGTCTGTAAGGACCGGGAAACGTGTGTTCAGGAATAACTAATCCTCAAAAGTAAGAGAGGACCTGCCCAGCCGATTCCAAGGATCATAGTGGGGTCCTGGGACATTTGCTAGAGTGTCTCGAACGGAGAGGAGCTTGCCCCTTGCCTCGACTCATGAAGGAATCCAATTTCCAATACGATATGTGCGGATGTGATTGTATTACTAGTATGGCGACATGATATATGGTACCCATGTCGTCTAGGATTGATATTTATGATTGAATCTGCTTTTGAAACATATATGCACTAGTAATAATATCAAGCACTTTTGTTTATTCGTATGAAGCATCTTTGGCCATTATAAGGGAAAACTCTATCCTCCGGCTTGCGTTGCATTGTGTGATGGGACCTGAGTCTTATAATGGCTTCATTTTAGAAAAAGCATTGCGTTGATTTAATCATTTACTTTACTTCATGCACGAGCACTCATTGGAGTAAACCCGTTCCGCGAAAGTGGCGTGGTCCTTTGATTTGCCTTATTATTGTTGTTAATAAGTTGAATAGATTTCTCATACCAGTCCCATGACTGACTCGTAGTTTGTTTCACCTTGCAAACTCGGGTGCCCTTATTTTCACACGGGCAGCCTAGTTACAGGTTTCTGACGCACCTTTTGGCTCATGGCGAGGCTTGACTACACCG
This sequence comes from Allium sativum, assembly GCA_030737875.1. Taxonomy (NCBI): domain Eukaryota; kingdom Viridiplantae; phylum Streptophyta; class Magnoliopsida; order Asparagales; family Amaryllidaceae; genus Allium; species Allium sativum. The sequence continues at coordinate 593,301,045 of CM060918.1, forward strand.
TGCTGACTTGGATTTTCTCCGCCATTATTGTATCTATATTATGATTCCGCCACTGGCGATGTAGACTGATATTCCTTTTGTGTACTCTTTATGTATGATTCCGCCTCAGGCGATGGTGACTGATTATGTATCATTATGTACTAAGTTGTATCATGTACTGTGCTTCTCTGATGTGAGGTTATCTATATGATTCCGCTGTCATATGTGTGTAAATTATTCTAATTTTTGTTTATGCTATTATCTGTGATCTGCTAATGATGATTAATGTGTTATATTCCAATGATTATCCTTAACACCGTGTCACGGGGTTTTGGGATCGTCACAGCTGGTATCAGAGCTTTGGTTAACCTTAGTTCTGGAGTCTAACACATTAAACACGTCGTCAAAATAGAATCAGTAGTATTCTAAGGCGAGTCGCTCATTAGAGATAGGACTAGTAAAGTCCTAGAATGAGCTGAGCAGAATAGCAAAAACAATTGATCAGTCCATCGTTATCTTTCCGTAGGAATTTCTGCTTAACTATGCAATAGACTATTATTTCTGTTAGCTGACTTTTTCGTTACTTATACAGAATTTGACAAATGGCTACCAGAGGAGCCGCTGCTAGAGGAGGCCGTGCCGGCCGAGGCCGAGGGAGGGGAGAAATCCCAGCTCAAGAAGGACCTTTGATACAACCTCCGGCAGCTCAATACTTCGAGCTTGACCGTGTAGCTAAGAGATATAAGAACTTAGGAGGCAAGACCTTCTCGGGGACTGGCACTGTAATAGAAGCCCTTGCATGGCTCAAAACATGCGAGAAAATTCTTGAAGGCCTAAGGCTAGGAAACGAAGACAAAGCTATTATGGGCGCCTGGCTTATGCAGGAGCAAGCCGAATTATGGTGGGACTCTCTTACCGCCGGGAATAGAGAAGCCGGAAGAACATGGGATGGATTCAAAGAACTCTTCAAGGAGAAATATGTCCCAGAACAAGCTCTAGAAAGAATGCACGATGACTTCGCCAATCTCCAGCAAGGGGATCTTTCCGTGCAAGATTATCTGAACAAATTCACAATGCTGTCGCCCTATGCTCCAGAACTTGTTGCTACCGCAAAATCCAAGAATAAGAGGTTTATCTTTGGACTAAAACGTCAATATCATGATAGAGCCATGGCCCATGTCAAGCTGGACTTCAACGAGCTAGTGGAAATGACATGCAACTATGAAGACCTTGATCAAAGGCATCTCGATCAGGATCGCACTAGAAGTCAAGCAGGAAACAAGCGCAAGCCTACTGTAAATCAGGGCGAGTCAAGCCAAGCAGCATCTTCAAAGCCTCAGACTGGCAAGCCGCCAGGAGGAAAGTGCTTTAATTGTGGTAAGCCGGGGCACTACTCAAATGTCTGCACAGCTCCGAAGAGGCAGAGAACAAACTCTCAAGGCTCGAGCCAAGGCTCTCAGAACCCTCGCTCGTGCTTCAACTGTCGCAAGACCGACCATCTGGTCAGAGACTGTCCTTTGCTGAAGAAAGCTACTGTAGCTCATGTTTATGACGGGTCTAACCCGCCAGCTGCTTCCGACGGAGCAGGTAAACCCGATGTTTTGGGAGGTACCCTTACAATTAAGAATATTCCTGTTTCTGTATTATTTGACACAGGTGCATCGCGTAGTTTTATTGCTAAAAACACAGTGCACAAACTAAAGTTAAAACAGCGAAAGCTTAAAGAATCGGTTGAAGTTCATAACCCGATAGGGGGTCCTATTACCCTCAGTTCATGTTGTAAGGTTCCTACTTCTTTCTCCCGATACCAGTTTCCTTTCAATTTGATCGTTATGGATTTTCCCGAATTCGATATTATTCTCGGGCTAGATTGGTTAACGAAATATGAAGCTGAAGTGAAGTGTGCGGAAAGAATTGTTAAAATCCGAACGAAGCTTGGATATATTACAGTTCCTTGTCATGGTTCGAATCCGAATAGAGAAGAATTTTTGTCAGCATTAGAACTTATCCCCACTTCTATAGAAAAGATTCCGATTGTTAGCAACTATGAGGATGTGTTTGAAGAAGTTGAAAACTTACCTCCGCAAAGAGAAATAGAATTCAGAATCGATCTAATTCCTAATGCCAGACCAGTGGTGCATCCAATTCGTAGAATGACTCTGAAAGAAAAAGAAGAATTAGGCGACCAAACTCGTCAACTGTTGTGGAAGGGTCTAATCAGACCTAGTTTTTCCAATTGGGGTGCAGCTGTCGTGTTTGTCCCAAAGTCAGACGGTACTCTTAGATTATGCGTTGATTACCGAGACCTCAACAAACAGACGCTTAAAAACAAATATCCATTACCCCGCATTGATGATTTGCTAGACCAATTGAATGGGGCGAAAGTATTTTCCCGAATAGACCTAGCTACAGGTTTTCATCAATTGAGAATAGCAGAAGAGTGTGTTCCTTTGACCGCTTTCAGAGGTCCAGACATATTTTATGAATGGTTAGTAATGCCGTTTGGCCTATGTAACGCTCCAGCATACTTTGTCGATCTAATGAATAGAGTGTTCAGGGGAGTTCTGAATAAATTTGTCCTCGTATTCATCGATGATATCTTAATCTACTCCAAATCAAAACCCGAGCATGAAAAACACTTAGAACAAGTATTGGAGATTCTAAGGAAGAACGTCTTCAAAGCCAAATTCTCTAAATGTGTCTTCTGGCAAGAAGAAGTCAAATTTCTTGGCCATGTCGTGTCAGGGAAAGGAATTTCTGTTGACCCAAGCAAAATAACAGCGATTCAAGACTGGAAACAACCCACTACTCCCACAGAAGTCATAAGTTTTATGGGATTGGCTAGTTATTATCGAAAGTTCGTTAAGGATTTTTCGAAGATATCCGGTCCGTTAACGAAGCTCACAAAGAAACATGAGAAGTTTAAGTGGACTTCCGACTGTGAAGAAGCTTTCCAGGAATTGAAATCGAAGCTGACCACCGCTCCAGTGTTAACTATTATTGATGGCAATCAGGATTTAACGGTTTGGACAGATGCTTCTATTAGAGGTCTTCGTGCAGTGTTAATGCAGAAAGGCCAAGTAGTCGCTTATGCAAGCCGCCAATTGAAACCGCATGAGAAGAATTATGTGACTCATGATCTTGAGTTGCTAGCCATCGTATTTGCCTTGAAAATCTGGAGGCATTACTTATTGGGCGAGAAATTTATACTGTACACAGATCACCAATCATTGAAGTATTTATATACCCAGAAAGATCTAAATCTGAGACAGCAGCGTTGGCTAGAATTTCTTGCAGCGTATGATCTTGATATCCTGTATACGCCGGGAAAAGCTAACGTAGTAGCGAATGCGCTTAGTAGAAAAACCGCAATCATTGCCCATCTTATAATTACACCTAGCTTGATCGATAAGATATGTGCTCTCCAGAAGAATGATTATTTCATTCAAAGGATCAAGGAAAGAATCCAGAAAGGAGAACCCTCAAGCTTTCAAGTAAATAAAGAAGGAGTTTTGAGGCTGAATGGGAGAATTTGTGTTCCCAACCTTCCTGAGCTCAAAAGAGAAGTGCTAGATGAATGCCATAAATCCAAATTTTGCATCCATCCTGGGGTGAGTAAAATGTACAACGATATCAAACGCACTTTCTGGTGGAAGGCAATGAAAAGAGATATTTCTTTGTATGTTAGCAGATGCCCTACTTGTCAATTGGTCAAGAGTGACCAACAAAAGCTAGCTGGACTGTTGCAACCGTTGGAAGTCCCAGGTTGGAAATGGGAACAGATTTCCATGGATTTCATAGATGGTTTGCCGCGAACCAAGAAAGGTAATGACAGTATTTGGGTAATCGTAGATCGCTTCACGAAGACTGCCCATTTTATACCTGTCAGATCCAATCGAACTGCCAAAAGTCTAGCACAGATATATTTCAAAGAAATTGTTAAGCTGCATGGAATTCCCATCAGCATAGTCAGTGATAGAGATCCCCTATTTACTAGCAAATTCTGGGAGGCTTTCCAGACAGAATTGGGGACAAAACTGAATATGAGCACCGCTTATCACCCCCAAACAGATGGCCAAACTGAGCGGGTGAATATAATTCTAGAAGATTTATTGCGGGCTTGTATAATCGATTTTGGTGGGTCATGGGAAGATCATTTGCATTTGGCAGAGTTCTCATATAACAATAGTTATCAAGCAAGTTTGAGGATGTCACCATTTGAAGCATTATATGGCAGACCCTGCAGATCTCCAGCATGTTGGGTAGAACCTGGCAACAGACTTGTACTAGGACCCGATATGATTAGGGAAGCATCTGATAAAGTGGACTTCATCAAGAAGCGATTGGAAACCGCCCAAAGCCGATAGAAAAGTTATGCAGACTCTAGAAGAAGAGATTTGACATTTGCTGTTGGAGATCATGTTTATTTAAGGGTTTCTCCGATGAGAGGAGTAATCAGATTTGGTAAGACCGGGAAGTTGGCACCGAGATTTATTGGTCCCTTTCCTATACTTGAGCGAATTGGAACTCTTGCTTATAGGGTTCAATTGCCAGATTGGTTGCCTGGAGTGCACAATGTATTTCACGTATCTCAACTTAGGAGACATGTGCATGATCCGGATCTTGTTGTAGAAGAAGCAGCGCAACAGGATGTGGAGATAACTCCAGAATTAGCACTCAGAAGAGAGCCATTAAAAATTGTTGGCAAAGAAACTAGAGAACTCAGAAGCAAAGAGGTTCATTTAGTTAAAGTGCAGTGGAGCAGTGATCCTAGAGACTGTACTTGGGAAACTGAGGAAAGCATTAAACAAGCTTATCCCAAATGCATAGTGGATATCTCTGACTAACTCCGGTGCAAGGTACCTCACCATACTTTGCATTTACATTTTATTTCCTACTTTATTGTTGTTTCCTTTTCGAGGACGAAAAGTTTTAAGTAGGGGAGATTGTAATAACCCGGAAAATACGAGCCAATTTAAAATTTTTAAATTGATTATTTCAAAGCAATTTGAACCATTGAAATAGAATATTTCAATAAATTAGTGAGTTAAGAATATATAGGTCTGGAAAATTGATATTTTGCATATGGCCTCGGAATTCGACGAAACCACTTTTGTCGGGTCCGGGATGTCAAAGTATTGCTAGGTTTCAAATTTCATAATTTTTCGAATCAATATGTGAGCGTGGCATAAGAAAACGCGTTTGACCAGTTTCTGTTGAATTTAATCGACTGGAAATTGGCCATTTTTCAAACGGTCTCAGAATTCGACGAAACTAGTTTTGTTAGGACCGTATCGTCAATACGAAACTAGAAAATATTTTTTCTGGAATTTTTCTAGTTAGTATGTGACCCCGGTAATTTGAAATGTACGTTTAAAATTCAATATAAGGATTTAAATGTAAATTCAACGGAAACTGATTGTAACGATCAAACCAGCTTACGATACATATCCCATTGTGTTCGGAATGGGGGTAAAACGCTATGGACGACAGGAGGTGGGCCTCGTTTCGAGGTCGGATATAAAAGTCAACCCTTGTGCATAATTAAATAATAAAATAAAATAAAATAAAATAAAATAAAAAACATACTTTCCCCCTTTTTCTCCTTCATTGGCCCCCCCCGATCATTTACCAGAAAAAAAAAAAAAAAAGAAGAAACCTAAAACCTAAATCGCGCCGCCCTCCAGACTTCGAACCGCCGACCATCGAATCGAAGAAGCCACCCACCGCCCGACCTCCTCCTTCCAGCGAAGACGCCGCCGACCATCGAACCGAAGCCTGGAACCCTGCCGCGAACCTCCGAACGCCACCTGAGCCGCCGACGACGCCTCCTCCCCTTCGCATACCACGGTGAGCTTTTAAGTTATTTTATTTTGATTTTTATTTTTGATTTATAAAACCGATTTAAAAACAAATTTCGGATTTGTTTAAGAATTTTAAACTGATTTGTTTTAGGTTATAGAAAACTGTTTTTTTTATGATGCATGAACAGAATTTTTTTAAAGAAATAAAACTGAATTTTTATAAAGAATGAAAACTGTTTTTTTATAAAGATTTAAAACTGTTTTTTTTAGAAAGTAAAAACAGAATTTTTGAAAAGAATTTTGAAGACTAATTTTTAAAAAAGAAATAAAAACTGATTTTTATTTTAAGGTTTAAAATAGAAAAAAAAGGGGGTTTAAACTTTGAAATTAAAAAGGTTGAATCTTTTAAAAGAAAAAGATTTGAACTTGCAAAAATAAAGATCATATTTTTAAAAAGAGAAAAGTCGGAATTTTTGTTAAGTAGGAGTAAGATATAATTCTTATATTTTTAAAGCAATAAAAATATAATTTTTACATCAAGAGAATATTAAAAATATAATCTTTGTTTTTAAAATATGATCTTTATATATTGAATAACATAGTAAAAATTCGATTTTTACCTATGTAGAGAATACGGGCAACGAAAGCGACAAGAAGGCAAAATAGACGAAGATTTCCATAAAGGAAGAGTTGTGTTATTGGATAGCTACTGGTGAGAAATTCTCACTCTTCAATTTCTTTTTATATATATATATATATGTGGAAATAAAAGTGAATTGCTATATATAAATATTTATATATATATATATACGCCCCCTCGTCCACAAACCATGGACGATATTTATTGGTTGAAATTGTTGTGAAAATTGGTTGACGGCAAATTGTTGTTTGGGATTGTTTGTGGATAGTATTGAATTGATTGAGGTTGAAAAATACCCGTTTGTGATTGGAAAATATTTGGTTGAAACCACATAGGATTAGTTTGTGGTAATGAAATAAATATAAACATGCCGCCTGCGTGCGAATTAGATGCATGATCCCCATTGTCAAAAACCGCGAGGTTTTAAGGTAGAGCGAGGAGCCGTACTAGGGACGGTGCCGGTTTAACTACCCCGCCGTTATGCTGCCGAAATTTTGAATAATCTTTGTGTGTTAGAATTATTTTCATATGTTGAAATTATTTTACATGCATAGAAATTAAAGTCATATATTGAAACTATGTCCATGTGTGGAAATATTCATGTGTTGAAAAGTGTTGTGTGAAAATAAAATTCATTTGTGAATGAATGAAGTGTATAAACAATAAAAATCACATTTTTATATATATATGAAGTATGAAAAATATTCGCCTTATATAAATAATTTCAATCATAAAAATTTCATCTTTCTAATATGAACAACATAAATAAATTGTCCATGTGTGGAAATACTCATTTGTTGAGAAATGTGTGTAGTGGAAAAGTTCATGTGTTGAATAAAAAGATTGAACGATAAAAATTACATTTTTATTGAAACTATGAAGTGTTGAAACCATACGTTGGTTGAATAAATATTTTAAATGATAAAAATATCATTTTTATCATATGTGTGATATGCTAAAGATATGCAGACGATGAAATAAATATTTGTGATAGAAATATTATTTTTTAACATGCATAGGAACTAAATAAAATAGTCATGTGTTGAAATCTACTTTAGTTCGCCAAAATTATCATCTTTGAAACGTGAAGTGTTAAAAATATCCACTTGTTCAAATAAACGTGCATGAGTTGAAATATACATTAACTAGCTAATGATATGATTTTAGCCTATGCATGCGATATTAAAATGAATGGTATTTTTAGACCAAAGCAAGTCAAATATGAAGTTGAATCGAAAATGATAAATATTAGAAATTGTATATATGTGCATGCATATCTGTTGAACAGGTTATAGCAAAGGGGCTAGAGAAGAGGAATAAAATTTTGTGCCCGACAAATAGGTACACATTTACTGATTTGTTTGGGTGATGATTTTATGAGCCTATTGGCTAGCCGCTTGGCTTTTTCTTTTTCTTTTTGAGATTAGAAGGACCGGGAACGCTATTTGCGATTTCCCGATGCCCCCGGTACAGGGGAGGTTATGGCGAAATTTTCCAAAATTTTAGGGTGTTAGAAAAATATTTGAAGTGAAAACGATATAGAAATTATTGAATGGACTATATTTATATAAATATATAAATATAAATATAATTAAAACGAAACGTGGCCGTGCAGTTCATATTTTGAAACCGTGATTTCAAATGATTAGTGCGGAAGATCCGACCATTGGATTTTCCCGAAACCTCAACCGTTGGGTTCGCCTTGGAAATATCTTTCCAACGGCACCAACTTTGTGAAGATCCGACGGTTGGATTGTCTGGAATGTTTAATTCAAAATTAGTGAAAAACAGCGCCAGAAACGATTATATTTATATATATATATATATAAATATAATTAAATTAAATCGAATAACGACGCTGCAGTTCGTAAATTGAAATCGTAACTTCAAATGGTTAGTGTGGAAGATCCGACCGTCGGATTTTCCTAAAACTGGAACCGTTGGGTTCGTTTTGAAAAGACCTTCCTAATGATGTAAAATTTGTGAAGATCCAACGGTTAGATTTTTCTATATGTGTAAAACAAAATTAGTGGAAAGCAGCGCCAGTGCATCGCCACGACCTGAAACGTCGTTTAATTAATTATGGCCGTTTTAAATTAAATAAAAATGGCGATATATCGTTATTAAGTGCTATAGACGATATAGGGTGAAAATAAACCAATTTTGTTGTGTTTGCTTGATATGTGATGGTTGAATGTATTTGACGTGAAAATTATAACTAAACAACTGAAATGTGAATGTTGAATAGTTCAACCATGTGATTAATTGGTTTGAAAATCTAAATATACGTGGGTTATTTGAAAAGGCCGAGTTTATCTCATTTCAAATAATCGATCGACGTTGAGAAGTCGAAGAGTCGAAGAAGACTGAAGACCGACGATCTCCACGTTGGATGGATGGGCGCTACTGATACTCGTGATTGGAGTAGCTACCATGAAGGAATTGAAGTAGTAACCGTCCAAACATAGTGTTGATTGTACGGATATGCGAGGAATTGGTGCCTCCGGTTTCGTTCAGACCCAGAACGGACTTGTAAACGGACTGTGTGTCTGACATTGGATTTTGTTCTGTGTTGATTGATCTCTGTTAAATATATATCTGTTTGGCGGCAGAGAATTTATTCTCTTGCTTAACGCCCTTCTCTGAGACGTACGAGCTTAGAGGTTATGTATTGACAGAAATCAGTCGCATGGAGTGGATTGCCTGTGTGGCATGCCTAAGTGGCATATGATCAAGGCTGTTGCAAAGCAAAGTCTTGTGGTTGATGATCAAAGCATAGTCTGTGTGACGTGGCTTTGTGTATAACGTGAATTCGCGAGCCTCACACCTCGGTATGAGTCAAAACGGGAGACGGACCGCTGGGAGTGCACGACGTTTCTTTCTAGCTGTGGTGGTGTCAGTGACCTACCAGCCCTGACATTATATATACTTTTCACCTGTGTGGTTGTTGGAATGCGAGGCGCCTCGATTATAGGTCTGTAAGGACCGGGAAACGTGTGTTCAGGAATAACTAATCCTCAAAAGTAAGAGAGGACCGGCCCAGCCGATTCCAAGGATCATAGTGGGGTCCTGGGACATTTGCTAGAGTGTCTCGAACGGAGACGAGCTTGCCCCTTGCCTCGACTCATGAAGGAATCCAATTTCCAATACGATATGTGCGGATGTGATTGTATTACTAGTATGGCGACATGATATATGGTACCCATGCCGTCTAGGATTGATATTTATGATTGAATCTGCTTTTGAAACATATATGCACTAGTAATAATATCAAGCACTTTTGTTTATTCGTATGAAGCATCTTTTGCCATTATAAGGGAAAACTCTATCCTCCGGCTTGCGTTGCATTGTGTGATGGGACCTGAGTCTTATAATGGCTTCATTTTAGAAAAAGCATTGCGTTGATTTAATCATTTACTTTACTTCATGCACGAGCACTCATTGGAGTAAACCCGTTCCGCGAAAGTGGCGTGGTCCTTTGATTTGCCTTATTATTGTTGTTAATAAGTTGAATAGATTTCTCATACCAGTCCCATGACTGACTCGTAGTTTGTTTCACCTTGCAAACTCGGGTGCCCTTATTTTCACACGGGCAGCCTATTTACAGGTTTCTGACGCACCTTTTGGCTCATGGCGAGGCTTGACTACACCGTGCTGACTTGGATTTTCTCCGCCATTTTTGTATCTATATTATGATTCCGCCACTGGCGATGTAGACTGATATTCCTTTTGTGTACTCTTTATGTATGATTCCGCCTCAGGCGATGGTGACTGATTATGTATCATTATGTACTAAGTTGTATCCTGTACTGTGCTTCTCTGATGTGAGGTTATCTATATGATTCCGCTGTCATATGTGTGTAAATTATTCTAATTTCTGTTTATGCTATTATCTGTGATCTGCTAATGATGATTAATGTGTTATATTCCAATGATTATCCTTAACACCGTGTCACGGGGTTTGGGATCGTCACAATATTTATCATTCATTTATAGTTCTAATGTTATTTAACACTTAAGTCTTTGAAACACTTGGCTTGGTATCAAATCTAGGCATACGCTTTTGCCTTATATTGGAGTCTTAAATGATGCTAAGACAGTTTTGTTAAATTCAATTATCTTTGGGTACTGTCAATTGTCATCAGTATGGACTTATTAAAATGTGTTAATTTTTTACCTCCATCGTGGTTCTATGGTGTAGTGGTTAGCACTCCAGACTTTGAATCTGGCGACCTGAGTTCGAATCTCGGTAGGACCTGTTTCTTTTAGTTTTTTTAATTTCCATAGGTAGCAATAGTTTTGTACTTTTGTGGCTTTAAAGCAAAGTGCGTTGTCTCCACTTAAGTTTACCTCAACATATTACAAGGTTTTTCGTTTTAGCTTTTATTTTTATTTTTTGTGTTATGGACATGAATCGGGCCTCAATATACCACACCAGTTTATAAAAACGATAGTAAGTGGACCGAACCCGTGCTACCGAGATGATATCCATATCTAACTCGTACACAAAGTCAATTAACCAGTTTACGAAAATAACGAGTTAAAGCGTATGAATTATAAATAGATCAACATGACTTCCATATCCATAGAATGTTCTAAGAAATTTTTTCTATGTAGCTTGAACAGTTGTATTGAACAAGGTTAGTTTGTCAACTTTAATTTAATTTTCATAGCATGTTAGATTAAGTTTTATTTTAATTTTTATGAGTTTTGAGGTTCTTTTGCAATTTGTGTGTTTCTATTAGTTGTATTGATTTACAGTCTAGTTAAAACAAATTTATCGTTTTCTTTTGGACCCATCGACCTATGTTTTCTTGCTCGGATTAGGATACATGTATATATGCTCAAATAGGCATGGGACACTAGTTATATGTCTGAAATTAACATGTAGTTAATTTCTTGGTCTCGTTCTTCCGTAATTGATACAAATGTTTAGTTAGTAATCATAATATGTAAAAAAAGGTTATGTCATATAAATTTATCATTGTCTAATGCTTATATGCTTTGTTGCTACCTATCATATTTCAAACAAGTGCATATATAACTTTTGATTACTTATATGCTCCCAGTAATTATATTGCTTCCTGAGAGAAAACTTAGACGTACATGGCTAGAGCTTCTGATTATTTTATCACCTACATGTAAAATTACTTTATTGATAAAACTGTCAAGTTTACTCCTGATTTTGTTAAACGTTTCTTCATCGGTATTTTTATTTATAGCATATTACTTTAGTTTACACTTGAAATTTTTTCAAAACACAAGATATCATGCCATGCTTAGATATGTAATTACCATTGTCGATTTCATGATTTATTTACAACTCTACCAGTTAATTGTATTTGTTCCTAATAGAAAACATAGTTACCCAAAAAACAAAAGAAAGTTTTTTTTAATATATACAAAGATTTGTTAATTAAGTTTAAATCTATTATCATTATTATTTTATTTGATTATATAACTGCGAACATATATTACGATTTTGTTAATACTTCATTCATCCATGTTTTAGCTTAATTGAACTTTGATGTAGGTGGATTGGTAATGGCCATATTGGACATATCAATTGTCCTCAGTATGCTCTTATTGAAATGCGTTAATTTTTACCCCCAATGTGGTTCTATGGTGTAGTGGTTAGCACTCTAGACTTTGAATCTGGCGACCTGAGTTCGAATCTCGGTAGGACCTGTTGCTTCTATTTTTTTTAAATTTCCTAAGGTAGCAATGGGGTTGTACTTTCGTGGACTTAAAGCAAAGTGCGTCGTTTCCACCCAAGTTTACCTCAATATATTGTAAGGTTTTTTTGTTTTATCTTTTGTTTTTATTTTTATTTTTTATTTTATGGACATGAATCCGGCCTCAATATACCAAACCAGTTTACAAAAACGATAGTAACTGGAAACCAAACCCGTGCTACTAACATGATATCCATATCTAACTCGTACACAAAGTTAGTTACCCAGTTAATGAAAATAACGATTTAAAGCATATGAATTATAAATAGATCAACATGACATCCATATCCACAAAATGTTCTAAGAAAATTTTTCTATATAGCAATAGTTATATTGAACAAGGTTAATTTATCAACTTTAATTTAATTTTTATAGCATGTTGGATTAAGTTTTATTTTCATTTTTCTGAGTTTTGAGGTTCTTTTGCAATTTGTGTGTTTCTATTAGTTATATTGATTTAGGGTGTAGTTAAAACAAATTTATCATTTTCTTTTGGTCTCATCGACCTATGTTTTCTTGCTCAGATTAGAATACATGAATATGTGCTCTAGTAGGCATGGGACACTGGTTATATGATTGAAATTAACATGTAGTCAATTCCTTGGTCTCATTCTTCTATAATTGATACCAATGTTTAGTTACTAGTCATAATATGTAAAAAAAGATTATGTCATATAAATTTATCATTGTCTAATGCTTCTGTAGTTTGTTGCTACATATTATATTTCAAACAAGTACATATATTACTTTTGATTACTTTATATGCTCCCAGTAATTATATTGCTTCCGGAGAGAAAACATAGATGTACATGGCTAGAGCTTCTGATTATTTTATCACCTACATGTAAAATTACTTTATTGATAAATCGGTAGGTTTACTTCTGATTTTATTAAACTTTTCTTCATCGGTATTTTTATTTATATCATATTACTTTAGTTTACACTTGAAAAATATTTAAAATACAAGATATCATGCCAAGCTTAGATATGTAATTACCATTGTATATCATGTACAAGATATCATGTACAAGTCTTCAAGTTATTTGTATTAGTTCCTAATAGAAAACATAGTTACCCAAAAAGTAAAAGAAAGTTTTTTCTTAAATATATACTAAGATTTGTTAATTGAGTTTAAATCTATTATTATTTTATTTGATTATATAACTGTGAATATGTATCACGATTTTTTTAATACTTCATTTGTCCATGTTCTAGGTAAAGTGAACTTTGATGTAGCTGGACGGGCAATCGCCATATTGGACATATCAATTGTCGTTGGTATGGTTTTATTGAAATGTGTTAATTTTTACCCCTATTGTGGTTCTATGGTGTAGTGGTTAGCACTCCAGACTTTGAATCTGGCGATTTGAGTTCGAATCTCGTTAGGACTTGTTTCTTCTAGTTTTTTTTTTTCAATTTCCTAAGGTAGTATTGGGTTTGTACTTTCGTGGCTTTAAAGCAACATGCTTTATTCCCACCTAGGTTTACCTCAACATATTGCAAGATTTTTTGTTTCAGCTTTTATTTTTATTTTTATTTTTTGTTTTATGGACATGAATCCGGCCTCAATATACCAAACCAGTTAATAAAAATGATAGTAAGTGGATACCAAGCCCATGCTACCAACATGATATCCATATCTAACTCGTACACAAAGTTGATTAACCAGTTTATGAAAATAACAAGTTAAAGCATATGAATTATAAATAAATCAACATGACATCCATATCCATAAAATGTTCTATGAAAATTTTTCTATATAGCTTGAATAGTTTTATTGAACAAGGTTAGTTTGTTAACTTTAATTTAATTTTTATAACATGTTGGATTAAGTTTTTATTTTCATTTTTATGAGTTTTGAGGTTCTTTTGCAATATGTGGTTGTACTGATTTAGAGTCTAGTCAAAACAAATTTATCATTTTCTTTTGGACTCATCGACCTATGTTTTCTTGCTCGGATTAGGATACACGTATATGTGCTTAAGTAGGCATGGGACACCAGTTATATGACTGAAATTAACATGTAGTTAATTTCTTCGTCTCGTTCTTCTATACTTGATACAAATGTTTAGATACTAATCATATTATGTAAAAAAAGGTTATGTCATATAAATTTATCATTATCTAATGCTACTATACTTTGTTGCTACCTATTATATTTCAAACAAGTACATATATAACTTTTGATTACTTTATATGCTGCCAGTAAGTATATTGCTTCCTTAGCGAAAACTTAATCCTATATGGCTAGAGCTTTTGATTATTTTATCACCTACATGTAAAATTACTTTATTGATAAATCGGTTGATTTACTTGTGATATCGTTAAATGTTTCTTCATCGGTATTTTTATTTTAGCATTTTACTTTAGTTTTGACTTGAAAAATATTTAAAATACAAGATATCATGCTATGCTTAGATATGTAATTACCATTGTATATTTCATGATTTATTTAAAAGTCTTCAAGTTAATTGTATTAGTTCCTAATAGAAAACATAGTTACCCAAAAAAACATCCATATCCATAGAATGTTCCTAATAGAAATCAACATGACATCTATATCCATAGAATGTTCTATGAAATTTTTTCTATATAGCTTGAATAGTTGTGTTGAACAAGGTTAGATTGTTAACTTTAATTTAATTTTTATAGCATGTTGGATTAAGTTTTTATTTTAATTTTTATCAGTTTTGAGGTTCTTTTCCAATCTGTGTGTTTCTGTTAGTTGTACTGATTTAGAGTCTAGTTAAAACAAAATTATCATTTTTTTTTGGAATCATCGACCTATGTTTTCTCGCTCGGATTAGGATACATGTATATGTGCTCAAGTAGTTATAGGACACCAGTTATATGACTGAAATTAACATGTAGTTAATTTCTTCGTCTCGTTCTTCTATAATTGATACAAATGTTTAGATGCTAATCATAATATGTAAAAAAAAAGGTTACGTCATATAAATTTGTCATTATCTGATGCTACTATACTTTGTTACTATCTATTATATTTCAAACAAGTACATATATAACTTTTGATTACCTTATATGCTGCCAGTAAGTATATTGCTTCCTTAGCGAAAACTTAATCCTACATAGCAAGAGCTTTTGATTATTTTATCACCTACATGTATAATTACTTTATTGATAGATCGGTTGGTTTACGTGTTATTTCGTTAAACGTTTCTTTATCGGTATTTTTATTTGTAGCATTTTACTTTAGTTTAGACTTGAAAAATATTTAAAATACAAGATATCATGCTATGCTTAGATATGTAATTACCATTGTATATTTCATGATTTATTTACAAGTCTTCAAGTTAATTGTATTAGTTCCTAATAGAAAACATAGTTACCCAAAAAACAAAAGAAAGTTTTTTCTTAAATATATACAAAGATTTGTTAATTGAGTTTAAATCTATTATTATTATTTTGTTTGATTATATAACTGTGAATATGTATCACGATTTTGTTAATACTTCATTCGTCCATGTTTTAGGTAAAGTGAACTTTAATGTAGCTGGATGTGCAAAGGCCACATTGGACATATCAATTGTCGTCAATATGGTCTTTTTGAAATGTGTTAATTTTTACCCAATTGTGGTTCTATGGTGTAGTGGTTAGCACTCCAGACTTTGAATCTGGCGACTTGTAACACCCCGTAATTCTGCAACACTAAGATTCACAAATTAAGGCAGAATTAAAAGTTAAGTTCAAAATCAAGGGAAACGGGCTGCGCCATTGCGTTCGACTCGGAATTCTGCATGAAAACAAGTCCGAGTTTGCGTAAATCGGAGTCCGTATGAGGAAGATATGTCCTCCGGAAGATTCAGCGAAGTACAAATTTCAAAAGAGGTCAGAAAACGAGTTCGAAATTCAAAAACAGACCCAGATTGGGCTGGGCGGCAATTTTCCCGCCCAAGGCACCCAGGTCGACTGGGTAGTCGACCTGGGGGTCAACCCCCCACCCCCCCCCCCCGCTTTTTCCAGCTTTCTGAACCTGATTCGTTTCTCTGTATCCGGACGCCCTTCTGACCAGATTCGTTGACTTCTACACTATATAAACAACCCTAGTCTTCTTCTCTATTCACAATTCTTTTCTATCCTTATGCTGCCTCTGAGAAAATATATAAATAAGTAATATATAAAATAAATCCAAACGAGGAAGTGCTGCTCAAGTTGTCAAGAGGAGGTTCGAATCCAGATTAAGGCTTCAGAATGAGAATCAAAGGCTACCTCAAATGATTTCAAGCAACGTCGCACGAATTATCGCATCACCGTCTTTCTATTCTAATCTAATCTCTGTAAGTCAGTTATTATTAGATATGAACGCTTTCTCTATTCGTGACATGAAATTAAAGGAATAAAAGAATATGCCAAATCTCTCTCTATTCGAATCTGTGCCTATATCTTTGGACCTAATTAAGAACTGTTATGATTCGATGACCAATTAGGCCTCGCCTATGACTATGAACATTGCCTATGACTATGACTGTGACTATGAGAATTATTTCCTTGACTATGAACACAAGCCTATACCTTTGATTAGGAAACATAAACTATTGCCTATGACATAACTAGAACAACTGTGATTCATGACTAGGAAAGTGCTTCTTAAGTTTTGTGACTGCGAAATTGGGTCTAAACCTGATTTTCTATTCTATCTATTCTTGGTTTACTTTGGTTTTAGACCTTGGGAATTTACCTATTAAGTTATGTCTACCCATGTTCTTGAACCTACGTCTCTATTCTGTCTATTCTTGGTTTTCTTTGGTTTTAGACCTTGGGAATTTACCTATTAAGTTAGGTCTACCCATGTTCTTAAACCTACGTCGTTATTCAACCCTTTTTATGCCAGTTATTATGTCTATCTTTTGCATAGCATCTTTGGTTCATTCCCTATTTTCTACGAATCTAGATTTATCTATAATCTAGATTGAATCACGATTATACGAACGGTGGGAATACGATTTGGGCAAAATATGAAATTTACTAAAAACGTGGTTTTAACATGGAAATTGGCATAAATTGGAAACATGTATTACGGCATGTTTATAAATATGCAAATTGGATAAATTTTACATGAGTTATAGGACGTGTAATTTGAATCTAGTAGTGACTTGTAAATCTAGCATTTACATGAATTGTGAACTAGAATAATAAGTCTAGTTTGACATGAACTGTAATTAGAATGTTAAATCAGAATTGGATTAACTAATTTGGCATAAATTTGAAATTGGTTGTAATTGGGAATAATTGTCATGTCTACCAAAATCATGGTTAGTGACGCTTGATTTGGTATAGTTTACATACCAAATAGCATAAATATGATATAGAGGGGAAAATGTGCCATAAGAATAAAGGTTGACAATTTACATTAAAAGAGTAATTAGGAGATAAGTAAATTAGGAATAATTTACTTATAGAATTTGTCCTAAATGAGAAAATGTAAATTTAGACAAATTAAAGGTTTCTTAACGACATCTCTTTTAATAACACACCAGAAAGTTCTAGGGTGACAGAGAGGATAGTGTCTAGGCTTAGGTTTTGGAAAATACAAGTTTCCTGCTCTCCCTGGCTATCCCTAACTGATCCGACGGACAGGATGGTTGCTTTCAAAACCTGATTTGAAAATTAATCGAAACCCTTTGAACGTAGAAAACACGAATATGCCTAACCCAAGGTTAGACTGAGTTGCGATGTAAACCTACCCGGAACCAACCGGCACATCTAGTATTCGCAACAATATCTGTCTAATGTGAGTGGTCGCGGCTTTAATCTATTTTATTAAAGCTAGAACAAGAATGGTAGGGTTAAGTTAACTAAGACACTTAACCAATTCAACAAGATAACCAAACCGATGGGCGGGGTTTGGTTCATACAGACACTTAACACAGTTAAGCTAGAATGGGAGGTTAAGTCCATAGGAACACTTAACCAACTTAACACAGTCAAGCTAGAATGGGAGGGCTAAGTCCATAGGGACACTTAACCAAACTTATGGTAACAAGACCAGATTTGTAGGGGTTAAGTAACTAAGAAAACACTTAGCCAAATTAACATGTTAACTAGACTAGAAGGCGGGGTTAAGTAAAGTTAATACACTTAGCCAAATTAACATGTTAACTAGACTAGAGGTTGGGGTTAAGTAAATACACTTAGCCAATTTGATATGTTAGCTGGGCTAGACCGTAGGGTTAAGTAAACTTGAACACTTAACCATCAGATTTTGATAAAGGAATAGGGTTAAGTCTAAAACATGAAGGGATAATACTTAACCGTTAATAACATGTTAGTTAAAACAGACGGGCAAGGTTAAGTTAAAAAGGAACACTGAACCAATACAGGGTGAATGGGTAGGGTTAAGTAATAAGAAATACTTAACCAATATAACTTGGTTTGTGGTGGGGTTAAGTCAACATGAATTACTGATAAAACTTAACCAGTTTGACATGATAAATGAAGAGGGTTAAGTTGGCTTGAATTGACTAATGACACTTAACCAATCCAAATTGACGGGAAAGGGAACTAAGTAGTAAACCTTAGTTAAGAAAACAATGATTCTGGAAACTAAGTGGTAAATCTTAGTTAGTAGAACTAAGTAGTAATTCTTAGTATAACACGGGAAGGAGCGAATGTCCGTCTGAATAAAAAGAAAGCTCCATCGAATTGGGTTATGAAGCCCGAGGCTTCGAGGGGACGTGAGGGTACTCTTGGTATCCCTCCGTGAGGCTGCAGATGATCCTCCTGGGCTCATAGAGGTTAAGGTCTGCGTAGAAGAACAAGGGGTATGCCTTGGTTGCTATATATGGCAACCCAAAGACTAGGATGAACCGGCGTGATTCGGCGAGAAAACGGTAGCCCTGTGATAGCAACTCGTCGTCTACCATCCATCTTGAGTCAATCGAGATACATGAAGCAGAAAGGCGGAGAACTCCAAAAGACCATATACTTGCTATCTAGTTATGGGTGAGGATGGCCATAGGATAGTAGGGCACCAGGGGCCTGCGTATAGTTCTCATTTTTCAAGGTGTGCCTTTCATTAGTTGAGGGAGGAGTCAAGTGGGACCATAGCCACTGGAATAAAAACAGACCTTAGCATATGCATCGGCAGATATCTGAAAGCTCCCGACCGAGTTCTATATTCCGTGATTTGCCCTGCCACAGGACTCGGGCTGCACATTACAGGACATGTGCATCTAGACAAGCGATAACGATTCGTGATACATGCGTGGGGAAGTATAGGAACATACACCACTCTATGTAGTGTGTCCTAGACTTGGGGGCATCGTTCGACAGGTAGCATAATTCCTAGTGGAATTAGGTGGCATAAACCCTGAATCCGAGAAGCGTTCAGCAAATAGCGTAAACTCTAGTTGAATCTAGAAGCACTTGATAGAAACCCTAGATTAGATCTAGATAACAAATAATAAATGTATGCCTGAAGGCAACGGAAACTACAGGGATTGGGATCACGTTGTCGTTACTAGTTGGGTGGTGCAGAGATATAGAAACCAGTATAACAAGGAAATAACGAAGCGGCGAAAGTATTAGAGCATATCCAGTTAATCTTATCTTAGCATATCTTGTGTTAATCTTGTCTAATCTTGCCAACCCTATCACCATGGTGTTATCTTGTATTCAGTTAATTCATGTCGTTTTGTTGTTCCATGCTCATATGCTAGAAGTTACTGAACTTACTCAGGCTTTATGTCTGACTCTGTTTTTCTTTCGTCTTCTTTTCTTCCTTTCCCCCCCTAGGTAGTAAAGCAGGGAATAGTATAGCTCAGGTTAAGTTGGACTGTCACTCTTTCCCAGCTTGAAGATTTGTCGAAGTTTGCTTGGATTCTCTTTTCAGATGCTAAGGTTGGCTCTTGCTAAAATTGGGGAATATAAATGTTGTTTTATGCTTCTTTATTTTGTAAGACAGATGATACTCTGATATTGTAAAGAAATCATTGTACAAACTATTTTATCAATAAAGCAAAGTTTTATTTTCCGCTGTTTAATTTCTGTCTGTCTTGTAATTTATCTACATCTTTTACCCTAAATGCTCCAAAGAACTTAGTGCATTCCCTTTGTGAGTGACGCTAACAGATGTGGGGTGTTACACGACCTGAGTTCAAATCTCGGTAGGACCTGTTTCTTGTAGTTTTTTTTTAATTTCCTAAGGTAGCAACGGGTTTGTACTTTCGTGGCTTCAAAACAAAGTGCGTCGTTTCCACCTAGGTTTACCTTAACATATTGCAGGGTTTTTTTCCCAGCTTTTTCTATGGGCATGAATCCGGCCTACATAAACCAAACCAGTTTATAAAAACGATAGTAAGTGGATACCAAACCCGTGCTACCAACATGATATCCTTATCTATCTCGTACATAAAGTCAATTAATCAGTTTATGAAAATAACGAGTTAAAGAATTTTAATTATAAATAGATCAACATGACATTCATATCCATAGAATGTTCTAAGAAAAAATTTATATATGGCTTGAACAGTTGTATTGAACAAGGTTAGTTTGTCAACTTTTTTTTTTTTAGAATATTGGATTAAGTTTTATTTTGCATTTTTAATAGTTTGAGGTTCTTTTGCAATTTCTATGTTTCTGTAACACCTCACGTCCATTAATGTCACTCTCTAGGGGAATGCATTAACTTCCATGGAGTATTATTGGTTTATAGAACAGAATATAACAAGACAGATACGTATGTTGGTACTTGAAAATTTTAAAAACAACTTTTATTGCAGCGGAAAAATAGTTTGGTTACAACAACAACAAAACCAACTACACTTAATATCCATCTTAACAAATTGTTTTCTGCGTACATAAAGTCAAAAAGCACAACCCCGACATAAGTAGCCATAAAAGAGATGAGTTGAACTTTACTATCAGCAATCCAAGCACTTCCAAAAGAGGGAAAGGGAGATCCAAATCAAGCCCCACTAGCACTAGTCCCACCCTGAGAACACCGGGGGAAGGGGGGAGGAAGCAAAGAGGCGAAAACAAAAGGGTTCAGACATAATGTCTGGCTAGTCCAATAACTTTAACAACATAATTATTAAAGTAATTAGATAAGGCATAAACTGGTAAAACAAGGAATGGCTGTGAAGCAAGTGGGCAAGACAAAACAAACAGGAGGAATATACTGGCATTAATCGCACTCCTAATCACTATAGGATAATTACTATACTGCACCATTACTAGTCACCCTAAAAGTTGATCCCGCCTTCTAAACATAATAATCATAATGGTAATTTCGTGTACCCCTAGCTGTCTTCATAGGTGCCGCCTGCTCCTATCTCCACTAGTTGTACCTACTACCCTCCTCATTCTAATTGCTACATTTATTCATAATATGGTAGTTGGACTACTAGCTGTCTTCATAGGTGCCGCCTGCTCCTATCTCCGCTACTCGTACCCACTACCTTCCCCACTCGATCGGCTCCCTAACTCGTAGATACCCGTACTGGTCCCACAGTGGGGTGTATACTCCCCAAAGTGGCAACCCGATACCACTAAAGATGCACATCTTATATCTACACGATGCAACAACGTCTTACCTACCAGCCCGGGCCCACGCACGCACATGAACCCGTTGGACTTGCGTTGCCACCGTTAACCCATTTTTGACCTCTTATAATCAAACCTAGTAAGCGTGTCCCGTCCTCGATCTAGATCGAGCTCACTTAGATACTAAATGGGTTACTGGTTGAAAAGGGTCCCCATACATGACACAAGCTTTCCACCTATGCTTGGTCCCCACTAGGATTTCCCACTTAACCTCTTCTTATTCATGTCTTCTTACATGTTTCAATTTGCTTAAGTGTCTCTAATCGTATTTCACATGTCTCCCATGTCACCCACTTAATCTCCATGTTCCACCACATGTTTATCTTGGTTAAGTGTTAATGATTATATCCCACATGTTACCCACTTATCAAATCAACATGTGTTATTGGTTAAGCTTGTCCTAACCCTATCCGCTTATCAGATCAATCAATAGATATTATTGGTTAAGTTTGTCTTAACCCTATCCCCTTATCAGATTAATATTTATATATTACTGGTTAAGCTGGTCTTAACCCTATCCACTTATCTGATTAATATATATATTATTGGTTAAGCTATTCTTAACCCTATCCACTTATATATATTATTGGTAAAGCTGGTCTTAACCCTATCCACTTATCATGTTTTATGTATCATATATATATATGTATATATATATCGTAAAACATGTTTTACTTAATTTATGATTAAGTACATCTTAGTTCACCAGATACATTGGTTAAGAGAATAACTCCCTAACTATCAACCCCGAAAACCGAAATCAACATCAGATTGGTACTTAGAGAATTACTCAACTCAACCAATCTTCTGTTTGTCATTCATATTCGTCTTTGATCAGCATTAACTAATTATTAATACACAGACCACTCACATTAAGTCAATTGCTTGTTGCTGTTGAATATGTTGCGCGGTTCCGTGCAGACTTCCACCACAAGCTGGACTTAACCTCGTGTCTAAGCATCATTTAATTATGCCTACGACCTCTCATATTACACTGCCGTTTGCGGTTGTTGGATGTGCCGGCCGTGTCCGGGCGGTCTTATACCACAAACGAGTCTAACTTCATGTCTTAGGCATTTATTACTCATTTATTTTATGCCTTTGACCTCTCACATTAGATTACCGTTTGTGGTTGTTGGATGTGCCGGGTGGTTCCAGGCAGTCTTATACCACAAACGAGTCTAACCTCGTGTCTCAGGCATTTATTATTACACATTATTCTTCAATACCAATTTGAATTAATATCCCTATTTCAAATTGTCAATAACTTCCAAATTAATCAATGTCCATAATTGTTACCTAAATTATGTCCGTAATTTCTGTGCATATAAATTACGCCAATTAATGTCTCAAATTTTTTATATGCTTTTAGGCCATTTTATGCCAATTTTCACAATATTAATAATAAATATTTTCCCATTGCCCCTATGTTGTTTGTACATGTAATACATATAATACGTAGGCTAGCAAATAGCCTAACTCATAAAAACATCACAACTTGCATAACACGTAAAAACAGATCTAACTTGCAAATAAAAATAGGCTAGCATGGATCAAAACTTACATGATTATAATAATCATAAATTTGCATAATCAATAACTTACATAGGCAATAGGCATAATTTGCATAAACTACCAACTGGCATGGATCAAATAATATAAGATATGATTTGCATAGATCTATACACATAAAGGTGAACATGCATATATGAACATGGTTTTCGCATAAACTTGCATATGATCTACATACAAACTTGTATTAAACTTGCATATGCAATTTAGACACGTAAATTTAAACTTACATACGATTCACATACAGTCTTACATATAAACTAGCATATGATTCACATCAAACTTATATAAAACTTGCATATATAATTTAGACATGTAAATTAAGATTTACATTTACACTTGCATATGATTTAGACATGTAAATGTCACAAAATGAATCAAATCTAGCATATGTGTTTAGACATATGAACCAACATCATGAATCAAACATGTAAAATAATATCACATGTTTTGCATATAAACTAGCATATGTATATACTTGATTCACATATAAACTTGTGTATAATTCGCATACGGACTTGCATAAGATTCACATACAAATTGGCATATGTAAAAACAGACTTGCATAGGATTCATTAGCATATGATTTACATCCCAGACTTGCATATAAACTGATGTCATAAAATGAATCAAGTTAAACATATGTGATTGTACATATGAAATGGATCTACCAACATAAGTTAACAAAACTGTCATATATTCACCAATAGACGATAACAAAGTTAACTAACATCACATGATTCAACAGTCATATTCTCATAATCCAAATTATAACTCATCGTAATTAAATTATTAATTATTTTGTGAAAGAAATTGTACTCACAAAGACGGAATAGAGAAGTGAATGATTCATTCGTCGTTTGTATTAGAATTCTGACTTCAATTCCTAAGCTTTAGCAAGAAGAACTATCCTAGCAGCAACATGGAGGCCAAGAGACTAATTTAGTTTAGGTTTAGGGCTTGAGTCTATGCATGCTTATATATAAGTTTAATTCAACATAAGCCATTAGATTATCATAGGAGCAATCAAAACCGTCCAGACTAGATAGAGTTATCCAGAATTGCTACCTATGCCCTAGTGACTCAGCAACAGGTCAGAAAAGACTCAACATCAATTTAGGATCGTCTCATTTCAGATCTGCCCCGGGGGGTAGGTCGGCCCCAGGTCGACCCTTGGTTGACCTGTGCAAGGGAGGTCGACCCCCTAGTCGACCTGGCCATGGGCGGGAGAAATCCCACCCAGCCCGCTTCCTCGTTTGAATTTTGATTTTTTATTCTGAACTGTTTTAATTTATATAAAATTAGTGAAACTTCTGAGGGCCATAGCTTCCTCGTACGAAGTCCAATTTACGAAAACTTGAACTCTATTCCAAGCAGAATTTCGAGACGAACGCAATGGTGTAACCTGTTTCCCATAATTCTCAAATTTACAATTAAGTATTCTTAAATTCTTTCTTTTGATAGTCACAAAAAATTCAGGGTGTTACATTCTCCCTTCCTTAAAGGATTTCATCCCGGAAATCTTTAAGTCAAGAGGAATGTATATCCTACTATCCAATCATCCATCTACTCAACCATCAAACACAGGCATCCATTGTCCTTACATGATTTCTAATGTCGTATGAACATATGCAAAAAGTGTGCATATATGTTCCTTATCCAATGCAAAATCAAGCGGTCTACTGATTCAATTGACCTCCTTAATGCAAATCATGATAGTGCCATGCGTCCATAATGTATGCGAAAGAATCCTAACGATACATATTACTTCTACTGTGCACAACCATTCATCAAATTGCAGCATTTATATGATAACACAACCATTATACATCCATTAATTTAAATATGCACAAATATTTACATGCAATATGAAAGTGATTGAGCCGATCTAGTGCCTAATGTGTGTGTACATGCATCCACGAGCAACCACTTCCAACCACTCGCAACCATCAATCACAACATGTTTCAAACACATGTTTACATCCATTGGTTTCTACCTAAGGATAAAGAATAGGACCGAGGAGATATACTTGAAAGATAGATATAAGCATGAATAAATTTATGGAAAAAGAGATCAAGGAAGTACCCTAAAAAAGAAAAGGGTAGGCTGCGCGTATTTTTCTCTTAGGTTCCCAAGTTGTGTCTTCGTCATCGTCACTCCATTGAACTTTAACAAGCTTGACATCTCGGTTGCGTAGCTTTATAACCTCCGATCCAAGGATGCATGCAGGGGCTCGTCTAATCGGGGCATCTCATTCCACTTCTACTTCTCTAAGCCTGCTCGGCTCTACTACTTCCGTGATATCTTGTAAACACTTCTGCAAATGCGACACATGAAACATGTCGTGAACACCATTAAGCTCGTTGCCTCTTCACATGTCCCTCCAAAATCTAGGATACATAATCTCAAAAGATCTTTAAGGATTCTATTCACCCCTTTCTGTCCGTCCATCCGTTTGTGGATGATAAGCAATACTCCTACTTGCTGCCTTTTGCATATCACCTTTTCCTCTTGCATCAAAAACTGCTCCAAGCCCTGTCCCGCAAGCACCGATATACATTGTGAATGGCTTACTTCCATCTGGCAAAACTGGAGCTATCCCCCTCTTCAAACGTTGGAAAGCATCGTCATAGTCAACATCCCAAGCAAAAGTCAAGCTCTTCTTCGTTAACTGAGTAAGTGGGGCTGATATCTCCGCGGAGTCCTTAATGAACTTCCTATAATAGCCCGCCAGCCCTAAAAAGCTTCTTACTTCTGTCGCGTTCTTAGGAATCTTCCAACCTTGGGTTGCCACTGCCTTTGCGGGATCCACAGCTATCCCTTCCTTAGAGACCACGTGTCCTAAGAACCTCACTTCTTTCCTCTAAAAATGATATTTGGAGAACTTAGCTTTGAGTTGATGCACTCGTAGGGTCTCTAAGACTTACCTAAGATGTAGGGCATGCTCTTCTTCGCTTCTAGAGAAAATCAAGGTATCGTCCACAAAGACTACTAGAAACTTGTTTAGAAAATCCCTAAACACCCTACTCATCAAGTCAACGAAGTATTCGGGTGCATTCGTCAAACCAAAAGGCATGACGAGCCACTCGAAGAAACCGTCAGGAGTTCTAAATGTAGTCTTATCTATGCCATCTTCAGCCACCCTTAGCTGATGTAATTCTGTGGCCAAATCCAGCTACGAGAAAACTGAAGTACCAACCAAATGATCGAATAAATCATCAATCCTTGGCAATGGGTCTTCTTTGTGAGCTTATTCAGCTCCCTATAGTCCACGCACCATCTAGGTGAACCGTCAGCCTTTGTAGCAAAAACAACCGGAGCACCCCATTCCGAAATGCTTCTTCTTATGAACCCCTTCTCAAGCAACTCCTTTACTTGCTTATTGCGTTCTCTTCTCTCTCTCGGAGCCATGTGGCGTACCGGTAATGCAACTGGCTTTGCATTATCTACAAGGTATATACGAAAGTCTATTCGCGCCTTGGGGGTAAAACCCGAACTCCATCGAAGACGCCACCATATTCGCGGACCACACGAACAAATTCCAAATCATCGTTGGACGCGTTAAGAGATTATAGGTAGCTAAGTATCGCCGGATCTCTAGGGTCACAAGAAATATCAAAGGTCTTTCTACAATGAGTCAACAATCTAACTACCCTTCTTTCAAAGTCTAGGATGGCACCGTATTTGGCTAGCCAATCCATGCTTAGAATCAAGCCATAGCCCAAGAAGCCAAGAACGAAGGTGTTACATTCAAACCCAATGCCCAAGAAAGACACTCTCAAATCCCGACAAATCATCGAAAGATGAGACGAACCACCAACAGGATTTTAGACTACTATGGAATCCATAACTAGACTAGTATTTAGGTGCAGTGTTTCAACTGATGAAGAAGAGACAAACAAGTGTGAAGCACCAGAATTCAAACAATGTTCGAACAAGATGACCAAAAAGAAAAACCAAACTTCCAGCCAAGATATTTCTACCTCTATCAGGTATGCCAGCCGTGAGGGAATGCATCTGCCCTCCAGAAGATCCTGTACTTTGTCCTTACCTTTGCCTTTTGCTTCTTTGGACGATCCTAATAAGATGTCCTATTTCTCCGTAACGATAACAACTTGTCTTCTTCTTCTTTCTAACGTCTTTATTTAAGTAGTCAGGTATTTCACAAGTGTGGCCCTTCCATTTCTCTTGGCCCCTTGTTATCCTTACTGCCTTCCTTTGGATCTACTTTCTTATCATGTGTCCTATCCATGTCTCTCCTGTACATTCTCCATTTGTGACCTTCCACCAAAAACGAGGCTTTGTCCTTTACTAACCAAGAAGCTAATTGAACCTTCCTCCCATCGTCTATCTTAAAGGTACCGACAAATCCTCCGCTTCCTTCTAGCTTTGACAAAAGTCCCAGTCCCATGAAGCGGTTTTTCGCCCATCATATCTTAGAAAAATAAAGAGTCTATACGTGGAGGAAGAAATTCAAAAAGGAAAGAGGAAGAGATTCAAAATGGAGAATCGAAGGAAAAATATATGGCTCTTGGGGGTAATGTTTTTAAAACAAATTTTTCTCTAGAAAATACTCTCCTTAAAACATATTATTGAAAGTATTTCTTTATAAAATGCTTTTGAAAAATAGTTTTACAAAGTCTCTTATATGTTCTATTAACCTTCAGCTTCGATACCACGTGTAACACCCCACGTCCATTAATGTCACTCTCTAAGGGAATGAATTAACTTTCATGTAGTATTATTGGTGTATAGAACAGAATATAACAAGACAGATACATATATTGGAACTTGAAAATTTTAAACACAACTTTTATTGCAATGGCAAAATAGTTTGGTTACAACAACAACAAAACCAAGTACACTTAATATCCATCTTGACAAGTTGTTTTCTGAGTACATAAAGTAAAAAGCATAACCCCAACATAAGTAGCCATAAAAGAGATGAGCTAAACTTTAATTTCAACAATCCAAGCACTTCCAAAAGAGAGAAAAAGAGATCCAAATCAAGCTCCACTAGCACTAGTCCTACCCTGAGAACCTTGGGGGGGGGAAGGAAGAAAAGAGGCGAAAAGAAAGGGGGTCAGACATAAAGTCTGGCGAGTCCAATAACTTTAACAATATAATTATTAAAGTAATTAGGATAAGGCATAAACTAGTAAAACAAGGAATGACTGTAAAGCAAGTGGGCAAGACAAAACAAACAAGAGGAATATACTGGCGTTAATCGCGTTCCTGATCACTATAGGATAATTACTATACTACTCCATTACTAGTCACCCTAAAAGTTGATCCTGCCTTCTGAACATAATAATCATAATGGTAGTTTTGTATACCCCTAGCTCTCTTCATAGGTGCCGCCTGCTCCTATCTCCACTAGTTGTACCCACTGCCCTCACCATTCTAATTACAACATTTATTCATAATATGGTAGTTGGACTCCTAGCTGTCTTCATAGGTGCCGCCTGCTCCTATCTCCGCTAGTCGTACCCACTACCTTGTCTATTCGATCGACTCCCTAACTCGTAGATACCCGTGCTGGTCCCATAGTGGGGTGCATCCCTCCCCAAAGTGGCAACCCGATACCACTAAAGATGCACGACTTATATCTACATGATGCAACAACGTCTTACCTACCAGCCCGGGCCCACGCACGCACATGACCCCGTTGGACTTGTGTTGCCACCGTCAACCCGTTTTTGACCTCTTACAATAAAACCCAGTAAGCATGTCCCGTCCTCGATCAAGATCGAGCTCACTTAGATTGTGACGGCCCGCCCCGCATTAACCGATATTTCCCCCGAGAGTGCCCTGTACACATGTCCGCTAGCACGGGACGATCGTCAAAGAAAAGAAAGAAGATGAAAGAACAAACAAAGAAACCAGTAGAATGTCTCACAGCGCATGGAATAAAATATAATAGTAACATACTTGACATAAAACAGGCGAGATAGTGCATAAGCTGAAAACTAAAACCATCATCATCATAGCAGCAGAAATCCAAAATACAGCATATGATCCAACATCATTATTACAACTTTAAAACTGTCTCTAAAGAAAAAGAAAGTAAAAGAAGGAGGTACACTACTAAGGCCCAAGCAGTGACCTTTAACAACACAGGGAGAATATCTATATATCATACGTGGGAGCCTCCTGCTTGTCTCCGTTACAGCTACTCGTGCATACCACCTAACCTGTCTCTAGTCTGCTCGTTTAGGAGCACCCAAAGTAATAAGAAGAGACATTAAACTCTAGGTCATACAAAAGTCTGGTATGAGCGATAAGCAACAAAAAAAAAACAAAACAATAACAGGTATAATCCAATCATACATGAATCTGGACCTGCAACCAAAGAGTTAGCACTACATACCGTACAATACTCTAAGGTGTCACTAAACAGATGGTGTAAAGATAACGGGGGAGGGGTGTGTGTGCATGTCATAGTGATAGCAAATAATCAATCATAGTAACCATCCTCACATCTCTCACTCAGTGCATAAAGCATACGATATCTACTAATTTGGTCACCTAATCTTCGGGCCATGACGGAGTCCAACCCCGTATAACTATCACTACAAGCCCCTAATCCGTCTCTCAGGAGTGAACCAAAATTATAGGTATCGATAACCCCTTTGCACACGTCCCACAACAAAGTCCAACCATGAAGTTAACTCATTGGTTCCCAACTGGATCCTGAGTTCTACTTCCCATTTGGACTACCTTTGCATCTCGGGTTCTGGTCTTCTCCTCCGGATAGTCTTCATTTGGTTCGTAACACGTGCCTCGCGTCCAAGCTTCCTGATTCAGCTCGTAGTATCTCCTCTGGTTAGGATCGGATCGTGATGCTCATCTGGTACGGGTTGTGACGCGCCTCCCTGATCGGATCGGGTCGAGTTCCTTCATCTGTTCATGACTCGTGATGCTCCAGGCTGCGTCGTGGTGTCAAACTGGTCCGGGTCGGGTCGTGATCCCTCCATCGGATCGAGTCGCGGTCTTCTGGTTCATGGCCTTCAAAGTGGAGCAGCTCATAGAGTAGGGTCAACTCGTGAAGGGGTCTCACGATCGGGTCGGGTCGGGGTAGGGGCGATCCGATCCGGTTCTACACAATTTTCCTACAACTCTTCCAACGACTGTTTTACGCCATTCTTCAGCGTTTTTAACCAATCTAACTTTTCTAATCAATAACAAAACATACCATACAGTCATAGCAACATATAGAACTGACCACAAACACCAAAAAAACAATTTGATAGGTTAAACGGATCAAACATAGCCAAAACCCCATATTTTCCCTTAAGCACGTTTAAGCAAATCTAATGATAGGATTAGTAAAACTTAACCAAATTAACCAAATTTTCTAACAGAGGCCTAAAACAATATTTCAAAATTTATAAATATTTTTTCCAGATTTTTAACATGTATAATTCACTAATTATCACTAATTACTCTTAATTAACCATAATTAGTGAGGAACTATGCAAATCACTCACCTTAGCCATAAACAAATTACCAAATCTGAAATGATTCTCTGTTTGGCGCTGTTCCCAAAGCTATACAGCAGTTCTACCTCGATTCTTGTGCTAATCCTCTTTGATTTGATGTAGATTTTGCTTAATTAGCGATTAGGAGGTGATTTGGGGTGTTTTAGAAAGTGGAGGTCATGGCTAAACTTGAAGGAACAAAAAGTGGCAGCTGGAAAATGAGATAAAATTCGTTTTCCTACTGTTCTCAGCCTCCCATAACCCTAATCCCGAAATGGGTTATGGGCCCTCTTGCTTATCACCCTAATTATGCCCGATTAAGCTGTCTTGCACCTTCTAAACCTTGTTTCAGCCATATCTCCCAAACGGTTAGTCCGTTTGGCTAATGTGACCACTATACAGAAAGGTAAACCATCATCCGGATCTAATGGAAGTGGTTTCAGGTCAAATCCTTACCAATCAAAAGTTATGGCCAAAACAAGATCAGTTAGGGGCAATATGTTCATTTAAAAATCGGCAAAAATCATGAACATGGGAAATGACCCCAATTGTCATCTCCCAAAGTTACAAGACCATACGACTTCGTATGTGAGAGAAATAAATATTCTACGATCCTTCGTTGTGTAGAATGCGGGTCGTTACACTCTCTCACCCCTTAAGAAATTTCGTCCCCAAATTTCCTTAACCCAAAACATACAAAGGATTTTGCATGCCTACCAATCATATACAACAATCAAACATGTAAAACAAATAAAACAAACCAATCCTAGCATGCGGAAAGACTAAATCGAAACTGAAATCTTACCAGGCGAATAGTTCTGGATACGTCTTCCTAATGCTCTCCTCTATCTCCTAAGTACAGTCATTCTCATTCTCGCCCCCACTGAACTTTGACTAGATTCACCGCTTTACTTTAAAGTTGCTTCGTATCGTTCCCAACAATACGCATAGGTTTGCGGTTCACAACCGCCTCAGGTTCAACCTCGATATCATCCTCCTAATCAGGTGAAATAGTAACATCGGGGTCGTGCACGAATTTCCTTAACTGGGAAACATGAAACACGTTGTGAACTCCTGCCATCTTGTCTTGTAATTCAACTTTATATGCCAAATTTCCAATTCGTCCGAGAACTGGAAATGGACCAACAAATCTTGAGTGACCTTCATTCGTTGTTGGATAATCTTGATCTTATCCAAAGTTTCTCTTATCATACCTGGTCCAAGCGTAAACTTCTCACCAGTCTCCAACCAACATGATGGTGAGTTGTACGGTCTTCCATACAAGGCTTCAAATGGAGCCATACCGATACTGGATTGATAACTATTATTATATGCAAACTCTACTAGATGCGAATGTTCATCCCATGATCTACCAAAATCCAATATGCAAGCTCTCAAGAGATCTTCTAACACTCGATTCACCCTTTCTGTTTGACCGTCGGTTTGAGGATGATACGCATTACTGAGATGTAATTCTGATCCTAATGCCTCTTGTAAGCTCTTCCAAAATCCACTAGTAAACAACGGATCTCGGTCACTCACAATGCCTTTGGGTATTCCATGAAATCTCACTAACCACTTTACATATAGTTCAGCTAACTTAGCTGCCGTTCTGTTTGACTTGACGGGTATAATCCTTGCACTCTTAGTCAATCGGTCCATAATCAACCAAATGCTATCATGGCCCGATCAAGTCCTTGGTAACCCATCAATGAAATCCATCGAGATTTGTTCCCATTTCCATTTAGGAATTTCTAATGGTTGTAACAACCCTCTATGCTTCTTTTGCTCAACATTAACTAGCCAACAACTCATGCATTTGGACATAAACTTCCCAATGTCCTTATTTATCCTTTCCCAGTGGTAGGTCTGATCCATGTCTCAATACATTTTGTTACCACTGGGATGTATAGTCAGTTTCAAGTGATGATATGCTCTAAGCACTTCATCTCTCAGTCCATCTACGTTGGGTACAACTAGTCCTCCATTCTTTTGAAGCCATCCTTCTCGATCAAATCCTTGCTTGATCATTCTCTTTCCATCGATACCCATCTCTACCCTAGAGATGATTTCCAACAGGTTAGGATCGTCCTTCTAAATGGAACTAATCCACTCAATCAAAATCGATCTAATCGTCAAGCTTACTAGCGTTTCTGAATCCAATTCACTCTTGGGTCTGGAATCATATCATGTGATATACTCTAGTTGCTTCCAACCCAGAAACATAACCTCTAGACTAGCATGCCTCCTACCTAGTGCAACTATTACCGCACTAAAATCCTTTACTATGTCCACTATGCCCCCATGAAGTCATGACAACTTCACTATACTGGCTCATAGCCTTGCTACGATCACTCTGCCCCATGGAGTAATGACTACCCCAATGCACTGATATGTAGCCTAATGTCCATATATACTACCATCTCTTTGTTCCCCATCGCTAGAACCCTACAGGTGATAGTCTACTCAAGAGAAGAAAGATAGGGACAAACATGGCAACCATAACATCCATCAAACTAGTCCTACCTATCACCTTCTAAAGCCATGAACACGTCAACACCTACATGACTAGTCTAACCAATCCCAATATGTCGATTCTTGTATGTCTGGTCCAACCAACATCAAGAACTAATGGAAGCCCAACCTCCAAACGGACTACCGTACGTCCAACGCACGTTTATCCTCCAAGGATAACTAGATCACGTCTAACGGATCCAAGGTAACTGGCATCCCCAGATACCCCTGCTTTCAGTCCGCCTAAAATACTTGAGTACAAACCAAACTTGTCCATTATCTTGCTTCCCTCTCGAGTCCAGCTCGAGCCAAATCCAATTCCTTGCAGCCTTCTTGAGTCTAAATCGAGTCAATCTATAACTCAGACCCAGTCTTGATATCCATTACCGACAAACTCTAGTCCAACGCGAGTCGTCTCCCTATTCGTTGCATCTCCAAGATCAACGAGCACCCATTTTCTTTCACGAGTTCAAGTCCAACTTGAATCGTCCTAATCTTCATTGCATCTTCCATGATCAACGTACACATCCTATTTCTTCAAAGTTCTACTATCCAAGTAGCACATCAGCATAGGGTCCTAAACAATCCATTACTTTACATCTTTCTCAAGTCCTAGACGAGCCATTTCAGAACCCTATCGAGTCTAACTCGGGGCAGTATATACCATTGAATAGTCCTATCATGTCACGGCTGCCCATCACTCATTGAGTAAACGAAGATATCATCCAATGAAGAATCGCAACAACTATTTATCGCTCACTCAAACCATCCTAGTCAAACTCGACATTCCCCAAGCACAAGCCCCAAAGGCCTAAACCAATATCACACAAGCACCCAAGGAACATCTCCTCCGAATTCGAACAATCCACATAAGGTGATACTAGCAAAACAACGAAGCACTGGAGCACTCATTTGCCTCCAAGAGACAACTAGAACTTATTACAACGATAACCTCTCAGCTTCCTTAAATCCAGTTACTATCGCCATCACTAGGTAGGTACCTAATACCACCCTATTCCTTTAGGGTAGATCGACTCCCCAAAATAATGCTAAACCCAGTAAAGCCCAAAACAAAGCAATCACAAACAAACATACATCCCTGACTCGATAAGACCACGTTACGACAAATCATACCAAGGCCAGTCGAACCACCAACCGGGTTGGTCACTACTAAAGGACTATCGACTATCTCGGCTTTGTCAAACAATACTCAAACAGAAACATCTTAAATAGAAAGCATACCTTTGATAACGACACCTTTTCCCTTCTACGCCGCAGTTGGAGCATTCGACGAAGAAGGAACAGCGTTGATAGTATATGCTTTCACAATCTGCTTCTCCCTAGGAGGTTGTGGACAATCATCCTTGTGATGTCCCGCCTGGCCGCAGTTAAAGCACTTCCTTTCCCCAGACTTTTCTCGACAATCTCTGGCATAGTGGCCCTTCTTGCCACAACTAAAGCACTCAACACCTTTCTTCTTTTCTGCCATCCTTACTCTGGTTATGCTTCCTCTTCTTCTGAGAACCACTTTTGCCTCCACCGCTTGCTTGCGGTTTTGGCTCCTCTGCAGATGCGACCTCGGTCTTCGACTTAGTGTAAAGACTTTCGGATCTTAAAGCTTTCCCCACAATCGATTCAAACGTCTCATCGATGTGGTTAATAAGCCTTTCCCCCAAGTATTGATCCAAGCCTGTTATGAACTTCTCATTTTTCTTCTCGGCAGTATCTATTAGGGACAACCCATATTTCGACAAAGTGTCGAACTCGGCAATATACTCCGAGACAGCTATACCATTCTGCCTGAGTTCCAAGAATTTCTTAAACAGCACTGACTTCTGAGCAGCCAGAATGAACTTATCGCTAAAGCGAACCTTAAATTGATCCCAAGTAATCTGATCCTTAGGAGTAGCTGCCTTTATAGCATTCCACCAATTCATTGCCCGTCCTTGCAGCTGACGAGATGCTAGCCTTCTCTTTATCGCATCCTCGATACCTAAGTCTTAGAAGATACACTCACAACTATCCAAACAATCTTGAACATCCGTAGCCGACTCCGTTCCGTGGAACGGCTTCCCACCAAGACTAGTACAATCCTTGTTCAGCTTGGTGAAATCGGCCATAGGCGCCGGCACCACTGCACCACCACTATTAGCAGTATTAGGGACTGCCCTCTGAATGTCCCTAAGCATCTCTCTTATGAAGTCAATAAACATAGCCCTCATGTCAGGAGCATTCCCATTGTTGGTCCTTTACCAGCACCCCTTGTATATCGGCTCATCGTTCAATCTGTAAAGAGAAACAATTAACCATCCTCTTTGTGGTGTCAGTGCAGCGCGACTTCATCCTTAGCTATACTAGTAGTATATATATATATATAGCTTTTGAAAACCAAAATAATCACAAATATGCGCTCTCATATACGTATTATCTCTCCCTGGTGTCTTTCCCAAGGTTAACTACGCAACCTAGAGCTCTGATACCAAGTGTGACGGCCCGCCCCGCATTAACCGACATTTCCGCCGAGAGTGCGCTATACACATGTCCGCTAGCACGGGACGGTCGTCAAAGGAAGGAAAGAAGATGAAAGAACTAACAAAGAAACCTGTAGAATGTCTCATAGCGCATGGAATAAAATATATTAGTAACATACTTGACATAAATTTGGCAAGACAGTGCATAAGCTGAAAACTAAAACCATCATCATCATAGCAGCGGAAATCCAAAAAACAGCTTATGATCCAACATAATTATTACAACTTTAAAACTGTCTCTAAAGCAAAAGAAAGTAAAATAAGGAGGTACACAACTAATGCCCAAGCAGTGACCTTCAAAAACATAGGGAGAATATCTAAATATCATACGTGGGAGCCTCCTGCTCGTCTCGGGTATAGCTACTCGTGCATACCACCCAACCTGTCTCTAGTCTGCTCATTTAGGAGCATCCAGAGTAATAAGAAGAGGCATAAAACTTTGGGTCATACAAAAGTATGGTATGAGCGATAAGCAACAAAACAAAACAATAACAGGTATATTCCAATCATACCTGAACCTAGACCTGCAACCAAAGAGTTAGCACTACATACCGCACAATACTCTAAGGTGTCACTAAACAGATGCTGTAAAGATAACGGGGGAGGGATGTGTGTGCATATCATAGTGTTAGCAAACAATCAATCATAGCAGCCATCCTCACATCTCTCACTCAATGCATAAAGCATACGATATCTACTGCTTTGGTCACCTAATCTTTGGGCCATGACGGAGTCCAACCCCGTATAACTATCACTACAAGCCCCTAATCCGTCTCTCAGTGGTGAACCAAAATTATAGGTATCGATAACCCCTTTGCACATGTCCTACAGCAAAGTCCAACCCTGAAGTTAACTCGTTGGTTCCCAACTGGACCCTGAGTTCTACTTCCCATTTGGACTACCTTTGCATCTCGGGTTCTGGTCGTCTCCTCTGGATCAGTCTTCATTTGGTTCGTAACCCGTACCTTGCGTCCAAGCTTCTTGGTTCAGCTCGTAGTATCTCCTCTAGTTCAGATCGTATTGTGATGCTCATCTGGTACGGGTCACGACGCGCCTCCCTGATCGGATTGGGTCGAGTTCCTTCATCTGTTCGTGACTCGTGATGCTCCAGGCTGCGTCGTGGTGTCACACTGGTCCGGGTCGGGTCGTGATCCCTCCATCGGATCGAGTTGCGATCTTCTGGATCGGGGCATTCAAAGTGGAGCAGCTCATGGAGTAGGGTCAGCTCATGAAGGGGTTTCACGATCGGGTCGGGTCGGGGTAGGGGCGATCCGATTCGGTTCTGCACAATTTTCCTGCAACTCCTCCAGCGATTGTTTAACGCCATTCGTCAGCGTTTTTGACCAATCTAACTTTTCTAATCAATCACAAAGCATACCATACAGTCATAGCAACATATATAACTGACCACAAACACCAAAACAACAATTTGATAGGTTAAAACGGATCAAACATAGCCGAAACCCCATATTTTCCCTTAAGCACGTTTAAGTAAATCTAATGATAGGATTAGTAAAACTTAACCAAATTAACCAAGTTTACTAATAGAGACCTAAAACATTATTTTGAAATTTATAAATATTTTTTCTAGATTTTTAACATGTATAATTCGCTAATTATCACTAATTACTTTTAATTAACCATAATTAGTGAGGAACTGTGCAAATCACTCACCTTAACCACAAACAAATTACCAAATCCGAAATGATTCTCTGTTTAGCGTTGTTCCCAAAGCTATACAGTAGTTCTACCTCGACTCTTGTACTAATCCTCTTTGATTTGATGTAGATTTGGCTTAATTAGCGATTAAGAGGTGATTTGGGGTGTTATAGAAAGTGGAGGCCATGGATAAACTTGAAGGAACAAAAAGTGGCGGCTGGAAAATGAGATAAAATTCGTTTTCCTACTGTTCTCAGCCTCCCCATTACCCTAATCCCAAAATGGGTTATGGGCCCTCTTGATAATCACCCTAATTGGGCCCGGTTAAGCTGTTTTTCAACTTCTGAACTTGTTTCAGCCATATTTCCCAAACCGTGAGTCCGTTTGGCTAATGTGACCACTCTACGGAAAGGTAAACCATCATCCGGATCTAATGGAAATGGTTTTAGATCAAAACTCCTTACCAATTAAAAGTTATGGCCAAACCAAGATCAGCTAGGGGAAAATGGTCATTTAAAAATCAGCAAAAATCATTAACATTGGAAATGACCCCAATTGTCATCTCCCAAAGTTATATGACCATACGACTTCGTATGTGAGAGATAATGCGGGTCATTACATAGATACTTAATGGGTTACTGGTTGAAAAGGGTCCCCACACTTGACACAAGCTTTCCACCTATGCTTGGTCCCCACTAGGATTTCCCACTTAACCCCTTCTTATTCATGTCTTCTTACATGTTTCAATTTGGTTAAGTGTCTCTAATCGTATTTCACATGTCTCCCATGTCACCCACTTAACCCCCATGTCCCACCACATGTTTATCTTGGTTAAGTGTTAATGATTATATCCCACAAGTCACCCATGTTACCCACTTATCAAATCAACATGTGTTATTGGTTAAGCTTGTCTTAACCCTATCCGCTTATCAGATCAGTCAATATATATTATTGGTTAAGTTTGCCTTAACCCTATCCACTTATCATATTAATATATATAAATTTATATATATTATTGGTTAAGCTGGTCTTAACCCTATCCACTTATCACGTTTTATGTATCATATATATATATATATATCATAAAACATGTTTTACTTAATTTATGATTAAGTGCATCTCAGTTCACCAGATACATTGGTTAAGAGAATAACTCCCTAAGTATCAACCCTGAAGACAGAAATCAACATCAGATTAGTACTCAGATAATTACTCAACTTAACCAAACTTCTGTTTGTCATTCATATTCGTCTATGATTAGCATTAATTAATTATTAACGCACAAGCCTCTCACATTAAGTCGATTGCTTTTGGCTGTTGGATATGCCGGTCGGTTCCGGGCAGACATCCACCACAAGCCGGACATAACCTCGTGTCTACGCATCATTTAATTATGCCTACGACCTCTTACATTAGACTGTCGTTTGCGGTTGCTGGATGTGCCGGGCGGGTCCGGGCAGTCTTATACCACAAACGAGTCTAACCTCGTGTCTTAGGCATTTATTACTCATTTAATTTATGCCTTTGACCTCTCAATTAGACTACCGTTTGTGGTTGCTAGATGTGCCTGGCAGTTCCGGGCAGTTTTATACCACAAATGTGTCTAACCTCGTGTCTCAGGCATTTATTATTTCACATTATTCTTCAATCCCAATTTGAATTAATGTCCCTATTTCAAATTGTCAATAACTTCAAAATTAATCTATGTCCATAATTGTCACCTAAATTATGTCCATAATTTCTTTGCATATAAATTAGGCCAATTAATGTCTCAAAATTATTATATGCTTTTAAGCCATTTTATGCCTATTTCCACAATATTAATATTTAATATTTTCCCATTGCCCCCACGTTGTTCGTACGTGTAATACATATAATACGTAAACTAGCAAATAGTCTAACTCACAAAAACATCACAACTTGCATAACACGTAAAAATAGATCTAACTTGCAAACAAAAATAGGCTAGCATGGATCAAAACTTGCATGATTATAATAATCATAAATTTGCATAATCAATAACTTACATAGGCAATAGGAATAATTTGCATAAACTACCAACTGGCATGGATCATATTATATAAGATATGATTTGCATATATCTATACACATAAAGGTGAACTTGCATATATGAACATGGTTTTCGCATAAACTTGCATATGATCTACATACAAACTTGTATTAAACTTGCATATGTAATTTAGATAGGTAAATTGAAACTTACATATGATTTGCATACAATCTTACATATAAACTAGCATATGATTCACATCAAACTTATATATAAACTTGCATATATAATTTAGACATGT
This sequence comes from Allium sativum, assembly GCA_030737875.1. Taxonomy (NCBI): domain Eukaryota; kingdom Viridiplantae; phylum Streptophyta; class Magnoliopsida; order Asparagales; family Amaryllidaceae; genus Allium; species Allium sativum. The sequence continues at coordinate 593,340,837 of CM060918.1, forward strand.
AAATTAAGATTTATATTTACACTTGCATATTATTTAGACATGTAAATGTTAGAAAATGAATAAAATCTAGCATATGTGTTTAGACATATGAACCAACATCATGAATCAAACATGTAAACTAATATCACACGTTTTGCATATAAACTAGCATATGTATATACTTGATTCACATATAAACTTGTGTATAATTCGCATACAGACTTGCATAAGATTCACATACAAACTGGCATATTAAAAAACAGATTTGCATAAGATTCATTAGCATATGATTTACATCCCAAACTTGCATATACACTGATGTCATAAAATGAATCAAGTTAAACATATGTGATTGGACATATGAAATGGATCTACCAACATAAGTTAACAAAACTGTCATATGTTCACCAACAGACGATAACAAAGTTAAGTAAGATCACATGATTCAGCAGTCATATTCTCATAATCCAAATTATAAATCATTGTAATTAATTTATTAATTATTTTGTGAAAGAAATTGTACTCACAAAGACGGATTAGAGAAGAGAATGATTCGTTCATCGTTTGTATTAGAATTCTGACTTGCAATTCCTAAGATTTAGGAAGAAGAATTATCCTAGCTGTAGCATGGAGGCCAAGAGACTAATTTAGTTTAGGTTTAGGGCTTGAGTCTATGCGTGCTTATATAGAAGTTTAATTCAACATAAGCCATTAGATTATCATAGGAGCAATCACAACCGTCCAGACTAGATAGAGTTATCCAGAATTGCCACCTATGCCCTAGTGACTCAGCAACATGTCAGAAAACACTCAGCATCAAGTCAGGATCGTCTCATTTTAGATCTGCCCCGGGGGGTAGGTCGACCCCCTGGTCGACCTGTGCAGGGGAGGTTGACCCCCTGGTCGACCTGGCCTTGGGCGGGAGAAATCCCACCCAGCCCGCTTCCTTGTTTGAATTTTGAATATTGAATTTTTATTCTGAACTGTTTTAGTTTATATAAAATTACTGAAACTTTAAGGGCCATAACTTCCGCATACGAAGTCCGATTTACAAAAACATGGATTCTATTCCAAGCAGAATTTCGAGACGAACGCAATGGCGTAACCTGTTTCCCTTAGTTCCAACTTTAACAATTAAGTATTCTTAAATTAGTTCTTTTAATAGTCACAGAAAATTCAAGGTGTTACAGTTTCCGTTAGTTGTATTGATTTAGAGTCAAGCTAAAACAAATTTATCATTTTCTTTTGGACTCATCGACCTATGTTTTCTTGCTTAGATTAGAATACATGTATATGTGCTCAAGTAGGCATGGAACACCAGTTATATGACTGAAATTAACATGTAGTTAATATTTTGGTCTCATTTTTCTGTAATTGATACAAATGTTTAGTTAGTATTCATAATATGTAAAAAAAATGGTTATATTACATAAATTTATCACTGTCCTATGCTTAATACTTTGTTGCTACCTATTATATTTTGAACAAGTACATATATAACTTTTGATTACAATACATGCTCCCAGTAATTATGTAGCTTTCTGAGAGAAAACTTAGACATACATGGCTAGAGCTTCTGATTACTTTATCACCTACATGTAAAATTACTTTATTGATAAATTAATAGGTTTACTTCTAATTTCGTTAAACGTTTCTTCATCGGTATTTTTATTTATAGCATATTACTTTAGTTTACACTGTTGTGCAAAAATTACACAAACGTGGAAGCGATACAATAAGAGGATTTGGCTTGTCGATTAATTATCAACCGCTAACTCAATGAAAAATAATCACCAAAAAGAACAAAAATAGAAGAGAAGAAGAAGATATAAAGATTTAAAGTGGTTCGGCTATGCCTATGTCCGCGGACCCAACAACTATTCTTTATATCATTGAAGAGAGTACAAAAGAGAAGAATAAAAACACTTAATATATTTCTCACCTTATAATTTATACAGAAATAGGTATCGTATTGAGGATATGAAGAAGAGAGCACTATTGGATTGTTCTTTGAAGGATGAGAAAATGCCTTCAATTTATAAGAGTAAGGATGAAGGCTTGCCTGAAGATAAGAATGAGAAGTTTCCAGATTTCCTTAATTTGCAAATCTTGCATATTTTGATAGTTTCTCCGTATACATATATTTGATTGATTGCTCAAATCAAGTAAAAAAACTTCTCACTCCATCCAAATATGTTGCCACTTATACCAAGATTTGTTTGATTAATCAAATCAAATATCTCTCCCTTATTTATTTCCTAAAATTAATTGATTAAAAGAATCATTTAAAATCTTCTCCGTAGTTGGCGTATATTTAAATCGTCCAATTTTAACACTCCACCTCAATTTAAATATGATAATCTCTTTTTATCACCAAATCTCAACAAATTGTTGGGTCTACACCATCAACCTCAATGTGAACTACTTTGGGCAATATTGCCCAAACAGAGCTTCCAAATCTTTTCCAAGCATAAGAAAGATAATATGCACATCAACAAACAAAATCTATATGAATAAATATCAAAATTCTTCAGAAAATCCGATGAAGGAGACAAACTTGTAGACACAGAAATCTAAGAGACTAATGTAGACTTCATAGCGTGCTTCACCATCTCCATCCTACATTGAGTGAGGACATACTCAATATTATCTAATTTAACCTCCTTCTCAAGAATTTTACTCGATTTCACCAGTTCTACCTTATCAAACTCAACACCAATCTCCGCAACATTCAAAAGATAAGATGAATAATCATCATTACAAATATGCTTACCAATAGGGCCAACTGAACTAAAAGGCCTTAACTACGACTGAGCTCCACCTAGAATCTGAACCTCTGAAATCTTCTCATCAACCATGGTACCATCGAAAATACCACTTTCTCTCAAAATAAGGCAGCAATCTGATGACTCCAAACATGTTTCGAAATTTTGTATCCTCCTAACGTCATCACATGATAAAGGCTCCACCTTCAATAAAGACCTCTCATCAAATATAACATGCCTACTAGTCACAATTCTCTTGGTTTTTTTCTGCCACAACCTATACTTCTTCATTCCTTCTCCATAGCCTAACAAAATGTGCTTGCTTCCTCTAGGTTTCAACTTATCATGTCTCTCTTTTTTCTAAATAAGCTAAACAACCAAACAATTTAAGGAATGAGTAATCAACATGCTCTCTTTTCCAAACTTCTTTTGGGATCTTCCAATTTATGGCAATAGATGGTGTATGGTTGATGAGAAATACTGCCATAGATATCACTTCTACCCAAAATCCCTCTTTTAGACCAGCAGTCTGTCTCAAGATCAAAGCTCTTTCCCATAGTATCCGACACATGCTCTCTGCCACTCCAAAAAATGCAAATTCGTAGACAAATCTCTTAATACACGCTTGGATGCACAATAGTTAGTGAATTCTTATGATGCAAATTCACTACTATTGCTAATTCTAAGAACTCTCAGCTGCTTTCCTGATTTCTTTTCAATTAAGGTCTTCCACTTCCAAAATTCGGCAAATATTTCGTCTTTGGCCTTTAAGAAGTAGACCCAAACCATACGTGAGAAATCATCCACAAATAAGACGAAGAAACTGGCTCCACTTAAAGATGTGATTGGGGTGGGTCCCCTCACATAAGAATGAACATACTCCTGAAACTCTATAGCACTAGGTCTACAAACATCAAATGTGACATGCTTCTTCTTTCAAAAAGAACAATCTCCCCAAGAGCTAGGCTTTAATTGAGAATCACCAGCAATTAACCTACGTTTCTTCAATACTTCCAGGCTCTCGTCATCAACATGACCTAAACGAAGGTGCCATAACTTAGTAGAATCTGGAACACTACAATTAATAGAAACTACTGAATCTGCCAAGACTGTCTCTCCATGAAGCATATAAATATCATCGGCTCACACCCCTTTCACCACTACCAAGGAACCCGTCGCCATTATTAAATTTTCTCGATCTATTATTATCCTCATACCAAGTCTTCTCAAAGCTCCAACTGATAACAAACTCTTTTGCAGCATCTGAACATGACAAACATCCATGATAGTCCTAATAACACCATCATGCATCTTGAACCTCACACTTCCAACACCCACAACATGACAAGATGTGCCATTCTCCAAATGAACTGCTCCGCCATTAATCTTCTCATAACTGACAAAACAACTCCTATCTGGCGTCATATGACAAGAGGCTCCAGAATCAATCACCCAACTTGTAGTCTCTAATGGTGAAATACTGGCTGAAAATAATGATGTATCACTATCACATCTATCTTCATCTTATCTAACTGCTGCCAAAATTGTAGCTTTCTTCTTCTCTTTCTTCTTTCTAAGAGCTGAACAATTTCGTATGAAATGTCCCTTCTTCTTACAATAACAGCAAGCACCTCTTCTAGAACCCAAGAAGTAGGATCTATGCATATCTCCTCTAAGGCGCTTCTGCATCTTATCTCTTCCTCTAATTGAATGAAGAAGTTGCTGAAGAACATCATCATCAGTCTTCACTTTAATCTTCCATGTCCCACAAACTTCTCTTCTTACAAATTTGATGATGCCATAGTTTTTTATGCAACTACTAGAACAATTAGCCATTGGTAACTAATCCAGAACAAGACAGCTAGCTCTGATACCAAACCGTTTTGCAAAAATTGCACAAATGCGGAAGCAATACAATAAGAGGATCTAGATTGTCGATTAATTCTCAACCGCCAACTCAAAGAAAAATAATCACCAAAAAGAAAAAAATAGAAGAGAATAAGAAGACACAAAGATTTAACGTGGTTCAGCTATGCCTATGTCCATGGACCCAACAACCATTCTTTATTTCACTGAATAGAGTACAAAAGAGAAGAATACAAACACTCAATATATTCCTTCACCTGTTGTGCGAGAAGATTGCGCGAATGCGGAAGCACAATAAACAGGATCTAGAATTTTCCAATTGAACATCAACCTAATTTGATAGAAATTATTCTATTACATCAAACAAATAGTAAATAACTATAACGAACAAACAAAGAGACAAACATTATTTATACTGGTTCCACTATCATCGAGATAGTATACGTCCAGTCCAAAAGAGAGAGATTTTATTCCATATGAGAAAATTACAAGAGATTACAAAATAAGAGTTTACATATCCAAACACCAAATAGGTTTAATTAGAAGAGACACCATTGGGGATCACTGGATTCAAGCCAAGATGGGTTTTACAAAGAAGTCTACCCCTCAACATATAGCCAGTGCAAATCTATGTGAATCATCAATTAAATTACTAGCATATGGTGATAAAATAATGGAGGAAAATTACCATAACAACAAATGTGCAAGGATAAAAGTAAATCAATCTGTTTCTTTAGCATAGATGGAAGAAATTAATGAATGTATTTATTTCTTTCCGTCTCATGAAAATGCAATCAATTAGTTCATGCATTTTCATATTAAACCAGTATTTACTTTCCAACTATTTGTGATTTTGTATCACCTAAATTTAACACTCCACCTTGATGCAAAATCACATATTATCAACACCCCATCTTGAATCGAATTCTCTTCACAACATAAAACTCTTCAACATAACTCTACCTTAAATCAAAATCTCACATTGAGATAGATACCAAAAATGAATATTTACCTAATGGGTTCCAGCCAAGCTACCCCCCATCACACCATGTTAACGAGATCAGATTACGTCCCCGCCCGCCAACAAAATGTAGCAAATATCCAAAATCGAAAAAGGCAGATCCTAAATTAATCTCAATACCACCAAAGGCCAAACATAATTCTCTCAATCACTAATTCAAAAATAGAGATAAAATCCAAATCTCTATATGCAAGATAATTCTCTTTGCTTCCACATATCTGCATTTAGCACCTCCTTTAAGACTGCATCACAAAATCGACGATGTATCACAGTAGCACCAAATCTTCCAAAATCAGCTTTATAAACTGAACTCTCCACGATGGCATCACAAGTCGATATGTCCGAGTGGCATCAAATCCGTCACCAAAATCGGCTACATCGGATACAATTTCTAAACCAAGTGGTCCCTTCAACACATTAACTATCTCTTATACCATGCAAGCATTTTTCAACTGAACTTGAAGTTATACAGTTCTCAAACACTTGGAAAGGTCACTAACACCTTCAGCGGTTCGTCTTTGGTCGCTACCACCTCTAAGCAATTTCTCTAAGCTGTTTTCTAAGAAGCCACATTCATTTGGAGTACCATTCTTAAACAAACATGTAACTCCACCTTAATGAGAATCCAAAGCTCAAGCTATATAAAAGTTACAAGCCTGGAACACTCTTCTATCTCAACATAATCTTCTCCACCAAAGTTTCCTTTTCTCCCAAAATAGTAATAGCATAATCACCAGGGAATCTACCAACTTTTGTAGAAATAACTGATGCATAATTTAAAACAAATCGCTTTGCTCCGATCCTAATCTGTTGTGCGAGAAGATTGCGCGAATGCGGATGCACAATAAACAAGATCTAAATTTGCCAATTGGACATCAATCTAATTTTATATCACTTATTCTATTGCATCAAACAAATAGTAAATAACTATAATGAAGAAACAAAGAGGCACACAATATTTATACTGGTTCGACTATCATCGAGATAGTGTACGTCCCGTCCAAAAGAGAAAGATTTTATTCCATATGAGAGAATTATAAGAGATTACAAAATAAGAGTTTACATATCCAAACCTCAAATAGGCTTAGTTAGAAGAGACACCATTGGGGATCATTGGCTCCAAGCCAGGATGAGTTTTACAAAGAAGTCTACCCATCAATATATAGCTAGTGAAAATCTACGTGAGTCATCAATTAAATTACCAACATTTGGTAATAAATTAATGGAGGCAAATTATCATAGAAACAAATGTGCAAAGGTAGAAAGTAAATCAATCCGTTTCTTTAGCATAGATGGAAGAAATTAATGCCTGCATTTATTTCTTTCCATCTCATGCAAATACAATCAATTAATTCATGCATTTCCATATTATACTATTATTTACGTTCCATCTATTTGTGATTTTGTATCACCTAAATTTTACATACACCTGAAAAATATTCAAAATACAAGATATCATGCCATGCTTAGATATGTAATTACCATTGTATATTTCATGATTTATTTAGAAATCTTCCAATTAATTATATTACTTCCTAATAGAAAACATAGTTACCCAAAAAACAAAATAAAGTTTTTTCTTAAATATATACAAAGATTTGTTAATTGAGTTTATTTTATTTGATTATATAACTGTGAATATAAATCACGATTTTGTTAATACTTCATTCGTCCATGTTTTAGTTAAAGTGAACTTTGATGTAGCTAGAGGGGCAATGGCCATATTGACATATCTATGGTATATTTTTGCATGATACATGCAGTTTTGGTCTTAATAAGTCATACATTTTTCGGTTGTTAGTTATTCAGATGACTTGATTTTCGTCATGTTTGATTGATAGTAATTAGCTCTTTTTTAGTTGAAATAGATGCATTCAACACTCAAATGTAAGCTTATAAAATTTTAAAATTAAACAAATTGCTAGTTCTACGCATGAACCTGAATACTTCTAGATTGAAGTTAATGTAAATTAAACCGACATGAGGTTGATGAGCACTAATTTTTTGTTCTTATCAATTATTCTTACAGGTTTACTTTACCCCCCGTCTTTTAAACTTGCAGACCTTCTCATCATTTTTAACACTACTCAAGCTACAACTTTATTTCTTTAGGTGTATATTTTTTGCTTTATTTTATAGTAGGAAAATACATCATTGTCTTTGCATCTTTGTTCTGCACTCCTTCACAGTTCTTCGTATATGCGTTTCACTGAAAAGTTTATAATTCAAGTAGTTCTTTGTGGACAAGCATTGAAAACTGCATTTTATTTGTGTGAAATCTGCTATAATTTCATTAGGCTCATCGACTGAAATTTGAATAACGTTATGGAAATACTTTAAGTAGAATCCACTAAGGTAATGTTGATGATGATGATATGTGAAAAAGGGTACGAGTCCATAATTTATGTCAACGTATTTGGTCACTAGTAGAAAAAAATCTTCTTTATATGTACTAATATAAAAAGTGTGATTTAAATGTGTGACTGTACCAAAGCTTATGCTATTATATATATCTAGGCCTGAACCTGATGATTCACTACCTTTTGCTATCAAAAAAAAAGTGTGACTTAAATGTTATGTATTACTGATGTTAGTTGTCTGTTGTAACATCCTGTAAATTTCGAGCATTTAAGTCATTGAATAAATTTAATTACTAAATTTAAAGTGGTTTTAAGATAAATTTTATGATGTTGTTTATGAACGATTTAAAATTAATTTCTAATAAACAACAATTTGTAATTAGATAAATGTTGACTTATAACAACTGAGATTATTATCAAATTGTGTGTATATTTTAATAATTAACTACGAACTATTGATAATAAAAGAAAATAGTAGTTGGATCATTATTTTGTTTAAAAACATTAATATAGAAGTTTTTTGATAATTAATAACAAATTAATTCATGTTTCTAGTTTAAATTATATAGGAGAGACTGCAATGAAATGGAGGGTCAATGATGTATAATGCAAGTTTTAACTAGCATATTTAACGAAAATTAATGTTGACATTAATAATTAAATAAATCATACACGTAATTTCTTTGCTCATTCACATTTCATGCAAGTTTTTTTCTTTCCGTTACTTTCTCTACTTTCCCCAAATTCACTACCTCCTTTCTCTTCACTCTATTTCTCCATTCATTAGCATTCATTTGTTCCTTTTTAAGGCATATGATACCTATCCATTCATTTTGAAATTCCTCTTTATAACTTTTTCATGCATTCATTTAATCTTTGTTAATGCATACATTATTTATCTATTCATTTTAAAATTCCTCTTTAGAACTTTTGCATGCATTCATTTATTCTTTGTCAATGCATACGTTACCCATCCATTCATTTTAAAATTCCCTTTCTTAACTTTTGCATGCAATTATATATTCCTTGTTAATGCATAAGTTACCTAGCCATTCATTTTAAAATTTCTTATTATAACTTCTATATGAATTCATTTATTTCTGTTTAATTCATAAGTTATCCATTTCTACTTCAATTCAATACGTATGCTTACTCATTTTCAAGACTATTCATTTCTTGTCATTGCTTCTATTAATTCGCCAGACCTTTCTTTCTTTCCTTCAGTTTCCTTTTCTTCACTTTCCATTTCTTCATTTCCCTTTTCTTATTTAAAACCTGTATCCTCACGTATATATACAAACAAAAGAGAATCAAAATGTAACGTCCCCTATTTTTAATGATTTAATATTAATTTATTTAATTATTTGAATATTTATTAGGGAATTTTAAATGACTTGAATTGAATTATATTGAATATTTAATTAATATAATTAATAGAATAATATATTTAATTCCAAAATAATCGAAAATAGTTGAATTTGCAATATTTTGTGAATTGGATTATTTATAAGATTTAATTCAGTTCAGAATTGAATTATAATAACAAATATATTTAATAAACGATGGTTGAACATATTAATTATAATATAATTTAAATTGATTCTATAATGTCGTGGTAGTTCGAAATATTGAGTTTTGAACTTCAATTTAATATGCAGAATCCGTTTTAAGTTGGATTTCTTTGAAACAAGAAACATTCAGATCTGGTGAACTATAATTTTCTAATGGAAGAGGAAAATCAAGATTTCATATTGTAGATTGTGAGTTTTGTTCAAATCAAATTTTAAAATAGTCACCATGGAATTCGTTTATAAATTTTAATGATCTATTTATATTATAAAAGTATTTTTATTATACATTGAATATCAATTAACTTGGATTTTTGAAATATCGAGTTATAAATCCGGATATGTATATTTTAGAGCTGTATTATATTATATTGGTATATATATGATAATAATAATTTATTATTATTAAATTAAATTTATTTTAAATATATTAATATTTTATTGGTTTAATTAGATCTTAGAAAATAGCCATTTTTGCAGAGGACCTCCGTTTTCGACGAAATAAATTTTGTTGGATCCGGAATATTAAATCATTGTTAAATTTCAAATTTTGTGATTTTTAGCATCAGTGTGTGGCCGTGCGGAATTCAAATGTAAAAGACAGTCAATAAATTGACTTTAAAAATATAACATGTGATCAAACAGACTTGGACTTCGACAAAACAAGTTTCGTTGGGCCCGCAATGTCGTACCATGGCTGCATGTCAATTTTCATCGAATTTGGATATTGTATGTGATCACAGGGATTTTAACGACAAATACAAACAATGTTATAATAAAATAAGTAAAATAATGAATATAAAAATAAATATCCATGCTATAAATACCCTACATCTTCTTAACCCTAATTCATTTCTTCTTCTAGTAAAAAAAACTTAGCGCCGCTATTTTTCTTCTTACATCAAACATATCGTGAGCTTCTTAATTCATAGAAAAATCAAAAGTAAACTGATAAATCTCAAAACCTACATTTCTGCACTCCTTTGTTCATTTGCTTCGATCTAATATAATTTATGAGGTGTTCGAAGACATTTAGGTTCGATGTTCTATATATGGCATGCGTTAGGGTTGAGAATCTTGGGATATTGGAATTTTGATTCTGGAAACGAATGTTGTAACTAGATTGAGGATGGAATTTGGGGTGTGCACATAAATTTTGGTAGGAATTGATGATGAAAAAAAATTCGATTATCTGTACGGGATGAAGCGGCGGGAAACGAACAGATTTCCATGGGGAGTTTCGGTTTGTGTTGGATGGTAATAGGAAGATGGAGATTGAGACAAGGAGTATTATGGTGATTTTTTTTGGAATTTTCATGGAGTGGATAAGGAGCATGGACTTAAGGAAGATAACGGCCATGGGTTTTCTTTTTGAATACTGGAGCGACAATTTCTTTTCGAGAAGAAGAGGATTTATTCAAGTGTGTTTGGGTTCAAATGTAATGAAGATGGACCAGGTTTTAAAATGGTGATCCCAGATAGAAAATAAAATTTAGTTAGTTTATTTTAAATAATATATATATATATATATGAAATTGCAATCTAAATAACATTTTCATACATTGTCCAAAACCAACAAATCACGATCCGCTGGGATCGTATAGACGACGGTAATACAACAAAACCGGTTGGGAGCGAATTGGAGCTCGTTACGATTTATGGTGAAATAAAACGCCTGAATGGAGAAATCAACCATTATTCGTTATTTAATGATAAACGACCAAAGTGAGTAAACTCACTAACCCTCTCCAGTTTATATTTTTATAAACATAATTTAGTATTGATGAATGATGATTGATTGTTGTGTGATGATTGTTTGGTTGAACTGCTAATTAACTGTTTGAAATTATAGATCTAGTTATATATATATCATTAATTAAATATTGATTCTGTTGATCAGAATATTTCATAGTGAAATGACATTGATGTTATTTATATTCTTAACATATGTGAATGCAGGGAAATAGGTTGGAGGGATCTGTAACATACCCTTTTTCGTCCACTTCAGGCTGGCAATTAAACCAACTCAAACCGTTCAAAATGAAATAATGTTATTAGCTTCTAAGCTAAATAGAATAAATCACATAATCAAAGACATAGAAAAACAGAATATCTCGCAGCGGAATAAATAAATTATACAATACTAGTTCATGAAGTTACTAAATAAAAATCAAAATTTATACTTAATATCAGAGTTACAAAATTAAATACAATGGAAGTCTAAATAAAATAATTTCTAATACAAAAGAGAAATAGCCAGAATCAACAGATAGAGGTGATATCTTCAATAGTCTCTAGCTTCATAGGGTGAAATCTCAACACTACAGTACTCGATCTAACATGAGCCATAATGCAAAACAAAACTTGGATGAGGAATAACATTATCATGGAAGTAAATCAACTGAAATGAAATATTCACTGAAATGCATCAGTAACTAAAATGACGTTTGGGATAACCATCCTCTAAGTATCCATTAAACTAATATCATATAATATAATACGCTATTATAGTAGTGTCTATGTTTAAATATACTATTGAAAATAGTGTAAGCGGGATTACCATTATTACCCTTATACTGTTATCGTACAGTTTCATATAAAACACTAGTACATCGGTGGATAGGGATGCGCCATGGCATGACAACGTTAAATCAAAATCGTTGGGGGCTCAATCAAGATAAATATGATAAGACATCGAGGCAATACCCATCAGCAGTGATTCTACCGGATTGTGGACCCAAGCCGGTGGTAACGCATAGCCGCGACTACCGCCTACCCCCGAAAATGCTCACAAAAATCAAAGGCGCCAATCAATCACAAAGTAATATATATGGTATCAAAGAAGCATGTTTGCTAAGAGGAGCTAGCTCACATTAACCTGGGTATGGCTCCTATTATAGTCATTTTAGTTATGACCCGAAGGTCAAGGCTATCCATCATCGTTCTCTTTCTTCAAACCAATAATCGCCACCAAACCATCATACTTCATTCTGGAATTCCACCGCATACACAATTGTTAAAGTGGTTTTCGATATTGGCAGAGAGTATGACAATATCTGATCCCGATCTCTTTGACAACCAAACGTTTACATTTTTCACACCGTAGCCATTTTTATAAAATCATATCTTGAAATAAACTGATTTAAAAAATGTCTTTAATTCAAACCAAATAGTTTATGAATCAATTCCATATATAAAACTATTTCGATTCATATCCAGTCAATTTATAATCGAATTCAGATATTCATATTAATTATTAATTCAAATTCAAATCAATTATGAAATTCACGTTCATTTATTTTACAGTTCAATATTTGAGTCAATTCAAAATTCACATTTAGTTGATTAAAAAAACAATTTCATTGAATCAATTATCGTTACAAAAATTTAAATCTTTAAACCATGAATTTAAATCGCAAAATCAAAACTTATCCACCTATTGAGTTGTTATTAATGAGTATAAAATATATATATAATAAGCATTGAAAATATATTTATAAGTTATAAATTCATATGGAAAATAGCTTTATATACATATATAGGTTTAAAATTATTTGGAAATCGGTTTAAAAAGAATAATTTATTATAGTATATTAGTTTAAAGTTAAAAATACGTATATGATTAAATTATATAGTTTGAAATAAATAAATTATAAGTAAAATCTTAAATAAGCATTTAAATACATTTTTACTCATAAAATCATTTTAAAACATATAATTTAAGATTTACAAAATTTAAGTATAAATCTTTAAATCATAAATATAAGATCTTAAATTAATATTATTATAATCAAATTTTCCAAATCATTTTAATTAGAAATCATGACCAGTGGTGTCCGTATATAGTTTTCTACCCTACGGTCAAGTGATACGGATATTTATCATTTTATCCTGCAATTTATAAAATTTCTACGGGTTTATCATTTCAACTCGTAACCCCAAATTCAGTAAAAATCGTTTAGGTCTATCATTTCAACCCATAACGATTTTTCCCTAATCTAATGTCAATTTGGGCATGTATCATTTCAACCCTTAGTGATTTTTCCTAAACTAGGGGTATCTACAACCTAACAAATCATCACATATCATCAATCACATCATAGTCATATATAATCAGTGCACATACAAGTCGTATGAATATCGTGTCACATATGAAAGTGTATATTTTAAGCAAACGTTTTCTACTGGCAATCCTATACATTTTGTGATGATCCGAATTCCCCTGGTCTTCGAAGAGATGGAAAACAACAGATTTCTTTGAGAACACAACTCATCGGAACGCAGACAATAGAACATTTCATTGCTATTACAACAATTTATATCAGAGTACAGAACATTAGAGTACGAATAAATAATATTACATAGCGGAAAATACAATTATCAGAGATTTAAAAATTACATAGCAGCGAAAATAAAATGTATAAATACAATGCACAGCGGAAATACATCAACTACACAACTGAAAGAAATACACGGATGCAAAACTTTCCGAATATAGCTCTAGCTGTAAAATAGGATCCTGTTAAATAGGAATCTACAAAACCAAAACTACTAGTTTCCCGTGTGGAAAATATGGGCACCCAAAGTTTAGGTGAAAACAATAAACTCTGAGCCAGTCTTGGGACTGGTGTTAGAATGTAACAACCCGGGAAAAGCGAGCCAATTTAAAAAATTTAAATTGGTTATTTTCAACGAAATTTAAATAATTGAAATCGAATATTTCAATAAAATAATGAATTAGAGATAGTGTGGCAGTTTGAAAATTTGAATTCAAACTTTGACTGAATGTACCGGGTGTAAAATATAACGGATTTTAGTGAAACCAAAAATATTTAAATCTATTTATGAAAACCTTTCTAACGAATCTGAAAAATCGAAGTTTCGTAGCGGGAATCAAAATTTATCGCCAAATGAATTTTCAGAAAGGTCGCTATAGAGAATATATATAGCCCTTGAAAATAGATATTTTGAAAACGACCTCGGAATTCGACGAAACCACCTTTATTGGATCCGGGATGTCAAACTCTTACTAGGTTTCAAATTTCATAATTTTTGAAGCTAGTATGTGAGCATGGAAAAATAAAATGTGATTGGTCCATTTCTGTTAAATTGGATCGACCAGAAAATGGCCATTTTTCAAACGATCTCAGAATTCGATGAAACTAGTTTTGTTGGGACCGTAGCATCAAAACATAGCTAGATTTTTTTTTGGAATTTTTTGAATCAGTTTGTAGCCCTGACAAATTGAAATGTACGTTCAAATTGAATATTGAATGTTATATACTTTAATTTGAAAAATAACTGACTGTAACAATCGAATTGGCCTACGAAACATATCCCATTGTGTCCGGGATGGGGGTATTTAGCTAGGGGTGATAGTCATTGGGTTGAAATTGGTGTTCATTTAGACAAAAGGATATTTTTGAATTTAAAACAGATTAAAAATAAAATATAATTGGCCAATCAGGAGCTTTCTCCCTCAAACCCTCGTCGCTAAAAAAAACCACGCCTTCTCTCAGTTCGAACGACGGAAAATGCTCCGAGCTTCCCACCCATTTTCCGATCAATCCAAGAAGAATTAAAACCCCCTCCAGTGCAACTTTTTGTCGATCTTCTTCCCAGCTCCACATCTATACCCGCCTCGCCCTCCACCTCTCAACGTTCAGCGAGATCCAAAGCCCCAAAGGCAGCTCGCATCGACCGTGATTTTGCCACCATAGCCCCGTCGAACTGAAGGTGGGTACCACGCGCCTGAAGCCCTTTCCAAGCTCTATGATGTGGCGAAGTCTGATCGGCCAATCGCTACCCCATTGGATCGAAAATCGAAGACCTAGTTTCGAAGGGTTAAGCGAGGTAAACGGCTTGAATTTTCTAAATTGAAAATAACACTTTTAAGTGTTGCAAACTTTGAAAAATCATATCTTTGTCGTGTGTTGACGAAATTCGATGAAACAGGAAACATCGTGACCACTAGGAGGCTCTCTACCATCAAGAAGAGACCGCGGATTTTTCTGATCTATCTACGATTTTTAGCACCTCGAAAACCAAAGTGAGAAGTCTAAATTCAAACGTGTGAATGAAATCGTGTTGTATAAATTATATATGCGAAGTGTAAATTATATACGCATTGTATACCTCACGTACATGTGTTGTATAAGTTATATGAGCGATGTATAAATTATACAAGCGTTGTATGAAACATATATGCTTTGAATTGTGTTGAAATGCAAGTGAAATATAATATATATATATATATATATATATGTACACACACACACTCCCCTCGTCCACAAACCATGGACGATAGTTATTGCTTGTGATTGGCATGAAAATGTGTGGTATGACGAATGGTTGAAAATAATTATTTGTGGTTGATATTGTTGGATTGTGGTTGAAAAATACCTTTATGGTTGAAAAATACCTTTGTGGTTGAAAAATACCCTCTTATGGTTGAAACAAATTAGAATAGGATTGTGGAAATGAAAATAAAACATGTCGCCTGCGTGCGAACTAGATGCATGAAATCCCCATTGTCAAAAACCGCGAGGTTTTAAGGTAGAGTGAGGAGCCGTACTCGGGACGGTGTCGGTTTTAATTACCCTGCCGTTATGATACCGAAATTTTCTGAAATATTCATGTGTTGGAATAATTTTCATTTGTTGAAATTATTTTCATATGTCGAAACCGCATTCATGTGTTGAATAGAAATTCATTCGTTGAATAGAAATTCATGTGTTGAATGGTATTCATGTTTTAAATAAAGTGCTTTAACAATAAAAATCACATTTTTATTATATATACAAACTGTAGAGAACATTCATGTATTGAATAGAAATTCATTCGTTGAATAGAAATTCATGTGTTGAATGGTATTCGTGTTTTTAATAAATTGCTTTAACAATAAAAATCACAATTTTATTATATATACAAACAATAGAGAAAATTCATGTGCTGAATAGAAATTTATTCGTTGAATAGAAATTCATGTGTTGAATGGTATTCGTGTTTTAAATAAATTGCTTTAACAATAAAAATTACATTTTTATTATATATACAAACTATAGAGAACATTCATGTGTTGAACAGAAATTCATTCGTTGAATAGAAATTCATGTGTTGAATGGTATTCGTGTTTTAAATAAATTGCTTTAACAATAAAAATCGCATTTTTATTATATATTCAAACTATAGAGAACATTCATGTGTTGAATAGAAATTAATTCGTTGAATAGAAATTCATGTGTTGAATGGTATTCGTGTTTTAAATAAATTGATTTAACAATAAAAATTTCATTTTTATTGTGAATATGAAGTGCTAAAAATACATACGTGTTGAAATAAATATAGGTTCGCTAGAAATATTATTATTAGCTTTGTTCTACATATGTATATACATGTGTTGAACAGAGAAAATGGATTAGCTGTTGAGTAAAGAAATTATTTGCGTGCCCGACAAATAGGTAAGCTGTAACAACCCGAAAATCTGGGCCAGTTTAAAATTTTTATTTTGGCAATTTTAGCGAATTTTGAATATTTAAAATGAATTATTTTAAATAAAATCGACGAGAAATTTATTTTGAATAGAATTCGACGTATATATTATATACGTCGTCGTTAGAATATAAATAATTATATATAATTTTAAATGGAATTGAAAATGGCGCGGTAGTTCGATAATTCGATTTCAAACTTCAATTGAATGTACCGGGTGCAAAATAAACCGGATTTTAGCAGAACCAAAAATAATAGGATCTAGTTGATAATATCTTTCCAACGAATCCGAAAGATCGAAATTTCATAGCGGGAATCAAAACATATGTCCAGTTGTAATTTCTGAATAGTCGCCATGGAATTCAAGCCCTTAAAAATGGGAATTTTGCAAACGACCTCGGATTTTGACGAAACCACTTTTGTTGGATCCGTGATGTCAAGTTATTGCTAGGTTTCAAATTTCATAATTTTTCGAATCAATATGTGAGCGTGGCAAAGGAAAACGCGTTTGTCCTGTTTCAGTTGATTTTAATCTACTGGAAAATGGCCATTTTTCAAACGGTCTCAGAATTCGACGAAACTAGTTTTGTTAGGACCGTATCGTCAATACGAAGCTAGAAAATATTTTTCTACAATTTTTAGAACTCGTATGTGTCCCCAGTAAATTGAAATGCGTGTTCAAATTCAATATATAGAGTTATATGTTGATTTTAACGGAAACTGATCGAAACGATCGAATCAGCCTACGATACATATCCCATTGTGTTCGGAATGGGGGTAATACGCTATGAACGACAGGCGGTGGGCCTCGTTTCGAGGTCGAAATAAAAAGTACCTTTTTAGAAATTAAATAATTAAATAATATAAAATAAAAATATCTTCCCTCTCCCTATCTATTCACTCTGGCCCCCTCCCCGATTAAATCAGAATTCGAAACAAAAAAAAAGGCGCAGCCCCAGCCGCGCCCCAGGCGATCGATCGCCTCGACGCCGCCCAGCCACCAGGAGGCGGTCGCCTCCGACCAGACCCTCCCCCTCTCTTCGACGTCAGCCCCTCCTCCATTCGCACCGAGAAACCCGAACCCCACAAACGCGACGCCCCCTTTCCAAGCCGCCCCATCTACCTCGCCTCCAATCCACCACCTCGACACGGGAATCCGCCTCCTGCGCCGCCCCCATTGCCACCGAAGACTGACAGTGGACCCCCCCTCCTTTTCCGCTGAAAACAGTAAGTCCATTTTTTTGTTGTTGTTAATTTGTTTTATTATAAAGTTATTAGGTTATTTAAAATCAGTTAATGAATTAGATTTTTATATAATCGAAGATAGGATTTTTATATAATCAAAAATTAGATTTTTATTCATATAAATGGCCGATAAAAATTGGATCTTTATTGTTTGAATGGTAACGAAAAGATTAGATTTTTAAATCAAGAAAGATTTGATTTTTACTATAGGAAGGACGAAATTTTTATCGGTAGAAAGGCGGGATCTTTATCTAATCAAGTTAAGATTTTTACATTAGAAAAGATGGAATTTTTACATTAGAAAAGATGGAATTTTTACATTAGAAAAAAATGGAATTTTTATCCATATAGTAGCGAAGTAAAAATTCGATTTTTATATATTGAATAGCGTAGTAAAAATTCGATTTTTATATATTGAATAGCAAAGTAAAAATTCGATTTTTATTTATTGAACAACGAAGTAAAAATTCGATTTTTATATATTGAATAGCGTAGTAAAAATTCGATTTTTATATATTGAATAGCAAAGTAAAAATTTGATTTTTATTTATTGAATAGCGTAGCAAAAATTCAATTTTTATGTATTGAATAGTAAAGTAAAAATTCGATTTTTTTTACATATGTAGAGTATACGGGCAACGAAGATGACAAAAAGGCGAGAACGATGAATATTTCTATAAATGAAGTGTCGTGGAGTTGGGATAGCTATCGGTGAGAACTTCTCACTCTTCAATTTCTTTTTCTAGTTATATATATATACTAGGATGCAGACGGTGCTTAGCAGCACCCGACACCCGTCATCCACAGACCATGGATGGCATGTTTGTTTAATTGATGTGTAGTGAAATTTATTTGTGTTGTTGATGTGAAATCGATAATAAAATGTGGATGTGTTGAAATAAATTAATTATCGTTAAAAATATAATTTTTAACGTGAATGTGAATAAAGGAATATTTATAAACGAATCGGCCGATTTGTTTATATACTCTGATTTGACTGATATTGATTGGGTCGATAAATTTTACACATCGCCCAACTGCACAAATAAAAATCTGTGTTTGTTGATTTGAAACCCCACACGGGTGTTGGGATGATATTTGGGTACACTAATCCCAATTATTTAATTGTATGTCGATCGATGGGTCGACAGACTGTGTAAGCGTTGATTATTTATATTTGACGCTTATACAGTTGTGTGGTGCACTTTGGATGATGGTTGATTGTTTATCGTTGCTATTATATACATGTGTTGTATGGAATCCATATAATTATCATTATATGGTGATTGATTGGGCCTCATTCCAATCGGGAAAATAATGAATATTATAAAACAAAATAGTCATGTGTTGACGATGTTCATGTGTTGAAATTATTCAAGTGTTGAGTAAAATATTTTAACAATAAAATTTACATCTTTATCATATTTAAAATTAGAACTACTTCACGGTGGAGTCTAATTAAAAATCAAATGATAGATACCATAGTTTATAAAATATTTTACATAACAAAAATAGTCGTGTGTTGACAGTACTCATGTGTT
Organism: Allium sativum; assembly: GCA_030737875.1. Lineage (NCBI taxonomy): Eukaryota > Viridiplantae > Streptophyta > Magnoliopsida > Asparagales > Amaryllidaceae > Allium > Allium sativum. Next base: position 593,360,673 of record CM060918.1, read on the forward strand.
GAAATTGGTCGTTTGTTGAAAGAAATATAGATTCATGTGTTGAATGGGATAAATATTCATTTGTTAAATAGAATAACGAATTTATTGAAATATATAAAGCTGTTTTGATTAGAGTTGCGCCATTTTGACGTGAACGATATTTATATCGATTATATTCGTTTTTATAATGAATATAGAAAAAGAAGTGATTTCAAAATATAACGTTTTGAAAATATTACCATTTATATAGTAATGATATGAAATATTCAATTTTGATTAGAAATTGAATATAAAGTTGAAATGGTTTTGAAAACGAATTTAAAACGATTTATAAAATACGTTTTAAAAGGAAATCAACGAAATATAAATAATATATATTATATATATATAATGGCCTGAATAGAACGCGCCGCGCCGCGACAGTTCGTGAATTTCGACCATTGACTTCGAATTGACGTTGCGGGAGATCCGACCGTCGGATTCTACTAAAACCGGAACCGTTGGGTTCGTATCGAAAAGAGCTTTCCAATGAATAATAGAAATTTGAAATCCAACGGTCGGATTTGGAATTATGTCCAAATCAAATTTGAAAAAGGTCGCTGTAAGTGCAGTTCGATGGCTGTTGATGGAAATCGACTGTACGGGCCTTGATAAAATTATTAAAAATATCTATAATTTGTGTAATATCATAAGAAATGATTTAGGAAAGATTGGGATGAAAAATTCCATATTTGAAAAGATAAAAATAGATTTTTATCGAAATGAACTAGTTTTGAAATAGAATCAAAATCAATTTATTTTTGAAATAAATAAATTGAATTTGAAAGTGATTTTAAAAATAATCAATATTCCCAATACGTGGATTGGACTGGAGTTGAATCGAAATTATCTTCGGAATATTTCGATGTTGGATTTCGTGACTATACAGATATTGTTATGGGAATTTGAAAGATATATCTTATATCGTTATTTCCAATACGATATTTGTTGGTTTCAGAATTTGATATGGAATATAAGCCTGTATATTTTCTATTCAGAGCCTTGTTCTTAATATCAAATGTGATTTGGGTTTATCGTGAATCGTGTTTTAGATGACATTGGTTCTTTAACCCAGTTAAAGACAGGATGTTGATTTTTGGAAAGATTAAAACTAAGTAGAGTTTTAATGAATCTTTAATTAGATTAAAAAGTGAATTGATAATTTAAATTATCAAATCTGAAAGTTGATCGAGAATGGAGTACCACCAGTTTTGCTCCAAAGCGATAGTTAAATCTTTAATTAGATTTGAACGTGAAATGGTAATTAATTTTACCGATAACACCATGGTGTTAGATGTGGAGTATTACCAGTTTTATCCATGGGATATATAGGTTGGGATTGGGAAATAAAATAAATAATTACTTCGGTGTGGTTCGCTAATCCCGACTAGTTTGAAATGATATCCAAAGGAAGATTAAAGAATAAATTTAGAAGAATTTATCTTGGATAAAATTAATGGGAACCTTTCCCTAAGAATGCGATTTCGTGAATAAAAGGATATTCTAAATTGGAATGAGGCGTTTGTTGTGTTTGTGTAACATTTGTTTATCATATACGTGGGTTATTCAGAAAGGCCGGGTTTATACTGTAATGACCCGCATTTTTAGAGATATATAATTAATTTATTTAATTTTATAATTGGTGATTTAGAGAAGTTAATGGTCGTTTAATTAAATAATATTGAATATTTAATAAATAATTATAATATAATAATATATTAAAATGTCGAAATAGTCGGAAATAGTGAAATTCACAATATCGTGTGAATTGAATAGCATACGAGATTTGGTGGAGTTTCGATTCGAAATATAATAACGAATATATTCAATCGATGACGGTTTGAACGTATAATTATAATATAATTAAAATAGAGCTTGAAATGGCGCGGCAGTTCGCTATTTGGCGATTTGAACTTCAACTGAATGTACATGATTCGTTTTAAGCCGGATTTCTGTGAAACAAGAAACGTGTGGAGCTGGTGGAGTATATCTTTCTAGTGGAAGAGAAAAATCGGGATTTCGTCGGATAGATTTTGATGTACGTCCAAATCAAATTTCAGAAAAGTCGTTGTAGAATTCCTTTATAATTTGCGACGCTTTATATACGTTATAAAAGGATTTTCGATATAAACAGAATACCGAGATAATCTGAAATCTGAAATATCAAACTATATATTCTGATATGATATTCTGGAGTTGTACGATATCATATGTGAAGATATACGATAATATTAAATTATTAATATTTAATTTAATTATATTTATATATATTTATATATTTAAATGGGTTATTCAGAGCTGTAAAAATAACCACTTTTGCAAACGACCTCGAAATTCGACGAAACTAATTTTGTTGGATCCGCAACATCAAATTATTGTTAGATGTCAAGTTTCGTAATTTTTAGAGTCACTGTGTGGCCGTACGGATTTTTAATGTGAGAAACAGTCAGTATTTCGACGGTTAAAAATACGCTGTGTGAGCAAACGGAGTCGGAATTCGACGAAACCAGTTTCGTTGGGACCTTAGTGTCAAACTGAAGGTGCATGTCAATTTTCGTGATTTTTGGGTATCGTATGTGATCACAGGAATTTTAGAGGACAGATACAAACAGCGTAAGAATATAAATGAATATAAAAATAATATAAATACCTAAAATATCTAGATATTTTAGTGGACTATAAAAAACAACTTAACTCATCTTTTTAACCTAAAAATTCAATGCTCAAAACCGGCCGTTGTTTTTCTGTTCCTCTCAATAAAAATGCCAAGTTCAATAAATCAAAAGAAATACCAATGAAATCCTATAAATCCAACTTTAGGTATATTCGATCCCCCGTCAAGTTCTACTTCCTTTTTATACCAGTTTTGTGTTGTTCGACGTCAGTATTGGTTCGCTGAGTTTTAGACAGTGGACTTAGGGTTCGAACTCTTGGGTAATTTGAGTGTTGGATTTCAAATCGAGGTTGATATTGAAACTTGTGAAGCAATTCCGAGCATCTTGGGAGTTTTTGGTTGGATTCGGTGTCTACTTCTGTCGCTCGTGTATCAGTACACCGTGTTTTCTCTGGTTCGACGCGAGCTGTGAATGGACCGCGAGTTGCGAGGTTCTGGTATGGAGAAAGGCGGTTTTCGAGGAGATGGCCAACGGTGGAGGTTCTGTGTAGTTTCATGAAGGATTCAGGGTATTGGAAGAGTTCGAAGAGGGACCGATGGTGGAGTTGCGTTGAGGAATTCTGGAGCAGATTTATTTTGGGAAGAAGAGGGATTTGGGGTGACGGGCCAAGAATGAACGGGCCTATGTTTTGTGGGCTGACTTTGGGAAATATGGTGAGGCCCGTTTTCAAAATGAATTTAACTTAGTTTAATTTACACTATTTAAATGTGATAACTTGTAATGACAATAACTAGTTCACACATGATCAGAATCATGAACCGTAAGTTGCGTTGGGACCGTATGGACGAGAGCTTCTCAATGAAGCTGACTGGAAGTGGATTGGGGCTCGTATGAATTTATGGCAAAATAAATTGTTTGATTCAAATCAAATAACAGTTTATCGTTCTTTAACGATGAACTGCGAAAGTGAGTAAAACTCACCAACTCTGAAAAGTTATATTTTTATAATGTATTTTTAGAACTGTTAATCATCTGTTGATTGTTGTGTGTTGGTTGATTTATTGAACTGCTAGTCAGTTAGTTGAATTTCAATATTGATTCTGTTTAACAGAATATATCATATGGAACTGAAAGTGATGTTATCTATATTGTTTAACATCTGTGATGCAGGGAAACAGGTTGGAGGAATCCAACTGGATTCCTCAACAGTTATTTTACTGTGATTTATATATTGTGATATATAATGTGATATATAATCTGTTGGCGACTATATGTGTTTGAACGATATTGCACATCGTGATTTGATATGATTGGATACCATAACATACCGGAATGTAGATAAGGGAATTTTCAAAGTGATATTGAAAATAGCATATTTATAAAATAGGATATTTATAAATAAGAGATATTTATAAAGTGGAATATTTATAAATAAGAAATGTTTATAAATTGGAATATTTATAAATAGGAGATATTTGAAAAGGAAATAAATTCAAAACATTTCTTTTTGAATGGAAAGGCCTGTGTGGCGAGTTTGGGGATTTTCCCGATGCTCCCGATACAAAGGAGGTTATGGCGAATTTTTCAGAGAATTTAAGGAGTTAGAATATTTCAAGAATAAATTTGAAAAGGAAATATTTGTAAACCATTTACAAATAGAACAGAAAAGGAAACGTTATAAAAAGGAAATCATTTTTAAAGTGTAGAACCGTTATTTAAAAGTAAATCTTTTCAAATGAATAAAACGTTGTTAAAAAGGAAATCTTTATTAAGTGAATAAAGTTAATCGAATATAGACATTCGAAAGGAGTTAAATTGAATATGGTATTCGAAGAGAGTAAATCGAATATGGTATTCGAAGTTAGTTAATCGAATATGGTATTCGAAAGTTAGTTAATCGAATATAGACATTCGAAATGAGTTAATCGAATATGGTATTCGAAGTTAGTTAATCGAATATGGTATTCGAAAGTTAGTTAATCGAATATGGTATTCGAAAGTTAGTTAATCGAATATAGACATTCGAAAGGAGTTAATCGAATATGGTATTCGAAAGTTAGTTAATCGAATATGGTATTCGAAAGTTAGTTAATCGAATATGGTATTCGAAAGTTAGTTAATCGAATATAGACATTCGAAAGGAGTTAATTGAATATGGTATTCGAAGTTAGTTAATCAAATATGGTATTCGAAAGTTAGTTAATCGAATATGTTATTCGAAAGGGGTTAGTCAAGTCGAGTTAGTGAAATAGAGTTAACCAGTTAGAGTTAATCAGTTAGAGTTAACCAGTTGGAGTTAATTAGTTAGAGTTAATCGATTAGAGTTAAAACGAACTAGAGTTAATCAAATATAGTTATTTGAGACAGAGTTAGTCAAACATAGTATTCAGGGTAAGTTGCCATCTTGTACGACTGCTAGCGTAATTTGCAGGGCTGTAAATAGCCTACGGCGGTCGGATGTTTCCTGAGGGAGTCAGGCGTAACCATTGTGATCGCTGCGATCTAGAGTCAAGCGAATGGAGTTTAATCGAATATTAGTTATTCGATAGGAGTTAATCGAGTTGATCGAATTGAGAAATAAGTTAAGTTAAATAAGTAAGTCGAGTTTAGTTAGTCGAGTTAAGTTCGTCGAGTTAAATAAATCGATGTTAGTTTCATCGAAAGGAGTTATCGATGTTAGTTTCATCGAAAGGAGTTATCGATGTTAGTTTCATCGAAAGGAGTAATCGATGTTAGTTTCATCGAAAGGAGTTATCGATGTTAGTTTCATCGAAGGGAGTTATCGATTATAGTTTAATCGAAGTGAGATTTTCAAATATGAGATATTTGAAAAGGACGAGTTATCGAATATTAGTTATTCGAAGAGAGATTATCGAATATCGTTTATTCGAGAAGGAGTTAATCGAATATAGGTTATTCGAAGAAGAGTTAATCAAATAGAGATTTCTCGAAGAGAGTTAATCGGCAAATTCGATTATATCGAATTCGGGAAAGTACTTATACTTTCCAGTGTTTAAATAGAGATTTATTTATATTTAAATAAATAAGTGTTAGGTTAATTATTCACTAATAAGAATAGAAGTTATAATTAAAGTTAGATAATTCGAAAGGAGGGATTATAACGTTATCGTTATAACCAATGTTTTAAATATAGAAGTGGATTAGTAAAATTGGATCCGAGAAAGGCGTAAAGAAGTTGTTAAAGATTAAAAGATAAACTTTGACCATTTCGAAGTTGTAACGTTGTTCAGTTAAGGTCTGAGAGGTAATTATACCCCAACTTGAGTGACTTCCTTCTTAACTAAGAAATGGTAAGGTTTGATCGTAAAGGAGTTTTGGAAATGTTTTCCAAACGAGAATCAGAAATGTTTTCTGATAAAAGAAAAATAAGAATTTAGAATATAGGGAAACAGGAGATAAGTAAATAAATGAACTAAAGAGATTTATGTTAAATGATGTTTATTCGATATAATTTCCATCTGGAAATAATATCGTTGTTTTGCACACTTGTTTTTCTTTGATAGTTAACTCACCGACTATCGAAGTTTTGACCATTTTAACGTTGTTAATTGGAGAGACCGGTTGGATTATTATCCATAGAACCACTCTGTATTGGCATAAGCGTCGCGAATCATATATGCCAAAGATAATTGAAGACGGAGTAAAATGCAAGGGCTGTTGTATAAGTCTTAGATAACAGTGACTAAGATGGATATACGGAATAGTGCCTTCGGTTTGTCCAGTCCCAGGACAACTTGTATGGACGAAGGTCTGACAGAGTATATCCAATGAACCGCGTAAGTTGATCTGTTCAAACGTATTCACGTTTGGTGGCGGAGGAATTCGTTTCTCTTAGCTGTATACCCGTGTTATCTTTGGATAAGTCAATTTGTGATTTGGCGGGTATGACGATGTGACATTCTAAGTGAATGATGATGATTTGTATGAATGAATGTCTGACAGTGTATTTCCAGAAAGGTCACGTACATTGATTTCTTCAACCGTACCAAGAGTGGAAGTGGAGAAGGAAACTTCTTTAGCTAACACGTAATGTACTGTTGTAGACGTCAATTAGTGATTTTCGATGGATCTGGCAATGTGGCATTCGAAGTGAATCTGATGTGATGATAAAGCGTAGCTTCTGGCCTCATCAACCGGTAAATGAGAGAAATCTGGCAGGCAGCATGGCTAAGTCGGTCGCACCGAAGTAGGGTGTATAATCACATATCTAGAGAATATTCATTTGCTTCTTTAATCTATCAATGCTGTCCCATACATATACGGGAACGGTTGCTGATCCCAACCGTTGGTGATGTACATTCGATACACTCAAGCGAAATGAGTGGTCGGTCATGTGTGGCTGAGTTACAAGATGTTCTTGTTGAACTCCAGTGTATCGTTCCTAGAGTACACTGATCGGAAGGTGGTTCCATACCTTGTCATAGTTGGAAATCCATTAACCAATACGTGCTTACGGTTTTGATTGTATACCATATATGTAGAACGTGAGATGAAAGCGTTTCTGCTAGTCGATATCTATTTGTACATAGACATTATTATAATTTCAAAAGGTTTTTGATATAAAGATATTTTGGATTCTCATAAGGGAAAAACCCGTTCCGATCTGCGGCGAGGTCTTTTGAGATATCGTTTACTTGTTCATATACATGTTTAAACTGTTTTGCTCATACCAGTCCCATGACTGACCCGGAGTTTATTTGTTTAGTTTTCCCTAAACTCTTGGGTGCCTAAATTTGTACGGGCAGTCAAGTAGTCAGGAATTTACAGATATACTGGAAGAGCGTGGAGCAGGAGGCTTCAAGATCATATAGCTATAGTTATTTCCGCTGTTTTGTAGGTGCTGTACTCTGATAAGTGCTATTGTATACATAACTGTTATATTTCAAAGTTATGTTATCTATTATATGTTATTCGTTCCGCTGTGAGGTTCGTGTTACTCTGATGTAAGTTCTTCTTTTCTTCTTCTATTCTAAGTTTCTATCTTATCTATCCTCACCCTCTAATTTCTTTCATTAATTACCGGGATTTTTCGATGTTTTGGTTATCGACATCGAGCTTATGTCGATAACCAAAGTCGCTCAAAATCCGGGTCGTTACAGTTGGTATCAGAGCTTAAGTTAAGAATTACCTTGGCTCTGTGGCGTGACTCGGTAGAGATAGGGTTAGTAATACCCTAGATTGAGTTGAGTGTATATATACGAGGGCGTATCTGTATTTGATATAAAAATGGTTTTATATTGTGGAGATTCATTAGTTGAGTTGTTTATGAGTTCTGGTCGATCAGTTTGATCCACTGTATCGGTAGGAGTAAATAAATACTTGAATACGATGGACCGACATAGTGTGGATATGTAATATATTATCATATATTAGATATATTGGTTGTAATTATAATCGAATGAGATTATAAAGTGAAATGGTTATAGATAACCAATCAGAATCATATAAGTAAAGTATATGAAATAAGATGAATTAAATATGAATTTAAATCAGATTTGGAATTAAAATAAGGAAATTTTAAGTTCCTGGGAGATTTTGAAATGTTTTCAAATTGGATGTATTTAGTAAGGGTTTTGAAATGATATATTATTGAAATCACTTGGGTCGCTGGAAAATAATTCCGATGATGACTGCGCAGTATCATCGGTGTGATTTTCGAGTTTCTAAGTGGTCGATTACTACCAAAGATTTTAATTTGAATTGTTTTGAGAAAACAAGTGTTTAGAAATTCAAAGGTTTTGAATAGGTATTATGATTTCAAATTGATTTGAAATAAACCTAGGAATTTGAAATTTGAAATTTAAATTTAACGTATGAAATTAAATGGATTAAAATAGTGAAAGGGAATAATAAATTAGAATTTAACTTTGACTAAGTTAAATGAAATTAGATTTGATTAGAGGATAATCTGAAAGTGAATTCGACTTGGATATATGCGAATGGTTGTGTTGGAGATGAAATTGATTGGAGTTCGATTGAAATTGCATTTGTATATGCTGAATTAGCAGCAGATGTAAGGGATATAATGATATGCCCGACAAAAAGGTACAAGTTTATATTTTATATGAGTTTGGGATTTATGAGCCGAATTGGCAAGCAGCTTGGCTGTTTGATTTTCTTTTTGGTTGAAGGAGGCCTAGAGAGGCGAGTTGTGATTTGACGTATATGCCGGTACAAAGGAGACCCTGGCGAAATTTTCCGAAAATTTAAAGTTTTAGAAAATTTTCAGAATTTTTAAAAAATTTTAGTTAGTCGAAATGAATAAATATTTTAGTCGATATTAATTGGTTCAGTTAAAATCAGAAACAAGGGGTAAACAAATCTTAGGAATTCCAATAGACAGGGTCGTCCTCTAACTTAGCAATTTCGAGGACGAAATTATTTTAAGTGGGGAAGAATGTAATGACCCGCATTTTTAGAGATATATAATTAATTTATTTAATTTTATAATTGGTGATTTAGAGAAGTTAATGATCGTTTAATTAAATAATATTGAATATTTAATAAATAATTATAATATAATAATATATTAAAATGTCGAAATAGTCGGAAATAGTGAAATTCACAATATCGTGTGAATTGAATAGCATACGAGATTTGGTGGAGTTTCGATTCGAAATATAATAACGAATATATTCAATCGACGACGGTTTGAACGTATAATTATAATATAATTAAAATAGAGCTTGAAATGGCGCGGCAGTTCGCTATTTGCCGATTTGAACTTCAACTGAATGTACATGATTCGTTTTAAGCCGGATTTCTGTGAAACAAGAAACGTGTGGAGCTGGTAGAGTATATCTTTCTAGTGGAAGAGAAAAATCGGGATTTCGTTGGATAGATTTTGATGTACGTCCAAATCAAATTTCAGAAAAGTCGCTGTAGAATTCCTTTATAATTTGCGATGCTTTATATACGTTATAAAAGGATTTTCGATATAAACTGAATACCGAGATAATCTGAAATCTGAAATATCAAACTATATATTCTGATATGATATTCTGGAGTTGTACGATATCATATGTGAAGATATACGATAATATTAAATTATTAATATTTAATTTAATTATATTTAAATATATTTATGTATTTAAATGGGTTATTCAGAGCTGTAAAAATAGCCACTTTTGCAAACGACCTCGAAATTCGACGAAACTAATTTTGATGGATCCGCAACATCAAATTATTATTAGATGTCAAGTTTTGTGATTTTTAGAGTCACTGTGTGGCCGTACGGATTTTTAATGTGAGAAACAATCAGTATTTCGACGGTTAAAAATACGCTGTGTGAGCAAACGGAGTCGGAATTCGACGAAACCAGTTTCGTTGGGACCGTAATGTCAAACTGAAGGTGCATGTCAATTTTCGTGATTTTTGGGTATGGTATGTGATCACAGGAATTTTAGAGGACAGATACAAACAGCGTAAGAATATAAATGAATATAAAAATAAAATAAATGTCTAAAATATCTTGATATTTTAGTGGACTATAAAAAAAACTTAACTCATCTTTTTAACCTAAAAATTCATTGCTCAAAACCGGCCGTTGTTTTTCTGTTCCTCTCAATAAAAATGCCAAGTTCAATAAATCAAAAGAAATACCAATGAAATCCTATAAATCCAACTTTAGGTATATTCGATCCCCTGTCAAGTTCTTCTTCCTTTATATACCAGTTTTGTGTTGTTCGACGTCAGTATTGGTTCGCTGAGTTTTAGACTTTGGACTTAGGGTTCGAACTCTTGGGTAATTTGAGTGTTGGATTTCAAATCGAGGTTGATATTGAGACTTGTGAAGCAATTCCGAGCATCCTGGGAGTTTTTGGTTGGATTCGGTGTCTACTTCTGTCGCTCGTGTATCAGTACACCGTGTTTTCTGTGGTTCGACGCGAGCTGTGAAAGGACCGCGAGTTGCGAGGTTCTGGTATGGAGAAAGGCGGTTTTCGAGGAGATGGCCAACGGTGGAGGTTCTGTGAAGTTTCATGAAGGATTCAGGGTATTGGAAGAGGTCGAAGAGGGACCGATGGTGGAGTTGCGTTGAGGAATTCTGGAGTAGATTTATTTTGGGAAGAAGAGGGATTTGGGGTGACGGGCCAAGAATGAACGGGCCTATGTTTTGTGGGCTGACTTTGGGAAATATGGTGAGGCCCGTTTTCAAAATGAATTTAACTTAGTTTAATTTACACTATTTAAATGTGATAACTTGTAATGACAATAACTAGTTCATACATGATCAGAATCATGAACTGTAAGTTGCGTTGGGACCGTATGGACGAGAGCTTCTCAATGGAGCTGACTGGAAGTGGATTGGGGCTCGTATGAATTTCTGGCAAAATAAATTGTTTGATTCAAATCAAATAACAGTTTATCGTTCTTTATCGATGAACTGCAAAAGTGAGTAAAACTCACCAACTCTGAACAGTTATATTTTTATAATGTATTTTTAGAACTGTTAATCAACTGTTGATTGCTGTGTGTTGGTTGATTTATTGAACTGCTAGTCAGTTAGTTGAATTTCTATATTGATTCTGTTTAACAGAATATATCATATGGAACTAAAAGTGATGTTATCTATATTGTTTAACATCTGTGATGCAGGGAAACAGGTTGGAGGAATCCAACTGGATTCCTCAACAGTTATTTTACTGTGATTTATATATTGTGGTATATAATGTGATATATAATCTGTTGGCGACTATATGTGTTTGAACGATATTGAACATCGTGATTTGATATGATTGGATACCATAACATACCGGAATGTAGATAAGGGAATTTTCAAAGTGATATTGAAAATAGCATATTTATAAAATAGGATATTTATAAATAAGAGATATTTATAAAGTGGAATATTTATAAATAAGAAATGTTTATAAATTGGAATATTTATAAATAGGAGATATTTGAAAAGGAAATAAATTCAAAACATTTCTTTTTGAATGGAAAGGCCTGTGTGGCGAGTTTGGGGATTTTCCCGATGCTCCCGATACAAAGGAGGTTATGGCGATTTTTTCAGAGAATTTAAGGAGTTAGAATATTTCAAGAATAAATTTGAAAAGGAAATATTTGTAAACCATTTACAAATAGAATTGAAAAGGAAACGTTATAAAAAGGAAATCATTTTTAAAGTGTAGAACCGTTATTTAAAAGTAAATCTTTTCAAATGAATAAAACGTTGTTAAAAAGGAAATCTTTATTAAGTGAATAAAGTTAATCGAATATAGACATTCAAAAGGAGTTAAATCGAATATGGTATTCGAAGGGAGTAAATCGAATATGGTATTCGAAGTTAGTTAATCGAATATGGTATTCGAAAGTTAGTTAATCGAATATAGACATTCGAAAGGAGTTAATCGAATATGGTATTCGAAGTTAGTTAATCGAATATGGTATTCGAAAGTTAGTTAATCGAATATTGTATTCAAAAGTTAGTTAATCGAATATAGACATTTGAAAGGAGTTAATCGAATATGGTATTCGAAAGTTAGTTAATCGAATATGGTATTCGAAAGTTAGTTAATTGAATATGGTATTCGAAAGTTAGTTAATCGAATATAGACATTCGAAAGGAGTTAATCGAATATGGTATTCGAAGTTGGTTAATCGAATATGGTATTCGAAAGTTAGTTAATCGAATATGTTATTCAAAAGGGGTTAGTCAAGTCGAGTTAGTCAAATAGAGTTAACCAGTTAGAGTTAATCAGTTAGATTTAACCAGTTGGAGTTAATTAGTTAGAGTTAATCGATTAGAGTTAAAACGAACTAGAGTTAATCAAATATAGTTATTTGAGACAGAGTTAGTCAAACATAGTATTCAGGGTAAGTTGCCATCTTGTACGACTGCTAGCGTAATTTGCAGGGCTGTAAATAGCCTACGGCGGTCGGATGTTTCCTGAGGGAGTCAGGCGTAACCATTGTGATCGCTGCGATCTAGAGTCAAGCGAATGGAGTTTAATCGAATATTAGTTATTCGATAGGAGTTAATCGAGTTGATTGAATTGAGAAATAAGTTAAGTTAAATAAGTAAGTCGAGTTAAGTTAGGCGAGTTAAGTTCGTCGAGTTAAATAAATTGATATTAGTTTCATCGAAAGGAGTTATCGATGTTAGTTTCATCGAAAGGAGTTATCGATGTTAGTTTCATCGAAAGGAGTTATCGATGTTAGTTTCATCGAAAGGAGTAATCGATGTTAGTTTCATCAAAAGGAGTTATCGATGTTAGTTTCATCGAAAGGAGTTATCGATGTTAGTTTCATCGAAAGGAGTTATCGATGTTAGTTTCATCGAAAGGAGTTATCGATGTTAGTTTCATCGAAAGGAGTTATCGATGTTAGTTTCATCGAAAGGAGTTATCGATTATAGTTTAATCGAAGTGAGATTTTCAAATATGAGATATTTGAAAAGCAAGAGTTATCGAATGTTAGTTATTCGAAGAGAGACTATCGAATATCGTTTATTCGAGAAGGAGTTAATCGAATATAGGTTATTCGAAGAAGAGTTAATCAAATAGAGATTTCTCGAAGAGAGTTAATCGGCAAATTCGATTATATCGAATTCGGGAAAGTACTTATACTTTCCAGTGTTTAAATAGAGATTTATTTATATTTAAATAAATATGTGTTAGGTTAATTATTCACTAATAAGAATAGAAGTTATAATTAAAGTTAGATAATTCGAAAGGAGGGATTATAACGTTATCGTTATAACCAATGTTTTAAATATAGAAGTGGATTAGTAAAATTGGATCCGAGAAAGGCGTAAAGAAGTTGTTAAAGATTAAAAGATAAACTTTGACCATTTCGAAGTTATAACGTTGTTCAGTTAAGGTCTGAGAGGTAATTATACCCCAACTTGAGTGACTTCCTTCTTAACTAAGAAATGGTAAGGTTTGATCGTAAAGGTGTTTTGGAAATGTTTTCCAAACGAGAATCAGAAATGTTTTCTAATAAAAGAAAAATAAGAATTTAGAATATAGGGAAACAGGAGATAAGTAAATAAATGAACTAAAGAGATTTATGTTAAATGATGTTTGTTCGATATAATTTCCATCTGGAAATAATATCGTTGTTTTGCACACTTGTTTTTCTTTGATAGTTAACTCACCGACTATCGAAGTTTTGACCATTTTAACGTTGTTAATATGGAGAGACCGGTTGGATTATTATCCATAGAACCACTCTGTATTGGCATAAGTGTCGCGAATCATATATGCCAAAGATAATTGAAGACGGAGTAAAATGCAAGGGCTGTTGTATAAGTCTTAGATAATAGTGACTAAGATGGATATACGGAATAGTGCCTTCGGTTTGTCCAGTCCCAGGACAACTTGTATGGATGAAGGTCTGACAGAGTATATCCAATGAACCGCGTAAGTTGATCTGTTCAAACGTATTCACCTTTGGTGGCTGTAACAACCCGGAAAATGCGAGCCAGTTTGAAATTTTTATTTTAGCAATTTTAGCGAATTTTGAATATTTAAAATAGATTATTTTAAATAAAAATCGACGAGAAATTTATTTTGAATATAATTCGAACGTATATATTATACGCGTCGTCGTTAGAATATAAATATTTATATATAATTATAAATAGAATTGAAAATGGCGCGGTAGTTCGATAATTCGATTTCAAACTTCAATTGAATGTACCGGGTGCAAAACAATCCGGATTTTAGTGAAACCAAAAACATTAGGATCTAATTGATGATATCTTTCCAACGAATCCGACAAATCAAGATTTCATAGTGGGAATCAAAAGATATGTCCAGTTGAAAATTCTGAATAGCCGCTATGGAATTCAGGCCCTTAAAAATGGAAATTTTGCAAACGACCTCGGATTTCGACGAAACTAGTTTTGTTGGGTCCGTGATGTAAAGTTATTGCTAGGTTTCAAATTTCATAATTTTTCGAATCAATAGGTGAGCGCGGTAAAGGAAAACGCGTTTGACCAGTTTCAGTTGATTTTAATCGACTGGAAATTGGCCATTTTTCAAACGGTCTCAGAATTCGACGAAACTAGTTTTGTTAGGACCGTATCGTCAATACGAAGCTAGAAAATATTTTTCTGGAATTTTTCTAGTTAGCATGTGACCCCGGTAATTTGAAATGTACGTTTAAAATTCAATATAGTGATTTAAATGAAAATTATAAAGGAAGCTGATTGTAACGATCAAATCAGTTTGCGATACATATCCCATTGTGTTCGGAATGGGGGTAAAACGCTATGGGCGACAGGCGGTGGGCCTCGTTTCGAGGTCGTATGTAAAGGTCAACCTTTTTGCGAAATTAAATAATTAAATAATAAAATAATAAAAATAATTTTAATTTCCCTCCCCTTATCCTTCGTTCGCCCCCCCCCCCCCCCCCCCCCCCGTTCATTTCGATTTCAACCAGAAAGAAAAAAAAACCTAAATCTAAATCGATCGGCGACGCCTCCACCGAGCTCCACCCACGACCGCCCTCTCCGTCCAGCCTCCTCCTCCCAGTGCGCAACCCCCGAAGACCCCCTCCCCTCGTACGTCGAACCCCAGTGACGCAGCAGCAGCCCCCCCCTTTTCTGAAGCATCGCGACGCCTCCGTGACGCCGCCAAGAGCAGCAGCAGCCCCCCCTTCGCAGATTACGGTGAACATTTTATTTATTTTTATTTTTATTTTTCATTCTGTAAATACCGAATTATATAAAGCATTAAAAACTGATTTTAAGAAATGATTAAAACTGATTTTTATATAAAGTTAAAAACTGATTTTTTTTACAGATTTTAAAACAGATTTTTATATAAAGTTAAAAACTGATTTTTTTTTACAGATTTAAAAACTGATTTTTATTTTAAACTTTAAAAAGAAAAAGATTTAAACTTTAAAAAGGAAAGGATTTGAACTTTAAAAAGTAAAAATCAGATTTTTATATATTGAAAGTCGAAGTAAAAATCAGATTTTTATATATTGAAAGTCGAAGTAAAAATCAGATTTTTATATATTGAACATCGAAATAAAAATATGATTTTTATATATTGAACTTCGAAATAAAAATTCGATTTTTATATATTGAATAGCGAAGTAAAAATTCGATTTTTACATAGGTAGTGAAAGCGGGCAACGAAGGTAACAAAAAGGCGAGAACGAAGAAGATTTATATCAAAGAAGAGTCAAGATGTTTGGATAGCTATCGGTGAGAATTTCTCACCTTTCAATTTCTTTTCTAATTATATATATATATACTAGGATGCAGACGGTGCTTAGTAGCACCCGACACAATCGTCCACAGACCATGGACTTGTTTGTTTGGTTGCATAGATTAGTTATATGATTTGATTTGAATTTGATTGTTTGGTGATTTTGATTGATGTGTGAATGGCGTGGGCCTTCATTAGTCCGGGGATAAGGCTAGGCCTCGTCCCGTTTCTAGTATCGTGCCGTTATGCCGCCGAAATTTTCTAAAATATGTTGGAAAAATAAAGATATTTTTTTTATCTTGAAAATGAATTGAATAGAAATTCATAGGTTGAAATAAAATGTTTTATCGTTAAAAATATAATTTTTAACGTGAAGTGAATAAAATAAAATATTCATTTATAAACCGGACGGTTTGTTTATGTACACCTATTTGAATGACATTGATTGGGACGATAAATTTTACACATCGCCCAACAGCACAAATAAAATATGTGTTGATTGTTTGAAACCCCACACGGGTGTTGGGATGAAATTTGAAGTTCACTCATCCTGATTGATTAAATATGTCGATCGATCGATTGACAGGCTGTTGTAAGCGTTAGATATCTATATTTGATGCTTATACAGTGTAGTGCACTTTGGTTGATGGTTGATTATTTTTCAATGCTATTATATACATATGTTGTATGGAATCCATATAATTAACTTTATATGGTGATTGATTGGGCCTCATTCCAATTTGAAAAATAAAGAATGATATAAAATAAAGGTTCATGTGTTGACAGTACTCACCCATTGAGATTGGTCATGTGTTGAACGAAATATTTTGAAAAAGAGATATTTGAAATAGAATATTTGAAAATAGAAATTTATGAAGCCGTGTTGATTAGATTGACGCCATTTTGACGTGAACGATATTTATATCGATTTCGAAATGAATTGAATTGAAAACGATTTCAAAATGAATTAAATTGAAAACGATTTCGAAATGAATTGAATTGAAAACGATTTCGAAATGAAATGAATTGAAAACGATTTCGAAATGAAATGAATTGAAAACGATTTCGAAATGAAATGAATTGAAAACGATTTCGAAATGAAATTAATTGAAAACGAATTCGAAATGAATTGAATTGAAAACGATTTCGAAATGAATTGAATTGAAAACGAATTCAAATTGAATTGAAAGCGAATTGAAATGAATTCAAATTGAATTGAAATTTGAATTGAATAGAAATGAATTTTAAACGAATATATAAAGAAGAATTCAATTTTGCTTTGGATTGTAAATGGAAGTTGAAATTGTTTTTTTGAAACGAATTTAAAACTATTTATATAATTCATTTTGAATAGAAATCGACGAAGTATATAATATATATATAATATAATGGCCTGAATAGAACGAGCCGCGCCGCGGCAGTTCGCGAATTTCGACCATTGACTTCGAACGGACATTACGGGAGATCCTACCGTCAGATTCTCCTAAAACCGGAACCGTTGGGTTCGTATCGAAAAGAGCTTTCTAACGAATATTAGAAATTAGAAATCTAACGGTTGGATTTGGAATTATGTCCAAATCAAATTTGAAAAAGGTCGCTATAAGTGCAGTTCGATGGCCATTGATGGAAATCGACTATACGGGCCTTGATAAAATTATTAAAAATAGTAATAATTTGTGTAAAATCATAAGAAATGATTTAGAAAGAATTGGGATGAAAAACTCCATATTTGAAAAGATAAAAATAGATTTTTTATCGAAATGAACTAGTTTTGAACTAGAATTATAATTCTATTTATTTTTAAATAAATAAATTGAATTTGAAATGGTTTTGAAAATAACCAGAATTTCCAATGATTGCATTGGAATGGATTTGAATCGAAATTGTCTTCGGAATATTTCGATGTTGGATTTCGTGATGATACTGATAGTGTTATGGGAATTTGAAAGATATATATATATCGTTATTTCCAATACGATATTTGTTAATCGTAGAATTTGATATTGAATATAAGCCGGTATATTTTTTATTCAGGGCCTTGTGTTTAATATCAAATGTGATTTGGGTTTGTCGTGAATGGTGTCTTCACTAACACTGTTCTTGAATCCAGTCGAGAAAAGATTAAATCTTTTTATTTAGATTTAATGAAGTGTACCAAGTAAACAATATTTAATTGGAATTGAATTGATATTGATTCTTGGGTTTATCGTGAATGGTGTTTTTAAATAACACTCGTTCTTTAACCCGATAATTAACGAATGTGATTTTGGGTTTATCGTGAACTGTGTTTTAAATGACACTAATTCTTTAACCCAGTTAAAGATTAAAACTAAGTGGAGTTTTAATGAATCTTTAATTAGATTGAAATAATCGAGAATGGAGTATCACCAGTTTTACTTCAGGCGATAGTTAAATCTTTAATTAGATTTGAACGTGAAATGGTAATTGAATTTACCGATAACACCGTGGTGTTAGATATGAAGTATAACCAGTTTTACTTCATGGGATGAATAGGTTGGGATTGGGAAATAAAATAAATGATTACTTCGGTGTGGTTCGCTAATCCCGACTAGTTTGAATTGATATTCAAAGGAGATTAAAGAATAAATTTAAAGAATTTATCTTGGATAAAATTAATGGGAACTTTTCCCAAAGTATAGGAATATTTGAATAAAAGAATATTCTGAATTGGAATGAGGCGTATGTTGTGTTTGTGTAACACTTTTATAATATATACGCGAGTTATTCAGAAAGACCGGGTTTATCCCATTCTGAATAACTGATTCGACGTGGTGTCGAAGATGAAGACGGTGGTCGAAGACCGGAAGTCTTCACGTCGTTTGGGTGATTACTGATGATCTTGATTGGGCTGTACACCCAAGAAGATGGAAACAGTTGGTGATCGTCCAGACGTACTTGGAGATCGATGGATATGCGGGGTACTAGGTGCCTCTGATTCCGTTCAGACCCAAAACGGACTTGTAAATGGACTGTGTGTCTGACATTGGATTTTAGTCTGTGTGATTGATCTCTATTAAATATATATCTGTTTGGCGGCAGAGAATTTATTCTCTTGCTTAACGCCCTTCTCTGAGACGTACGAGCTCAGGGGTTATATATTGATGGATATCAATCGCATGGAGTGAATTGCCTGTGTGGCATGCCTAAGTGGCAAGTGATCAAGGCTTCTGTTGAAAAGCAAAGTCTTGTGGTGATGATCAAAGCACAGCCTGTGTGGCACAGCTTTGTGTAACGTGAATTTGCGAGCCTCACACCCCGGTTGTGAACCAGAAACGGGAGAGGACATCAGGGAGGGCATGCGTTTCTTTCTAGCTAGGGTGGTGTCAGTGACCTACCAGCCCTGACATTTATATACTTTTCACCTGTGTGGTTGTTGCTGTTGCGAGGCGCCTCGGTTTGATCGGACGATCCGGGTCCGATGGAGTCATTCGTTGGCTCATTTACGCCCCAAAGGGCGGGGAAACGTAGTGTTCAGGCATAATAATCCACATCGGTGGACCGACCCTAACGATCTAAAGGGTTGATGCGTTCTGATCCTGAGGCTCGGGCTAGAGAGTCTCGAATCGGTTGAGGACTATCTTTTGCCTCGGTTCATAGACGGAAATCCAATTTCCAAATACGTGACATTTGCGGTTTTATTTGTAAACCTATATATGGCGACATAATATATGGTACCCATGCCGCCTATGATTGATACTTATGATTTGAAGTTGTTTTATACACTATGCACTTATTATAGTATCAAATAATCTGTTTTAAACGTATCAAGCATTCTTTGGCTGTTATAAGGGAAAACCCTATCCCCCGGCTTGCGTTGCATTGTGTGATAGGACCTGGGTCTTATAACAGCTTCATTTTTCTTTATTTAGCATTGCGCTGTTTGTTTTATGCACTGGTATTCTTGGGAGGAAACCCGTTCCGTGTTATACGGCGTGGTCCCTTGATTTACCTAACTTTGAAAATAAAGATTGATAACTGTTTTAGTTCTCACACCAATCACATGACTGACCTGGAGTTTATTGTTTTAACCTAAACTCTGGGTGCCCCTATTTTCCGCATGGGCAGCTAGTAGTTTTGGTTTTGCAGATTTATATTCACAGGATCCTGGTTTACAGCTGGAACGATATCCGGAAAGCTTTGTATCCGTATATCTCTTTCTAGTTGGGTATTGTATTATTTTCCGCTGCTATGTATTTAAATGTGATTTAAATCTCTGATATTTCTGTGTAATATTCATTTATACTCTGTATATTCTTGTAATCTGATGCATTGTTGTTATATACAATGAAATGTTCTTTTATATGCGTTCTGTTGTGGCTTGTTCTCGAACTATCCGACGCTTTCCTTTACGGGGAAGTTACGGGTCTTTACAGTTGGTATCAGAGCTTTGGTTTACAAAGCAGAGAACAAGGCACATTAGAACCATACGAAAGAATTCATCAGATATTGGATTAGTAATATCCAATGAGAATGACTCGTTAGAGATGGGATCAGTAGTATCCTAGAATGAGTGTGAAGAGTAGTGTTTTTGATAAATAAAAGTGAAAACAAATTTTGTTTTGAAAAGTTAAATCAATTATTCGTATTTGATTATTTATCTATATTGATTAGGACAGTCCAGTATATAAAGATTTCGCATATACGCCTTGCAAACGTGTATTTGAAGTTTTAATATACTGGACAGATATAGAATCACACTCTAGTCGCCCGGAGATGATGTTGATAATGACCATGGCATCATCAATATTTATGTTCGTGCTCCGAACGTGTAATATCTATATATTTCCTATTGACTGGTGTGAGAACCAAAATTAGATAGGGCCTATTGTTGTGATTTGGCATCAAAAATTTGATTTTTGTATATGTATCAAAATTATGAATTTGAAAACTCTAATTCACTAATTGATTGATGTTTGTGTTGTTTGTTTATTTGTTTGCTAATTTTTAACCATTTTGCCTAATTGAACCAAATATTGAATTGTATTGAAAATTGGTCGCATTTGCTTGCATATACATATACTTGCATTGAACAGGTCATAGCAAGGAGGCTAGAGCAGAGAATAAAATTTGTTTGCCCGACAAATAGGTACATGTTTACTACATAATTTCCTGTTTTGTTTGGGTGATGATGATTTTGTGAGCCTATTGGCTAGCCGCTTGGCTTTTTCTTTTTCTTTTTGAGATCTGAAGGACCGGGGAAGCTATTTGAAATTCCCCGATGCTCCCGGTGCAGGGGAGGTTATGGCGAAATTTTTCGAAAATTTAGGGTGTTAGCCAAATTTTTGAAATTTTGAAAATTCTCCGAAACTAAAAAGTTGGAGAATGGAAGCCAGATCGAACGTAGAATTGATTAATCAAACCACTTTCGACTTTGTTCCTTTTCGGGGACGAAAAGTTTTAAGTGGGGGAGATTGTAACAACCCGGAAAATGCGAGCCAGTTTGAAATTTTTATTTTAGCAATTTTAGCGAATTTTGAATATTTAAAATAGATTATTTTAAATAAAAATCGACGAGAAATTTATTTTGAATATAATTCGAATGTATATATTATATGCGTCGTCGTTAGAATATAAATATTTATATATAATTATAAATAGAATTGAAAATGGCGCGGTAGTTCGATAATTCGATTTCAAACTTCAATTGAATGTACCGGGTGCAAAACAATCCGGATTTTAGTGAAACCAAAAACATTAGGATCTAATTGATGATATCTTTCCAACGAATCCGACAAATCAAGATTTCATAGTGGGAATCAAAAGATATGTCCAGTTGAAAATTCTGAATAGTCGCTATGGAATTCAGGCCCTTAAAAATGGAAATTTTGCAAACAACCTCGGATTTCAACGAAACCAGTTTTGTTGGGTCCGTGATGTAAAGTTATTGCTAGGTTTCAAATTTCATAATTTTTCGAATCAATAGATGAGCGCGGCAAAGAAAAACGCGTTTGACCAGTTTCAGTTGATTTTAATCGACTGGAAATTGGCCATTGTTCAAACGGTCTCAGAATTCGACGAAACTAGTTTTGTTAGGACCGTATCGTCAATACGAAGCTAGAAAATATTTTTCTGGAATTTTTCTAGTTAGCATGTGACCCCGGTAATTTGAAATGTACGTTTAAAATTCAATATAGTGATTTAAATGAAAATTCAAAAGGAAGCTGATTATAACGATCAAATCAGTTTGCGATACATATCCCATTGTGTTCGGAATGAGGGTAAAACGCTATGGGCGACAGGCGGTGGGCCTCGTTTCGAGGTCGTATGTAAAGGTCAACCTTTTTGCGAAATTAAATAATTAAATAATAAAATAATTTTAATTTCCCTCCCCTTATCCTTCGTTCGCCCCCCCCCCCCCCCCGTTCATTTCGATTTCAACCAGAAAGAAAAAAAAACCTAAATCTAAATCGATCGGCGACGCCTCCACCGAGCTCCACCCACGACCGCCCTCTCCGTCCAGCCTCCTCCTCCCAGTGCGCAACCCCCGAAGACCCCCTCCCCTCGTACGTCGAACCCCAGTGACGCAGCAGCAGCCCCCCCCTTTTCTGAAGCATCGCGACGCCTCCCCGACGCCGCCAAGAGCAGCAGCAGCCCCCCCTTTGCAGATTACGGTGAACATTTTATTTAATTTTATTTTTATTTTTCATTCTGTAAATACCGAATTATATAAAGCATTAAAAACTGATTTTAAGAAATGATTAAAACTGATTTTTATATAAAGTTAAAAACTGATTTTTTTTACAGATTTTAAAACTGATTTTTATATAAAGTTAAAAACTGATTTTTTTTTTACAGATTTAAAAACTGATTTTTATTTTAAACTTTAAAAAGAAAAAGATTTAAACTTTAAAAAGGAAAGGATTTGAACTTTAAAAAGTAAAAATCATATTTTTATATATTGAAAGTCGAAGTAAAAATCAGATTTTTATATATTGAAAGTCGAAGTAAAAATCAGATTTTTATATATTGAACATCGAAATAAAAATATGATTTTTATATATTGAACTTCGAAATAAAAATTCGATTTTTATATATTGAATAGCGAAGTAAAAATTCGATTTTTACATAGGTAGTGAAAGCGGGCAACGAAGGTAACAAAAAGGCGAGAACGAAGAAGATTTATATCAAAGAAGAGTCAAGATGTTTGGATAGCTATCGGTGAGAATTTCTCACCTTTCAATTTCTTTTCTAATTATATATATATACTAGGATGCAGACGGTGCTTAGTAGCACCCGACACAATCGTCCACAGACCATGGACTTGTTTGTTTGGTTGCATAGATTAGTTATATGATTTGATTTGAATTTGGTTGTTTGGTGATTTTGATTGATGTGTGAATGGCGTGGGCCTTCACTAGTCCGGGGATAAGGCTAGGCCTCGTCCCGTTTCTAGTATCGTGCCGTTATGCCGCCGAAATTTTCTAAAATATGTTGGAAAAATAAAGATATTTTTTTTTATCTTGAAAATGAATTGAATAGAAATTCATAGGTTGAAATAAAATGTTTTATCGTTAAAAATATAATTTTTAACGTGAAGTGAATAAAATAAAATATTCATTTATAAACCGGACGGTTTGTTTATGTACACCTATTTGAATGACATTGATTGGGACGATAAATTTTACACATCGCCCAACAGCACAAATAAAATATGTGTTGATTGGTTGAAACCCCACACGGGTGTTGGGATGAAATTTGAAGTTCACTCATCCTGATTGATTAAATATGTCGATCGATCGATTGACAGGCTGTTGTAAGCGTTAGATATCTATATTTGATGCTTATACAGTGTAGTGCACTTTGGTTGATGGTTGATTATTTTTCAATGCTATTATATACATGTGTTGTATGGAATCCATATAATTAACTTTATATGGTGATTGATTGGGCCTCATTCCAATTTGAAAAATAAAGAATGATATAAAATAAAGGTTCATGTGTTGACAGTACTCATCCATTGAGATTGGTCATGTGTTGAACGAAATATTTTGAAAAAGAGATATTTGAAATAGAATATTTGAAAATAGAAATTTATGAAGCCGTGTTGATTAGATTGACGCCATTTTGACGTGAACGATATTTATATCGATTTCGAAATGAATTGAATTGAAAACGATTTCGAAATGAATTAAATTGAAAACGATTTCGAAATGAATTGAATTGAAAACGATTTCGAAATGAATTGAATTGAAAACGATTTCGAAATGAATTGAATTGAAAACGATTTCGAAATGATATGAATTGAAAACGATTTCGAAATGAAATGAATTGAAAACGATTTCGAAATGAAATGAATTGAAAACGATTTCGAAATGAAATGAATTGAAAACGATTTCGAAATGAATTGAATTGAAAACGATTTCGAAATGAATTGAATTGAAAACGAATTCAAATTGAATTGAAAGCGAATTGAAATGAATTCAAATTGAATTGAAATTTGAATTGAATAGAAATGAATTTTAAAACGAATATATAAAGAAGAATTCAATTTTGCTTTGGATTGTAAATGGAAGTTGAAATTGTTTTTTTGAAACGAATTTAAAACTATTTATATAATTCATTTTGAATAGAAATCGACGAAGTATATATTATATATAATATATATATAATATAATGGCCTGAATAGAACGCGCCGCGCCGCGGCAGTTCGCGAATTTCGACCACTGACTTCGAACGGACATTACGGGAGATCCGACCGTCGGATTCTCCTAAAACCGGAACCGTTGGGTTCGTATCGAAAAGAGCTTTCTAACGAATATTAGAAATTAGAAATCTAACGGTTGGATTTGGAATTATGTCCAAATCAAATTTGAAAAAGGTCGCTGTAAGTGCAGTTCGATGGCCATTGATGGAAATCGACTATACGGGCCTTGATAAAATTATTAAAAATAGTAATAATTTGTGTAAAATCATAAGAAATGATTTAGAAAGAATTGGGATGAAAAACTCCATATTTGAAAAGATAAAAATAGATTTTTTATCGAAATGAACTAGTTTTGAACTAGAATTATAATTCTATTTATTTTTAAATAAATAAATTGAATTTGAAATGGTTTTGAAAATAACCAGAATTTCCAATGATTGCATTGGAATGGATTTGAATCGAAATTGTCTTCGGAATATTTCGATGTTGGATTTCGTGATGATACAGATAGTGTTATGGGAATTTGAAAGATATATATATATCGTTATTTCCAATACGATATTTGTTAATCGTAGAATTTGATATTGAATATAAGCCGGTATATTTTCTATTCAGGGCCTTGTGTTTAATATCAAATGTGATTTGGGTTTGTCGTGAATGGTGTCTTCACTAACACTGTTCTTGAATCCAGTCGAGAAAAGATTAAATCTTTTTATTTAGATTTAATGAAGTGTACCAATTAAACAATATTTAATTGGAATTGAATTGATATTGATTCTTGGGTTTATCGTGAATGGTGTTTTTAAATAACACTCGTTCTTTAACCCGATAATTAATGAATGTGATTTTGGGTTTATCGTGAACTGTGTTTTAAATGACACTGATTCTTTAACCCAGTTAAAGATTAAAACTAAGTGGAGTTTTAATGAATCTTTAATTAGATTGAAATAATCGAGAATGGAGTATCACCAGTTTTACTTCAGGCGATAGTTAAATCTTTAATTAGATTTGAACGTGAAATGGTAATTGAATTTACCGATAACACCGTGGTGTTAGATATGAAGTATAACCAGTTTTACTTCATGGGATGAATAGGTTGGGATTGGGAAATAAAATAAATGATTACTTCGGTGTGGTTCGCTAATCCCGACTAGTTTGAATTGATATTCAAAGGAGATTAAAGAATAAATTTAAAGAATTTATCTTGGATAAAATTAATGGGAACTTTTCCCAAAGTATAGGAATATTTGAATAAAAGAATATTCTGAATTGGAATGAGGCGTATGTTGTGTTTGTGTAACACTTTTATAATATATACGCGAGTTATTCAGAAAGACCGGGTTTATCCCATTCTGAATAACTGATTCGACGTGGTGTCGAAGATGAAGACGGTGGTCGAAGACCGGAAGTCTTCACGTCGTTTGGGTGATTACTGATGATCTTGATTGGGCTATACACCCAAGAAGATGGAAACAGTTGGTGATCGTCCAGACGTACTTGGAGATCGATGGATATGCGGGGTACTAGGTGCCTCCGGTTCCGTTCAGACCCAGAACGGACTTGTAAATGGACTGTGTGTCTGACATTGGATTTTAGTCTGTGTGATTGATCTCTATTAAATATATATCTGTTTGGCGGCAGAGAATTTATTCTCTTGCTTAACGCCCTTCTCTGAGACGTACGAGCTCAGGGGTTATATATTGATGGATATCAATCGCATGGAGTGAATTGCCTGTGTGGCATGCCTAAGTGGCAAGTGATCAAGGCTTCTGTTGAAAAGCAAAGTCTTGTGGTGATGATCAAAGCACAGCCTGTGTGGCACAGCTTTGTGTAACGTGAATTTGCGAGCCTCACACCCCGGTTGTGAACCAGAAACGGGAGAGGACATCAGGGAGGGCATGCGTTTCTTTCTAGCTAGGGTGGTGTCAGTGACCTACCAGCCCTGACATTTATATACTTTTCACCTGTGTGGTTGTTGCTGTTGCGAGGCGCCTCGGTTTGATCGGACGATCCGGGTCCGATGGAGTCATTCGTTGGCTCATTTACGCCCCAAAGGGCGGGGAAACGTAGTGTTCAGGCATAATAATCCACATCGGTGGACCGACCCTGACGATCTAAAGGGTTGATGCGTTCTGATCCTGAGGCTCGGGCTAGAGAGTCTCGAATCGGTTGAGGACTATCTTTTGCCTCGGTTCATAGACAGAAATCCAATTTCCAAATACGTGACATTTGCGGTTTTATTTGTAAACCTATATATGGCGACATGATATATGGTACCCATGCCGCCTATGATTGATACTTATGATTTGAAGTTGTTTTATACACTATGCACTTATTATAGTATCAAATAATCTGTTTTAAACGTATCAAGCATTCTTTGGCTGTTATAAGGGAAAACCCTATCCCCCGGCTTGCGTTGCATTGTGTGATAGGACCTGGGTCTTATAACAGCTTCATTTTTCTTTATTTAGCATTGCGCTGTTTGTTTTATGCACTGGTATTCTTGGGAGGAAACCAGTTCCGTGTTATACGGCGTGGTCCCTTGATTTACCTAACTTTGAAAATAAAGATTGATAACTGTTTTAGTTCTCACACCAGTCACATGACTGACCTGGAGTTTATTGTTTTAACCTAAACTCTGGGTGCCCCTATTTTCCGCACGGGCAGCTAGTAGTTTTGGTTTTGCAGATTTATATTCACAGGATCCTGGTTTACAGCTGGAACGATATCCGGAAAGCTTTGTATCCGTATATCTCTTTCTAGTTGGGTATTGTATTATTTTCCGCTGCTATGTATTTAAATGTAATTTAAATCTCTGATATTTCTGTGTAATATTCATTTATACTCTGTATATTCTTGTAATCTGATGCATTGTTGTTATATACAATGAAATGTTCTTTTATATGCGTTCTGTTGTGGCTTGTTCTCGAACTATCCGACGCTTTCCTTTACGGGGAAGTTACGGGTCTTTACAGTGGCGGAGGAATTCGTTTCTCTTAGCTGTATACCCGTGTTATCTTTGGATAAGTCAATTTGTGATTTGGCGGGTATGACGATGTGACATTCTAAGTGAACGATTATGATTTGTATGAATGAATGTCTGACAGTGTATTTCCAGAAAGGTCACGTACATTGATTTCTTCAACCGTACCAAGAGTGGAAGTGGAGAAGGAAACTTCTTTAGCTAACACGTAATGTACTGTTGTAGACGTCAATTAGTGATTTTCGATGGATCTGGCAATGTGGCATTCGAAGTGAATCTGATGTGATGATAAAGCGTAGCTTCTGGCCTCATCAACCGGTAAATGACAGAAATCGGGGAGGCAGCATGGCTAAGTCGGTCGCACCGAAGTAGGGTGTATAATCACCTATCTAGAGAATATTCATTTGCTTCTTTAATCTATCAATGTTGTCCCATATATATACGGGAACGGTTGCCGATCCCAACCGTTGGTGATGTACATTTGATACACTCAAGCGAAATGAGTGGTCGGTCACGTGTGGCTGAGTTACAAGATGTTCTTGTTGAACTCCAGTGTATCGTTCCTAGAGTACACTGATCGGAAGGTGGTTCCATACCTTGTCATAGTTGGAAATCCATTACCCAATACATGCTTACGGTTTTGATTGTATACCATATATGTAGAACGTGAGATGAAAGCGTTTCTGCTAGTTGATATCTATTTGTACATAGACATTATTATAATATCAAAAGGTTTTTGATATAAAGATATTTTGGATTCTCATAAGGGAAAAACCCGTTCCGTTCTGCGGCGTGGTCTTATGAGATATCGTTTACTTGTTCATATACCTGTTTAAACTGTTTTACTCATACCAGTCCCATGACTGACCCGGAGTTTATTTGTTTTGTTTTCCCTAAACTCTTGGGTGCCTAAATTTGTACGGGCAGTCAAGTAGTCAGGAATTTACAGATATACTAGAAGAGCGTGGAGCAGGAGGCTTCAAGATCATATAGCTATAGTTATTTCCGCTGTTTTGTAAGTGCTGTACTCTGATAAGTGCTATTGTATACATAACTGTTATATTTCAAAGTTATGTTATCTATTATATGTTATTCGTTCCGCTGTGAGGTTCATGTTACTCTGATGTAAGTTCTTCTTTTCTTCTTCTATTCTAAGTTTCTATCTTATCTATCCTCACCCTCTAATTTCTTTCATTAATTACCGGGATTTTTCGATGTTTTGGTTATCGACATCGAGCTTATGTCGATAACCAAAGTCGCTCAAAATCCGGGTCGTTACATATACCCATTTTGAATAACCGATTCGACGAGATGTCGAAGATGAAGACAGTGGTTGAAGACCGGAAGTCTTCACATCGTTTGGGTGATTACTGATGATCTCGATTGGGCTGTACACCCAAGATGAGGGAAACAGTTGGTGATCGTCCAGACGTACTTGGAGATGGATGGACATGCGAGGAAAGTGCCTCCGGTTTCGTTCAGACCCAGAACGAACTTGTAAATGGATTGTGTGTCTGACATTGGATTTTATTCTATGTTGATTGATCTCCATTGAATATACATCTGTTTGGCAGCGGAGAATTTATTCTCTTGCTTAACGCCCTTCTCTGAGACGTACGAGCTCAGAGGTTGTATATCGATGGACATCAGTCGCATGGAGTGAATTGCCAGTGTGGCACGCCTAAGTGGCAATTGATCATGGCTTCTGTTGAAAAGCAAAGTCTTGTGGTTGATGATCAAAGCACGGCATGTGTGGAGTAGCTTTGTGTATAACGTGAATTCACGAGCCTCACACCTCGGTATGAGTCAAAAACGGGAGATGGACCGTTGGGAGAGCACGACGTTTCTTTCTAGCTAGGGTGGTGTCAGTGACCTACCAGCCCTGACATTTATATACTTTTCACCTGTGTGGTTGTTGGAATGCGAGGCGCCTCGGATATAGGTCTGAAAGGACCGAGAAACGTGTGTTCAGGAATTGCCAATCTTCAAAATTAAGAGAGGACCGGCCCAGCCGATTCCAAGGATCAAAGTGGGGTCCTGGGACATTTGCTAGAGTGTCTCGAACGCAGAGAGGAGCTTGCCCCTTGCCTCGGCTCATGACGGAATCCAATTTCCAATACGTGTGTTTCGGTTTTATTTGTAGAGCCTAGTATGGCGACATAGTAGATGGTAGCTATGCCGCCTATGATCGATACTTATGATTGAAATTGTTTTGACACTATACACCTTTAATAGTATCAAATAATGTGTTTTAAACGTATCAAGCATGCTTTGGCTGTTATAAGGTAAAAACCCTATCCTCCGGCTTGCGTTGCATTGTGTGATGGGACCTAGGTCTTATAACAGCTTCATTTTTCTTTATTTAGCATTGCGTTGTTTGTTCTATGCACTGGTATTCTTGGGAGGAAACCCATTCCGTGTTATACGGCGTGGTCCCTTGATTTACCTAACTTTAAAACCAATATTAATAACTGTTTTAGTTCTCACACTAGTCACATGACTGACCTGGAGTTTATTGTTTTAACCTAAACTCTGGGTGCCCCTATTTTTCGCACGGGCAACTAGTAGTTTTGGTTTTGCAGATTTATATTCACAAGGCCCTGATTTACAGCTGGAACGATGCTCGGAAAGCTCTGTATCCGTGTATCACTTTCATTTGTGTTTTGTATATTTTTCCGCTGCTATGTAATTTATTGTAATCTCTGATATTTATCGAATGTAATTTATTCATTTATACTCTGTATATTCTTGTATCTGATGGAATTGTTGTAATAACAATGAAATGTTCTTCTGTCTGCGTTCTGATTTGTCCTGTTCTCAAACGATCAGGGGTTTTCGAACGGTCTTAGTCGGTTTAACGATCGATTTGGATCGAGCGAAATTCCTTGCCGTTATAGTTGGTATCAGAGCTTTGGTTTACAGAGCTCGAGAACAAGACACATTAGAACCATACGAAAGAATTCATCAGATATTGGATTAGTAATATCCAATTAGAATGACTCGTTAGAGATAGGATCAGTAGTATCCTAGAACGAGTGTGAAGAGTATATTTTTCAAATGGAAACAATTTTGTTTTGAAAATTTAAATCGGTTTATACGTATTTGAATATTTATTTATTTTGAATATGGACAATCCAATATATAAAGGTTTTTTATATACGCGTCATGAACGTATATTCGAAGTTTTAATATACTGGATAGATATAGGATTACACTCTAGTCGCTCGGAGATGATTTTGATGATGGAGCTCCATCACCAATATTTATGTTCGTCTTTCGAAGGTGTGATTTCTATATATTTCCATTAGGTTGGTGTGAGAACCAAAACTTATATAGATAGATTTATTTGTTGTGATTGACATCAAAACATGATTTTCTATATATGTATCAAAATTATGAATTTGAAACTCTAATTCACTAATTGATTGATGTTTGTGTTGTTTGTTTATTTGTTTAATAATTTTGAACCATTTAGCCTAATTGTATCGAATATTGAATTATATTGAAAATTGGTCGCATTTGCTTGCATATACATGTACTTACATTGAACAGGTCATAGCAAGGAGGCTAGAGCAGAGAATAAAATTTGTTTGCCCGACAAATAGGTACATGTTTACTATGTAATTTACTGTTTTGTTTGGGTGATGATGATTTTATGAGCCGCTTGGCTTTTACTTTTTGAGATCAGAAGGCCTGTATGGCAATTTCGGGATTTTCCCGCGGCTCCCGGTGCAGGGGAGGTTATGGCGAAATTTTTCGAAAATTCCGGGTGTTAGCCAAATTTTTGAAGAATTTGAAAATTCTCAGAAACTGAAAAGTTGGAGAATGAAAGCCAGATCGAACGTAGAGTTGATTAATCAAACCACTTTCGACTTTGTTCCTTTTCGGGGATGAAAAGTTTTAAGTGGGGGAGATTGTAACAACCCGAAAATCTGGGCCAGTTAAAAATTTTTATTTTGGCAATTTTAGCGAATTTTGAATATTTAAAATGAATTATTTTAAATAAAATCACCGAGAAATTTATTTTGAATAGAATTCGACGTATATATTATATACGTCGTCGTTAGAATATAAATAATTATATATAATTATAAATGGAATTGAAAATGGCGCGGTAGTTCGATAATTCGATTTCAAACTTCAATTGAATGTACCAGGTGCAAAATAAACCGGATTTTAGCAAAACCAAAAATAATAGGATCTATTTGATAATATCTTTCCAACGAATCCGAAAGATCGAAATTTCATAGCGGGAATCAAAAGATATGTCCAGTTGAAATTTCTGAATAGTCGCTATGGAATTCAGGCCCTTAAAAATAGGAATTTTGCAAACGACCTCAGATTTCGACGAAACCACTTTTGTTGGATCCGTGATGTCAAGTTATTGCTAGTTTTCAAATTTCATAATTTTTCGAATCAATATGTGAGCATGGCAAAGGAAAACCCGTTTGACCAGTTTTAGTTGATTTTAATCGACTGGAAAATGGCCATTTTTCAAACGGTCTCAGAATTCGACGAAACTAGTTTTGTTAGGACCGTATCGTCAATACGAAGCTAGAAAATATTTTTCTATAATTTTTAGAATTCGTATGTGTCCCCGGTAAATTGAAATGCGTGTTTAAATTCAATATATAGAGTTATATGTTGATTTTAACGGAAACTGATCGAAACGATCGAATCAGCCTACGATACATATCCCATTGTGTTCGGAATGGGGTTAATACGCTATGGACGATAGGCAGTGGGCCTTGTTTCGAGGTCGAAATAAAAAGTACCTTTTTAGAAATTAAATAATTAAATAATATAAAATTAAAATATCTTCCCTCTACCTATCTATTCACCCTGGCCCCCTCCCCGATTAAATCAGAATTCGAAACAAAAAAAAAGAAGAAGGCGCAGCCGCAGCCGCGCCCCAGGCGATCGATCGCCTCGACGCCGCCCAGCCACCAGGAGGTGGTCGCCTCCGACCAGACCCTCCCCCTCTCTTCGACGTCGGCCCCTCCTCCATTCGCACCGAGAAACCCAAACCCACCAAACACGACGCCCCCTTTCCAAGCCGCCCCATCTACCTCGCCTCCGATCCACCACCTCGACACGGGAATCCGCCTCCTGCGCCGCCCCCTTTGCCATTGAAGACTGACAGTGGACCCCCCCTCCTTTTCCGCTGAATACAGTAAGTCCAATTTTTTTTTTTTTGTTAATTTGTTTTATTATAAAGTTATTAGGTTATTTAAAATCAGTTAATGAATTAGATTTTTATATAATCGAAGATAGGATTTTTATATAATCAAAAATTAGATTTTTATTCATATAAATGGCCGATAAAAATTGGATCTTTATTGTTTGAATGGTAACGAAAAGATTAGATTTTTAAATCAAGAAAGATTTGATTTTTAGTATAGGAAAGACGAAATTTTTATCAGTAGAAAGGCGGGATCTTTATCTAATCAAGTTAAGATTTTTACATTAGAAAAGATGGAATTCTTACATTAGAAAAGATGGAATTTTTACATTAGAAAAAAATGGAATTTTTATCCATATAGTAGCAAAGTAAAAATTCGATTTTTATATATTGAATAGAGTAGTAAAAATTTGATTTTTATATATTGAATAGCAAAGTAAAAATTCGATTTTTATTTATTGAATAGCGAAGTAAAAATTCGATTTTTATATATTGATTAGCGTAGTAAAAATTCAATTTTTATATATTGAATAGCAAAGTAAAAACTCGATTTGTATTTATTGAATAGCGTAGTAAAAATTCGATTTTTATGTATTGAATAGTAAAGTAAAAATTCGATTTTTTTTACATATGTAGAGAAAACGGGCAACGAAGATGACAAAAAGGCGAGAACGATGAAGATTTCTATAAATGAAGTGTCGTGGAGTTGGGATAGCTATCGGTGAGAACTTCTCACTCTTCAATTTCTTTTTCTAGTTATATATATATACTAGGATGCAGACGGTGCTTAGCAGCACCCGACACCCGTCATCCACAGACCATGGATGGCTTGTTTGTTTAATTGATGTGTAGTGAAATTTATTTGTGTTGTTGATGTGAAATCGATAATAAAATGTGGATGTGTTGAAATTAATTAATTATCGTTAAAAATATAATTTTTAACGTGAATGTGAATAAAGGAATATTTATAAACGAATCGGCCAATTTGTTTATATACACTGATTTGACTGATATTGATTGGGTCGATAAATTTTACACATCGTCCAACTACACAAATAAAAATATGTGTTTATTGATTTGAAACCCCACACGGGTGTTGGGATGATATTTGGGTACACTAATCCCAATTATTTAATTGTATGTCGATCAATGGGTCGACAGACTGTGTAAGCGTTGATTATTTATATTTGACACTTATACAGTTGTGTGGTGCCCTTTGGATGATGGTTGATTGTTTATCGTTGCTATTATATACATGTGTTGTATGGAATCCATATAATTAACATTATATGGTGATTGATTGGGCCTCATTCCAATCGGGAAAATAATGAATATTATAAAAGAAAATAGTCATGTGTTGACGATGTTCATGTGTTGAAACTATTCAAGTGTTGAGTAAAATATTTTAACAATAAAATTTACATCTTAATCATATTTAAAATTAGAACTACTTCACGGTGGAGTCTAATTAAAAATCAAACGATAGATACAATAGTTTATAAAATATTTTACATAACAAAAATAGTTGTGTGTTGACAGTACTCATGTGTTGAAATTGGTCGTGTGTTGAAAGAAATATAGATTCATGTGTTGAATGGGATAAATATTCATTTGTTGAATAGAATAACGAATTTATTGAAATATATAAAACCGTTTTGATTAGAGTTGCGCCATTTTGACGTGAACGATATTTATATCGATTATATTCGTTTTTATAATGAATATAGAAAAAGAAGTGATTTCAAAATATAACGATTTGAAAATAATACCATTTATATAGTAATGATATGAAATATTCAATTTTGATTAGAAATTGAATATAGAGTTGAAATGGTTTTGAAAACGAATTTAAAACGATTTATAAAATACGTTTTAAAAGGAAATCGACG
The DNA here is from genome assembly GCA_030737875.1 of Allium sativum. NCBI lineage: Eukaryota > Viridiplantae > Streptophyta > Magnoliopsida > Asparagales > Amaryllidaceae > Allium > Allium sativum. The sequence goes on from CM060918.1 coordinate 593,395,212, forward strand.
AAATATATATATTGTGTGTGTGTATATATATATATATATATATATATATATATATAATGGCCTGAATAGAACGCGCCGCGCCACGGCAGTTCGTGAATTTCGACCATTGACTTCGAATTGACGTTGCGGGAGATCCGACCGTCAGATTCTCCTAAAACTGGATCCATTGGGTTCGTATCTAAAAGAGATTTTCAATGAATATTAGAAATTTGAAATCCAATGGTTGGATTTTGAATTATGTCCAAATCAAATTTGAAAAAGGTCGCTGTAAATGCAGTTCGATGGCCGTTGATGAAAATCGACTGTACGGGCCTTGATAAAATTATTAAAAATATCTATAATTTGTGTAAAATCATAAGAAATGATTTGGGAAAGATTAGGATGAAAAATTCCATATTTGAAAAGATAAAAATAGATTTTTATCGAAATGAACTAGTTTTGAAATAGAATCAAAATCAATTTATTTTTGAAATAAATAAATTGAATTTGAAAGTGATTTTAAAAATAATCAATATTCCCAATACGTGGATTGGACTGGAGTTGAATCGAAATTATCTTCGGAACATTTCGATGTTGGATTTCGTGACTATACAGATATTGTTATGGGAATTTGAAAGATATATTTTATATCGTTATTTCCAATACGATATTTGTTGGTTTAAGAATTTGATATTGAATATAAGCCGGTATATTTTCTATTCAGAGCCTTGTACTTAATATCAAATGTGATTTGGGTTTATCGTGAATCGTGTTTTAGATGACATTGGTTCTTTAACCCAGTTAAAGACAGGATGTTGATTTTTGGAAAGATTAAAACTAAGTAGAGTTTTAATGAATCTTTAATTAGATTAAAAAGTGAACTGATAATTTAAATTATCAAATCTGAAAGGTGATCGAGAATGGAGTACCACCAGTTTTGCTCCAAAGCGATAGTTAAATCTTTAATTAGATTTGAACATGAAATGGTAATTAATTTTACCGATAACACCGTGGTGTTAGATGTGGAGTATTACCAGTTTTCTCCATGGTATATATAGGTTGGGATTGGGAAATAAAATAAATAATTACTTCGGTGTGGTTCGCTAATCCCGACTAGTTTGAAATAATATCCAACGGAAGATTAAAGAATAAATTTAGAAGAATTTATCTTGGATAAAATTAATGGGAACCTTTCCCTAAGAATGTGATTTCGTGAATAAAAGGATATTCTAAATTGGAATGAGGTGTTTGTTGTGTTTGTGTAACATTTGTTTATCATATACGTGGGTTATTCAGAAAGGCCGGGTTTATACCCATTCTGAATAACCGATTCGACGAGATGTCGAAGATGAAGACGGTGGTTGAAGACCGGAAGTCTTCACATCGTTTGGGTGATTACTGATGATCTCGATTGGGCTGTACACCCAAGATGAGGGAAACAGTTGGTGATCGTCCAGACGTACTTGGAGATGGATGGACATGCGAGGAAAGTGCCTCCGGTTTCGTTCAGACCCAGAACGAACTTGTAAATGGATTGTGTGTCTGACATTGGATTTTATTCTATGTTGATTGATCTCCATTAAATATACATTTGTTTGGCGGTGGAGAATTTATTCTCTTGCTTAATGCCCTTCTCTGAGACGTACGAGCTCAAAGGTTGTATATCGATGGACATCAGTCGCATGGAGTGAATTGCCAGAGTGGCACGCCTAAGTGGCAATAGATCAGGGCTTCTGTTGAAAAGCAAATTCTTATGGTTGATGATCAAAGAACGGCCTTTGTGGCGTAGCTTTGTGTATAACGTGAATTCGCGAGCCTCACACCTCGGTATGAGTCAAAAACGAGAGATGGACCACTGGGAGAGCACGACGTTTCTTTCTAGCTAGGGTGGTGTCAGTGACCTACCAGCCCTGATATTTATATACTTTTCACCTGTGTGGTTGTTGGAATGCGAGGCGCCTCGGATATAGGTCTGTAAGGACCGAGAAACGTGTGTTCAGGAATTGCCAATCCTCAAAAGTAAGAGAGGACCGGCCCAGCCGATTCCAAGGATCAAAGTGGGGTCCTGGGACATTTGCTAGAGTGTCTCGAACGCGGAGAGGAGCTTGCCCCTTGCCTCGGCTCATGACGGAATCCAATTTCCAATACGTGTGTTTCGGTTTTATTTGTAGAGCCTAGTATGGCGACATAGTAGATGGTAGCTATGCCGCCTATGATCGATACTTATGATTGAAATTGTTTTGACACTATACACCTATAATAGTATCAAATAATGTGTTTTAAACGTATCAAGCATGCTTTGGCTGTTATAAGGTAAAAACCCTATCCTCCGGCTTGCTTTGCATTGTGTGATGGGACCTGGGTCTTATAACAGCTTCATTTTTCTTTATTTAGCATTGCGCTGTTTGTTCTATGCACTGGTATTCTTGGGAGGAAACCCGTTCCGTGTTATACGGCGTGGTCCCTTGATTTACCTAACTTTAAAACCAATATTAATAACTGTTTTAGTTCTCACACCAGTCACATGACTGACCTGGAGTTTATTGTTTTAACCTAAACTCTGGGTGCCCCTATTTTCCGCACGGGCAGCTAGTAGTTTTGGTATTGCAGATTTATATTCACAGGGCCCTGATTTACAGCTGGAACGATGCTCGGAAAGCTCTGTATCCGTGTATCACTTTCAGTTGTGTTTTGTATATTTTTCAGCTGCTATGTAATTTATTGTAATCTCTGATATTTATCGAATGTAATTTATTCATTTATACTCTGTATATTCTTGTATCTGATGGAATTGTTGTAAAACAATGAAATGTTCTTCTGTCTGCGTTCTGATTTGTCCTGTTCTCAAACGATCAGGGGTTTACGAACGGTCTTAGTCGGTTTAACGATCGATTTGGATCGAGAGAAATTCCTTGCCGTTACATAAGACTTAATGAGTTGGCTGCGCAATTTTATTTTTATATCAACTCCTGTGAATGCCATTGGATGCAGAGTGCTGGTTATTCTATGCGTAATAATAAACATCGCCATAAGATAGTAACAATTAATTTTGAACTACATTACATGGCATACTTCTTGACGATAGGCATACTTCAACATATTCCACATAAGCATTTGGAGCTTGTGTGAAGAGGTTGAAGATTTACCATACGAGCGAGAGGCTTGTATGGCGATGACTATATATTACAGGTTGAACTGATGACTGATCTGGACTATATAAATTGTAACAGTAAATTGACAGATTATTAGAAACCCCACACAGGTCTGGAGATGACAATAAACACATCTCTCTCTGGTCATTACGGCACAAAAACAATTTATAGGGTGACAAGAATTTATTCTCTGGAGTTATGATCTATAGACACTCCCTTGTGGACACCGGAATATATCACCATAAATATGTGCGTGCTTATTAGGATTTATTGGGTACCTAATACAGCCCAACAAATTTCCAAACCCCTTCCCGTACAAAGGAGGTTATGGCAAAAAAATTCAAAATATAAAGGCGTTAGTGAAATATTTGAAGTGAAAACGATATTGAAATCACAGAATGAACTATATTTATATATATAGAAATATAAATAAAATTGAAATGAATCGAGGCCATGCAGTTCGTGTTTTGAAATCGTAACTACAATCGATTAGTGCGAGAGATCCGGCCATCGGATTTTCCTGAAACCGCAACCGTTGGGTTCGCCTTGGAAATATCTTTCCAACGACACCAACTTTGTAAAGATCCAACGGTTGGATTGTCTGGAATGTTTAATTCAAATCTGAAGAAAAACAGCGCCAGAATCGATTATATTTATATATAAATATAAATATAATTAAATTAAATTGAATAACGACGCTGCAGTTCATATTTTGAAACCGTAACTTTAAACGACTAGTGTGGATTATCCGACCGTCGAATTTTCACGAAACTGGAACCGTTGGGTTCGCTTTGGAGAAATCTTCCCAATGATATAAACTTTGTAGAAATCCAATGGTTAGATTTCCTGATATGTGTAAAACAAATTTGGGGGAAAACAGCGCCAGTGATATGGCACGACCTGAAACGTCGTTTAATTAAATATGGCCATTTTTAAATAAATAAAAATGGCGAAAAATCGTTATAAAATATCATAAGCGACATGGAATGGAAATAAAACAATTTTACTTGGTTTGCTTGAAATTTGATGGTTGAATGTGTTTGACATGAAAATTATACTAAAGAACTGAAATGTGAATGTCGAATAATTTAACCATGGAAAGAATTGATTTGAATTCGAAATATACGTGGATTATTTGAAAAGGCCGAGCTAACCCTCATTTCAAATAATTGATCGAACGATTCGAAGTCGAAAATACGAAGACGGTTCAAGACCGACGATCTTCGTATCGGATGGATGGGCGCTGCTGAGGTTCCTAATTAGAGTAGCTACCTTGAAGGGAATGGAGTAGTAGCCGTCTGGACGTATGTGTTGACTGTACGGATATGCGAGGAATATGGTGCCTCCGGTTTCGTTCAGACCCAGAACGAATTTGTAAATGGACTGTGTGTCTGACATTGGATTTTGTTCTATACTGAATGATCTCTTTTAAATATATATCCGTTTGGCAACAGAGAATTTATTCTCTTGCTTAATGCCCTTCTCTGAGACGTACGAGCTCAGAGGTTATATATCGATAGAAATCAGTCGTATGGAGTGGATTGCCTGTGTGGCATGCCAAGATGCAGTGATCAAGGCTTCTGTTGCAAGGCAAAGTCTTGTGTTCGACGATCAAAGTACGACCTACGTGGTCTGACTTTGTGTATATCGTGGATTCGCGAGCCTCACACCTCGGTATGAGTCAAAAACGGGATAAGGACCCAAGGAGTGCACGAGTTTCTTTCTATCTATGGGTGGTGTCGGTGCTTAAACTAGCTGACATTTATATTACTTTCATATTTGTGGTTGTCGGAATGCAAGGCGCCTCGATTTTAGGTCTGAAAGGACTGGGAAACGTGTGTTCAGGAATAATTAATCATCAAACGTAAGGGAGGACCGGCCTTGGAGGATCCAAGGGTTACCCAGTGTGTGTAGTCCTGAGGCATTTGCTAGAGTGTCTCGAAGCAGAGAGGAGCTTGCCCCTTGACTCGACTCATGACGGAAATCCAATTTCCAATACGAGATTACAGATTCGATTGTAACTTATATATGGCGACATAGTGGCATGGGACGCTCATGTCGTCTATGATTGATATTTATGATGATATTCGTTTTTGAAACATATATGCACTAGTAATAATATCAAGTGATTTTGCTTTGCACGTATTAAGCATATTTTGGCCATTATAAGGTAAAACTCTATCCTCCGGTTTGCATTGCATTGTGTGATGAGACTTGAGTCTAATAACGGCTTCATTCTTTTTAAAAGCATTGCGTTGTTTAAATATTTTACTTTGTTTTTAAATGCACTGGCAATCATTGTAGTAAACCCGTTCCGCGAAAGTGGCGTGGTCCTATGATTTGCCTTATTACTGTTGTTAAACCAGTTAAGTAGATTTCTCATACAAGTCCCACGACTGACTCGTTGTTTGTTTCACTTTGCATGATCGGGTGCCCTTATTTTCACATGGGCAACCTAGTTGACAGATGACAAGTTATTTTGGCTTAGCACTGCAGTACGGAGTGCGCTTTTGGCTTGATGGCGAGGATTAGATGTACTTGTATTTTGGCTATTGACTTTCCGCTATCCTTATCTTATGTATATATTCCACCTATGGCGATGTAGACTGCTTTACTTCCGGCATGTAATATCTTATGTATATGTACCGCCTCAGGCGATGTAGACTGATATCTTTATTATGTCTCACTGTATGTATATATTCCGCTTATGGCGATGTTGACTGATCATTCCCTTTCTATGCACTAAGTTATATCCTACACTGTGCTACTCTGATGTTGTTACATGTTATGATTCGGCTGTCATATCTATGAAAAATTATTTTATTTGTTGTTTATGCTATTATCTGTACTCTGCTAATAATGATTAATGAGTTAAATTCCAATGAATATCCTTAACACCTCGTATGGGTTTTGGGATCATCACATAGAACTTAAAATAGTTATTAAAAAATTACTTTAAAATAGGGTAATTCACAGCACCATGCCACATGACACGGAACGGGTTTACTTCATGGGAATACCAAAGCTTGAAACAAAACAATTTATTAAACAACGTAATCCTTTTTGGAAAAATCAAGCTATTATAAGACTCAGGTCACACCACACAATGCAACACAAGCCTGAGGATAGAGTTTTACCTTATAGTAGCCAAACATGCTTGGTATGTTTAAAAAAATCATTTTGATATTACTATAAGTGCATAGTGTCAAAACAACTTCAAATATAAATGTATCTTTCATAGACGACACGGTACCCCATTTTACTATGTCGCATATAGGTTTACAACTAAAATTGAAAAGTTGCGTATTGGAAATTGGATTCCATCAATGAGTTGATGCATGGGATGGCTCCTCTTCGATTCGAGACACTTTAGCAAATGCCTCAGGATCCCCCACAGTGAATCCTTGGATCTTTAGGGCCGGTCCACACATCTTTTAGTGGATTAATTATTACTGAACACATGTTTCCTGGTCCTATCGGACCTATCACTTGGCCAGTAGCGACCGGTACCGACGTGCCTCGCATTCCATCATCCACATAAGTAAAAATGTCTGAGCTCCATACCATAACACCACTCCTAGCTAGAAAGAAACGTCATGCACTCCCTGTAGTCAGGATTCCATTTTTGACTCATGTCGGGTGTGAAGCTCGCGATTTAATGTTATACACAAAGCTATGCTAATTAAAGCTGTGATTTGATCATCAACAACAAGACTCTTCTTTGCCAATCCATAACATACCATTGACTACTGGCAATATATAACCTCTAAGCTCGTACGTCTTAAAGAAGGGAGTTAAGAAAAAGAATAAATTCTCTGCCACCAAACAGATATATATTTAGCAGAGATCATGTAACGACCCATATTTTTGACCGTTTAAAATCGACAATAAGCCACACATGTCGACCCAAACAAATCGCAAATGCAGGTAGTTATTGGGAAAGAAGAAAAAGAAAGAAGAAGAGAAAGACAATAACAGAATCTCACAGCGGAAGGACAACATATAATAAACAAATAGCAGTTAAAAGCAGTTGAAATGTATACTGATTATAACATTTCATGATTATCAGAGTTACATATACATTCGGATGTACATAATAAGCAGCGGAAATAAATGCAACGGACAATTATATATAGTATATATATGCCAAATCTTCGTCTTCGTGCTCCAAAGGAAAATCTTCGCTAACTGCAACATCTGCTGACCCGAGCGTATTGCATAAAAAAAAACACAACAAACACTCGGATCAGCACTAAATCATTCTCATATTAGTCAAATTAAAATATGAAATAACATCAGTGTCATGGGTGCAGTAACTCAAGAGATGTTACGGGATTTTTCCATCTCTCGAGGATCCGTTAAACTGATATCTATATAATAATATGCTATTATTATAATGTCTATTCAGTAAAGTATAAATACTGAAAATAGCGTAAGCGGGATTACCATATTACCCTTACGCCGTTTACAGGCACCAACAGTCTATACAGTACCGTAAATTCACCGTACTGGTGTTATCAGAGGGCACTCCATAGAAGGCAATGCTAAATCAAAATCGTATGGGGCTCGATAAGGATATATATGACAAGGCACTCGAGGCAATGCCCAGGGTAGGATTCTACCAATTGCACTCCCGGACCGGTGGTAACGCATAGCAGCCACTACCGCCCACCTCGGAACACACTCCCAAAGTCAAAATGGGTCCAAATCATCATTATCATCATAGTCATAGAAATAGTATCGAAGGAGTGAGTCCGATCAAAGGTGCTACCTCAGTTAGTCACGGAATAGCTCCTGTTTTAGTCATTTCAATTCTGACCCGAAGGTCAGGGCTATTTCGTCATCGATCATCTTCTTCGATTCAATAATCGCCTCCAAGTCATCATACTCATTCTGGATAGGTCATAACGTTCACAGTTGTCAAAGTGGTATCGACACTGACAGAGAGTATGCCTTATGTCGACTCCGGTCTCTTTAACAACCAACGCTTACATCTTTTCACATCGGTTGGTTCTTTTACATTTCAAAGGTTCGCTTTTATCTCAAAATATCATATTTTGTTTCGAATCCATTTTATATTCAAAAGAATAAAAATTTCATATCAACATATCACAATCATACCCAAAACCGATTTTATTCTAAACTAGAATATATTTCATATCCTTATATTATAATCATATAATATTTCATAATCGACTTATATTCAAACAGAATATATTTTACCTCAAAGGTTGTACTTATCTCAAATCGATTTGAATTCTAAATCCGTTTATATCCAAAAGAGTATAAATCTCCATAATCCTCATTCATATCATTTATGAAATCCGTTATATTCAAATAAAATTTTCAATTTCATTTCATATAAAATTGGTTAACGTCGATTCCATATTTGAATACTTTATTTTGACTCCATCTCGAACTGGGGTTTTAAATCCAGCATTTTCCATTCAGAAGAAAATTTACGATCATTGACAAATTTGAAAACAGATGCTCAAAAAAAATCTTTATATAAAGTATACGTATAGAAATAATGGTTAAAACAAAATAAGATAATTTAAATCATTATGAATATATATATATAATAAAAATTTCTAATTAGTTTTTAAATAATATATATATAAAATAATTAAGCTAGAATAAATAGTCTATAAGTAAAAGTTAAATGATAGATTTAAGGAAAGAATAACTTATTTGAAACATTTTAAATACATATATATAATAAATTCTTAAATCAAATTTCTTCTTTCTTCCGAACTTCAAATACTTGAACCCACACTCCAGTCTCAATGGAGTTATAAAATTCAATATATTGTTTCAAACGCCATTCAACCCAAATCTTCGATTTAGGGAAATTCAACCCATATTCCTCGATCCTCTCTTCTTTTCAAATTTAAATTCAAATAAAAATATTTCATTCAAATCCAACCTAAATTTGAAAGTTTCAGATTTTATCCAAACCTCATTTTAAGAATTCCACTTCCTTTGGAAACAATTTCTTAGCCACTCAGATAACACTTGCGATCCAGGTCCTTTACAAGAACAGGTTTATCGAGTATCGGTTCATTTCTTTAACTGAAATTTCTATCAAATAAAATCCCAATATATTTGAAAATCATTTAAACAACCGATGTCTGTATAGAATTTCCTATCCAATGGCCAAGTGATTAATTTCTAATTTCTTGATATTTCAGGGATGGATCTATCATTTCAATCCAAATCATGGTCACAGAGGTTTATCATTTCACTCTGTGTTCTTAATTTATTTTATCGATAAATCCCGGGTTCATTAGATGCCCGTAACATCAAGGGTAAATGGGATTTATCGTCACAATCACATGCCATACAATATACTGAAATAAGGAGCATTAAAATGTCACTATAAATTCAGTTATAAAATTTCAACCAACATCCATCACAACAATTCCATTCAACTGATCAGCATTACACTGTTTCAGGATTTCTGCAAGGGTTCAAATTTTAAATTAGAAATTTAAATTAAATTAAATAACTAATCATTACCTAAATTGCACGTTAACACACTTGCATGTCAAATTTAAACAACACATCAATAATCCAGCACAACCATGCAACCAAACTTATTTCATAATTTAATTCAATAAATATGGGAATAATTCAGTATTTCGTGAGTGGAAAAATCACTCACCTTTGGGTCCTTAGTGGATCGGACGTCCAAAAGAAGCCCAAATTTTGACAGTCACCAAACATAGCTAAACTAGCGTCAAAACGTCTACAATTCCGCCACAATCCCAATGCAACAAACTGCGTCCAAATCCGAGTTAAAACGAGAAAGTTATCAATGTTTTACTCTTTGAAATTTAAAATATATAAATTAATTAAACAATTTCTCTCACCCACTAACACCCGACACGTCAGCTCCCTCCTCCCGCTCCTTCTTCCTTCTGCTACAGTAAATGACGAAAATAACCCATAAAATGCCAACTTTGACCACAATTTGTCGTCGACTCCGGCCACCGGACGCCTCAAGACCACCACCAAACTGAAGCACACCGAAAACCGCACCTTTTCCACCCACCGCCGTCACCTCCGGTGGTCCCCACCGTTGCCACCGATTCCATGAACATAATGCATTTTAAACCCTAAACCTCGATTTCCCGGCAACCTCCTCAACTATAAAACGAGCGAGCACCTCCTTTGGACTCGTATGGATGTCCTCTTCAATACCCAGATCCCCGAATTTGCGATTAAGTCCCGAATCAAAAACCCCCAAATTTAGCTTTAGGGTTTCGATTTCCAGAACATTGACCGAGATTTTATGGTAACTCGGTGCACTGCATGTCGAAACGAATTGTAGATCTGGATTCTACTCGTCGAGAGCTTCGATCTGATATATAATAGTATAGGTTTTGGAGAGATTTTATTTTTAGCTTGTATTTTATTTTCTAGGTTTTTGAAAAATCATTTTCTGCCATTAAAAGAATTTTCTTGGAGGAGGAAAGTAACGTATGGTTAAAATGAGCTGATGAGGGAGATATGGAATTTTAATTATGTAACAACCCGTAAAATGCGAGCCAGTTTGAAATTTTTATTTTGGCAATTTTAGCGAATTTTGATTATTTAAAATAGATTATTTTAAATAATATCGACGTGAAATCTATTTTGAATATAATTCGAACGTATATATTATACGCGTCGTCGTTAGAATATAAATATTTATATATAATTATAAAAGGAATTGAAAATGGCGCGGTAGTTCGAAAATTCGATTTCTAATTTCAAATGAATATACAGAATTCAATATAAGTCAGAATTGAACGAAACAAGAAATATTTGAATCTGTATAACTATATCTTTGTAACGAAGTTAGCAAACTGAGATTTCATCTTAGGAATGATAAGATACGTCCAGTTTAAAATTAGAAATAGTCGCTGTGGAATTTATATATATTTTTATATATATAAGGCCCTTAAAAATGGACATTTTGCAAACGACCTCGGATTTCGACGAAACCAGTTTTGTTGGGTCCGTGATGTAAAGTTATTGCTAGGTTTCAAATTTCATAATTTTTCGAATCAATATGTGAGCGTGGCAAAGGAAAACGCGTTTGACCAGTTTCAGTTGATTTTAATCGACTGGAAATTGGCCATTTTTCTAACGGTCTCAGAATTCGACGAAACTAGTTTTGTTAGGACCGTATCGTCAATACGAAGCTAGAAAATATTTTTCTGGAATTTTTCTAGTTAGTATGTGACCCCGGTAATTTGGAATGTACGTTTAAAATTCAATATAGTGATTTAAATGTAAATTTAACGAAAACTGATTGTAACAGCCGAATCAGCTTACGATACATGTCCCATTGTGTTCGGAATGGGGGTAAAACGCTATGGACGACAGGAGGTGGGCCTCGTTTAGAGGTCGTTTGTGAAAGTCAACCTTTTTCAATTAAAAAAAAAAAAAAATTAAATAATATAAATTTTATAAACCCCCCCCCTTTCTTTTCTTCCCCGACAGTCATTTCTAAAAAAAAAAAAAAAAAAAGGGAGAAAGGGCATCGACGGAACCCTAGCAGCGCCCGCCACCCCTTCCGCCGCCATCGTCTTCCCTCCGATCCCCCCCTCCTTTCGGAAACCGACGCGCCTGGGACCATCGAACCCGCACCCCTTTCCAGCCACCCTCCTCCTCCACGCGAGCCTCCCACCTGAAACCCCGACCCCCTAACCCCGAGCACCCCCTCGCAGCAGCCCTCCGCCGTTCTTCCTTCCTCCTCCTCAGGTGCCGACGCAAGCGACATCAGCCCCCCCCCCCCCCCCCGCTGTAAGTAAAACTGATCTTATTCTTTTTATTATTTTACTTCAAAACTGATTTTGTTAAAAAAGAAGAAAAACTGATTTTTAACAGATTTAGAAACTGATTTTTTTTTTTATTTTAAACTTTAGAAGTAAAAACTGATTTTTTTAAAAGAAAAATAAAAACAGAATCTTTAAAAGAATTTTTAAAAACTGGATTTTTTTAAAAGAATTTTGAAAACTGATTTGTTTTAAGTAAAATAAAAACTGATTTTTAAGATGATTTAAAAAATGATTTATAAACTAAAAGGAGATTAGGAAGTCGAAATAAAAATAGAATTTTTATATATTGAACTTCGATAGAAAAATAGAATTTTTATATATTGAACTTCGATAGAAAAATAGAATTTTTATATATTGAACTTCGATAGAAAAATAGAATTTTTATATATTGAACTTCGATAGAAAAATAGATTTTTTATATATTGAACTTCGATAGAAAAATAGAATTTTTATATATTGAACTTCGATAGAAAAATAGAATTTTTATATATTGAACTTCGATAGAAAAATAGAATTTTTATATATTGAACTTTGAAATAAAAATTCGATTTTTATATATGGAACTTTGAAATAAAAATTCGATTTTTATATATTGAATAGCGAAGTAAAAATGTGATTTTTACGTATGTAGTGAAAGCAGCAACGAAGGTGACAAAAAGGCGAAACGACGAAGACTTCTGCCAATGAAGAGCCGTGGAGCTAGGATAGCTATCGGTGAGAATTTCTCACCTTTCAATTTAATTTTTCTAGTTATATATATATATATATACTAGGATGCAGACGGTGCTTATTAGAAGCACCCGACACCCGTCCACAGACCATGGACTTGTTTGTTTAGTTGAATGTTGGGTGATTGATTTATTCGTATGGTTGAATTGGAAATTGATTGAAATTGATTTGTGAATGGCGTGGGCCTTCACTAGACCGGGGATAAGGCTAGGCCTTGTCTCGTTTCTAGTATCGTGTCGTTATGCCGCCGAAATTTTCTAAAAATATGTTAGAAAAATAAAAATACCATTTTATTTAAAGAATGAACTGAATAGAAATTCATATGTTGGGATAAAATGTTTTATCGTTAAAAATATAATTTTTAACGTGAAGTGAATAAAATAAAATATTCATTTATAAACCGGACGGTTTGTTTCTGTACACCCATTTGAATGACATTGATTGGAACGATAAATTTTACACATCGCCCAACTGCACAAATAAAATATGTGTTTGATTGATTGAAACCCCACACGGGTGTTAGGATGAAATTTGAAGTTCACTCATCCTGATTGATTAAATGTGTCGATCGATTGATTGACAGGCTGTTATAAGCGTTGAATATCTATATTTGATGCTTATACAGTGTAGTGCACTTTGGTTGATGGTTGATTATTTTTCAATGCTATGATATACATGTGTTGTATGAAAATCCATATAATTAACGTTATATGGTGATTGATTGGGCCTCATTCCAATTTGAAAAATAAAGAATAATATAAAATAAAAGTTCATGTGTTGACAGTACTCATTCATTGAGATTGGTCATGTATTGAACGAAATATTTTAGTAATAAAATTTACACTTTTATCGATATAAAATAAAAGTTCATGTGTTGACAGTACTCATTCATTGAGATTGGTCATGTGTTGAACGAAATATTTTGATAACAACAACTATTTTGAAAAAGAAATATTTGAAATAGAATATTTGAAAATAGAAATTTATGAAGCCGTGTTGATTAGATTGACGCCATTTTGACGTGAACGATATTTATATCGATTTTAAACGATTTCGAAATGAATTGAATTGAAAGCGATTTCGAAATGAAATGAATTGAAAGCGATTTCGAAATGAATTGAATTGAAAACGATTTCGAAATGAATTGAATTGAAAACGATTTCGAAATGAATTGAATTGAAAACGATTTCGAAATGAAATGAATTGAAAGCGATTTCGAAATGAAATGAATTGAAAGCGATTTCGAAATGAATTGAATTGAAAACAATTTCGAAATGAATTGAATTGAAAACGATTTCGAAATGAATTGAATTGAAAACGATTTCGAAATGAATTGAATTGAAAACGATTTCGAAATGAATTGAATTGAAAACGAATTCGAATTGAATTGAAAACAAAATGAAATGAATTCAAATTGAATTGAAATTTGAATTGAATAGAAATGAATTTTGAAACGAATTTATAAAGAAGAATTCAATTTTGCTTTGAATTGAAATGGAAGTTGAAATAGCTTTTGAAACGATTTTAAAACTATTTATATAATTCGTTTTAAATAGAAATCGACGAAATATATATTATATATATTATATATATAATATAATGGCCTGAATAGAACGCGCCGCGCCGCGACAGTTCGCGAATTTCGACCATTTATTTCAAACAGACATTGCGGGAGATCCGACCGTCGGATTCTCCTAAAACCGGAACCGTTGGGTTCGTATCGAAAAGAGCTTTCTAACGAATATTAGAAATTTGAAATCTAACGGTTGGATTTGGAATTATGTCCAAATCAAATTCGAAAAAGGTCGCTGTAAGTGCAGTTCGATGGCCGTTGATGGAAATCGACTGTACGGGCCTTGATAAAATTATTAAAAATAGTAATAATTTGTGTAAAATCATAAGAAATGATTTGGGAAGAATTGGGATGAAAAACTCCATATTTGAAAAGATAAAAATAGATTTTTATCGAATTGAACTAGTTTTGAACTAGAATTATAATTCTATTTATTTTTAAATAAATAAATTGAATTCAAAAAGGGTTTTAAAAATAACCAAAATTTCCAATGATTGCATTGGAATGGATTTGAATCAAAATTGTCTTCGGAATATTTCGATGTTGGATTTCGTGACTATACAGGTGTTGTTATGGAAATTTGAAAGATATATATTTATATCGTTATTTCCAATACGACGTTTGTTAGTCGTAGAATTTGATATTGAATATAAGCCGATATATTTTCTATTCAGAGCCTTGTATTGAATATCAAATGTGATTTGGGTTTGTCGTGAATGGTGTCTTCACTAACACTGTTCTTGAACCCAGTTGAGAAAAGATTAAATCTTTTTATTCAGATTTAATGAAGTGTACCAATTAAATAATATTTAATTGGAATTGAATTGATATTGATTTTTGGGTTTATCGTGAACAGTGTTTTAAATAACACTTGTTCTTTAACCCGATAATTAATGGAATGTGATTTGGGTTTGTCGTGAATGGTGTCTTCACTAACACTGTTCTTGAACCCAGTTGAGAAAAGATTAAATCTTTTTATTTAGATTTAATGAAGTGTACCAATTAAATAATATTTAATTGGAATTGAATTGATATTGATTTTTGGGTTTATCGTGAACAGTGTTTTAAATAACACTTGTTCTTTAACCCGATAATTAATGGAATGTGATTTTGGGTTTATCGTGAACCGTGTTTTAAATGACACTGATTCTTTAACCCAGTCGAAGATTAAAACTAAGTGGAGTTTTAATGAATCTTTAATTAGATTGAAAAGATCGAGAATGGAGTATCACCAGTTTTGCTCCAGGCGATAGTTAAATCTTTAATTAGATTTGAACGTGAAATGGTAATTGAATTTACCGATAACACTGTGGTGTTAGATATGAAGTATTACCAGTTTTACTTCATGGGATGAATAGGTTGGGATTGGGAAATTAAAACAAATGATTACTTCGGTAAGGTTCGCTAATCCCGACTAGTTTGAATTGATATTCAAAAATGGATTAAAGAAGAAATTCAAGGAATTTATCTTTGATAAAATTAATGGGAATCTTTCCCTATGAATGTGAAATTTAGAAACTAACTGTCGGTTAGCCAAGCAGAATGGTTTTCTGGATATTGATCTGATGTTGGTTTCGGCCTTCGGGGTTAATATTTGGGAAATTATTCTCTTGATTAATTTACGGTTAGTGACTAATGAATTGGAATGAGGCGTATGTTGTGTTTGTGTAACACTTTTATAAAATATACGCGAGTTATTCGGGAAGACCGGGTTTATCCCATTCTGAATAACTGATACGACGATAAGTCGAAGATGAAGACGACGGTCGAAGACCGGAGGTCTTCACGTCGTTTGGGTAATTACTGATGATCTTGATTGGGCTGTACACCCAAGAAGATGGAAACAGTTAGTGATCGTCCAGACGTACTTGGAGATCGATGGATAGGCGGGGTACTAGGTGCCTCCGGTTTCGTTCAGACCCAGGACGGACTTGTAAATGGACTGTGTGTCTGACATCGGATTTCATTCTGTGTGACTGATATCGGTTGCATAGAATGGTTTGCCTGTGTGGCATGCTAAGATGCAAATGATCAAGGCTTCTGTTGAAAAGCAAAGTCTTGTGGTGATGATCAAAGCACGGCCTTTGTGGCGTAGCTTTGTGTAACGTTTACCTCGCGTGTTTCACACCCGGTATGAACCAAAAACGGGAGACGGACCTCAGGGAGGGCCTGCGTTTCCTCCTAGCTAGAAGTGGCGTCAGTGGTTTTACACGCCCTGACGAGTTTGACTTATGTGGTTGTTGCAGTTGCGAGGCGCCTCGGTTAGATCGGACGATCCGGGTCCGATGGAGTCATTCGTTGGCTCGCTTACGCCCCAAAGGGCGGCGAAACGTAGTGCTCAGGTATAATAATCCACGTCGGTGGACCGGCCCTGTCGCTCCAAGGCTTGCCTGCGCGCTTGCCTGAGACTCGGGCTAGGCAGTCTCGAATCGGTTGAGGACTATCTTTTGCCTCGGTTCATAGATGGAAATCCAATTTCCAAATACGTGACATTTGCGGTTTTATTTGTAAACCTATATATGGCGACATGATATATGGTACCCATGCCGCCTATGATTGATACTTATGATTTGAAGTCGTTTTATACACTATACACTTATAATAGTATCAAATGATTTGTTTTAAACGTATCAAGCATTCTTTGGCTGTTATAAGGGAAACCCCTATCCTCGGCTGCGTTGCATTGTGTGATGGGACCTGGGTCTTATAACAGCTTCATTTTTCTTTATTTAGCATTGCGCTGTTTGTTTATGCACTGGTATTCTTGGGAGGAAACCCGTTCCTTGTTATACGGC
This sequence comes from Allium sativum, assembly GCA_030737875.1. Lineage (NCBI taxonomy): Eukaryota > Viridiplantae > Streptophyta > Magnoliopsida > Asparagales > Amaryllidaceae > Allium > Allium sativum. The sequence goes on from CM060918.1 coordinate 593,412,268, forward strand.
GTGGTCCCTTGATTTACCTAACTTTGAAAATAAAGATAATAACTGTTTTAGTTCTCACACCAGTCTCATGACTGACCTGGAGTTTATTGTTTTAACCTAAACTCTGGGTGCCCTTATTTTGACACGGGCAGCTAGTAGTTTTGGTTTTGCAGATTTATATTCACAGGATCCTGGTTTACAGCTGGAATGATATCCGGAAAGCTTTGTATCCGTATATCTACTTCTAGTTGTGTATTGTATTATTTTTCCGCTGCTATGTATTTAAATGTAATTTAAATCTCTGATATTTCTGTGCAATATTCATTTATACTCTGTATATTCTTGTAATCTGATGCATTGTTGTAATATACAATGAAATGTTCTTCTGTATGCGTCCTGTTTTGTCCTGTTCTCACACGATAGGGCGTTTCGAACGGTCTGGGTCGGTTTAGCGACTGGTTCGGATCGAGCGAAATTCCTTGCCGTTACAGTTGGTATCAGAGCTTTGGTTTACAAAGCAGAGAACAAGGCACATTAGAACCATACGAAAGAATTCATCAGATATTGGATTAGTAATATCCAATGAGAATGACTCGTTAGAGATGGGATCAGTAGTATCCTAGGACGAGTGTGAAGAGGAGTGTTTTTGATAAGTAAAAGTGAAAACAAATTTTGTTTTGAAAATTTAAATCAATTATTCGTATTTGATTATTTATTTATATAGATGTGGACAATCCAGTATATATAGATTTTGCGTATACGTCTGATCCGCGTGTATTCGAAATTTTAATATACTGGGTAGATATAGAATCACACTCTAGTCGCCCGGGGATGATGCTGATAATTGTGATCACATTATCAGTATTTATATTCGAGTGACGAAAGTGAGATTTCTATATATTTCCTATTGACTGGTGTGAGAACCAAAATTAGATAGGGCCTATTGTTGTGATTTGGCATCAAGAATCTGATTTTTGACTATACATCAAAGTTATGCATTTGAAAAGCTAATCAACTAATTGATTGATGTTTGTGTTGTTTGTTTAATTGTTTGATAATTTTGAACCATCATGCCTAACTGAACCAAATATTGAATTGTATTGAAAATTGGTCGCATTTGCTTGCATACATATACTTACATTGAACAGGTCATAGCAAGGAGGCTAGAGCAGAGAATAAAATTTGTTTGCCCGACAAATAGGTACATGTTTACTACATAATTTCCTGTTTTGTTTGGGTGATGATGATTTTGTGAGCCTATTGGCTAGCCGCTTGGCTTTTTCTTTTTCTTTTTGAGATCTGAAGGACCGGGGAAGCTATTTGAAATTCCCCGATGCTCCCGGTGCAGGGGAGGTTATGGCGAAATTTTTCAAAAATTTAGGGTGTTAGCCAAATTTTTGAAATTTTGAAAATTCTCAGAAACTAAAGAGTTAGAGAATGGAAGCCTGATCGATCGTAGAGTTGATTAATCAAACCACTTTCGACTTTGTTCCTTTTCGGGGACGAAAAGTTTTAAGTGGGGGAGATTGTAACAACCCGTAAAATGCGAGCCAGTTTGAAATTTTTATTTTGGCAATTTTAGCGAATTTTGATTATTTAAAATAGATTATTTTAAATAATATCGACGTATTATAAAAGGAAATGAAAATGGCGCGGTAGTTCGAAAATTCGATTTCTAATTTCAAATGAATATACAGAATTCAATATAAGTCAGAATTGAACGAAACAAGAAATATTTGAATCTGTATAACTATATCTTTGTAACGAAGTTAGCAAACTGAGATTTCATCTTAGGAATGATAAGATACGTCCAGTTTAAAATTAGAAATAGTCGTTGTGGAATTTATATATATTTTTATATATATAAGGCCCTTAAAAATGGACATTTTGCAAACGACCTCGGATTTCGACGAAACCAGTTTTGTTGGGTCCGTGATGTAAAGTTATTGCTAGGTTTCAAATTTCATAATTTTTCGAATCAATATGTGAGCGTGGCAAAGGAAAACGCGTTTGACCAGTTTCAGTTGATTTTAATCGACTGGAAATTGGCCATTTTTCTAACGGTCTCAGAATTCGACGAAACTAGTTTTGTTAGGACCGTATCGTCAATACGAAGCTAGAAAATATTTTTCTGGAATTTTTCTAGTTAGTATGTGACCCCGGTAATTTGAAATGTACGTTTAAAATTCAATATAGTGATTTAAATGTAAATTTAACGAAAACTGATTGTAACAGCCAAATCAGCTTACGATACATGTCCCATTGTGTTCGGAATGGGGGTAAAACGCTATGGACGACAGGAGGTGGGCCTCGTTTAGAGGTCGTTTGTGAAAGTCAACCTTTTTCAATTAAAAAATAAATAAATAAATTAAATAATATAAATTTTATAAACCCCCCCTTTCTTTTCTTCCCCGACAGTCATTTCTAAAAATTAAAAAAAAAAAAAAAGGGAGAAAGGGCATCGACGGAACCCTAGCAGCGCCCGCCACCCCTTCCGCCGCCATCGTCTTCCCTCCGATCCCCCCCTCCTTTCGGAAACCGACGCGCCTGGGACCATCGAACCCGCACCCCTTTCCAGCCACCCTCCTCCTCCACGCGAGCCTCCCACCTGAAACCCCGACCCCCTAACCCCGAGCACCCCCTCGCAGCAGCCCTCCGCCGTTCTTCCTTCCTCCTCCTCAGGTGCCGACGCAAGCGACATCAGCCCCCCCCCCCCCCCGCCGTAAGTAAAACTGATCTTATTCTTTTTATTATTTTACTTCAAAACTGATTTTGTTAAAAAAGAAGAAAAACTGATTTTTAACAGATTTAGAAACTGATTTTTTTTTTTTAAACTTTAGAAGTAAAAACTGATTTTTTTAAAAGAAAAATAAAAACAGAATCTTTAAAAGAATTTTTAAAAACTGGATTTTTTTAAAAGAATTTTGAAAACTGATTTGTTTTAAGTAAAATAAAAACTGATTTTTAAGATGATTTAAAAAATGATTTATAAACTAAAAGGAGATTAGGAAGTCGAAATAAAAATAGAATTTTTATATATTGAACTTCGATAGAAAAATAGAATTTTTATATATTGAACTTCGATAGAAAAATAGAATTTTTATATATTGAACTTCGATAGAAATAAAGAATTTTTATATATTGAACTTCGATAGAAAAATAGAATTTTTATATATTGAACTTCGATAGAAAAATAGAATTTTTATATATTGAACTTCGATAGAAAAATAGAATTTTTATATATTGAACTTCGAAAGAAAAATAGAATTTTTATATATTGAACTTCGATAGAAAAATAGAATTTTTATATATTGAACTTCGATAGAAAAATAGAATTTTTATATATTGAACTTTGAAATAAAAATTCGATTTTTATATATGGAACTTTGAAATAAAAATTCGATTTTTATATATTGAATAGCGAAGTAAAAATGTGATTTTTACGTATGTAGTGAAAGCAGCAACGAAGGTGACAAAAAGGCGAAACGACGAAGACTTCTGCCAATGAAGAGCCGTGGAGCTAGGATAGCTATCGGTGAGAATTTCTCACCTTTCAATTTAATTTTTCTAGTTATATATATATATATATATATATACTAGGATGCAGACGGTGCTTATTAGAAGCACCCGACACCCGTCCACAGACCATGGACTTGTTTGTTTAGTTGAATGTTGGGTGATTGATTTATTCGTATGGTTGAATTGGAAATTGATTGAAATTGATTTGTGAATGGCGTGGGCCTTCACTAGACCGGGGATAAGGCTAGGCCTTGTCCCGTTTCTAGTATCGTGCCGTTATGCCGCCGAAATTTTCTAAAAATATGTTAGAAAAATAAAAATACCATTTTATTTAAAGAATGAACTGAATAGAAATTCATATGTTGGGATAAAATGTTTTATCGTTAAAAATATAATTTTTAACGTGAAGTGAATAAAATAAAATATTCATTTATAAACCGGACGGTTTGTTTCTGTACACCCATTTGAATGACATTGATTGGAACGATAAATTTTACACATCGCCCAACTGCACAAATAAAATATGTGTTTGATTGATTGAAACCCCACACGGGTGTTAGGATGAAATTTGAAGTTCACTCATCCTGATTGATTAAATGTGTCGATCGATTGATTGACAGGCTGTTATAAGCGTTGAATATCTATATTTGATGCTTATACAGTGTAGTGCACTTTGGTTGATGGTTGATTATTTTTCAATGCTATGATATACATGTGTTGTATGAAAATCCATATAATTAACGTTATATGGTGATTGATTGGGCCTCATTCCAATTTGAAAAATAAAGAATAATATAAAATAAAAGTTCATGTGTTGACAGTACTCATTCATTGAGATTGGTCATGTGTTGAACGAAATATTTTAGTAATAAAATTTACACTTTTATCGATATAAAATAAAAGTTCATGTGTTGACAGTACTCATTCATTGAGATTGGTCATGTGTTGAACGAAATATTTTGATAATAACAACTATTTTGAAAAAGAAATATTTGAAATAGAATATTTGAAAATAGAAATTTATGAAGCCGTGTTGATTAGATTGACGCCATTTTGACGTGAACGATATTTATATCGATTTTAAACGATTTCGAAATGAATTGAATTGAAAGCGATTTCGAAATGAAATGAATTGAAAGAGATTTCGAAATGAATTGAATTGAAAACGATTTCGAAATGAATTGAATTGAAAACGATTTCGAAATGAATTGAATTGAAAACGATTTCGAAATGAAATGAATTGAAAACGATTTCGAAATGAAATGAATTGAAAGCGATTTCGAAATGAATTGAATTGAAAACGATTTCGAAATGAATTGAATTGAAAACGATTTCGAAATGAATTGAATTGAAAACGATTTCGAAATGAATTGAATTGAAAACGATTTCGAAATGAATTGAATTGAAAACGAATTCGAATTGAATTGAAAACAAATTGAAATGAATTCAAATTGAATTGAAATTTGAATTGAATAGAAATGAATTTTGAAACGAATTTATAAAGAAGAATTCAATTTTGCTTTGAATTGAAATGGAAGTTGAAATAGCTTTTGAAACGATTTTAAAACTATTTATATAATTCGTTTTAAGTAGAAATCGACGAAATATATATTATATATATTATATATATAATATAATGGCCTGAATAGAACGCGCCGCGCCGCGGCAGTTCGCGAATTTCGACCATTTATTTCAAACGGACATTGCGGGAGATCCGACCGTCGGATTCTCCTAAAACCGGAACCGTTGGGTTCGTATCGAAAAGAGATTTCTAACGAATATTAGAAATTTGAAATCTAACGGTTGGATTTGGAATTATGTCCAAATCAAATTCGAAAAAGGTCGCTGTAAGTGCAGTTCGATGGCCGTTGATGGAAATCGACTGTACGGGCCTTGATAAAATTATTAAAAATAGTAATAATTTGTGTAAAATCATAAGAAATGATTTGGGAAGAATTGGGATGAAAAACTCCATATTTGAAAAGATAAAAATAGATTTTTATCGAATTGAACTAGTTTTGAACTAGAATTATAATTCTATTTATTTTTAAATAAATAAATTGAATTCAAAAAGGGTTTTAAAAATAACCAAAATTTCCAATGATTGCATTGGAATGGATTTGAATCGAAATTGTCTTCGGAATATTTCGATGTTGGATTTCGTGACTATACAGGTGTTGTTATGGAAATTTGAAAGATATATATTTATATCGTTATTTCCAATACGACGTTTGTTAGTCGTAGAATTTGATATTGAATATAAGCCGATATATTTTCTATTCAGAGCCTTGTATTGAATATCAAATGTGATTTGGGTTTGTCGTGAATGGTGTCTTCACTAACACTGTTCTTGAACCTAGTTAAGAAAAGATTAAATCTTTTTATTCAGATTTAATGAAGTGTACCAATTAAATAATATTTAATTGGAATTGAATTGATATTGATTTTTGGGTTTATCGTGAACAGTGTTTTAAATAACACTTGTTCTTTAACCCGATAATTAATGGAATGTGATTTGGGTTTGTCGTGAATGGTGTCTTCACTAACACTGTTCTTGAACCCAGTTGAGAAAAGATTAAATCTTTTTATTTAGATTTAATGAAGTGTACCAATTAAATAATATTTAATTGGAATTGAATTGATATTGATTTTTGGGTTTATCGTGAACAGTGTTTTAAATAACACTTGTTCTTTAACCCGATAATTAATGGAATGTGATTTTGGGTTTATCGTGAACCGTGTTTTAAATGACACTGATTCTTTAACCCAGTCGAAGATTAAAACTAAGTGGAGTTTTAATGAATCTTTAATTAGATTGAAAAGATCGAGAATGGAGTATCACCAGTTTTGCTCCAGGCGATAGTTAAATCTTTAATTAGATTTGAACGTGAAATGGTAATTGAATTTACCGATAACACTGTGGTGTTAGATATGAAGTATTACCAGTTTTACTTCATGGGATGAATAGGTTGGGATTGGGAAATTAAAACAAATGATTACTTCGGTAAGGTTCGCTAATCCCGACTAGTTTGAATTGATATTCAAAAATGGATTAAAGAAGAAATTCAAGGAATTTATCTTTGATAAAATTAATGGGAATCTTTCCCTATGAATGTGAAATTTAGAAACTAACTGTCGGTTAGCCAAGCAGAATGGTTTTCTGGATATTGATCTGATGTTGGTTTCGGCCTTCGGGGTTAATATTTGGGAAATTATTCTCTTGATTAATTTACGGTTAGTGACTAATGAATTGGAATGAGGCGTATGTTGTGTTTGTATAACACTTTTATAAAATATACGCGAGTTATTCGGGAAGACCGGGTTTATCCCATTCTGAATAACTGATACGACGATAAGTCGAAGATGAAGACGACGGTCGAAGACCGGAGGTCTTCACGTCGTTTGGGTAATTACTGATGATCTTGATTGGGCTGTACACCCAAGAAGATGGAAACAGTTAGTGATCGTCCAGACGTACTTGGAGATCGATGGATAGGCGGGGTACTAGGTGCCTCCGGTTTCGTTCAGACCCAGGACGGACTTGTAAATGGACTGTGTGTCTGACATCGGATTTCATTCTGTGTGACTGATATCGGTTGCATAGAATGGTTTGCCTGTGTGGCATGCTAAGATGCAAATGATCAAGGCTTCTGTTGAAAAGCAAAGTCTTGTGGTGATGATCAAAGCACGGCCTTTGTGGCGTAGCTTTGTGTAACGTTTACCTCGCGTGTTTCACACCCGGTATGAACCAAAAACGGGAGACGGACCTCAGGGAGGGCCTGCGTTTCCTCCTAGCTAGAAGTGGCGTCAGTGGTTTTACACGCCCTGACGAGTTTGACTTATGTGGTTGTTGCTGTTGCGAGGCGCCTCGGTTAGATCGGACGATCCGGGTCCGATGGAGTCATTCGTTGGCTCGCTTACGCCCCAAAGGGCGGCGAAACGTAGTGCTCAGGTATAATAATCCACGTCGGTGGACCGGCCCTGTCGCTCCAAGGCTTGCCTGCGCGCTTGCCTGAGACTCGGGCTAGGCTGTCTCGAATCGGTTGAGGACTATCTTTTGCCTCGGTTCATAGATGGAAATCCAATTTCCAAATACGTGACATTTGCGGTTTTATTTGTAAACCTATATATGGCGACATGATATATGGTACCCATGCCGCCTATGATTGATACTTATGATTTGAAGTCGTTTTATACACTATACACTTATAATAGTATCAAATGATTTGTTTTAAACGTATCAAGCATTCTTTGCTGTTATAAGGGAAAACCCTATCCTCGGCTGCGTTGCATTGTGTGATGGGACCTGGGTCTTATAACAGCTTCATTTTTCTTTATTTAGCATTGCGCTGTTTGTTTATGCACTGGTATTCTTGGGAGGAAACCCGTTCCGTGTTATACGGCGTGGTCCCTTGATTTACCTAACTTTGAAAATAAAGATAATAACTGTTTTAGTTCTCACACCAGTCTCATGACTGACCTGGAGTTTATTGTTTTAACCTAAACTCTGGGTGCCCTTATTTTGACACGGGCAGCTAGTAGTTTTGGTTTTGCAGATTTATATTCACAGGATCCTGGTTTACAGCTGGAATGATATCCGGAAAGCTTTGTATCCGTATATCTACTTCTAGTTGTGTATTGTATTATTTTTTCGCTGCTATGTATTTAAATGTAATTTAAATCTCTGATATTTCTGTGTAATATTCATTTATACTCTGTATATTCTTGTAATCTGATGCATTGTTGTAATATACAATGAAATGTTCTTCTGTATGCGTCCTGTTTTGTCCTGTTCTCACACGATAGGGCGTTTTGAACGGTCTGGGTCGGTTTAGCGACTGGTTCGGATCGAGCGAAATTCCTTGCCGTCACAAATTACCTATATTAGAAGGCCCAAATAAGAGAACAACTAATTATCCTATTACACTAATTCCAATCGCATTTTCTCCCGTACGATCGAACGACAAGTCCGAAAATTCTCAAAATTGGAATCCTACAACAATTCGCCGTTCCGGATCCAATGGCGCCAGTTTCGCCGAATTCCGAGACAGTCGCCAAAACAGTTAAATTCTACAGTTAATTGATTAATAAAATATTCAATTATTCGATTAACTGTTTAAATCCAATTTAAATATTAATAAAATTTCATTTAAATCAATTTATAACTTAAATAAAATTTGTAAATCAATTCTACACATTTTATGCTCCCGAATCAATGTATTTATCCATTTAAATTTATATTTCAATTATTATTGAACAACCTAGAATTTCACCATTTATAAATTGAATTTTCATTTGACCAAAACATTGAAAATACATTAGTTATAAAATATTAAATTTCAAGTTACAACATTTTAAAATAACCAAATTCTGAACTTATTTATTCTAAATTTAATCAAATTATTATTATTATAATTGATAAAATTTGATTTTTCCCAATATTATTCCAATTTATCTAATTGAAATTGAAATTTTAAATATACGAAAAATATGGGATGTTACATTCTCCCCCACTTAAAAACTTTTCGTCCTCGAAAAGAGAACGAAACGATATTAACAATTCAAATTTTTAAATCCATATTAATAAAATAGTATTTGCCAAAATAAGTTATAATCGTAAAAATCATAAATTTTCTAACTTCCGAAATCACGGAAAAATTTCGGCAGCATCTCCTTTGTACAGAGAGCCCCGGGAAAACTCACGATACGTATATCAACCCAAACATACATCTCATCATCGATGAGGCATCCCTGAACCAGGGGAAAACACAAAACAAAACCATCAAACCAACACATGTTCAAATACGTACCTTTTTGGCGTTTATATGCAATTTCATTTACCTTAGCATTTTAGTTTTTGAGCGCAAGCGAGCTCCGAGCATAACACCATCTCTTGCACCTACTAAAACACTCAAATATACGTAAGAATCAAACATACAACAATACATAGCAAATATGTATAGCTTACACAACATACACAAAACAATTCAACCACAAAACCATGATTTTTATAACAGGCCAGCGAAGAAATCATCCATTATCACACCTTTAAAGTTGGAATTTGAATGAAGCACCCTAGGTAAAAGCTGTAGTTTTAGTTTCAGGCTTTCCGGATTGTCCGGACTCGTCGAATTCGGATAAGTCGTTCAAAAGTTATAACTATTTTAGTAAAGGCGAACACTTCAGCCCGCACACTGAAAATGCAGATCTGAAATGTTTTACCCAGTTTTTAACCCTTTAAACAGCAAAATTTCACCCAGAAAATTAAGAAAAGTTTTTAGTACAGACCCTGGGCTTTCCGAATTGTACTCGCACATCAAAATCCGACGTTCTGTTAGAGAGTTATGGCCAAAACAATATAGGTATACACTTCAGATTTTTATTTTCTGCGCATACCACTTCGACTAGTTCTTGCATTTCAGCTTAGTAAACAAAGGAATTCGATATGGCTTTATAAACGAAAGTTTTATCTCGGTTTCTAAGGTTTCCGAAAAGTCCGGAATCGTCAGATTCCGATCATCCCATCAAAAGTTGTGGTCACTTTAGCTTCAGCTTATCGACTATTTCAGATTTACATAAACATTGGATTATTTCTATTCGAAATTTCAACATTTTCGATTTCAATATTTTTGAAAATCCTTAACATTTAACTTTATTATCGCTTCATTATTCAAGAATTGGATCCATATTCAATTTCTTACTTTATTTCGATATTTCTTCTATTCAATTTCCGGTTTCACTTCAAGTGTTATATTCCGATTTGAACTTGAATTCACCTAAAAATTTCTAACGAAATTGATTACACTAGACCTTTAACTCCTTAGCATGAATCCATTTGCCAACTCATTTGCATCAGTTTCCATTACCAAGGGTTTCATTTCAAAAGGGGATTTTAAAATTCACCTTCATGTCTATTTAGTTCAACCAAAATTTTCCTTTAAATGTGGATTCGTTTGAGCTGGGGTTATCACTTGACCACTAAATGTGGTTATCACTTATTGATGCCATGATTTACCCCTAAGCTATTCGTATAAATCAAATTATTCCAACCCAGATTAAATTCTATTCTTATATCTCATTTCAATATTTCAAATTCTCAAATTAGAATTCGTTTTACTTCATTATCTTATTCCAAATAAGCCAAATTATATATTTACTTTACATTCTCTTGTTTTGGCCTTTCCCCTCATTCATTTAACCCTCCCCTTATTTTCTTAGTCCATTTCATTCCAAATTGAACCTTATTCTATTTACAGAATATATTTATTCACTCACAAATCATGGTTTGAATTAAGGACTCAAGTTTATACTTAGATTTATATCCGATATATTGTTCAAATGAGATTTTACCCCATTTAGATTTCCTATGCCTTGATTTCACATATATACTAATTTAACAAAATTTTCCTTTATTTATATTTATTGGCAATTCACGTTTTTATTAACTAATCAATTTTTTTTCCCACTTCTTCTCGACTACCTCACTTATTTATTAATTGGCCAAGGCATAGGCTATTGCCAATTTACTAACACAACAAACTTATTCCAATTTATTTTAGTCGAATTCAATTAAATTTGGTTTTACTTAACTTTGGTTTCCTCCAACACTCTTACTGACCAACTTAATATTTAATTCTATTTCACGGTTTCAAAGTCCAATATCAATGGCTCGAGTAACTTAAGTTCTTAAGTTAATGTCAATAGTTAAGGTGATTTCAAAGTATAAAAAAAAAATTTCAAATGAATCGAGTTATTTTAGATTTTTTTCTAACACTTCCATCAATCAAACATATAATTTCTTTAACTTGTTATCGTCCATGCTTAAGCATTTCAACGGCCACATCTTTTCTTATAATACTTAAGTTCGTTACATGATTTCATTCGAGTTAATTTAGCATCCAATCAATAGTATTAGTTAAGATGAACCTAAATACCTTGATTCCGGGTTTAAACCAAGTTTAAAATAATCTAAGTACTTATACTATTTTATAGAAAAACATATCATATAATATTACATCTGAATCCCTAAATTAACAAAGAATATAGATTTTTTTTCGATTCTAGTTTAATTTAAACCCAATCTTAACAACATATACTAATACCCTTATACAAAACCTATACTATTTTATAAACCATACCATAAGAATTTTAAACCCAAAACTTTAATTTAAGGAAGAATATACAGATTTCAATTATTGTTAAATATTAAACTCAGTTTTAATATCATATACCTATACTCTTATACGTACTTATACTATAGGAATTTAAATCCAAAAATCCTTCAAACTAGTTATGAAAATACGGGTGGTCTCCCCCACTTAAACGTTTCAGAATAAACGTCGATAATGCGTGCACTCATTACCGACATCGTTTCTAAGGTCAAGAAGGGATTATACCCACTTCGAAAAATCTTTAAAACTATTTCTTTTCGATCATACTTTATTATACGATATTATTTCAAAATTCGACAAAACGATTTTCAAAAGTACCCAGGATCGGGTTTCAAGGTCATTTCTATTTTAATCACAAACTTTTCTCATCCAATTATACTTAAAGGTATCATTTCATTTTCATATGTTTTCTTAGACCATTCAAATTCCTTATTAAATTTATTATCGAATCAACCGTAATAAGTATAAATTTAATATTACCACCTACTAAAACAAATACATATATACTTGAACTAAATATATATATATATTCAACATATTATGATCGAAAACCATATCATATCGATCATTCTGTTCGATTATTTAGGAATTCCTATCGATTATATGGCGTCCCATATATCGACCAAAACCCATAAATATTCAACAGAACAAATCAACACAAGATAAAACCAATTTATATCAAAATACAAGTATGCTCTCTCATATCACTTAAACTCATTCTAGGGCGTTTCTAACCCCATCTTTAATGAGTTAATTCCCAAACAGAGCCGAGGTTATCGCTAACCATCGCTCTGATACCAACTGTAACGACCCATATTTTTGACCGTTTAAAATCGACAATAAGCCACACATGTCGACCCAAACAAATCGCAAATGCAGGTAGTTATTGGGAATGAAGAAAAAGAAAGAAGAAGAGAAAGACAATAACAGAATCTCACAGCGGAAGGACAACATATAATAAACAAATAGCAGTTAAAAGCAGTTGAAATGTATACTGATTATAACATTTCATGATTATCAGAGTTACATATACATTCGGATGTACATAATAAGCAGCGGAAATAAATGCAGCGGACAATTATATATAGTATATATATGCCAAATCTTCGTCTTCGTGCTCCAAAGGAAAATCTTTGCTAACTGCAACATCTGCTGACCCGAGCGTATTGCATAAAAAAAACACAACAAACACTCGGATCAGCACTAAATCATTCTCATATTAGTCAAATTAAAATATGAAATAACATCAGTGTCATGGGTGCAGTAACTCAAGAGATGTTACGGGATTTTTCCATCTCTCGAGGATCCGTTAAACTGATATCTATATAATAATACGCTATTATTATAATGTCTATTCAGTAAAGTATAAATACTGAAAATAGCGTAAGCGGGATTACCATATTACCCTTACGCCGTTTACAGGCACCAACAGTCTATACAGTACCGTAAATTCACCGTACTGGTGTTATCAGAGGGCACTCCATAGAAGGCAATGCTAAATCAAAATCGTATGGGGCTCGATAAGGATATATATGACAAGGCACTCGAGGCAATGCCCAGGGTAGGATTCTACCAATTGCACTCCCGGACCGGTGGTAACGCATAGCAGCCACTACCGCCCACCTCGGAACACACTCCCAAAGTCAAAATGGGCCCAAATCATCATTATCATCATAGTCATAGAAATAGTATCGAAGGAGTGAGTCCGATCAAAGGTGCTACCTCAGTTAGTCACGGTATAGCTCCTGTTTTAGTCATTTCAATTCTGACCCGAAGGTCAGGGCTATTTCGTCATCGATCATCTTCTTCGATTCAATAATCGCCTCCAAGTCATCATACTCATTCTGGATAGGTCATAACGTTCACAGTTGTCAAAGTGGTATCGACACTGACAGAGAGTATGCCTTATGTCGACTCCGGTCTCTTTAACAACCAACGCTTACATCTTTTCACATCGGTTGGTTCTTTTACATTTCAAAGGTTCGCTTTTATCTCAAAATATCATATTTTGTTTCGAATCCATTTTATATTCAAAAGAATAAAAATTTCATATCAACATATCACAATCATACCCAAAACCGATTTTATTCTAAACTAGAATATATTTCATATCCTTATATTATAATCATATAATATTTCATAATCGACTTATATTCAAACAGAATATATTTTACCTCAAAGGTTGTACTTATCTCAAATCGATTTGAATTCTAAATCCGTTTATATCCAAAAGAGTATAAATCTCCATAATCCTCATTCATATCATTTATGAAATCCGTTATATTCAAATAAAATTTTCAATTTCATTTCATATAAAATTGGTTAACGTCGATTCCATATTTGAATACTTTATTTTGACTCCATCTCGAACTGGGGTTTTAAATCCAGCATTTTCCATTCAGAAGAAAATTTACGATCATTGACAAATTTGAAAACAGATGCTCAAAAAAAATCTTTATATAAAGTATACGTATAGAAATAATGGTTAAAACAAAATAAGATAATTTAAATCATTATGAATATATATATAATAAAAATTTCTAATTAGTTTTTAAATAATATATATAAAAAATAATTAAGCTAGAATAAATAGTCTATAAGTAAAAGTTAAATGATAGATTTAAGGAAAGAATAACTTATTTGAAACATTTTAAATACATATATATAATAAATTCTTAAATCAAATTTCTTCTTTCTTCCAAACTTCAAATACTTGAACCCACACTCCAGTCTCAATGGAGTTATAAAATTCAATATCTTGTTTCAAACGCCATTCAACCCAAATCTTCGATTTAGGGAAATTCAACCCATATTCCTCGATCCTCTCTTCTTTTCAAATTTAAATTCAAATAAAAATATTTCATTCAAATCCAACCTAAATTTGAAAGTTTCAGATTTTATCCAAACCTCATTTTAAGAATTCCACTTCCTTTGGAAACAATTTCTTAGCTACTCAGATAACACTTGCGATCCAGGTCCTTTACAGGAACAGGTTTATCGAGTATCGGTTCATTTCTTTAACTGAAATTTCTATCAAATAAAATCCCAATATATTTGAAAATCATTTAACCAACCGATGTCTGTATAGAATTTCCTATCCAATGGCCAAGTGATTAATTTCTAATTTCTTGATATTTCAGGGATGGATCTATCATTTCAATCCAAATCAGGGTCACAGAGGTTTATCATTTCACTCTGTGTTCTTAATTTATTTTATCGATAAATCCCGGGTTCATTAGATGCCCGTAACATCAAGGGTAAATGGGATTTATCGTCACAATCACATGCCATACAATATACTGAAATAAGGAGCATTAAAATGTCACTATAAATTCAGTTATAAAATTTCAACCAACATCCATCACAACAATTCCATTCAACTGATCAGCATTACACTGTTTCAGGATTTCTGCAAGGGTTCAAATTTTAAATTAGAAAATTAAATTAAATTAAATAACTAATCATTACCTAAATTGCATGTTAACACACTTGCATGTCAAATTTAAACAACACATCAACAATCCAGCACAACCATGCAACCAAACTTATTTCATAATTTAATTCAATAAATATGGGAATAATTCAGTATTTCGTGAGTGGAAAAATCACTCACCTTTGGGTCCTTAGTGGATCGGACGTCCAAAAGAAGCCCAAATTTTGACAGTCACCAAACATAGCTAAACTAGCGTCAAAACGTCTGCAATTCCGCCACGATCCCAACGCAACAAACCGCGTCCAAATCCGAGTTAAAACGAGAAAGTTATCAATGTTTTACTCTTTGAAATTTAAAATATATAAATTAATTAAACAATTTCTCTCACCCACTAACACCCGACACGTCAGCTCCCTCCTCCCGCTCCTTCTTCCTTCTGCTACAGTAAATGACGAAAATAACCCATAAAATGCCAACTTTGACCACCATTTGTCGTCGACTCCGGCCACCGGACGCCTCAAGACCACCACCAAACTGAAGCACACCGAAAACCGCACCTTTTCCACCCACCGCCGTCACCTCCGGTGGTCCCCACCGTTGCTGCCGATTCCATGAACATAATGCATTTTAAACCCTAAACCTCGATTTCCCGGCAACCTCCTCAACTATAAAACGAGCGAGCACCTCCTTTGGACTCGTATGGATGTTCTCTTCAATACCCAGATCCCCGAATTTGCGATTAAGTCCCGAATCAAAAACCCCCAAATTTAGCTTTAGGGTTTCGATTTCCAGAACTTTGACCGAGATTTTCTGGTAACTCGGTGCACTGCATGTCGAAACGAATTGTAGATCTGGATTCTACTCGTCGAGAGCTTCGATCTGATATATAATAGTATAGGTTTTGGAGAGATTTTATTTTTAGCTTGTATTTTATTTTCTAGGTTTTTGAAAAATCATTTTCTGCCATTAAAAGAATTTTCTTGGAGGAGGAAAGTAACGTATGGTTAAAATGAGCTGATGAGGGAGATATGGAATTTTAATTACCTATATTAGAAGGCCCAAATAAGAGAACAACTAATTATCCTATTACACTAATTCCAATTGCATTTTCTCCCGTACGATTGAACGACAAGTCCGAAAATTCTCAAAATTGGAATCCTACAACAATTCGCCGTTCCGGATCCAATGGCGCCAGTTTCGTCGAATTCCGAGACAGTCGCCAAAACAGTTAAATTCTACAGTTAATTGATTAAAAAAATATTCAATTATTCGATTAACTGTTTAAATCCAATTTAAATATTAATAAAATTTCATTTAAATCAATTTATAACTTAAATAAAATTTATAAATCAATTCTACACATTTTATGCTCCCGAATCAATGTATTTATCCATTTAAATTTATATTTCAATTATTATTGAACAACCTAGAATTTCACCATTTATAAATTGAATTTTCATTTGACCAAAACACTGAAAATACATTAGTTATAAAATATTAAATTTCAAGTTACAACATTTTAAAATAACCAAATTCTGAACTTATTTATTCTAAATTTAATCAAATTATTATTATTATAATTGATAAAATTTGATTTTTCCCAATATTATTCCAATTTATCTATTTGAAATTGAAATTTTAAATATACGAAAAATATGGGATGTTACAGATCAACAAATATAGCACATAATACAATTTCAGACACAATCCAATTACAAGTCTGTTCTGGGTCTAAATGAAACTAGAGGCACCTTATTCCTTGTCCCATATGCCCAACATAGGAGAGAGGCCCTTGCATATCCGAACAAACAACAAGTACGTTCAGACAACTACCACTATAACTCTTTCAAGGTAGCAACTCCAATCAAAGGCTTTAGTATAAATCCATTCAATGTGAAGATTGTCAGACTTGCACCATCTTCAATCTCTTCGACTTTTAATCCTCGTAACAGTTATTCAGAATGGGTTAACCCTGGTCTTTCTGAATAACTTGTGTATCTTGTAATCAAGTGATATATAAACACATCATACACCTCACTCCAATCCAAAATATTCTTTTATTAAAATATTCATATCCCTTGGGAAAGGTTACTATTAATTTTATCAAAGTCAAATTCTTTTAAACTTACCGTTTAATCTTCCTTTAAAAACGATTGTAAAAGATTTTATTTTGTCTTTTAACAATTCTAAACCAAATTAAGGTTTATAAAACTGGCCGGGATTATCGAGCCTTACCGAAGTAATCCTTTATTGTTATTTCTAATCCCAACCTATTCATCCCATAGAGCAAAACTGTGACGGCAAGGAATTTCGCTCGATCCGAATCAGTCGCTAAACCGACCCAGACCGTTCGAAACGCCCTATCGTTTGAGAACACGACAAAACAGAACGCATACAAAAGAACGTTTCATTGTATATTCCAACAATGCATCAGATTACAAGAATATACAGAGTATAAATGAATATTACACAGAAAAATCAGAGATTTAAATTACATTTAAATACATCGCAGCGGAAAATAATACAATACACAACTAGAAGTAGATATACGGATACAAAGCTTTCCGGATATCGTTCCAGCCGTAAACCAGGATCCTGTGAATATAAATCTGCAAAACCAAAACTACTAGCTGCCCGTGTCAAAATAAGGGCACCCAGAGTTTAGGTCAAAATAATAAACTCCAGGTCAGTCATGGGACTGGTGTGAGAACTAAAACGGTTATTAATCTTTATCTTAAATCATTAGGTAAATCAAGGGACCACGCCGTATAACACGGAACGGGTTTCCTCCCAAGAATACCAGTGCATAAAACAAACAGCGCAATGCTAAATAAAGAAAAATGAAGCTGTTATAAGACCCAGGTCCCATCACACAATGCAACGCAGCCGAGGATAGGGTTTTCCCTTATAACAGCCAAAGAATGCTTGATACGTTTAAAACAAATCATTTGATACTATAATGAGTGCATAGTGTATAAAACAACTTCAATCATAAATATCAATCATAGGCGGCATGAATGGCCCATAACACTATGTCGCCATATATAAGTTTACAATCAAAATCGCAAAGTCACGTATTTGGAAATTGGATTTCCATCTATGAACCGAGGCAAAAGATAGTCCTCAACCGATTCGAGACTGCCTAGCCCGAGCCTCAGGACCCAGACTCAGGTGGGCCCTAGGAGCGACAGGGCCGGTCCACCGATGTGGATTAAAATGCCTGAACACTGCGTTTCCCCGCCCTTTGGGGCGTAAATGAGCCAACGAATGACTCCATCGGACCCGGATCGTCCGATCAAACCGAGGCGCCTCGCAACAGCAACAACCACACAGGTGAAAAGTATATAAATGTCAGGGCTGGAAGGTCACTGACACCACCCTAGCTAGGAAGAAACGCATGCCCTCCCTGAGGTCCTTCCTCCCGTTTTTGGTTCACAACCAGGGTGCGAAACTCGAGAAGTAAACGTTACACAAAGCTACGCCACAAAGGCCGTGCTTTGATCATCACCACAAGACCTTGCTTTTCAACAGAAGCCTCGATCAATTGCCACTTAGGCATGCCACACAGGCAATTCATTCCATGCGTTTGATATCCATCAATATATAACCCCTGAGCTCGTACGTCTCAGAGAAGGGCGTTAAGCAAGAGAATAAATTCTCCGCCGCCAAACAGATATATATTTAATAGAGATCAATCACACGGACTAAAACCCAATGTCAGACACACAGTCCATTTACAAGTCCGTCCTGGGTCTGAACGAAACCGGAGGCACCTAGTACCCCGCATATCCATCGATCTCCAAGTACGTCTGGACGATCGCTAACTGTTTCCATCTTCTTGGGTGTACAGCCCAATCAAGATCATCAGTAATCACCCAAACGACGTGAAGACTTCCGGTCTTCGACCACCGTCTTCATCTTCGACACCACGTCGAATCAGTTATTCAGAATGGGATAAACCCGGTCTTTCTGAATAACTCGCGTATATATTATAAAAGTGTTACACAAACACAACATACGCCTCATTCCAATTCAGAATTTTCTTTTATCCAAATATTCCTATACTTTGGGAAAAGTTCCCATTAATTTTATCCAAGATAAATTCTTTAAATTTATTCTTTAATCTCCTTTGAATATCAATTCAAACTAGTCGGGATTAGCGAACCACACCGAAGTAATCATTTATTTTATTTCCCAATCCCAACCTATTCATCCCATGAAGTACAACTGGTAATACTTCATATCTAACACCACAGTGTTATCGGTAAATTCAATTACCATCTCACGTTTAAATCTAATTAAAGATTTAACTATCGCCTGGAGTAAAACTGGTGATACTCCATTCTCGATCTTTTCAATCTAATTAAAGATTCATTAAAACTCCACTTAGTTTTAATCGTTAACTGGGTTAAAGAATCCGTGTTATTTAAAACACGGTTCACGATAAACCCAAGGTCACATTCCATTAATTTTCGGGTTAAAGAACGAGTGTTATTTAAAACACTGTTCACGATAAACCCAAAATCACATTCCATTAATTTTCGGGTTAAAGAACGAGTGTTATTTAAAACACTGTTCACGATAAACCCAAAAATCAATATCAATTCAATTCCAATTAAATATTATTTAATTGGTACGCTTCATTAAATCTAAATAAAAAGATTTAATCTTTTCTCAACTGGGTTCAAGAACAGTGTTAGTCAAGACACCATTCACGACAAACCCGAATCACATTTGATATTAAACACACGACTCTGAATAGAAAATATACCGGCTTATATTCAATATCAAATTCTATGACTAACAAATATCGTATTGGAAATAACGATATATATATATCTTTCAAATTCCCATAACAATATCTGTATCATCACGAAATCCAACATCGAAATATTCCGAAGACAATTTCGATTCAAATCCATTCCAATGCAATCATTGGAAATTCTGGTTATTTTCAAAACCATTTCAAATTCAATTTATTTATTTAAAAATAAATAGAATTATAATTCTAGTTCAAAACTAGTTCATTTCGATAAAAATCTATTTTTATCTTTCCAAATATGGAGTTTTTCATCCCAAATCTTCACAAATCATTTCTTATGATTTTACACAAATTATTACCATTTTTAATAATTTTATCAAGGCCCGTACAGTCGATTTCCTTCAACGGCCATCGAACTGCACTTACAGCGACCTTTTTCGAATTTGATTTGGACGCATCTCCAAATCCAACCGTTAGATTTCAAATTTCTAACATTCATTAGAAAGCTCTTTTCGATACGAACCCAACGGTTCCGGTTTTAGGAGAATCCGACGGTCGGATCTCCCGTAATGTCCGTTTGAAATAAATGGTCGAAATTCACGAACTGCCGCTGCGCGACGCGTTCTATTCAGGCCATTATATTATATATATAATATATATAATATATTTCGTCGATTTCTATTTAAAACGAATTATATAAATAGTTTTAAATTCGTTTCAAAAGCAATTTCAACTTCCATTTCAATTCAAATCAAAATTGAATTCTTCTTTATAAATTCGTTTTAAAATTCATTTCTATTCAATTCAAATTTCAATTCAATTTGAATTCATTTCAATTCAATTTGAATTCATTTCAATTCGCTTTCAATTCCATTTGAATTCGTTTTCAATTCAATTCATTTCGAAATCGTTTTCAATTCAATTCATTTCGAAATCGTTTTCAATTCAATTCATTTCGAAATCGTTTTCAATTCAATTCATTTCGAAATCGTTTTCAATTCAATTCATTTCGAAATCGTTTTCAATTCAATTCATTTCGAAATCGTTTTCAATTCAATTCATTTCGAAATCGTTTTCAATTCAATTCATTTCGAAATCGTTTTCAATTCAATTCATTTCGAAATCGTTTTCAATTCCATTCATTTCGAAATGGTTTTCAATTCAATTTATTTCGAAATCGTTTTCAATTCAATTCATTTCGAAGTCGTTTTAGATTCAATTCATTTCGAAATCGTTTTCAATTCAATTCATTTCGAAATCGTTTTCAATTCAATTCATTTCGAAATCGTTTTCAATTCAATTCATTTCGAAATCGTTTTCAATTCAATTCATTTCGAAATCGTTTTCAATTCAATTCATTTCGAAATCGTTTTCAATTCAATTCATTTCGAAATCGTTTTCAATTCAATTCATTTCGAAATCGTTTTCAATTCAATTCATTTCGAAATCGTTTTCAATTCAATTCATTTCGAAATCGTTTTCAATTCAATTCATTTCGAAATCGTTTTCAATTCAATTCATTTCGAAATCGTTTTCAATTCAATTCATTTCGAAATCGTTTTCAATTCAAAATTACTTTTTAATATTCATTTTAAAATGAATAAAATCGATATAAATATCGTTCACGTCAAAATGGCGTCAATCTAATCAACACGGCTTCATATATTGATATTTTCAAATATTCCATTTCGAATATTTCTATTTCAAATATTTCTATTTTAAAACTGGAATGAGGCCCAATCAATTACCATATAAAGTTAATTATATGGATTTTCATACAACACATGTATAATAGCATTGAAAAATAATCAACCATCAACCAAAGTGCACTACACTGTATAAGCATCAAATATAGATATCTAACGCTTATAACAGCCTGTCAATCAATCGATCGACATATTTAATCAATCAGGATGAGTGAACTTCAAATTTCATCCCAACACCCGTGTGGGGTTTCAAACAATCAAACAAATATTTTATTCGTGCAGTTGGGCGATGTGTAAAATTTATCGTCCCAATCAATGTCCTTCAAATAGGTGTACATAAACAAACCGTTGGGTTTGTAAATGAATATTTATTTTATTCACATTCACGTTAAAAATTATATTTTTAACGATAAAACATTTTATTCCAACATATGAATTTCTATTATTCATTTATACAATAAAATGATATTTTTATTTTCTAACATATTTTAGAAAATTTCGGCGGCATAACGGCACGATACTAGAAACGGGACAAGGCCTAGCCTTATCCCCGGTCTAGTGAAGGCCCACGCCATTCACACATCAATCAATCCATTCATTTCACCAAACAATTCAATTTCAAATCAAATCATCTAACTAATCTGTAACAACCCGTAAAATGCGAGCCAGTTTGAAAATTTTATTTTGGCGATTTTAGCGAATTTTGAATATTTAAAATAGATTATTTTAAATAATATCGACGAGAAATTTATTTTGAATATAATTAGAACGTATATATTATATACGTCGTCGTTAGAATATATAATAATTATATATAATTATAAAAGGAATTGAAAATGGCGCGGTAGTTCGAAAATTCGATTTCTAATTTCAAATGAATATACAGAATTCAATATAAGTCAGAATTGAACGAAACAAGAAATATTTGAATCTGTATAACTATATCTTTGTAACGAAGTTAACAAACTGAGATTTCATCTTAGAAATGATAAGATATGTCCAGTTTAAAATTAGAAATAGTCGCTATGGAATTTATATATATTTTTATATAAATAAGGCCCTTAAAAATAGCAATTTTGCAAACGATCTCGGATTTCGACGAAACCAGTTTTGTTGGGTCCGTGATGTTAAGTTATTGCTAGATTCCAAATTTCATAATTTTTCGAATCAATATGTGAGCGTGGCGAAGGAAAACGCGTTTGACCAGTTTCAGTTGATTTTAATCAACTGAAAATTGGCCATTTTTCAAACGGTCTCAGAATTCGACGAAACTAGTTTTGTTAGGGCCGTATCGTCAATACGAAGCTAGAAAATATTTTTCTGGAATTTTTCTGGTTAGTATGTGTCCCCAGTAATTTGAAATGTACATTTAAAATTCAATATAGAGATTTAAAGGTAAATTCAACAGAAACTGATTGTAACTATCGAATCAGCTTGCGATACATATCCCATTGTGTTTGGAATGGGGGTAAAACGCTATGGACGACAGGCGGTGGACCTCGTCTAGAGGTCGTATGGAAAAAGTCAACCCTTTTGCAAAAATTTAATAATTAAATAATAATAAAAAAAAATATCTCTTCCTACTTTATATTTCTGGCCCCCCCCCCCCCGTTTCTATTTCAGTTCAGAGATAAAGGAAAAAAAAAAACCCGAAGGAGCTCGACGGAATCGAGCGCCGCCCGCTCGCCGCCGTCGTGGTGGCGCGGCCCCCGTTTGCCTCTCCCCCCACTCGATCTCCGTCTCCACTTCCTCCCCTCGTCTCCTCCCTCCTCTCGATTACCGCAAGCCATCGAGAAACCCGAAGCCCTGAAGGCCGCCAGCCCCGACGAGCTCCGCCGCCCCAAAGCCAACCGCCACCTCCAGCAGCGAACCCCTCCCTCCTAGCTCAGCGAGAAAAGGTGAGTTTTTAATTTCTGTTTTAATTTTAAAACTGATTTTAAAATAGGATAAAAACTGTTTTTTTTAAAGGTTTTAAATACTGTTTTTTTAAATATATAAACTGTATTTTTTTTTAAAAGAATAAAAACTGATCTCTTTTAGAAAAGTAGAAAACTGATTTTGTTTTTAAAATAAAAACTGATTTTTGTTTAATGTTAAAAACTGAATTTGAAAAATGATTTTTAAAAGGAAAAGGTTTGAGCTTTAAAATAAAAAGATTAGAACTTTAGAAAGGAAAGATTTGAACTTGGGAAAATTAAATATAATCTTTATTTTTGAAATGGCGGCGGAATCTATATTGGTAAAAATATAGTTTTTATATATTAAACATCGAAGTAGGAAAATAGGATTTTTATATATTGAACTTTGAAATAAAAATTCGATTTTTATATATTGAACTTTGAAATAAAAATTCGATTTTTATATATTGAACTTTGAAATAAAAATTCGATTTTTATATATTGAACTTTGAAATAAAAATTCGATTTTTATATATTGAACTTTGAAATAAAAATTCGATTTTTATTTATTGAATAGCGAAATAAAAATTCGATTTTTATATATATAGTGGCCTTGGGCAGCGAAGGTGACAAAAAGGCGAAACGACGAAGACTTCTGCAAATGAAGTGCCGTGGAGCTAGGATAGCTATAGGTGAGAACTTCTCACTCAAATTCTATTTTTCTAGTTATATATATATACTAGGATGCAGACGGTGCTTATTAGAAGCACCCGACACCCGTCCACATACCATGGACTTGTTTGTTTGGTTGTGTAGTTGGTTAGATTATTTGATTTGGATTTGATTGATTGGTTGAATTGGAAATTGATTAAAATTGATATGTGAATGGCGTGGGCCTTCACTAGACCGGGGATAAGGCTAGGCCTTGTCCCGTTTCTAGTATCGTGCCGTTATGCCGCCGAAATTTTCTAAAATGTGTTGGAAAATAAAAATATCATTTTATTGTGTAAATGAATTGAATAGAAATTCATAGGTTGAAATAAAATGTTTTTTTTTCGTTAAAAATATAATTTTTAACGTGAATGTGAATAAATAAATATTCATTTACAAACCTGACGGTTTGTTTATGTACACCTATTTGAAGGACATTGATTGGGTCGATAAATTTCACACATCGCCCAACTGCACAAATAAAATATGTGTTTGATTGTTTGAAACCCCACACGGGTGTTGGGATGAAATTTGAAGTTCACTCATCCTGATTGATTGAATATGTTGATCGGTTGATTGACAGGCTGTTTTAAGCGTTGGATATCTATATTTGATGCTTATACAGTGTAGTGCACTTTGGTTGATGGTTGATTATTTTTCCATGCTATTATATACATGTGATGTATGAAAATCCATATAATTAACTTTATATGGTAATTGATTGGGCCTCATTCCAATTTGAAAAATAAAGAATATTATAAAATAAAAGTTCATGTGTTGACAGTACTCATTCATTGAGATTGGTCATGTGTTGAACGAAATATTTTGATAATAACAACTATTTTGGGAAAAGAAATATTTGAAATAGAATATTTGAAAATAAAGGAATATATGAAGCCGTGTTGATTAGATTGACGCCATTTTGACGTGAACGATATTTATATCGATTTGAAAACGATTTCGAAATGAATTGAATTGAAAACGATTTCGAAATGAATTGAATTGAAAACGATTTCGAAATGAATTGAATTGAAAACGATTTCGAAATGAATTGAATTGAAAACGATTTCGAAATGAATTGAATTGAAAACGAATTCAAATTGAATTGAAAGCGAATTGAATATGAATACAAATTGAATTGAAATTTGAATTGAATAGAAATGAATATTCAAACGAATCTATAAAGAAGAATTCAATTTTGCTTTGAATTGAAATGGAAGTTGAAATTGCCTTTGAAACGAATTTAAAATTATTTATATAATTCGTTTTAAATAGAAATCGACGATATATATATTATATATATTATATATATAATATAATGGCCTGAATAGAACGCGCCGCGCCGCGGCAGTTCGTGAATTTCGACCATTTATTTCAAACGGACATTACGGGAGATCCGACCGTCGGATTCTCCTAAAACCGGAACCGTTGGGTTCGTATCGAAAAAGAGCTTTCTAATGAATGTTAGAAATTTGAAATCTAACAGTTGGATTTGGAGATACGTCCAAATCAAATTCGAAAAAGGTCGCTGTAAGTGCAGTTCGATGGCCGTTAATGGAAATTGACTGTACGGGCCTTGATAAAATTATTAAAAATAGTAATAATTTGTGTAAAATCATAAGAAATGATTTGTGAAAGTTTGGGATGAAAAACTCCATATTTGAAAAGATAAAAATAGATTTTTATCGAAATGAACTAGTTTTGAACTAGAATTATAATTCTATTTATTTTTAAATAAATAAATTGAATTCGAAAAGGGTTTTAAAAGTAACCAAAATTCCAATGATTGTATTGGAGTGGATTTGAATCGAAATTGTCTTCGGAATATTTCGATGTTGGAATTCGGGATTATACAGGTGTTGTTATGGAAATTTGAAAGATATATATTTATATCGTTATTTCCAATACGACATTTGTTAGTCGTAGAATTCGATATTGAATATAAGCCGATATATTTTCTATTCAGAGCCTTGTATTGAATATCGAATGTGATTTGGGTTTGTCGTGAATGGTGTCTTCACTAACACTGTTCTTGAACCCAGTTGAGAAAAGATTAAATCTTTTTATTTAGATTTAATGAAGTGTACCAATTAAATAATATTTAATTGGAATTGAATTGATATTGATTTTTGGGTTTATCGTGAACAGTGTTTTAAATAACACTCGTTCTTTAACCCAATAATTAATGGAATGTGATTTTGGGTTTATCGTGAACCGTGTTTTAAATGACACTGATTCTTTAACCCAGTCGAAGATTAAAACTAAGTGGAGTTTTAATGAATCTTTAATTAGATTGTAAAAGTCGAAATGGAGTATCGCCAGTTTTACTCCAGACGTTAGTTAAATCTTTAATTAGATTTGAACGTGAAGTGGTAATTGAATTTACCGATAACACCGTGGTGTTAGATATGAAGTATTACCAGTTTTTACTTCATGGGATGAATAGGTTGGGATTGGGAAATTAAAACCAATGATTACTTCGGTAAGGTTCGCTAATTCCGACTAGTTTTGAATTGATATTCAAAAGATCAGATTAAAGAATAAATTCAAGAAATTTATCTTGGATAAAATTAATGGGAACCTTTCCCTATGAATGTGAAATTTAGAAACTAACTGTCGGTTAGCTAAGCAGAATGGTTTTCTGGATATTGATCTGATGTTGGTTTCGGCCTTCGGGGTTAATATTTGGGGAATTATTCTCTTGATTAATTTACGGTTAGTGACTAATGAATTGGAATGAGGCGTATGTTGTGTTTGTGTAACACTTTTATAATATATACACGAGTTATTCGGAAAGACCGGGTTTATCCCATTCTGAATAACTGATACGACGATAAGTCGAAGATGAAGACGATGGTCGAAGACCGGAAGTCTTCACGTCGTTTGGGTGATAACTGATGATCTTGATTGGGTTGTACACCCAAGAAGATGGAAACAGTTAGTGATCGTCCAGACGTACTTGGAGATCGATGGATATGCGGGGTACTAGGTGCCTCCGGTTTCGTTCAGACCCAGAACGGACTTGTAAATGGACTGTGTGTCTGACATCGGATTTCATTCTGTGTGACTGATATCAGTTGCATAGGATGGTTTGCCTGTGTGGCATGCTAAGATGCAAATGATCGAGGCTTCTTTTGAAAAGCAAAGTCTTGTGGTGATGATCAAAGCACGGCCTTTGTGGCGTAGCTTTGTGTAACGTTTACCTCGCGTGTTTCACACCAGGTATGAACCAAAAACGGGAGACGGACCTCAGGGAGGGCATGCGTTTCCTTCTAGATAAAAAGTGGCGTCAGTGGTTTTACACGCCCTGACGAGTTTGACTTATGTGGTTGTTGCTGTTGCGAGGCGCCTCGGATTGATCGGTCGTTCTCGAACCGATGGAGTCATTTGGTTGGCTCATTTACGCCCCAAAGGGCGGGGAAACGTAGTGTTCAGGGTTTAAGTTTAATCCACATCGGTGGACCGGCCCTGTCGCTCCAAGGGACGATGCGTTCTGTTCCTGAGACATGGGCTAGATTGTCTCGAATCGGTTGAGGACTATCTTTTGCCTCGGTTCATAGATGGAAATCCAATTTCCAAATACGTGACATTTGCGGTTTTAGTTGTAATCCTATATATGGCGACATAGTGGGATGGGGCGCTTATGCCGCCTATGATTGATACTTATGATTTGAAGTTGTTTTATACACTATGCACTTATAATAGTATCAAATGATTCGTTTTAAACGTATCAAGCATTCTTTGGCTGTTATAAGGTAAAAACCCTATCCCCCGGCTTGCGTTGCATTGTGTGATAGGACCTGGGTCTTATAACAGCTTCATTTTTCTTTATTTAGCATTGCGCTGTTTGTTTTATGCACTGGTATTCTTGGGAGGAAACCCGTTCCGTGTTATACGGCGTGGTCCCTTGATTTACCTAATGATTTAAAATAAAGATTAATAACTGTTTTAGTTCTCACACCAGTCACATGACTGACCTGGAGTTTATTGTTTTAACCTAAACTCTGGGTGCCCTTATTTTTGACACGGGCAGCTAGTAGTTTTGGTTTTTGCAGATTTATATTCACAGGATCCTGGTTTACAGCTGGAACGATATCCGGAAAGCTTGTATCCGTATATCTCTTCTAGTTGTGTATTTTATTATTTTCCGCTGCTATGTACTTTATTGTAATCTCTGATAATTTCTGTGTAATATTTATTCATTTATACTCTGTATATTCTTGTAATCTGATGCATTGTTGTAATATACAATGAAATGTTCTTCTGTATGCGTTCTGTTTTGTCGTGTTCTCAAACGATAGGGCGTTTCGAACGGTCTGGGTCGGTTTAGCGACTGGTTCGGACCGAGCGAAATTCCTTGCCGTCACATTTGGTATCAGAGCTTTGGTTTACAAAGCCAGAGAACAAGACACATTAGAAACATACGAAAGAATTCATCAGATATTGGATTAGCAATATCCAATGGGAATGACTCGTTAGAGATGGGATCAGTAGTATCCTGGAACGAGTGTGAAGAGTATATTTTTAAAATGAAAACAAACTTTTGTTTTGAAAATTTAAATCAATTATTCGTATTTGATTTTCTATTTATATTGATGTGGACAATCCAGTATATATAGATTTTGCGTATACGTCTGATCCGCGTGTATTCGAAATTTTAATATATTGGATAGATATAGCATCACACTCTAGTCGCCCGAAGATGGTACTGATGATTGTCATGACATCATCAGTATTTATGTTCGTGTCTCGAAGGTGTGATTTTCTATATATTTCCATTAGGCTGGTGTGAGAACCCAAAACTTATATATAGCTAGAATTCATTGTTGTGATTTGGCATCAAAAACGTGATTTTTATATATATATCAAATTATGAATTTGAAACGTTAAATTCACTAATTGATTGATGTTTGTGTTGTTTGTTAAATTGTTTGATAATTTTTAACCAATTAGCCTAATTGAATCACATATTGACTTATATTGAAAATTGGTCGCATTTGCTTGCATACATGTATATCTTTTGAACAGGTCATAGCAAGGAGGCTAGAGCCAGAGAATAAAATTTGTTTGCCCGAAAAATAGGTACATGTTTACTACATAATTTCCTACTTTGTTTGGGTGATGATGATTTTGTGAGCCTATTGGCTAGCCGCTTGGCTTTTTCTTTTTCTTTTTGAGTTCTGAAGGACCGGGGAAGCTATTTGAAATTCCCCGATGCTCCCGGTGCAGGGGAGGTTATGGCGAAATTTTTCGAAAATTTAGGGTGTTAGCCAAATTTTTGAAATTTTGAAAATTCTCAGAAACTAAAGAGTTGGAGAATGGAAGCCAGATCGAACGTATGGTTGATTAATCAAACCACTTTCGACTTTGTTCCTTTTCGGGGACGAAAAGTTTTAAGTGGGGGAGATTGTAACAACCCGTAAAATGCGAGCCAGTTTGAAAATTTTATTTTGGCGATTTTAGCGAATTTTGAATATTTAAAATAGATTATTTTAAATAATATCGACGAGAAATTTATTTTGAATATAATTAGAACGTATATATTATATACGTCGTCGTTAGAATATATAATAATTATATATAATTATAAAAGGAATTGAAAATGGCGCGGTAGTTCGAAAATTCGATTTCTAATTTCAAATGAATATACAGAATTCAATATAAGTCAGAATTGAACGAAACAAGAAATATTTGAATCTGTATAACTATATCTTTGTAACGAAGTTAACAAACTGAGATTTCATCTTAGAAATGATAAGATATGTCCAGTTTAAAATTTGAAATAGTCGCTATGGAATTTATATATATTTTTATATATATAAGGCCCTTAAAAATAGCAATTTTGCAAACGATCTCGGATTTCGACGAAACCAGTTTTGTTGGGTCCGTGATGTTAAGTTATTGCTAGATTCCAAATTTCATAATTTTTCGAATCAATATGTGAGCGTGGCGAAGGAAAACGCGTTTGACCAGTTTCAGTTGATTTTAATCAACTGAAAATTGGCCATTTTTCAAACGGTCTCAGAATTCGACGAAACTAGTTTTGTTAGGGCCGTATCGTCAATACGAAGCTAGAAAATATTTTTCTGGAATTTTTCTGGTTAGTATGTGTCCCCAGTAATTTGAAATGTACATTTAAAATTCAATATAGAGATTTAAAGGTAAATTCAACAGAAACTGATTGTAACTATCGAATCAGCTTGCGATACATATCCCATTGTGTTCGGAATGGGGGTAAAACGCTATGGACGACAGGCGGTGGACCTCGTCTAGAGGTCGTATGGAAAAAGTCAACCCTTTTGCAAAAATTTAATAATTAAATAATAATAAAAAAAAAATATCTCTTCCTACTTTATATTTCTGCCCCCCCCCCCCCCCCCCCCCCCGTTTCTATTTCAGTTCAGAGATAAAGGAAAAAAAAAAAAAAAAAAAACCCGAAGGAGCTCGACGGAATCGAGCGCCGCCCGCTCGCCGCCGTCGTGGTGGCGCGGCCCCCGTTTGCCTCTCCCCCCACTCGATCTCCCTCTCCACTTCCTCCCCTCGTCTCCTCCCTCCTCTCGATTACCGCAAGCCATCGAGAAACCCGAAGCCCTGAAGGCCGCCAGCCCCGACGAGCTCCGCCGCCCCAAAGCCAACCGCCACCTCCAGCAGCGAACCCCTCCCTCCTAGCTCAGCGAGAAAAGGTGAGTTTTTAATTTCTGTTTTAATTTTAAAACTGATTTTAAAATAGGATAAAAACTGTTTTTTTTAAAGGTTTTAAATACTGTTTTTTTAAATATATAAACTGTATTTTTTTTTAAAAGAATAAAAACTGATCTCTTTTAGAAAAGTAGAAAACTGATTTTGTTTTTAAAATAAAAACTGATTTTTGTTTAATGTTAAAAACTGAATTTGAAAAATGATTTTTAAAAGGAAAAGGTTTGAGCTTTAAAATAAAAAGATTAGAACTTTAGAAAGGAAAGATTTGAACTTGGGAAAATTAAATATAATCTTTATTTTTGAAATGGCGGCGGAATCTATATTGGTAAAAATATAGTTTTTATATATTAAACATCGAAGTAGGAAAATAGGATTTTTATATATTGAACTTTGAAATAAAAATTCGATTTTTATATATTGAACTTTGAAATAAAAATTCGATTTTTATATATTGAACTTTGAAATAAAAATTCGATTTTTATATATTGAACTTTGAAATAAAAATTCGATTTTTATTTATTGAATAGCGAAATAAAAATTCGATTTTTATATATATAGTGGCCTTGGGCAGCGAAGGTGACAAAAAGGCGAAACGACGAAGACTTCTGCAAATGAAGTGCCGTGGAGCTAGGATAGCTATAGGTGAGAACTTCTCACTCAAATTCTATTTTTCTAGTTATATATATATACTAGGATGCAGACGGTGCTTATTAGAAGCACCCGACACCCGTCCACATACCATGGACTTGTTTGTTTGGTTGTGTAGTTGGTTAGATTATTTGATTTGGATTTGATTGATTGGTTGAATTGGAAATTGATTAAAATTGATATGTGAATGGCGTGGGCCTTCACTAGACCGGGGATAAGGCTAGGCCTTGTCCCGTTTCTAGTATCGTGCCGTTATGCCGCCGAAATTTTCTAAAATGTGTTGGAAAATAAAAATATCATTTTATTGTGTAAATGAATTGAATAGAAATTCATAGGTTGAAATAAAATGTTTTTTTTTCGTTAAAAATATAATTTTTAACGTGAATGTGAATAAATAAATATTCATTTACAAACCTGACGGTTTGTTTATGTACACCTATTTGAAGGACATTGATTGGGTCGATAAATTTCACACATCGCCCAACTGCACAAATAAAATATGTGTTTGATTGTTTGAAACCCCACACGGGTGTTGGGATGAAATTTGAAGTTCACTCATCCTGATTGATTGAATATGTCGATCGGTTGATTGACAGGCTGTTTTAAGCGTTGGATATCTATATTTGATGCTTATACAGTGTAGTGCACTTTGGTTGATGGTTGATTATTTTTCCATGCTATTATATACATGTGATGTATGAAAATCCATATAATTAACTTTATATGGTAATTGATTGGGCCTCATTCCAATTTGAAAAATAAAGAATATTATAAAATAAAAGTTCATGTGTTGACAGTACTCATTCATTGAGATTGGTCATGTGTTGAACGAAATATTTTGATAATAACAACTATTTTGGGAAAAGAAATATTTGAAATAGAATATTTGAAAATAAAGGAATATATGAAGCCGTGTTGATTAGATTGACGCCATTTTGACGTGAACGATATTTATATCGATTTGAAAACGATTTCGAAATGAATTGAATTGAAAACGATTTCGAAATGAATTGAATTGAAAACGATTTCGAAATGAATTGAATTGAAAACGATTTCGAAATGAATTGAATTGAAAACGATTTCGAAATGAATTGAATTGAAAACGAATTCAAATTGAATTGAAAGCGAATTGAATATGAATTCAAATTGAATTGAAATTTGAATTGAATAGAAATGAATATTCAAACGAATCTATAAAGAAGAATTCAATTTTGCTTTGAATTGAAATGGAAGTTGAAATTGCTTTTGAAACGAATTTAAAACTATTTATATAATTCGTTTTAAATAGAAATCGATGATATATATATTATATATATTATATATATAATATAATGGCCTGAATAGAACGCGCCGCGCCGCGGCAGTTCGTGAATTTCGACCATTTATTTCAAACGGACATTACGGGAGATCCGACCGTCGGATTCTCCTAAAACCGGAACCGTTGGGTTCGTATCGAAAAAGAGCTTTCTAATGAATGTTAGAAATTTGAAATCTAACGGTTGGATTTGGAGATACGTCCAAATCAAATTCGAAAAAGGTCGCTGTAAGTGCAGTTCGATGGCCGTTAATGGAAATTGACTGTACGGGCCTTGATAAAATTATTAAAAATAGTAATAATTTGTGTAAAATCATAAGAAATGATTTGTGAAAGTTTGGGATGAAAAACTCCATATTTGAAAAGATAAAAATAGATTTTTATCGAAATGAACTAGTTTTGAACTAGAATTATAATTCTATTTATTTTTAAATAAATAAATTGAATTCGAAAAGGGTTTTAAAAGTAACCAAAATTCCAATGATTGTATTGGAGTGGATTTGAATCGAAATTGTCTTCGGAATATTTCGATGTTGGAATTCGGGATTATACAGGTGTTGTTATGGAAATTTGAAAGATATATATTTATATCGTTATTTCCAATACGACATTTGTTAGTCGTAGAATTCGATATTGAATATAAGCCGATATATTTTCTATTCAGAGCCTTGTATTGAATATCGAATGTGATTTGGGTTTGTCGTGAATGGTGTCTTCACTAACACTGTTCTTGAACCCAGTTGAGAAAAGATTAAATCTTTTTATTTAGATTTAATGAAGTGTACCAATTAAATAATATTTAATTGGAATTGAATTGATATTGATTTTTGGGTTTATCGTGAACAGTGTTTTAAATAACACTCGTTCTTTAACCCAATAATTAATGGAATGTGATTTTGGGTTTATCGTGAACCGTGTTTTAAATGACACTGATTCTTTAACCCAGTCGAAGATTAAAACTAAGTGGAGTTTTAATGAATCTTTAATTAGATTGTAAAAGTCGAAATGGAGTATCGCCAGTTTTACTCCAGACGTTAGTTAAATCTTTAATTAGATTTGAACGTGAAGTGGTAATTGAATTTACCGATAACACCGTGGTGTTAGATATGAAGTATTACCAGTTTTTACTTCATGGGATGAATAGGTTGGGATTGGGAAATTAAAACCAATGATTACTTCGGTAAGGTTCGCTAATTCCGACTAGTTTTGAATTGATATTCAAAAGATCAGATTAAAGAATAAATTCAAGAAATTTATCTTGGATAAAATTAATGGGAACCTTTCCCTATGAATGTGAAATTTAGAAACTAACTGTCGGTTAGCTAAGCAGAATGGTTTTCTGGATATTGATCTGATGTTGGTTTCGGCCTTCGGGGTTAATATTTGGGGAATTATTCTCTTGATTAATTTACGGTTAGTGACTAATGAATTGGAATGAGGCGTATGTTGTGTTTGTGTAACACTTTTATAATATATACGCGAGTTATTCGGAAAGACCGGGTTTATCCCATTCTGAATAACTTATACGACGATAAGTCGAAGATGAAGACGATGGTCGAAGACCGGAAGTCTTCACGTCGTTTGGGTGATAACTGATGATCTTGATTGGGCTGTACACCCAAGAAGATGGAAACAGTTAGTGATCGTCCAGACGTACTTGGAGATCGATGGATATGCGGGGTACTAGGTGCCTCCGGTTTCGTTCAGACCCAGAACGGACTTGTAAATGGACTGTGTGTTTGACATCGGATTTCATTCTGTGTGACTGATATCAGTTGCATAGGGTGGTTTGCCTGTGTGGCATGCTAAGATGCAAATGATCGAGGCTTCTGTTGAAAAGCAAAGTCTTGTGGTGATGATCAAAGCACGGCCTTTGTGGCGTAGCTTTGTGTAACGTTTACCTCGCGTGTTTCACACCAGGTATGAACCAAAAACGGGAGACGGACCTCAGGGAGGGCATGCGTTTCCTTCTAGATAAAAAGTGGCGTCAGTGGTTTTACACGCCCTGACGAGTTTGACTTATGTGGTTGTTGCTGTTGCGAGGCGCCTCGGATTGATCGGTCGTTCTCGAACCGATGGAGTCATTTGGTTGGCTCATTTACGCCCCAAAGGGCGGGGAAACGTAGTGTTCAGGGTTTAAGTTTAATCCACATCGGTGGACCGGCCCTGTCGCTCCAAGGGACGATGCGTTCTGTTCCTGAGACATGGGCTAGATTGTCTCGAATCGGTTGAGGACTATCTTTTGCCTCGGTTCATAGATGGAAATCCAATTTCCAAATACGTGACATTTGCGGTTTTAGTTGTAATCCTATATATGGCGACATAGTGGGATGGGGCGCTTATGCCGCCTATGATTGATACTTATGATTTGAAGTTGTTTTATACACTATGCACTTATAATAGTATCAAATGATTCGTTTTAAACGTATCAAGCATTCTTTGGCTGTTATAAGGTAGAAACCCTATCCCCCGGCTTGCGTTGCATTGTGTGATAGGACCTGGGTCTTATAACAGCTTCATTTTTCTTTATTTAGCATTGCGCTGTTTGTTTTATGCACTGGTATTCTTGGGAGGAAACCCGTTCCGTGTTATACGGCGTGGTCCCTTGATTTACCTAATGATTTAAAATAAAGATTAATAACTGTTTTAGTTCTCACACCAGTCACATGACTGACCTGGAGTTTATTGTTTTAACCTAAACTCTGGGTGCCCTTATTTTTGACACGGGCAGCTAGTAGTTTTGGTTTTTGCAGATTTATATTCACAGGATCCTGGTTTACAGCTGGAACGATATTCGGAAAGCTTTTATCCGTATATCTCTTCTAGTTGTGTATTTTATTATTTTCCGCTGCTATGTACTTTATTGTAATCTCTGATAATTTCTGTGTAATATTTATTCATTTATACTCTGTATATTCTTGTAATCTGATGCATTGTTGTAATATACAATGAAATGTTCTTCTGTATGCGTTCTGTTTTGTCGTGTTCTCAAACGATAGGGCGTTTCGAACGGTCTGGGTCGGTTTAGCGACTGGTTCGGACCGAGCGAAATTCCTTGCCGTCACATAATCTATGCAACCAAACAAACAAGTCCATGGTCTGTGGACGATTGTGTCGGGTGCTACTAAGCACCGTCTGCATCCTAGTATATATATATATATAACTAGAAAAAAAAGAAATTGAAAGGTGAGAAATTCTCACAGATAGCTATCCAATCATCTTGGCTCTTCTTTTATAGAAATCTTCATCGTTATTCTCGCCCATTGTCATCTTCGTTGGCCGTATTCACTACATATGTAAAAATCGAATTTTTACTTCGCTATTCAATATATAAAAATCATATTTTTATTTCGAAGTTCAACATATAAAAATCATATTTTTATTTCGAAGTTCAACATATAAAAATCACATTTTTACTTCGAAGTTCAACATATAAAAATCATATTTTTATTTCGAAGTTCAACATATAAAAATCATATTTTTATTTCGAAGTTCAACATATAAAAATCATATTTTTATTTCGAAGTTCAACATATAAAAATCATATTTTTATTTCGAAGTTCAACATATAAAAATCACATTTTTACTTCGAAGTTCAACATATAAAAATCACATTTTTACTTCGAAGTTCAACATATAAAAATCATATTTTTATTTCGAAGTTCAACATATAAAAATCATATTTTTATTTCGAAGTTCAACATATAAAAATCATATTTTTATTTCGAAGTTCAACATATAAAAATCATATTTTTATTTCGTAGTTCAACATATAAAAATCACATTTTTACTTCGAAGTTCAACATATAAAAATCATATTTTTATTTCGAAGTTCAACATATAAAAATCATATTTTTATTTCGAAGTTCAACATATAAAAATCATATTTTTATTTCGAAGTTCAACATATAAAAATCATATTTTTATTTCGAAGTGCAACATATAAAAATCATATTTTTATTTCGAAGTTCAACATATAAAAAATCATATTTTTATTTCGAAGTTCAACATATAAAAATCACATTTTTACTTCGATGTTAAATATATAAAAATCACATTTTTACTTCGATGTTAAATATATAAAAATCACATTTTTACTTCGATGTTAAATATATAAAAATCACATTTTTACTTCGATGTTAAATATATAAAAATCACATTTTTACTTCGATGTTAAATATATAAAAATCACGTTTTTATATTCTCCTTTCAAACAATAAAAATCATACCTTTTCATATATAGAATTCCTATTTTTACTACGATGTTAAATATATAAAAATCACATTTTTACTTCGATGTTAAATATATAAAAATCACATTTTTATATTCTCCTTTCAAACAATAAAAATCATACCTTTTCATATATAAAATTCCTATCTTAGCATGTACTTTACTAATGGGAAAAACTGATTTTGAATAAGGATTTCTTTATGTAAAAACTTACATTGCTCGAAGGAGGAGGGGAAATGCTCGCTGTCCCGAGGGTGTTGGTGGGCGCCGGAGGTGCTCAGGGTCGGGGCTTCGCTGGTCGTCGTTGGAGGTGGGTTTTCTCAAATCGATTTGGGGTTTTGGTTAGGGCGGCGCATTTCAGAGGAGGGCGGAGGGCATGTGGTCGTGGGTTGGGGGGGTGCGCGGCCATTAGAGGCGGCGGTGGTGGTCCAAGTCAGCGCAGGGGGGGGGTGGCGATGGCTATGGCTAAGGACTGGCGCCTGGGAGGTAGTGGAGAGGAGGGGTTGGAGAAGAAAGAGGAGGTGCGATGGAGGGGGGGGCGATTGATGGTGGCGGGATCGGAGCGGCGGCCGTCGATCTGTGGGAGGGCGCCTCCGTTCGATTTTTTTACTTCTTTTTTTTTTCCAGCGTTGAACGAGAATGAGAAGGTAAGGGGAGGGAGGGGGTTCTGAACAAGAAAGGAAGGGGAGGGGGTATTGGGAAAAAGGGTTTTATTTATTTAATTACTTAATTTAATTTCAAAATGTTGACTTTCTCGTTCGAACTCCAAAGGAGCCCCAACGACTGTCGTCCCTAGCGTATTACCCCCATTCCGAACACAATGAGATATGTATCGCAGGCTGGTTCGACTATTTCGATCAGTTTCCGTTGAATTTACATTTAAATCGCTATATTGAATTTTAAACGTACATTCCAAATTACCGGGGTCACATATTAACTCTATAAATTGCAGAAAAATATTTTCTAGCTTCGTATTGACGATACGGTCCTAACAAAACTAGTTTCGTCGAATTCTGAGACTGTTGGAAAAATGGCCATTTTCCAGTCGATTAAAATCAACTGAAACCGGTCAAACGCGTTTTCCTTTGCCATGCTCATATATTGATTTGAAAAATTATGAAATTTTAAACCTAGATATAACTTTACATCCCGGACCCAACAAAACTGGTTTCATCGAAATCCGAGGTTGTTTGCAAAATGTCCATTTTTAAGGGCCTGAATTCCATAGCGACTATTCAGAATTTTCAACTGGACATATCTTTTGATTCCCGCTACGAACTTTTGATTTTTCAGATTCGTTGGAAAGATATTCACTATTAGATTCCATTATTTTTGGTTTCACTAAAATCCGGATTGTTTTGCACCCGGTACATTCAATTGAAGTTTGAAATCGAATTATCGAACTACCGCGCCATTTTCCATTCTATTTATAATTATATATAAATATTTATATTCTAACGACGACGTATATAATATATACGTCGAATTATATTCAAAATAAATTTCTCGTCGATATTATTTAAAATAATTCATTTTAAATATTCAAAATTCGCCAAAATTGCCAAAATAAAAATTTCAAACTGGCCCAGATTTTCCGGGTTATTACAATCTCCCCCACTTAAAACTTTTCTTCCCCGAAAAGGAACAAAGTCGAAAGTGGTTTGATTAATTAGCTCTACGTTCGATCTGGCTTCCATTCTCCAACTTTTCAGTTTCTGAGAATTCTCTAAAATTTAAAAAATTTGGCTAACACCCTAAATTTTCGAAAAATTTCGCCATAACCTCCCCTGCACCGGGAGCATCGGGGAATTTCAAATAGCTTCCCCGGTCCTTCAGATCTCAAAAGAAAAAGAAAAAGCCAAGCGGCTAGCCAATAGGCTCATAAAATCATCATCACCCAAACAAAACAGTAAATTATGTATTAAACATGTACCTATTTGTCGGGCAAACAAATTTTATTCTCTGCTCTAGCCTCCTTGCTATGACCTGTTCAATGATATATATGTATATGCAAGCAAATGCAACCAATTTTCAATTTAATCCAATATTTGGTTCAATTAGGCTAAATGGTTCAAAATTATCAACCAAATAAACAAACATCACAAACATCAATCAATTAGTTGATTAGCTTTTGAAATGGATAACTTTGATACATAGTCAAAAATCAGATTTTTGATGCCAAATCACAACAATAGGCCCTATCTAATTTTGGTTCTCACACCAGTCAATAGGAAATATATAGATATCACACCTTCGAAACACGAATACCAATTCTGATGATGTTCGAACTATCATCAGAATCATCTTCGGGCGACTAGAGTGCGATTCTATATCTATCCAGTATATTAAAACTTCAAATACACATTTGCAAGGCGTATATGCAAAATCTTTATATACTGGACTGTCCTAATCAATATGAAATAAATAATCAAATACGAATAGTTGATTTAGATTTTCAAAACAAAATTGGTTTTCATTTTAAAAATATACTCTTCACACTCGTTCTAGGATACCACTGATCCTATCTCTAACGAGTCATTCTCGTTGGATATTACTAATCCAATTTCTGATGAATTCTTTCGTATGGTTCTAATGTGTCTTGTTCTCTGAGCTTTGTAAACCAAAGCTCTGATACCAACTGTGACGGCAAGGAATTTCGCTCGATCCGAATCAGTCGCTAAACCGACCCAGACCGTTCGAAACGCCCTATCGTTTGAGAACACGACAAAACAGAACGCATACAAAAGAACGTTTCATTGTATATTCCAACAATGCATCAGATTACAAGAATATACAGAGTATAAATGAATATTACACAGAAAAATCAGAGATTTAAATTACATTTAAATACATCGCAGCGGAAAATAATACAATACACAACTAGAAGTAGATATACGGATACAAAGCTTTCCGGATATCGTTCCAGCCGTAAACCAGGATCCTGTGAATATAAATCTGCAAAACCAAAACTACTAGCTGCCCGTGTCAAAATAAGGGCACCCAGAGTTTAGGTCAAAACAATAAACTCCAGGTCAGTCATGGGACTGGTGTGAGAACTAAAACGGTTATTAATCTTTATCTTGAATCATTAGGAAAATCAAGGGACCACGCCGTATAACACGGAACGGGTTTCCTCCCAAGAATACCAGTGCATAAAACAAACAGCGCAATGCTAAATAAAGAAAAATTAAGCTGTTATAAGACCCAGGTCCCATCACACAATGCAACGCAGCCGAGGATAGGGTTTTCCCTTATAACAGCCAAAGAATGCTTGATACGTTTAAAACAAATCATTTGATACTATAATGAGTGCATAGTGTATAAAACAACTTCAATCATAAATATCAATCGTAGGCGGCATGAATGGCCCATAACACTATGTCGCTATATATAAGTTTACAATCAAAATCGCAAACTCACGTATTTGGAAATTGGATTTCCATCTATGAACCGAGGCAAAAGATAATCCTCAACCGATTCGAGACTGCCTAGCCCGAGCCTCAGGACCCAGACTCAGGTGGGCCCTAGGAGCGACAGGCCCGGTCCACCGATGTGGATTAAAATGCCTGAACACTGCGTTTCCCCGCCCTTTGGGGCGTAAATGAGCCAACGAATGACTCCATCGGACCCGGATCGTCCGATCAAACCGAGGCGCCTCGCAACAGCAACAACCACACAGGTGAAAAGTATATAAATGTCAGGGCTGGAAGGTCACTGACACCACCCTAGCTAGGAAGAAACGCATGCCCTCCCTGAGGTCCTTCCTCCCGTTTTTGGTTCACAACCGGGGTGCGAAACTCGCGAAGTAAACGTTACACAAAGCTACGCCACAAAGGCCGTGCTTTGATCATCACCACAAGACCTTGCTTTTCAACAGAAGCCTCGATCAATTGCCACTTAGGCATGCCACACAGGCAATTCACTCCATGCGTTTGATATCCATCAATATATAACCCCTGAGCTCGTACGTCTCAGAGAAGGGCGTTAAGAAAGAGAATAAATTCTCCGCCGCCAAACAGATATATATTTAATAGAGATCAATCACACAGACTAAAACCCAATGTCAGACACACAGTCCATTTACAAGTCCGTCCTGGGTCTGAACGAAACCGGAGGCACCTAGTACCCCGCATATCCATCGATCTCCAAGTACGTCTGGACGATCACTAACTGTTTCCATCTTCTTGGGTGTACAGCCCAATCAAGATCATCAGTAATCACCCAAACGACGTGAAGACTTCCGGTCTTCGACCACCGTCTTCATCTTCGACACCACGTCGAATTAGTTATTCAGAATGGGATAAACCCGGTCTTTCTGAATAACTCGCGTATATATTATAAAAGTGTTACACAAACACAACATACGCCTCATTCCAATTCAGAATATTCTTTTATCCAAATATTCCTATACTTTGGGAAAAGTTCCCATTAATTTTATCCAAGATAAATTCTTTAAATTTATTCTTTAATCTCCTTTGAATATCAATTCAAACTAGTCGGGATTAGCGAACCACACCGAAGTAATCATTTATTTTATTTCCCAATCCCAACCTATTCATCCCATGAAGTACAACTGGTAATACTTCATATCTAACACCACAGTGTTATCGGTAAATTCAATTACCATCTCACGTTTAAATCTAATTAAAGATTTACCTATCGCCTGGAGTAAAACTGGTGATACTCCATTCTCGATCTTTTCAATCTAATTAAAGATTCATTAAAACTCCACTTAGTTTTAATCGTTAACTGGGTTAAAGAATCCGTGTTATTTAAAACACGGTTCACGATAAACCCAAGGTCACATTCCATTAATTTTCGGGTTAAAGAACGAGTGTTATTTAAAACACTGTTCACGATAAACCCAAAATCACATTCCATTAATTTTCGGGTTAAAGAACGAGTGTTATTTAAAACACTGTTCACGATAAACCCAAAAATCAATATCAATTCAATTCCAATTAAATATTATTTAATTGGTACGCTTCATTAAATCTAAAAAAAAAGATTTAATCTTTTCTCAACTGGGTTCAAGAACAGTGTTAGTCAAGACACCATTCACGACAAACCCGAATCACATTTGATATTAAACACACGACTCTGAATAGAAAATATACCGGCTTATATTCAATATCAAATTCTATGACTAACAAATATCGTATTGGAAATAACGATATATATATATATCTTTCAAATTCCCATAACAATATTGTATCATCACGAAATCCAACATCGAAATATTCCGAAGACAATTTCGATTCAAATCCATTCCAATGCAATCATTGGAAATTCTGGTTATTTTCAAAACCATTTCAAATTCAATTTATTTATTTAAAAATAAATAGAATTATAAT
This sequence comes from Allium sativum, assembly GCA_030737875.1. Classification (NCBI taxonomy): domain Eukaryota; kingdom Viridiplantae; phylum Streptophyta; class Magnoliopsida; order Asparagales; family Amaryllidaceae; genus Allium; species Allium sativum. The sequence goes on from CM060918.1 coordinate 593,454,694, forward strand.
TCTAGTTCAAAACTAGTTCATTTCGATAAAAATCTATTTTTATCTTTCCAAATATGGAGTTTTTCATCCCAAATCTTCACAAATCATTTCTTATGATTTTACACAAATTATTACTATTTTTAATAATTTTATCAAGGCCCGTACAGTCGATTTCCTTCAACGGCCATCGAACTGCACTTACAGCGACCTTTTTCGAATTTGATTTGGACGCATCTCCAAATCCAACCGTTAGATTTCAAATTTCTAACATTCATTAGAAAGCTATTTTCGATACGAACCCAACGGTTCCGGTTTTAGGAGAATCCGACGGTCGGATCTCCCGTAATGTCCGTTTGAAATAAATGGTCGAAATTCACGAACTGCCGCTGCGCGGCGCGTTCTATTCAGGCCATTATATTATATATATAATATATATAATATATTTCGTCGATTTCTATTTAAAACGAATTATATAAATAGTTTTAAATTCGTTTCAAAAGCAATTTCAACTTCCATTTCAATTCAAATCAAAATTGAATTCTTCTTTATAAATTCGTTTTAAAATTCATTTCTATTCAATTCAAATTTCAATTCAATTTGAATTCATTTCAATTCAATTTGAATTCATTTCAATTCGCTTTCAATTCCATTTGAATTCGTTTTCAATTCAATTCATTTCGAAATCGTTTTCAATTCAATTCATTTCGAAATCGTTTTCAATTCAATTCATTTCGAAATCGTTTTCAATTCAATTCATTTCGAAATCGTTTTCAATTCAATTCATTTCGAAATGGTTTTCAATTCATTTCGAAATGGTTTTCAATTCAATTCATTTCGAAATCGTTTTCAATTCAATTCATTTCGAAATCGTTTTCAATTCAATTCATTTCGAAATCGTTTTCAATTCAATTCATTTCGAAATCGTTTTCAATTCAATTCATTTCGAAATCTTTTTCAATTCAATTCATTTCGAAATCGTTTTCAATTCAATTCATTTCGAAATCGTTTTCAATTCAATTCATTTCGAAATCGTTTTCAATTCAATTCATTTCGAAATCATTTTCAATTCAATTCATTTCGAAATCGTTTTCAATTCAATTCATTTCGAAATCGTTTTCAATTCAATTCATTTCGAAATCATTTTCAATTCAATTCATTTCGAAATCGTTTTCAATTCAATTCATTTCGAAATCGTTTTCAATTCAATTCATTTCGAAATCGTTTTCAATTCAAAATTACTTTTTAATATTCATTTTAAAATGAATAAAATCGATATAAATATCGTTCACGTCAAAATGGCGTCAATCTAATCAACACGGCTTCATATATTGATATTTTCAAATATTCCATTTCGAATATTTCTATTTCAAATATTTCTATTTTAAAACTGGAATGAGGCCCAATCAATTACCATATAAAGTTAATTATATGGATTTTCATACAACACATGTATAATAGCATTGAAAAATAATCAACCATCAACCAAAGTGCACTACACTGTATAAGCATCAAATATAGATATCTAACGCTTATAACAGCCTGTCAATCAATCGATCGACATATTTAATCAATCAGGATGAGTGAACTTCAAATTTCATCCCAACACCCGTGTGGGGTTTCAAACAATCAAACAAATATTTTATTCGTGCAGTTGGGCGATGTGTAAAATTTATCGTCCCAATCAATGTCCTTCAAATAGGTGTACATAAACAAACCGTTGGGTTTGTAAATGAATATTTATTTTATTCACATTCACGTTAAAAATTATATTTTTAACGATAAAACATTTTATTCCAACATATGAATTTCTATTATTCATTTACACAATAAAATGATATTTTTATTTTCTAACATATTTTAGAAAATTTCGGCGGCATAACGGCACGATACTAGAAACGGGACAAGGCCTAGCCTTATCCCCGGTCTAGTGAAGGCCCACGCCATTCACACATCAATCAATCCATTCATTTCACCAAACAATTCAATTTCAAATCAAATCATCTAACTAATCTATGCAACCAAACAAACAAGTCCATGGTCTGTGGACGATTGTGTCGGGTGCTACTAAGCACCGTCTGCATCCTAGTATATATATATAACTAGAAAAAAAAAATTGAAAGGTGAGAAATTCTCACAGATAGCTATCCAATCATCTTGGCTCTTCTTTTATAGAAATCTTCATCGTTATTCTCGCCCATTGTCATCTTCGTTGGCCGTATTCACTACATATGTAAAAATCGAATTTTTACTTCGCTATTCAATAAATAAAAATCATATTTTTATTTCGAAGTTCAACATATAAAAATCATATTTTTATTTCGAAGTTCAACATATAAAAATCATATTTTTATTTCGAAGTTCAACATATAAAAATCACATTTTTACTTCGAAGTTCAACATATAAAAATCATATTTTTATTTCGAAGTTCAACATATAAAAATCATATTTTTATTTCGAAGTTCAACATATAAAAATCATATTTTTATTTCGAAGTTCAACATATAAAAATCATATTTTTATTTCGAAGTTCAACATATAAAAATCACATTTTTACTTCGAAGTTCAACATATAAAAATCATATTTTTATTTCGAAGCTCAACATATAAAAATCACATTTTTACTTCGATGTTAAATATATAAAAATCACATTTTTACTTCGATGTTAAATATATAAAAATCACATTTTTACTTCGATGTTAAATATATAAAAATCACATTTTTACTCGATGTTAAATATATAAAAATCACATTTTTATATTCTCCTTTCAAACAATAAAAATCATACCTTTTCATATATAAAATTCCTATCTTAGCATGTACTTTACTAATGGGAAAAACTGATTTTGAATAAGGATTTCTTTATGTAAAAACTTACATTGCTCGAAGGAGGAGGGGAAATGCTCGCTGTCCCGAGGGTGTTGGTGGGCGCCGGAGGTGCTCAGGGTCGGGGCTTCGCTGGTCGTCGTTGGAGGCGGGTTTTCTCAAATCGATTTGGGGTTTTGGTTGGGGCGGCGCATTTCAGAGGAGGGCGGAGGGCATGTGGTCGTGGGTTGGGGGGGTGCGCGGCCATTAGAGGCGGCGGTGGTGGTCCAAGTCAGCGCAGGGGGGGGTGGTTATGGCTATGGCTAAGGACTGGCGCCTGGGAGGTAGTGGAGAGGAGGGGTTGGAGAAGAAAGAGGAGGTGCGATGGAGGGGGGGCGATTGATGGTGGCGGGATCGGAGCGGCGGCCGTCGATCTGTGGGAGGGCGCCTCCGTTCGATTTTTTTACTTTTTTTTTTCCAGCGTTGAACGAGAATGAGAAGGTAAGGGGAGGGAGGGGGTTCTGAACAAGAAAGGAAGGGGAGGGGGTATTGGGAAAAAGGGTTTTATTTATTTAATTACTTAATTTAATTTCAAAATGTTGACTTTCTCGTTCGAACTCCAAAGGAGCCCCAACGACTGTCGTCCCTAGCGTATTACCCCCATTCCGAACACAATGAGATATGTATCGCAGGCTGGTTCGACTATTTCGATCAGTTTCCGTTGAATTTACATTTAAATCGCTATATTGAATTTTAAACGTACATTCCAAATTACCGGGGTCACATATTAACTCTATAAATTGCAGAAAAATATTTTCTAGCTTCGTATTGACGATACGGTCCTAACAAAACTAGTTTCGTCGAATTCTGAGACCGTTGGAAAAATGGCCATTTTCCAGTCGATTAAAATCAACTAAAACCGGTCAAACGCGTTTCCCTTTGCCACGCTCATATATTGATTTGAAAAATTATGAAATTTGAAACCTAGCAATAACTTTACATCCCGGACCCAACAAAACTGGTTTCATCGAAATCCGAGGTTGTTTGCAAAATGTCCATTTTTAAGGGCCTGAATTCCATAGCGACTATTCAGAATTTTCAACTGGACATATCTTTTGATTCCCGCTACGAACTTTTGATTTTTCGGATTCGTTGGAAAGATATTCACTATTAGATTCCATTATTTTTGGTTTCACTAAAATCTGGATTGTTTTGCACCCGGTACATTCAATTGAAGTTTGAAATCGAATTATCGAACTACCGCGCCATTTTCCATTCTATTTATAATTATATATAAATATTTATATTCTAACGACGACGTATATAATATATACGTCGAATTATATTCAAAATAAATTTCTCGTCGATATTATTTAAAATAATTCATTTTAAATATTCAAAATTCGCCAAAATTGCCAAAATAAAAATTTCAAACTGGCCCAGATTTTCCGGGTTATTACAAAAACTAATAGTACTCCATATCTAACACCCCTGGGTTATCGGTAAATATAATTACCGTTTCACATTCAAATCTAATTAAAGATTTAACTACCACTTGGAGTAAAACTGGTGGCACTCCATTCTCGATCATTTCTTAAATTCGGTGAATTTAACTACTTCAATTACATTGCAATCTAATTGAAGATTTATTAAAACTTCAATCTTGGTTTTAATCGCAAAAATCATTTCTTTATTATTATTCAACTTTAATATATTAATCTTGCCTTTAAATGGGTTAAAGAACCAATGTCATTTAAAACATAGTTCACGATAAACCCTAACCCTCTTCCATTAACAATGGAATCTTCACGGAAAACAGATCAATATATATAATCGATATAAATTTTCGTATCAAATCAATAACATAAATGGAATAACGGCAATACCTTTTAAATTCCATGTATACCAATGGTCTTCCTTTATAGAAGCTCAGCTCGATTTTTATCAAATCGAATCCTATCCAATTCCAATTTAATATATTAAATTGCAAAACTTTACTTTGCAAAATTTCCATTAAATCTAAATAAAAAGATTTATATATTCCAAATCATATATTCACTATTAATTTGGCTAAAGAACAATTATTATTTAAAACATTGTTCATAACAAACCCAAAATCAACTTTCATTTTGATTCCAATTAAATTAATTAGTAAACTCCTTTAAATCTTAATTTATAGATTTATTCTATTATCCACTGGGTTTAAGAACAGTGTTATTAAAGGCACCATTCATGAAAAACACAAAACCCAATTTGATATCAAATACAAGGCTCTAAATAGAAATTATATCAGCGTATATTCAATATCAAATTTTGAAAATAACGGATATCATATTGGGAATAACGATATCTATATCTTCCAAATTCCTCAACAATATCCATATAATCATGGAATCCAATATCGAAGTATTTAGAAGATTATTTCCATTCAAATCCAATTTATTCATCGGAAAATTATGGTTATATCAAAACCATTAAAAAATCCAATTTATTTAATTCTAAAAATCATTGGATCATTTTCTAGTTAATAACTAGTTCATTTGCTAAAAATATATTTTTATCTTTACAAATATGGAACTTTTCATCCAAAATCTACCCAAAACATTTATTATGATTTTATACAAATTTTCCATATTTTTAATAATTTTATTAAGTCCTATACAGTCGGTTTCCAATAACAGCTATCGAAGTGCATCCATAGCAACCTTTTTTGAAATTGGTTTGGACATAATTTAAAATCCAACTATTCAAATTTAAATCTCTTATATTTATTGAAAAGATCTTTTCGATACGAACCCAACGGTTCTGGATTTAGGAGAATCTGACGGTCAGATCTTCCGTTACATCAATTTGAAGTTAATGGTTGAAATTCGCAAACGGTTCTATTCAAGCCATTATATATACAAATATATCGTCAATTTCCATTTAAAACGTATTTTATAAATCATTTATAAGTTTATTTTAATACGATTTCAAGTTCGTTTTCAATTTTAAATTAAAATTGAATATTGTATATCATTATATTATTAAAATGATAATATTTTCAAAATATCTGATTTTTGAATCCATTTCCTTTTCGTCTTCCTTATAAAATGAACAAAATCGATCGATAAACTTGTTCGGGTTAAAACAGCATTTAGCTACTTACTCGGCTTCATATATTCCAATATTTTCGTGTCCATCTAAAATTAGACATCAAAATCATAATTCAATTCTTCACTGAATATTGTTTTAAAATATTCGTTATTTTATAATATTCGTTATTTAAAAATATTCATCATTTTAAAATATTCATTAATTTTGAATCGGAATGCGACTCAATCCATTAACAGATAATTTCAGTTATATAGATTTCATACATCGCACAATAAGGATAAATAATCATTCAACATTCAAGCAACATCTAGAGTGCAATTTAAAACTGCATAAGCGTTAAATAAATAAATAATGCTCATCACAGCCTGTCATCCCATCGATTGACATACAACTAAATATTAGGATTAGTGTATGCCAAGTACCATCCCAATACCTGTGTGGGGTTTCAAACAACAATAGTCTATTTAAATAAATTATTGGTTAATAAATTTAACCAACTCTAATTCGGTTTGAATTATTTTTCTAATTACCAATTTTCACTATTCAAATTATAAATGGATATTTATATTACGTCTCAACAACCACAAGGTGTACCCTCATTGTTAGAAATACAAGTGTCGTATATTCACACAATGCTTCTTGTGCAGATGAGTCGTGAATAGTTCATGTGCTAAACTTAAGCAATGTCACATACATCAGATAAAAATCAACAATTGCAATTTCTATATATTTACAGTTATAAAATAAATTAAATAACTGTACAAATATTTTAGTGATAGAATTCTGACATTCGATTATTTAGCTGAAAAATTTAACTGCTCCTATTTCCGTTTTGGTCAGTTCCATGTTGTAGTGTTCGTAGCCACGATTGCAAAACTAAATTCGTCGGATTTGGACCTCGTATGAAAAAGTTATGAAATTTAACGCATTAATTACATAATTAGTTAATTTAAATATAATTAATCTAAATATTTCTCTCTTAATCGTTAATTAACCTACTAATTATCCTCCTCCGTTCGAATTTCTGAACCAAACTCGCATAAGAAACTCCGCCCTACTCTTTCCTCCATGCGCCACCCTGAAGCCGCCGTTACCAGCTCTGACAATGCCACGAGGAGCGCCGTCCTCCATGCCACCCATGCCCTGAAGGAAGTGCAACCCGAGCCCCCCTTGGTGCTGAAAAACGAGGTCAAACGCAACCTCTTTGAGGCTAAAATCCTTCCAATTCACTAAGCTAAAATTGATCATAGTTGTATAGGATTGAAGAGCACACAATTCTCTTTAATTTTCATTTAAACATCATAGGTTAATTCAATATAGATTAGGAGAAATCGAGGTTTAATTTTGTATAAAATTCCACCATTCAGGAAGTGGCGGCGCAGAAATTCGGGATTGGTGATTTAGGGTTAACGATGGTTTATATATTATATATTTTAATTCAAATAATACATGCTTCTGCATTCGAACTCCAAATCAAACCCAATGACTGTCGCCCTAGCTAAATACCCACATTCCAAAGACAATAGGATATGTTTCGTAATCCAATTAGACTATTTCGAATAGTTTTTATCAAAATATAAATATAAATTAATATAATGATCAATATTGAATTTGAACGTACATTTTAATTTACCGGGGCCACATACTAACTTCAAAAATTATAGAAAAATAAACCAAGCTATGTTTTGATGATACGGTCCTAACAAAACTAATTTCACCGAATTTGGAGGCCGTTTGAAAAATAGCCAATTTCCAGTCAATTAAATTTGAATTGAAATATACCAAACACGGTTAAATTTACCACGCTCACATATTAATTCCAAAAATTATGAAATTTGAAACTTAACAATAATTTTGCATTTCGAATCCAACAAAACTGGTTTCGTCAAAAACAGAGGTCTTTTGCAAAATGGCTATTTTTAAGGGCTATATATAATTTAAATATATATATATATATTCCATAGCGATTATTTTAAATTTAAACCCGACATAACTATCTATTTATATTATGAAATTTGAATTTTTCACATTTATTAGAAAGATATCATTAAACAGATTCTAACATTTCTGATTTTACTGAAATCCGATTTATTTTGAATCCTATATATTCAATTGAAATTTAAAATCGAATTTTCAAACTACCACGCCATTTCAAGCCTGTTTTAATTAAAATAAATTTATACATTCTAACTTCGATTTAAATAAATTTTAAATCGTTATTATTTAAAATAAATCATTTTAAATTCTTAATATCCGTTAGAATAGCTAAAATAAAAAATTAAATTAGTTCAGAAATTCAGGGTTGTTACGATCAAGGTTTTAAATCTCGGATATCGGTCGCGTTTCGTCTCGGTGATTTTATAGACTCGGTCTCATATCGGGGGAGATCTCGGACGAGATGAGTCTATCTCTGGAGTTCATCTCTGATTTTCATCTCGGATATGAAAGTTCATATCAGAACAATCTCGGGGTACATGATTTGTTAAAAAATGATATTTTAACAGAATGATTTCTATGAATGCTATTAAAAACATAGGAACTTAAACTTAAAATGCAAAATAACTTTATTATTCTTTATTTTGTGAAAGATCATTTATACTCTAAATCGTAATATGCTTAGAATAGAAATATTATTAGACAGGAAACATTAAAAGGATCCAAAACATTAAATAATTCAGCATAATTAGACCATAAAATACATAATTTCATAATTAACACGTATGTAAAAAGATGAATATGAAAATCATAAGCATTGTAAAACATATACGAACATATAATATAGTCATTTAACATGCAAAATGTAAATTAACAAAAGATTGTTATGGCTAGATTTGAGTTTTTTAATTATTGTTCTAGTTCAGGCACATATTTAAATTTTAACCAAAAAAACTAAGATCTCGGATGATATTCCAGGATTTTATCTCAGTCGATATATCGTTCAATATTTCAATATCTCGGGAGATATATTCAAAAGGAGATTTAGAGTGGTATTTGCTATTTCGTCTCGGAAGGAGCCTAAAACGAGATCTCGGAGGGGATCTCGGGCGATATTTGTGATATTTGAAATAGTGGTTACAATCTCCCCCACTTAAAATCTTTTCGTCCTCGAAAAGGAACTAAGCTGAAAGTTGTTTAACTAACCAACTCAACTTTCATTCTGACTTGAGTTCTTCAACTTTTCAGTTTTTTAAGAACTTTTTAATTTATCAAAAATTTGGCAAACACCCTAAACTTTCGAAAAACTTCGCCATAACCTCCTTTGTATGGGGAGGTTTGAAAATTTTATTGGGCCGTATTAGGCACCCAATATATCAAATAAAAGCATACAAAATTTTTGTGACCTATTTATGTCGAAGGGAGAACGTGTAAAAAGTTGAAATCTCAGACCTTGCCCCAGTGTTGGAAAAATAAAATAATCCATGTGCCGTATCTAAAATCAACAGAGACGTGAATTATTGTCATCTCCAGACCTGTGTAGGGTTTTTATTAAATCCTGCCCCGAGCATCATTATATGTATTACTTAATTAAGTCCATAATTAATCTTCATTTCAACCCGTAATTCAATCCATGCCATACAAGCATCTCGCCATATGGAAATCCAAACCTCGTCATATAAGCACCAAATGCTTATATGGTACACGATATATATGCCGTCTTCATGTAGTATGTCATGCGGTGTAGTGCAAAATTTATTTGTTGCTATCCTATGGCATGGTTTATAATCTCACACAGAACAACCATCACAACGCATCCAGTTTCATTCACAGGAGTTGATATAATAATAAAAATGCGCAACCAACTCATTAAGGTGCAGCTGTTTCTCGGGCATGCAATTTATTTCATTACTCAACGCAATGTCATTATCCTGCTCAACGTATATATGTATATATATATAATTCTAACTAGACTGGTAATTCAGTTTAACTTACCTAAATTAAATTAAATAACAAGAGTTTTTGTATATTCCATGTCCAAAATTGCTAAAGATAATGCCTAATTTATTTAAATCAGACGTCATAAGTAAGCAAACAAAAAAATCAAACAATCACGTAAACAATTAAATGGTTATTCATATTTTTTAAAAAAATATAACGTTCTAAAAATATAGCTTTTAAAAATATAAATTTTAAAAATATAACTTTCTAAAAAAATAATTATCACAAATACATTACATATAAATATATCACTCTCAACTCATTCTAGGGCATTACTAACCCCATCTCTAATGAGTTTCTCATTCTAGGATACTACTGATCTTATCTCTAATGGATATTATTGAATACAATGTTAATAATTCTATCTCTGATGAATTCTCTTCTTTGGTACTAATGTGTCTTGTCTCTAGCTTTGCAAACCAAAGCTCTGATACCAAACCTATGATGATCCGAGATCCCCCAATCTCCAAAGAGAAGGAAAACAATGGATCGCTTTGAGGAAACGACTCATTGGAACACAAATAGTAGCGCATTTCATTGCTATTGCAACAATTCACATCAAAGTACAAGAATATTAGAGTATGAATAAATAATATTACACAGTGGAAAATACAATTATCAGAGATTTGAAAATTACATAGTAGCGGAAATAAAAATGTATAAATACAATGCATAGGGAAATACATCAACTACCACAACTGAAAGAAATACATGGATGCAAAGCTTTCTGAATATAGCTCCAGCTATAAACCAGGACCTATGAAATAGAAATTTGCAAAACCAAAACTACTAGCTGCCCCTGTGGAAAATATAGGCACCCAGAGTTTAGGCGAAAACAATAAACTCCGAGTCAGTCATGGGACTAGTGTGGGAAATTAAAACATTTATTAAAAATTACTTTAAAATAGGGTAATTAATGTGACCACGCCATATGACACGAAACGGGTGTACTCCATGTGAATACCAAAGCTTGAAATAAAACAATTTAATAAATAACGCAATGCTCTTTGAAAATATGAAGGTATTATAAGACTCAAGTTCCATCACACAATGCAACGTAAGCCAGAGGATAGAGTTTTACCTTATAATAGCCAAACATGTTTGGTACGTTTTAAAACAAATCATTTTGATATTACTACAAGTGCATTGTGTCAAAAAACTTCAAATATAAATGTATTAATCATAGACAGCACAGTACCCAATCTTACTATGTCGCCATATAGGTTTACAACAGAAACCGAAAAGTCGTGTATTGGAAATTGGATTCCATCTATGAGTCGAGGCAAGGGATGGCTCCTCTACGATTCGAGACACTTTAGCAAATGCCTCAGGATCCCTCGCAGTGAATCCTTGGATTTTTAGGGCCAGTCCACACATACTTTAGTGGATTATTTATTACTGAACACACGTTTCCTGGTCCTATCGGACCTACCACTTGGCCAGTAGTGACCAATAACCAAAGCGCCTCGCATTCCATCATCCACATAAGTAAAAATGTCTGGGATCCATACCATGACACCACTCCTAGCTAGAAAGAAACGTCGTGCAATTCCTATAATCACGATCCCATTTTTGACTCATGCCTAGTGTGAGGCTCGCGAATTAACACTATACACAAAGCTATGCAAATTAAAGTCGTGCTTTGATCATCAACCATAAGACTCTGCTTTTCAACAAAAGCCTTGACCATTTGCACCTTAGCATGCCACATTGTAAATCCATACCATACCATTTATTTCTGCCAATATATAACCTCTAGGCTCGTACATCTCAGAGAAGGGTGTTAAGCAAGAGAATAAATTCTTTGCCCCCAAACAGATATATATATTTAGCAGAGATCAACAAATATAACACACAATCCAATTAAAGGTCCATTCTGGGTCTGAACGAAACCTGCAGCAACTTCTTACTCGTCTTATATGTCCAATATAGGAGAGTGCCCTCACGTATCCGAACAATCAACCAGTACGTCCGGACAAGTACCACTGTAACCCTTTCAAGGTAGCAACTCCAATCAAAGGCATCACTAGAAATCCTTTTGATGTGAAGGTTGTCGGACTTGCACCATCTTCAATCTCTTTGACTTTTAATCGTCGTAACAGTTATTCAGAATGGATTAACCTCGGTCTTTCCTAATTACATGCGTATCTTATAATCAAGTGATATATAAACACATCATACGTCTCATTCCAATCCAGAATATTATTCTATTAAAATATTCGTATCCTTTGGGAAAGGTTCCCAATAATTTTACCAAAGATAAATTCTTTTAAACTTATCATTTAATCATCCTTTAAAAGCCATTGCAAAAGATTATATTTTATCTTTTAATAATTCTAAACCAAATTAAGGTTTATAAAACTGGTTGGGATTATCGAGCCTTACCGAAGTAATCCTTTATTATTAAAATTTCTAATCCCAACCTATTCATCCCATAGAGCAAAACTGGTAGTACTCCATATCTAACACCCACTGGGTTAACGGTTTTCGTGTTCAAATCTAATTAAAGATTTAGCTATCGCATGGAGTAAAACTGGTGGTACTCCATTATCGATCATTTCTTAAATTCGGTGAATTTGACTACTTTAGTTACATTCCAATCTAATTAAAGATTTATTAAAGCTCCAATCTTGGTTTTAATCTCAAGAATCATTTCTTTATGATTATTTAACTTTAAAAAATTAATCTTGCCTTTAACTGGGTTAAAGAACCAATGTCATTTAAAACACAGTTCACGATAAATCATAATCCACTTCCACTAACTATGGAATCTTCATAGAAAACATATCAATATATATAATCGATATAAATTTCCGTATCAGATCAATACTATAAATGGAATAATGGCAAACCTTTTAAATTCCATATATAGTAACGGTCTTCCTTTACAGAAGCTCATCTCGATTATTACCAAATCGAATCCGATTCAATTCCAATTCAGTATATTAAATTGGAAAACTTTACTTTGGAAAATTTCCATTAAATCTAAATAAAAAGATTTATAAATTCCAAATCATATCTTCATTGTTAATTGGGTTAACGAACAATTGTTATTTAAAACATTGTTCATGACAAACCCAAAATCAACTTTCATTTCAATTCCAATTTAATTAATTGTAAACTCCTTTAAATCTTAATTAAAAGATTTATTTTATTTTCCACTAGGTTTAAGAACAAGGTTATTGAAGACACCATTCATGAAAAACTTAAAATCCAATTTGATATCAAGTACAATGCTCTAAATAGAAATTATATCAGCATATATTCAATATCAAATTCTGAAACCAACGGATATCGTATTGGGATTAATGATATCTATATCTTCCAAATTCCTCAACAATATTCATATAATCATGGAATCCAATATCGAAATATTCCGAAGATTATTTCCATTCAAATCCAATCAGATTTATTCATTGGAAAACTCTGATTACATCAAAACAATTAATAAATCCAATTTATTAATTTCTAAAAATCATTGGATCATTATTCTAGTTAATATCTAGTTCATTTTGATAAAAATATGTTGTTAGACCAAAAAATGGCACTAACACCCAAATGCAGATCACAGATCACAGAATCCAGAAAATGATAAATAAGAGGAGATACACGAAGTTTTTATAGTGGTTCTGCTATAGATGTATCCTACATCCACTTTATAATCTTATTATTATACTGACAGATTGCAAGAATCAGTTACATGCAGACACACAATCTGCGTTTTTAATTGAGATTACAAGAGCAGAATTTAGATGTAAGAAGGTGCCAAATCCTTGCACTCAGCAATGGTGGAAGCCGTAGAGATGTAAGAGAAAGGAGTTAGCCAAAAGTCCAAGAGAATCCTCTTAAAATTCCATGTAGAGGTGTATTTATAGCTGCAGGAGAGCCTCTGGGAAGACCGGTTCATGATGGGGTACGTGGAACCCGATCCGGAAAAGTAGGAGCGGGGAGTAGCCTTGAGAACAGGTCAAAACTGAGTGCTGTTGATGTTATGGTACAGGCGGTTCATGATCTCTATATGCCCCCACGATCGGGTCGTGGTCCAGGGGCGAGTCACGAACTGATTCGATTGCAAGCTGGAGTGAGAAGCTGGGATGGTGAACCTGCGAGCGAGTCGTGGTCCATAGGTTAACCACGAACGGGTCATGGTCAATATACGATCTAGGATGCTCCACGAGGTGAGGGGACTTCACGAACCGAGGAGTGGGGGCGAGCCGATGTCTGGGTCCCACGATCCGTTCCATATTCTGAACTTTCTGATGTTTCGTCACATCATCCAAGTGATTTCCAGTCGATACCTCTACATGCGTTCATGAAAACGGGCATAACTTTCAAACCGTAAGTCCAATTGAGCTAAACGAAAGCTTAACCTGAAGCTAATTCAGATGGCTATAAGAGTTACGGAGCTTTGCTCCATAAATGCCTTTTTTGGGCCCAAAAGAGGTCGTCTGAGTGGAGTTTCGGGCCTGTTTATGTTGATGATGTGATTTCGACCAAACCGCTTCTTGTTTGTTGACGATTTTCTTAGTGGCCGAGCGTGATGCTATCCAGAAATTCCATATGTGACAGCTTTTACCAAAAAGTGTGTCAACATATATTTATATCTTTTCAAATATGGAATTTTTCATCCAAATTCTTTCCAAATCATTTACTATGAATTTACACAAGTTTTCCATATTTTTAATAATTTTACTAAGGCCATTACAGTAGGTTTCCAATAACGGCCACAAAACTGCATCCATAACAACCTTTTCTAAAATTGATTTGAACATAATTTAAAATCCAACCATTCAAATGTAAATCTCTTATATTCATTGGAAAGCCATTATATATATATAATATTTCGTCTATTTCCACTTAAAAGGTGTTATAAATCGTTTATAAATTTATTTTAAAACGATTTCAACTTCTTTTTCGATTTAAAATCAAAATTGAATATTCTATATCATTATAATATTAATATGATAATATTTTCAAAATATCTGAATTTTGAATCCATTTCCTTTTCGTATTCCTTATAAAATGAATAAAATCGATCGATTTTCGGGTTAAAATGGCGTTTAGCAACTTACTTGGCTTCATATATTCCAATATTTTCGTGTCCATCTAAAATCGAACATCAAAATCGTAATTCAATTATTCGCCGAATATTATTTTAAAATATTCATCATTTTAAAATATACGTTATTTCTGAATTGGAATGCGACTCAATCAATTACTATATAATTTCAGTTATATAGATTTCACACATCGCATGTATTCAACAATAAGGATAAATAATCATTCAACATTCAAACATCATCCAGAGCGAAATTTACAAGTGTACAAGCATTAAAATAAATAAATAACGCTCATCACAGCCTGTCAACCCATTGATTGACATACGACTAAATACTGGGATTAGCGTATGTCAAATATCAACCCAATACCAATGTGGGGTTTCAAACAACAACAGTTTATTTAAATAAATCATTGGTTAATAAATTTAACCATTTCTAATTCAGTTTGAATTATTTTTCTAATTAACCAATTTTCACTGTTCAAAATATAAATGGATATTTGTATCACATTTCAACAACCACATGGGGTATCCACATTGTTAGAAATACGAGTGTCGTAAATTCACACAATGCTTCTTGTGTCGATGAGTCGTGAACAGTGCATGTGTTGAACTCATGCAGTGTCACATATAATAGATAAAATTAAACACTGGCAATTTCTATATATTTACAGTTATAAAATAATTTAAATAACTATACAAATATTTTAGTATTGAATTATAACATTCGTTTCCACTCCTCCATTCTTTATTTAGCGATGGTTTTAACTAAATTAAATTGGATGTTAAATTTAGCTGAAAATTCTAACTTCTCCAATTTCCATTCTGGTCTGTTCCAAGTTGTTCCGTTTGAAACCACAATCACAACGCAACTGAAATCATCGGATTTGGAAATCGCATGAAAATGTTTTGAAATTTAATGCGTTAATTACATAATTAGATAATTAAAATATAATTAATTTAAATATCCCTCTCTTAATCCTTAATTACCCTGCTAATTACCTTCCTCCGTACGAATTTCTAGACCAAACTCGCATAAGAAACTATGCCCGCCTCTCTCCTTCATGCGCCACCCTTAAGCCGCCGTTACCAGATCAGACAATTCCACGAGGAGCACCATCCTCCATGCCACCCACTCCCTGAAGGGTACATAACCTGAGCTCGCCTTGGTGCCGAAAAATGTGGTTGAACGCGGCCTCTTTGAGGCTAAAGCACTTCCAATTCACTGAGCTAAAATTAATCATAGTTGTATAGGATTGAAGAGCACACAATTCTTTTTAATTTTCCTTTAAACATCATAGGTTAATTCGATATAGAATAGGAGAAAGCAGGGATTAATTTTGGGGCAAATTCCGCCATTCAGGAAGTGCCGGCGCAGAAATTCGAAGTTGGAGATTTAGGGTTAACAATGGTTTATATATAATATATTTTAATATTATTTTAATTCCAATAATACATGTTTTTGCATTCGAACTCCATATCAAACCCAACAACTACCACCCTAGCTAAATACCACCATTTCAGACACAATTGGATACGTTTCGCAAGTTCAACGATTTCGAATTGTTTTTATCAAAATTAAAATATAGATTAATATAATGGTCAATATTGAATTTGAACATACATTTTAATTTACTGGGGCCACATACTGACTCCATAAATTACAGAAAAATAAATCTAGCTATGTTTTGATGATACAGTCATAACAAAACTAATTTTGTCGAATTTGGAGGCCGTTTGAAAAATGGCCAATTTCCAGTCGATTAAATTTAAACTGAAACATACCAAACACGTTTCAATTTACCACGCTCACATATTAATTCCAAAATTTATGAAATTTGAAACTTAACAATAATTTGACATCCCGGATCCAACAAAAGTGGTTTCGTCGAAAACGGAGGTCGTTCGCAAAATGGCTATTTTTAAGGGCTTTATATAACTAAAAAATATATATAAATTCCATAGCGACTATTTTAAATTTTAAACTAGACATAACTTTCAAATTATATTATGAAATCTGAATTTTTCACATTCATTAGAAAGATATAATTAAACAGATTCTAACATTTTTGGTTTTACAGAAATCAGATTTATTTTGAATCCTATACATTCAATTGAAATTTAAAATCGAATTTTCAACGCCATTTCAATCTCATTTTAATTAAAATGAATTTATACGTTCCAACTTCGATTTAAAATTTTTTTGAATTGTTATTATTTAAAATAAATCATTTTAAAATCCATTAAAATAGCTAAAATAAATTTTTTGAATTGGTTTAGAAATTTAGGGTTGTTACACATTTCATAACAGTTCGTTTAGTTGATCTAATATCTATGAAATAATGTGGGTCAGATGTGAGATAAACCCACCTTTCGAGGCATAGAGATAGAGACGATGATTGGATTGACGCAAAATAAAACGATGACTCCCAGACACAATTCAGAATGGATTCAATCATGGTAACCACTCAATATATATATATATATATATTCATGAGAGGAAGTTGGGGAAATTCTAAATTGGTCGGTACAACAATTGGGTGTTGGACGGTACGATATTAGATTTTGGAAAGATTTCGGAACTGAACACCAAATTCAATTCAACAAAATAAACAAAAAATTCTTTTATAAAATAAAATATTATATAAATATTACTATATATGTAAACACAATAAATTCATAAAATATATATTTTGAAATTCAACGCACACCGCAAACATATAACACAAATTACAAACATAAAAGCATAAACATGTATATATAATATTTATATTTAAAACAAATACACACGAAATACTACAATACCACTATATATATATAACTGTTGGCTTGTTTTTGGATCAAGCCACCAAGAATGTATGCATTAATATTTGGATGGACAAGAATGTACCTGCGTGTGAACTCGAGTGGAAGCCCATCGGCTCGTGACAACACCTATGGGGAACCGGTTCGTGATCTAGCCTTTCCACCAGTTCACTGCCTTCCAACCACGAGCCGCTCGTGGTCATTAGCCAGGACCTGTTCATGAACCATAGCCACGTCCCGATCGTGACAAATTATCACGAACCGGTTATGAACCCAAAGAATGGTGGACATGACCTTGTCTTCCACAAGCCGCAAATTCAGGATCTGATGACACCAGTACATAACTGCCATATTGACCATTTCTCCACCCACTCAGGAACGGCTTCGAGATCCTCGGGATTTGTGCCATGTGTCTTTATGAACCGCCTGTAGAAATCACCTATAAATAGACTAGCACTTGGCTTTTTCTAGATCTTTTGGCAATTCATAGCTCTGATTCAACCATTATCATATCTCCATTATTTTTATTCAAAGTAATCTCGAATTTACTGAGTGAATTATCATTGTAAAAGTGATATTGAGAGAAAATATTAGTTGTACTTGCATTCAAACGTATAATCAAAGTTATATAAAGTGGACATAGGCTCGTTCATGCCGACCACTATAAATTTGGTGTGTTTGTTGCATTTTCTTCCATTTGTAGTTATTATTTTCTGTAGTTCAAGACAATTTGGGTGTTAGAGCCATAATTTGGTCTAACATTTTGGTGCTTTCACTAATAATTGAATCCTCAGCTCATCGAATTATTGCTCTACTGTTTGGATTTTCAAGTCCGAAGAAAAAATAGTCTAAACTTCCACTGTTTTGGTTTTTGAGGATTTCAGCAAGGTCAAGATGTAATGGCTGGAAAGAAATCCAAGGATTCATTAACTTCTCAAGCAAAAGAAGCTAACGAAGAAAGCACTTAGTAGCAGGTCGAGGCAAACTCCCCAACTCGTGGATCACAGGGGCGAACTGGCGCCAGGAGGGGGTCACGACCCACATGCAGGTGGTTACCACAAGCCACTCCATGGATGCCCTCATGAGCCGCCAGGGAGAAGGGGCCATGAACCGCAGGCAGGAAGGAACCACGATCCCCCAGTCAGAGGGGGTCACGAACCGCCCTCACCAAGTGATCACAACTCGACCTGGAAATGAGAATATGGCTCGTTCTGCTAACGCTAGTGCTCCTGCTCGACCTAGCTCAAGTGCTCTATGTCCAACGGCGAATACTGATGATTAGATACATGCTTCTTCTCCAGTAAAAGATAGAGATTTCTCTCGTGTACTTGATATGCTGGAAATGACAAATGATGAGTTGGCAGCACAAAGACAAGAGAGTTCTTTACTGCGACAGAAAGTGACTGAAATCGGCAGACAAATCGACGAACTCCAAAGGCAGAGAAAACCTTTCCTAACTCATTTCGTCCGAAGAACCTCCGAGACACCAATGACGAACTTCTATAGAAAGGGCTGAAAACATGGATCAGCTCCGGTTTGGATCACTCCCTTCTAGAGAAGAGACGGCACTGAACCTGGGAGGGGATAATCGTAACAGGAATAATCCTATCTCGCTACCTATGGAAGGGCCCATAGCACTACTTAGGTCTCGGTTTGTCGATAACCTTATCGACAACCAATCGTTACAACCCCTCATTGCGTAATTGATCGTGGCCATAGGAGACAATGAAGCTCTGCTCAAGCCCTAGACTTTGGAGGACCACGTAAGGCAAGGAGCACTGATCCTAAATCCACCTTAACCAAGGCTGACGTTGAAGCAATAGTGGGGCAGATCATGGCAGACAGTCGTGGACAAGGAAATGAAGATTGGGGTATAGACCATAGTCATACGACATTCACCGATGATATACTAGATATTCGGTTCCCAAGACGATTTACTGCCAACGATGAACCGTTATTCAGGTAGGACTGATCCGGTCCAGCATTTAATAAGATTTTCATGGTATATGAATGCTGCAGCCGCTCCCGACGCAGTAAAGTGCAAAGCATTCCCTATCTTTCTAGAGGATGTGGTTTACCCGCTTGCCTGCTCGATCAATTTCCAGCTTCAAGGAATTGAGTGAAAGATTCATAAATCAATTTCGACTTCACCCACAAATGTCGAAAAACATCGTTGAGCTATCACTTATCAATTAGTGTCCTGATGGAACTCTAATATTGTACTTGGACCGCTTTAATTTAGTAGTCACAAAGTTTAGAGATCCTCATGAGTAGACGATCCTGATGGCCTTAATCAATGGAGTAGATAAAGACACAAAGTTCGGCAGATACTTGGCCGGGAAACCGCCACTCACTAAAGAAATATTCTATGAGAAGGCCAATATTCCTCTACACAAAGAGGAGTTGTATGCAAATCAAAAGAGGAAAGAAGCTAGTAAGGAAGATATACAAAGCAATGTGGTGGTTAAACAGTCCAGAGATAGCTCTGGAAAGGCAGAGGTGAATGTTGGAAATAAGAATCAAGGTAGCGGCCGCCAGAATGGGAATAATAGTCGGAAGAAGAATCGGGGAAATGATTCACAAAAGAGACATCGGTTCAAAGCATTTGAGAACTTTACACCACTGAATGATACATTTGGAAATATATTCCTAGACACTTATAATGTCCTCCAATATAAGAGGCCCCCACCAAGAGACTCAACAGAGGAGCGTGAGATAGGAAAATTCTACCTTTTCCATCAGACTCATGGAAACACCACTTACGTGTGCCATCACTTGAGAGATGTCGTTGAAAGTCTCCTTAGAGAAGGGAAGTTGGACGAATATAAGGTTGCTCCAAGAGACTGGGGGCAAGTTGGACAGTCCCCGAATCAAAACCAACCTGCTTCTAGGCCCACTTCTTAGCAGAAGGGAAAGAATATTGTTATCAACACTATAGTTGGAGGACCTCAACCGGCTGGACATAGCTTCAGAGCGATGGATAAATATGTGAATGCAGCTAAGCATGTTGGAGTAGGAGAGTGTAGTAATCCCGAAGATACCGCCCCGATCAAGCAACAGAAAACAATGTTCGACAATGTCATATTTCGTGATAGAGATAGTAGTGGAGTTCACTCCCATACCCAAGACCCCTTTGTCATCACCACTACTATTGGACCTGCTTTGGCCCATAACTCTTAGTGGACAATGGAAGCTCGGTCAATATTCTGTTTAAGAAAGCGTTTGATCAGATGAAGCTCGAAGCCAAGGATTTGAAACCCTGTGATGGATGGATACCTGGCTTTAATGGGGCCTCGACGACTCCAATGGGATATATAGAATTGTCAGTGACCTTAGGAGGAGGAGATCGCCGGAGAGTGAGAATTCTCCCATTTGTAGTTCTGAACATTGATTCACCCTATAATGCCTTTTTGGGCCGACTAGCCCAGGTAGAACTCAGGGCTTACATTGCGCCCAGGTGCTTATAGTTGAAATTCACAAAAGATGCAGGAGTGGGAGTGATTAGAGGTGACCAGGCCACTGGCCGAGCCTGTTAAATGGCGGAATTGAAGATGTTGATGAAAGGACTAAACATAGAAACCAAAGGTGCTTCCCCTCTTGTGAAGGAAGGGTCAGCATAGCAACTAAGGGTGACGATCCCGAGCGAGTCGCTCTGAGAATTGCCCAAGGACATAGATCACAGAGAGGATGAAGAGCCTGGGGAAAGAATGACGACGCCCAATGAAACAACTGTGGATATCCCAATTGACAATAATGACCCAACGAAAGTTTTGAAAATCGGATCTCATTTAGACCATCTTCGAGTAAAGTAATTGACTGATTTCTTAAAAGCCAACTTGGATGTGTTTTCCTGGACCCATGCTGACATGTGTGGGATATTGCCTTCAATAATGAGCCACTCATTGAGTATCAACCTAAAACATCTGCCCGTTAAGTAGAAGAGGGGAATGTTCAGTCTAGTGAAGTCAGCTGCTTTGAAGGAAGAAGTTGAGAAACTGAGGAACAACATATTCATTAGAGACTCGGTTTAACTGGAATGGATTTCCAATCCCGTTCTAGTAAAGAAGGTCAATGGAAAGTGGCATACATGCATTGACTTTTCAGACTTGAATAAAGGATGCTCGAAGGACAGTTTTCCTCTTCCTAGGATTGATCAACTAGTAGATTCAACAGCAGGCCATGAACTTCTCTCCTTTATGGATGAATACTCGGGATATAACCAAATTCCCATGCTAGTTCTGGACCACGAGCATACCAGCTTCATCACATATTTGGACTATACTACTATGTAGTTATGCCTTTCAGTCTAAAGAATACTGGGGCTACATACCAATGGCTAGTAAATAGAATGTTCTACAATCAAATTGGGAAGACGATGGAAGTATATGTTGACGACATGTTACTAAAATCCAGACAATCATCCGACATACCTGTGACCTGGCAGAAATGTTTGACATCCTTTGACGATACGGAATGAAGCTCAACCCTCTGAAGTGTTCGTTTGGAGTTGCCCCCGGAAAATTTCAGGGCTTTATTGTTAGCTCACGTGGAATTGAAATCAATCCAGACCAAATCACGGCAATCAGCAATATTCAAACACCAAGGCAAATTAAAGAAGTGCAGAGCCTCGCCGGAAAAGTAGCCGCATTAAGCAGATTTATTTCTAAAGCTACAGATAAACGCATTCCATTCTTTGACTTGATAAACCGAGGAAAACGCAATTTTGAATGGACTTCTGATTGTGTGGAAGCTTTTTCGGAACTTGTTAAATCATCTAGAAAAGCCCATGATACTGTCCAAGCCAGTAGACCATGAGGATTTGTTAGTGTACTTGGCAATCTCGTCCCACGCAATAAGTTCAGCCTTGGTAAGAGAAGAAGATAAAGTCCAGAGGCCTGTGTACTATGTGAGTAAGAAGCTACTAGCTGCAGAACGGAACTACCCAAAGATAGAAAAGCTTACATACAGTCTACTGATCGCATCTAGAAAGCTTCGCCACTATTTCCAAGATCATCCCATCACTGTGTACACTGACCATCCACTCCGACAAGATTCACAGAGACCAGAGGCGTCATAAAGGCTACTCAAATGGAATATAGAGTTAAGTTAATTCTATTTGAATTTCCAACCCTGAAGATCGATAAGGGGGTAAGTATTGCCATATTTTGTAGCAAAATTTACTATCCTAGAGGAAATGTAGAGAGTGAAGTAGTTGATACCTCAAAACAACTAGTTGACCCCAATAACTGGAAACTATATACTGACGGAGCCGAGAATGATAGACGATCTGGCAATGGAGTGGTACTTGTAACTCCCGAAGAACGGTCGATATACTATGCCCTGAGATTCGAGTTCCATGCTACGAACAATGACTCAGATTATGAGGCCATGATTGTCGGGCTTACGCTTGCAAAGAAGTTGGGGATAGAAAAGCTGGATATCTTTTGCGATTCTAAGATAATTGTGAACTAGGTCAATGAAGAGTTTCAGGCCAAAGGGCCAAGGCTTGTATCATATTTAAAGAAAGTGAGAAAACTCCTGGATGAATTCAAACACTACGGCATAACACATATCCCTTGATCAGAGAATCAGAAGCCAGATAAGTTGGCCAAACTTGCTAGTTCTGATAATCCCGAGGACACAGAGATGGTCCCAATTGAGATATTGCATTCTCTAAGTATCGATCAGATGGAAATTGATCATGTGCTGGAGATTGAGCCGAAAAGGGAGTCGTGGATGACACCCTTAAAGAACTTCCTAATAAATGGGATGTTTCCCACCAAAAAGAGCGAAAGACATGTTATCATTCGTAAAGCCTCCAGATATGTCATGCAAGGCGAAGTCCTATATCGACAAGCGTTCTCGATGCCACTACTCCGGTGTATAGCCCATGATGACATTAAATGAGTATTGAGAGAAGTACATGAAAGCGAATGTGGCGACCACACTGGAGGCCAAACATTGGCAAAGAAGATATTACGGTATGGCATTTTCTGGCCAACCGTAAATAAAGATACGACTAAGTATGCACAACGTTGCGATGCATGCCAGAAATTTTCTAATATCTCCAGGGCATCACCCAGCCCGCTGAAGATGATGTTGAGCCCAAGCGCTTCGTTGTTTGGGGAATTGACATTATTGGAAGCCTCCCCATAACGAAGGGCGGAGAAAAGTTCGCCATTGTAGCCGTGGGTTACTTTACAAAGTGGGTTGACGCAGAACCGCTAACCATGATCATAACCAAGCGAGTAATCAACTTCATTGTTAGGAACATTATAGGCCGATTTGGAATCCCGAAGGTCATCATAACAGATAACGGGACTCAATTCGATAGCACAGAATTTCGGGACTTTTATCCGGGATATCATATCGAGAAAAGATACACGGTTGTGGCGCATCCGCAATCAAATGGATCAGTAGAAGCAGCAAACAAGGTAATTAAGTCCATTCTGAAGAAGCAATTGAAGCTGGCCAAAGCCATGTGGGCTGACGAGTTACATCTGACATTGTGGGCCTATAGAACGACTTACAGATCAGCAACTGGGCACATGCCCTTCTCCCTCGCTTTTGGATCCGAGGCAGCCATCCTGGTCGAATTAGAAGTGCCATCTCACAAGACCACTTATTACAACCCGATGACTAACAATAAGTTCCTCCTCGAGACCCTAAATATGGTTGAAGAAAAGAGGGACAAAGCAGATCTACGTGCCTTGAGGCACAAGCAATAGTTTGCTCGGTATTACAACAATAAAGTTCGAGCTCGAATCTTTGAATCCGGAGACTTGGTTCTAAAGCGTGTCTTTCCACCCACAGTCCATTTGGGTCCGAAATGGGAAAGGCCATACACCATCCTACGGAGGCTTGATAATGGAACCATCAAGCTAGCGACCATGGACGG
The DNA here is from genome assembly GCA_030737875.1 of Allium sativum. Classification (NCBI taxonomy): domain Eukaryota; kingdom Viridiplantae; phylum Streptophyta; class Magnoliopsida; order Asparagales; family Amaryllidaceae; genus Allium; species Allium sativum. Next base: position 593,479,271 of record CM060918.1, read on the forward strand.
AGACGATATCCCCAAAGTGTGGAATGCCCAGCATTTGAGGCATTACTTGACATGAAATTGTCATCTTTACTCCTTTGATTTTAGGACCATGTAAAAAGGTATGACTTGCCTAGAACAGTCTGGTTATATAAGCAAAAGATTATAAAGTGGACGTAGGTCATGATTCGACCGAATCACTATAAAATACTATGTGTCATTTACTTTTATCGCTCCAATTTTTATTTACTCTTTCATTCTTTACTTATATGAGCCGTTATAATTATGAAATTTGCTATGAGTCTCACGGCCATCTCAAAGCACGTAATTCAAGGTGCCAACTATCAGATCAGGAGGCCAATAGTATGCAGAGCATCGAAGGTGCATTGAAGTAAACGACACAACTATCGACACTCTAGTTCTCATGACCTGAGAAAGAGTATAAAGGACGGGGAAATGAATTGTCCACGAGGCGTGAAGGTGCACTATAATTAAGAAGACTATCTCGACTAAACTCTACCCTTGGCATCCGACGGGAGAGTATAAAGGCGCCAACGATTGAGCGCTGCAAATGAACTCCTACCCCACTGAAGGATTGGGGTGAAACTGAAAGCTGAGTTCGAACTCCATCCTGGGCATACGACACAGGAGTATGAAGGCATTTTGAATAAATGCCACAAAAGGGCTCCTATCCCCTCACAGAACCTGGAACTAGAGTGAAAGCTGAGCCTGAACCCCTCATGTCTGGACTTGAGGGGCAATCTGTGCGTGACTCTACTCAATCCTCAACAAGCCCTAGCCATGCATTACGTTAATGATTGATTGGGGACAAACTCATAAACATATACGCGTAGTGCAGGAATTTTAATTTTTTTGCACATGAGTTTGACTTACTTATGATTCAAATATTTGTGTATGACTAAGTATGATAAACTTGCAGGTACACAACAATAAAAAAGAAATAGAACTTCATTTACAAATAAAATTTTACAAAACAAAGCCAAGCAAAAGTGAGGGCCATTCTCACCACTACATCACAAGACCAGCAGGAGAATTAAAAACATAAACAAATGAACTCTATTTGGGCTTTAGGGATGATCTTGGCTTTTTCTCTTTCTTCTGCTTCTCCGGCTCCTCCGTGTCGGCCTCATATTTGTCATGGTTCTTCCTCTTCCTCTTATCCAAAGGAGAATTTTTTGGAATGTCAGAGGACTGGGATGCAAGCTGTGCAGTTATCGACTTGGTAGACAGCTTTATGATTAATCCAGATTTAGGATCAGCTGTAGAGATAGGTGGCACATTTAGAGGCCCTTCTTCTATTTTCAATTGTAGTTGTTCATCTTGTTTGGCCTTCATGTCGGCAAAGGTCATGCTGTCATCATTCTTTGTCTCTCTCGTGATGGAGACCTCCTCTTCATCATCCCCATTGTCACCGTCGGTGTCCTTTAAGGCTCCGATGATTTCAGCATCCTTAGGAACATCAGCGCTGATGCCACAATGGCCTTTTCGGTTGCTTCGACCTTGGTTTGCTTTGGAACATCACAGACCTCAGACGTTGACCTTCTCGACCTCTGCTTGCTTTTCTGCAGCTCCCATGGTCGACTTGGCACCTATATCATGAGAAGCAACTGTTATTAGTTTGGGAGAAAATATGGTCTTCTCGATTGTTTGCTCCACAATGTGACGACATGGTACAATAGCTTTGACAAATTGTGGAGAGAATATGGAGATACCGTCCGCTGGCTCCTCGCCCGAAGCTGTAAAGGAAGCCCCAGTAGCTGGAGGAACTTGGACCTTGGAGATCAGTGGATCATCTTGGTTGTACGCCTCAACCTCAGAAGTCTTGGGCTCCAATGCTGAGCTTGAGCCTTCATTAAATTTGTACTTTCCCTTGAGCTTAACCATCTCTTTCTCCATCTCCTTTTGAATTTGACGTCTACCCTCCACTAAGGCTTCGGTATCTCTACCTCTTAGGAAGGCCTGCATAAGCTGCCCCTCGTCGACTTCCTCAACCTCTAAGCGTTTCTTTTCTCCTACAACGATCATATCCCTTATGTTAACCAACGTGGTGGGATAGTTCTTAATACAAGAAATGTCTCGGGTTCAAATGACTTAAGCAAAAAAGTCCTTCAATAGTTCGTTAAACCCTTCTTCCTCCTGTTCAGCTGCAGCAAGCTTAGCAGTAGCAGTGGAGGCTAACTCGAGGGCATCATTAGCATTATTCTCGGCAAGAGCTGCCCGTCCCTCAGCATGAGCAAGTTTGTCATTTAGGCTCACCTTTTCCTTTTCCCAAGCAGTCTTTTCTATGGAAAAACGGTCTTATGATGCTTTTAACTCAGTATTAGCCATCTTGAGATTCTTTATCTCCTTTTCTAAAGCCACCCACTCTTGGCTGTTCGAATCGAGCTAAAAATGGAAACGTTTCTTAGCGTTTTCGAACTCTGTTTTATAATTTTCATCATCCTGCTGAGTTCAAGCGAGCTGAGCCTGTGTGTCTTCAAGTTCATTCTCAGCCTTTCTCCTGGCCTTAAAGTCATGATTAATCTTCACCTTATCTCTCGCTGCATCTATTTCTAGATGACGAATAACTTCTGAGAGATTCTTGGCATCTTTCTTTATCGCCCTATATTGTTTAGCTACATGACTGACTTGGCCCCTAAATTTTGTATCCCAGTCCTCAGGAACTGGTTCAAGATCTGGCACGAAATGCATCCTTTCAAAGTAGATGTCGGGGAACTGCTTTCGCAAATGCTCTAGCTTTGCTGTATTATCAGAAGTAAGGGCCATCTCCTGTACGGTGGTAGTGTCCAAGTGGTGCTGACCAGAAGGGACAAGAGCTACTTTCTCTGTTTCCAAATCTTTGCTTGAATCCTTGTGCTTATCATTGGATTCATGATGCCTCCTGGAAGATTTTCCTTGAGGAGGTATACCCTTCAGGGGAGTCAGAGCTTTGGGGAGTTGTTTGCCTCCCACATGTGAGCCTTGACGACTATGGTAATTCCCGGGATCCTGCCTCGAAGGAGAGCGAGAGCGCGTAGAATGAGGCTGATAAGAATCATGATGCCTTTGACTATCTCTTCCCTGAATGTCACTGCGATCATGCTCAGTTACAGGAATGAGCCCGGGTGTGTTCTCGCGAAGGTCACGATGAGAATAGGAACAACGACGAGGAATTTTTCCTGCAAAAATAATAAGCAAGTATAAGGACCATAAATACAAACAATGTATGGGTGTTGTGACGAGTGGTGCATGTGATGTGCGTATCCCGTGTAATCCCCCCTAACAGACTAGGGCCTGGATCTTAACTCGTCTATGCAATATCTTTCTATTTGATGGGAGTAGTTTCTTCCTCAGAGATTGGGAAGAATGGTTCCGCTCCAAAGTCCTCAGACGAATAAATGTTATCGGGCAGGGGGATCTTGTCTAATTCCCCAAACATTTGTTTCTCTATTAAAGAGTCGCGAGCTATGGGCTCCACTGGCATTGGAATCTTCATAGGAGACTACTCCTTGGAGACGGAGGTATCCTTTGATCTGTCAACTTGAGTTTCACCTCCTTTGTATATGTTCATTTCTTCATCGTCTTGGATCTCCATATTTGAAGGATTTTTATGAAACTCGGTCATCTTTGTAGTCTCCATAATCACTTGCCTCTCGACTAGGGACATACCACTAGATTCCCCGATCGTTAGAGTAGGGGGTACGTACTTGCAGGGCTTGCCCCCTGGACCGAGCCCGAATCTAACCTCTAGCGGATGGTGTTTGTGAAGATTCTCGTTGGTTATACATTTCTTGATTTTGCAGAAGTCAGACTTGCTTTCTAAGAGGCAAGTCAATCGATCTTCATACAGTGGACCCTCTACCTTTTGGAAATTATGAGCTGTACAGAAAAAGAAAACATTAGCCCTTCAATCATGCAGTTGGAACATGCACTGAAGTATTCAGAACCTACTTGAATGTAGCCATTTCGTTGCACATCCAGCCTAATGTTTCATGTAAAACCAGTTAGATTTAGCATCTCCTAAATTACTAAGTCCCTGTGGAACGATGCTTTAAATAATAACAGAAGTTCAAATCTTTGAAGGTAAGCTTGATCCCTAAAATCTATGCGTATGCGTTATACAAGGTGTATAGAGCAGCGTAAGCATTGGAATGGAGTTGCATGGGACCAATACATATTCGTCTTCGGAGATCGACGGCGATTGGAGGAAACGTAGAAATAACACCTATCAAGCACATGATTCTACTATTAGCTATGTACCCTTTCGGAGCAGAATGGGGTCTGTCCCATTCATATGTAGTTTTCACGTCCACACAGGGAATCCCATGTCTTAAATATAATCTCTTAAGCTTTATATCTTCTAGTTAGGAGGCTACAGAGTCACTCAGCTTGTCAATTTCTTTAACACCTTCGATTTCGTCAGGAGCTCGATCATCTTCCTCTTCCTCAAGTGATGTGCTCTCAGAAGTTGTTGATTCTATATCAAGATCCGTCTAATATTTAGATCCAGAGTTACTCCAATCCAGATCCGACGGGAGTATATCAGGATTATAGTAATTTAACGACTCTGGGTCTATACTCTTCTCTAATATTCTTGTTTAGCGTCTATCTGACATGGCTGTGCTGGTGAATAAACATGAGTAATTAGTGCATAAATACCCAAAACCCCGTGCGTGCAAGTGCTAGTGTGTGCAAGTGTGTATATTACTGAACGGAAAAGCATGAAGTAAAGGAGGGGAATGAATAGTCGGTCATTGTATATCTTTAAGTTGAGCAATCATCTATTTCAGAAGGTTCATCTTGAAGGCTCTAACCTAACTGTCTATCGATTATAGTTGATTTCCAGCTAGACTATAAGTTGGCGTGTTTGGCTAGTTGATATTATGAAGTGAAGTATAGTCGGGTTATAAGAATTGGCACAGAGACAAGTCAATTCACGAAGTTCTAAAGTATACTTATGGCGAGGGGTCGGTTCATGAGTAGCAGCTCGGTTCATGAGCAGAAGTCCGGTTTGTTATAAGGGAATCGGCTCATGGGGAGCATTTAGGCTCGTGATTATATTATGGTTCGTATTTAATCATCCTCGTGGAAACCACTTTAGCTCGCCCTGTATGGCTCGTGAGGCACTCCCATGACCTGTTCCATTTTCCATCTCCAGGAACCGACGCTCTCCCATCTCCACAACCCGATCCGCCATCCTATTTCACCACCGTTTCGACCCAAGGTCTCACTCCTCTCCATCCAACTCCAAGAAGCGCTGAGGACTTTGCAAGCATTTGTTTCCCTTTCTTCCTCACCAGGATACCAAATTTCTCTCCCTAAATCATGAGTAGCATGTTCATTCCTGGCGATTCAACCCATTCACGAGTCCATATCCTTCCACTTACCTGTTTACCTATGTTTTCGAGCCGGACTATATCTCGGCCCGGCGCCTGAAGATGATGATTGTCACCATCGTCAATGACGGCTCTAAGGCCAACAAAAAAGCCATTAAAATCAAAGGAAAATGAGGGATAATTCAACATCCGAATTGTCACGCAATCTTGAATATTGGAATGGAAATCGAATTTAGAAACTTGTTCATTTTCATTACCTTGTGCAAACGATTTCAAGGCTATATGAATTTGGGGAAATATTCAGATTAGGGTTAAAAGTTGGAAAAGAGGAGATGGCGGTAGTAAAAAACAGAAGAGGATGGGTAAAATGGAGAGCGGCATCGACTTGTACAACTAATGTGAAGGCTTTTAGTCTTCCATTCTTTGTCTTACTGGGGTCGGCCTTGTCCAACGGACCACGGATTCCCAAAACGAGCCCACCATTGCTCGCGTAGTGGACTGATTTGTCGTCGCCTCGTGATGGATACCCAAAGGGCACGAATCTTGGCATGATTTGGAGACCCAAACTTTGAAATGACCACTGAATTAAAAGGCTAGAGCTTCTTAATTACAAAAGCAATGAAATTATTTAAGACTATTTTTGCAAAAGTTTGAGGGCTTACCTAGAGAATTACTCACGATATGCTCCGGAATTTCAAGTCTGGAGGTGACCAATGAATAGAAAAATAATTGGAAACTCAATTATATATTTATACTCGTCAAAGAATGCAATCCTTCAAAACCGCACAACGATACAAACTAACACGACTGTTAGCACTTATCTATTTGGAAATAGGCGTATTGATTAATTTTGAAGCATGTTCCATCTCTAATAAAACGTACTTCAAGGGGATAAAATGTTGGCTAGTTCTTGGACCAAGCCACCAAGAATGCATGCATTAATATTTGGATGGACAAGAATGCACCTGCGTGCGAACTCGAGAGGAAGCCCACCGGCTCGTGACAACACCTATGGGGAACGGGTTCGTGATCTAGCCTTTCCCACCAGTTCGTTGCCTTCCAACCACGAGCCGCTCGTGGTCATTAGCCACGACCCGTTCGTCAACCAAGCCTTGACCCGATCATGACAAAGTATCACGAACCGACTATAAATCCAGACGATGATGGACATGACCAAGTGTTCCACGAGCCGCAAATTCAGGATCTGATAGCACCAGTCCATAACTGCCATATTGACCATTTCCTCACCTACTCACGAATGGCTCCGAGGACCTCAGGATTTGTGCCACGTGTCTTCACGAACCGCCTATAGAAATCACCTATAAATAGCCCAGCACTTGGCATTTTTTGGGATCTTTTGGCAATTTAGTGCTCTGATTCCACCATTATCATATCCCCATTATTTTTATTCAGAGTGATCTCGAATTTACTGAGTGAATTATCATTGTAAAAGTGAGACTGTGAGAAAATATTGGATGTACTTGCATTTTAATATATAATCAAAGTTACATAAAGTGGATGTAAGCTTGTTAAGGTCGAACCACTATAAATTTGGTGTGTTATTGCATTTTCTTTCATTTCTAGATATTATTTTCTACAATTCAAGACAATTTGGGTGTTAGAGCCATAATTTGGTCTAACAATAACATTTAATAAATATAATTTTATAAGTTATTTATGCATATAATACACACACAAAAGATAACCAACGCACACCATACACACACTCAACACATACAGAAGCACACTCACACAATATAGACACACATAAAGATACTAATCTCATAAACTCACGCAATACACCCCAAAACAGGAACAAACTCAACACAGTAAACATTAGAACCCAAAAACACACACACGAAATAATGACACACACATACACAGACGCCCCTATTCTCACACGCGCAATAATTTAGCAAAATATTTGTAAAGTTTCCAACAGCATGACTGTAAAACCTACGCAATGTATTTCCTAACACATATTTATCTAGCTTATGACGTCTGGATATACAATATAGTATCACGCGTATGTCCCGTGTAACGACCGGGAATTTCGCTCGATCCGAATCAGTCGCTAAACCGACCAAGACCGTTCGAAACCCTTGATTGTTTTGAGAACACGACAAATCAGAATCCAAACAGAAGAACATTTCATTGTTTATTACAATAATTACATCAGAATAAAAGAATATACAGAGTATGAATAAATACTATACAACAGAAAATATCAGAGATTTAAATTACATTTAAATACATCATAGAGGAAAATAATACAAAACACAACTAGAAGTAATACGCGGATACAGAGCTTTCCGAGTAACATTCCAGCTGTAAATCAGGATCCTGTGAATATAAATCTGCAAAACCAAAACTACTAGCTGCCCGCGTCAAAATAAGGGAACCCAGAGTTTGGGTTAAAACAATAAACTCCAGGTCAGTCATGGGACAGGTGTGAGAACTATAACAGTTATTAATCTTTATTTTAAAGTTCGGTAAATCAAGGGACCACGCCGTATAACACGTAACGGGTTTCCTCCCAAGAATACCAATGCATAAAACAATAGCGCGACGCTAAATAAAGAACAATGAGGTTAACATAAGACCCAAATCCCACCACACAATGCAACACAAACCGGAGTATAGGGTTTTACCTTATAATAGCCAAAGAATGCTTGATACGTTTAAAATAGATTATTTTGATAGTACTATAAGTGTATAGTGTCAAAAACAATTTCAATCATAAGCATCAATCATAGGCGGCATGAATGCCCCATACCACTATGTTGCCATATATAGGTTTACAACTAAAACTTCAAAGTGTCATATTGGAAATTGGATTCCCATCTATGAACCGAGGCTAGGGATAGTCCTCTATCGATTCGAGACAATCTAGCCCATGTCTCAGGGACAGAACGCATCGACCCTTAGGAGCCACAGGGCCGGTCCACCGATGTGGATTAAAATGCCTGAACACTACGTTTCCCCGCCCTTTGGGGCGTAAACGAGCCAAGGAATGACTCCATCGGACCCGGATCGTCCGATCAAACCGAGGCGCCTCGCAATAGCAACAACCTAATAGGTGAAAATAATATAAATGTCAGCCAGTTTAAGCACTGACACCACCTCTAGCTAGAAAGAAACACATGCCCTCCCTGGATCCTTCTCACGTTTCTGGTTCACAACCGGGGTGTGAGGCTCGCGAATCAACATTACACAAAGCTATGCCACATATGTGGTGCTTTGATCATCAACCACAAGACTTTGGTTTTCAACAGAAGCCTTGATCAATTGCCACTTAGGCATGCCACACAGGCAATTCACTCCATGCGATTGATATCCATCGGTATATAACCCCTGAGCTCGTACGTCTCAGAGAAGGGCGTTAAGAAAGAGAATAAATTCTCCGCCGCCAAACAGATGTATATTTAATAGAAATCAATCACACAGACTAAAATGCAATGTCAGACACATAGTCCATTTGCAAGTTCGTTCTGGTTATGAACGAAACCGGAGGCACCTTGTACCTCGCATATCCATCGATCTCCAAGTACGTCTGGACGATCACCAACCGATTCCCTCCTCTTGGGTGTACAGTGTAATCAAGATCATCAGTAATCACCCAAACAATGTAAAGATCTCCATTCTTCGACCACCGTCTTCATCCTCGACACCACGTCGAATTAGTTATTCAGAATGGGATAAACTCGGTCTTTCTGAATAACTCGCGTATATAATAAACAAGTGTTACACAAACACAACATACACCTCATTCCAATTCAGAATATTCTTTGACTCAAATATTCTTTTAATTTGGGAAGGGTTCCTATTAATTTTATCAAAGATAAATTCTTTAAATTTATTATTTAATCTTCCTTGAATATCGATTCAAACTAGTCGGGATCAGCGAACCACACCGAAGTAATCATTTATTTTATTTCGCAATCCCAACCTATTCATCCCATGAAGTAAAACTGGTCATACTTCATATCTAACACCACGGTGTTATCGGTAAATTCAATAACCATTTCACGTTCAAATCTAATTAAAGATTTAACTATCGCCAGGAGCAACACTGGTGATACTCCATTCTCGACCATTTCAATCTAATTAAAGATTCATTAAAACTCCACTTGGTTTTAATCTTCCTAAAAATCAATTTTAATGATTATTTAACTTGGGAAATCACATCCTGTCTTTAACTGGGTTAAAGAACAATGTCATTTAAAACACGGCTCACGATAAACCCAAAATCACATTCATTAATTATCGGTTTAAAGAACAAGTGTTATTCAAAACACCGTTCACGATAAACCCAAAAATCAATTCAAATTCAATCCCAATAAATACCATTTAATTGGTATACTTCATTAAATCTAAATAAAAAGATTTAATCTTATTCTCAACTGGGTTTTAGAACGGTATTATTAAAGATACCATTCACGACAAACTCAAATCACATTTGATAATAAATACAAGGCTCTGAATAGAAAATATATCGGCTTATATTCAATATCAAATTCTACGACCAACAAATATCGAATTGGAAATAACGATATACATATATCTTTCAAATTTCCATAACAATATCTATATAATCACGAAATCCAACATCGAAATATTCCAAAGACAATTTCGATTCAAATCCATTTCAATTCAATTATTGGAAATTCTGGTTATTTTCAACACCATTTCAAATCCACTTTATTTATTTTAAAAATAAATAGAATTATAATTCTAGTTCAAAACTAGTTCATTTCGATAAAAATCTATTTTTATCTTTTCAAATATGGAAATTTTCATCCTAATTCTTCACAAATCATTTCTAATGATTTTACATAAATTATTACTATTTTTAATAATTTTATCAAGGCTCGTACAGTCGATTTCCATCAACAACCATCGAACTGCACTTACAACGACCTATTCCAAATTTGATTTGGACATAATTCCAAATCCATCCATTAGATTTCTAATTTCTAATATTTGTTAGAAAGATCTTTTCGATACGAACCCAACGTTTCTGGTTTTAGGAGAATCCGATGGTCGGATCTCCCGTAACGTCAATTCGATGTCAATGGTCGAAATTCGCGAACTGCCCAGCGTGGCGCGTTCTATTCAGGCCATTCCATATATATAATATACATATTATACATATTTCGTCGATTTCCTTTCAAAACGTATTCTATAAATCGTTTAAATTCGTTTTCAAAATGATTTCAACACCCTTTTCAAATTCAAATCAAAATCGAATTTTTCAATATAAACTCATTTTAATTTCATTTCAAATCGATTTCAATTCAATTTCAATTTAATTCGAATTTCAATTCATTTCATTTTAATTCGAATTTCAATTCATTTCAAGTTAATTTGAATTTCAATTCATTTCAATTTAATTCGAATTTTGAAATCACTTTAAATATTCATTGAAAAATGAATAAAATCGATATAAATATCGTTCACGTCAAAATGGCGTCAATCTAATCAACACAGCTTTTATTCAACACATGAATGTTTATTCTATTCAACACATGAATATTTATTTTCTATTCAACACATGAATTTATATTCAATTCAACACATGAATTTATTTTCTATGTTGGAATGAGGCCCAATCAATTACCATATAATGTTAATTATATGGATTTTCTACAACACGTGTATATAATAGCAACGATAAATAATCAACCATCATCTAGAGTGCACCACACGACTGCATAAGCATTAAATATAAATAATTAATGCTTACACAGTATGTCAATCCATCGATTGACATACAACTAAACAATCGGGATTAGTGTACGTCAGATCTCATTCCAATAACCGTGTGGGGTTTCAAATCAACAAACACATATTTTATTTGTGCAGTTGGGGGTTGTGTAAAATTTATCGTCCCAATCAATATCAGTCAAATCAGTGTATATAAAAAAATCGTCCGATTTATTTATTACTATTAATTTTATATACACGTTAAAAATTATATTTCTAACAATAAAATATTTTCCACTATAAAATATCTTATTCAATTCCACATCACACAATCAAATTTCACAACAAAGCAAACAAACAAACAAGTCATCCATGGTTTGTGGACGATGGGTGTCGGGTGCTACTAAACACCGTCTGCATCCTAATATATATTTCAACTAGAAATTAAAATAAAAGTGAGGAATTCTCACCGAATTGCTAAACCAAATGCCACGACTCTTCATATGAAGAAAATCTTTGTCGCAATCGCCTTTTGTCACTTTCGTTGCCCGTATTCACTACATATATAAAAATTATATTTTTATCACTTCATTTCAATAAATAAAAATCATATTTTTATTTCTACTTCATATATATTTTTAACGCTTCTTTCTATATAAAATTTATATTTTTACACTTTTATTTCAAATATAAAGATCGAATTTTTATTTCGCTACAACATATATAAAAATCCCGTCTTTCTATATATAAAAATATCGACTTTCCTATATCAAAATATCAAACTTTATTACAATAAAAATATAATCCTTACTATGATAAAAATATTTTTTTCTATGATCTAAAAATCATATTTTTACTTCGTTATTATACATTTTCAAAACGAAGTATTATATATTTTCAAAAACATTGTCAATTTCAGTTTTGAAAACATATAAAATCAAATTTAAAACACATATAAAAACAGAATTAAAACACATATGAATTCAAATTAAAACACAAATAAAATCAAGTTAAAAGCTTACTATTTTTGGTCGGAGAAGGGAGGAGGAAGGCTGGTGGTTCGTTGGTGGTGGCGCACGGATGTGGGGCCCCTTTGGTGGCCGGCGTGGTGGTTGGCGGTGCAGTTTAGGGTTTACGGTGGGGGTGCTCAGGAGAATCGAACGAGTGGGAGAGGGTGGAGGGAGCTAGAGAAGGACGGGGGAAGGAGGGAGATGGCGAATGGGGTGCTGCGCCTGTCGGGGGAGGCGGTCACCGGCGTCGTCATCGGTCGGGGTGTAGGCCACAGGCGGTTCACGGGGGCGTTCTCAAGTTTGGGCACGGGTTTTTGAGGAGGGTTCGGGCTAGGGTTTCACAGAAGGAGGAGGGAGAGGAGTAGAGGCAGTGGAGAGGGGGGAAGTGGATCTCGCTGGAGGCGATTGCCCAGGGGGGGGGAGGGGGCGCGGTAGTCCGCTGTTCCTTCGATCTGCATATTTTTTTCCTGGTTCGAACGATAAAGGGGAAAAGGGAAAGGGGTTAAGAGAATAAGGAGTTGACTTTTATTATTTTATATATTTATTTTTCCGTCAAAAGTACCCTTTTCAATTGAACCCCAAATCGAACCCACCGACTGTCGTCCATAGCACATTACCCCCATTCCGAACACAATAGGATATGTTTCGTAAGCAGATTCGATCGTTTCGATCAGTTTTCGTTGAATTTCAAATATAAATCTTTATATATTCAATTTAAACACACATTTCAATTTACCAGGGCCATATACGAACTCTAAAAATTCCCAAAAAATATTTTCTAGCTTCGTATTGATGATACATTCCTAATAAAACTAATTTCGTCAAATTCTGAGATCGTTTGAAAAATGGCCATTTTCCAGTCGATTAAAATCAACTTAAACTGGTCAAACGCGTTTTCCTTTGCCACGCTGACATATTGAATCAGAAAATTACGAATTTTGAAACATAGCAATCACTTGACATCATTGATCCAACAAAAGTGGTTTTGTCGAAAACAGAGGTCGTTTGCAAAATTTCCATTTTCAAAGGCCTTTATATATATTAATATATATATATATATTCCACAGTGACTTTTCTGAATTTTAAACTGGATATATCTTTCAACTTCTAAACTGAAATCTCTGTTTCTTACATCCATTAGAAAGATATCGTCAAACAGATTTAGATATTTCTGGTTTCGTCCAATTCCGACTTAAAACGAATTCTGTATATTCATTTGAAATTTGAAATCGAATTTTCGAACTACCACACCATTTCAGGCTTGTTATATAATTAAAACAAATTTGTTCGTTTTAACTTCATCGAAAATAAATTTTTCGTCGTTATTATTTAAAATAATTCATTTTAAATAATCAAAATTCATTAAAATAGCCAAAATAAAAAATTTTAATTGGCTCATAATTCCGGGTTATTACAATCTCCCCCACTTAAAACTTTTCGTCCCCGAAAAGGAACGAAGCCGAAAGTTGTTTCACAAATCAACTCAACTTTCGTTATTTTCCTTACGGCTTAAGTTCTTCAACTTTTCAGTTTCTAAGAACTTTTTAAATTTTTCAAAAATTTGGCTAATACCCTAAATTTTCGAAAAATTTCGCCATAACCTCCCCTGCACCGGGGACTTCTGGATATTTCATATAGCCTCCCATGGCCTTCTTCAATCCAAAAGAAAAAGAAAAAGCCAAGCGGCTAGCCAATCGGCTCACAAAATCATCCAAACCCAAGAAAATACAATAAACATGTACCTATTTGTTGGGCAAACAATTTTATTCTTCTGCTCTAGCTTCCTTTCTTTGACCTGTTCAATGTAAGTACAAGTATATGCATGCAAATGCGATAAATTTTCAATACACTCACTATTTGATACAATTTGGCTAAAGGTTCAACATTTAATTAACCAAACAATAATCAAACAACACAACCATCAATCAATTAGTTGATTATCAATTCAAACTCATAACTTTGATATATAGTCAAAAGTCACGTTTTTGAGGCCAAATCACAACAATAGGCCCTATCTAATTTTGGTTCTCACACCAGTGAATTGGAAATATATAGAAACCTCACTTTCGTCACTCGAACATAAAATTCTAATGATGGAGCTCCATCATCAAAATCATCTCCGGGCAATTAGAGTGTAATTCTATATCTATCCAGTATATTAAAATTTCAAACACACGTGGATCAGACGTATACGCAAAACCTTCATATACTGGATTGTCCAAATCAATACAAATAAATATTCAAATACGAATAATTCAATTTAAATTTCAAAACAAAACTACTTTTCAATTTTATTTTTCAAAACAACACTCTTCACACTCGTTCTAGGATACTACTGATCCCTTCTCTAACGAGTCATTCTCATTGGATATTACTAATCCAACTTCTGATGAATTCTATCATTCGGTTCTAATGTGTCTTGTTCTCCGAGCTCTGTAAACCAAGGCTCTGATACCACGATGTAACGACCGGGAATTTCGCTCGATCTGAATCAGTCGCTAAACCGACCAAGACCGTTCGAAACCCCTGATTGTTTTGAGAAAACGACAAATCAGAAACCAAACAGAAGAACATTTAACTGTTTATTACAACAATTGCATCAGAATACAAGAATATACAGAGTATGAATAAATACTATACAACAGAAAATATCAGAGATTTAAATTACATTTAAATACATCGCAGCGGAAAGTAATACAAAACACAAATAGAAGTAATACGCGGATACAGAGCTTTCCGAGTATCGTTCCAGCTGTAAATCAGGATCCTATTAATATAAATCTACAAAACCAAAACTACAACCTGCCCACGTCAAAATAAGGGCACCCAGAGTTTAGGTTAAAACAATAAATCCTAGGTCAGTCATGAGACTGGTGTGAGAACTAAAACAATTATTAATCTTTATTTTAAAGTTCAGTAAATCAAGGGACCACGCCGTATAACACGGAACGGGTTTCCTCCCAAGAATACCAATGCATAAAACAATAGTGCGATGCTAAATAAAGAACAATGAAGATATTATAAGACCCAGGTCCCATCACACAATGCAACACAAGCCGGAGGATAGGGTTTTACCTTATAATAGCCAAAGAATGCTTAATACGTTTAAAAAAGATTATTTTGATAGTACTATAAGTGTATAGTGTCAAAAACAATTTCAATCATAAGTATCAATAATAGGCGGCATGAATGCCCCATACCACTATGTCGCCATATATAGGTTTACAACTAAAACCGCAAAGTGTCGTATTGGAAATTGGATTCCCATCTATGAAACGAGGCTAGGGATCGTCCTCTACCGATTCGAGACAATCTAGCCTATGTCTCAGGGACAGAACGCATCAACCCTTAGGTGCCACCGGGCCGGTCCACCGATGAGGACTAAAATGCCTGAACACTACGTTTCCCCGCCATTTGGGGCATAAACGAGCCAACGAATGACTCCACCGGACCCGGATCGTCAGATCAAACCGAGGCGCCTCGCAACAGCAACAACCACACAGGTGAAAATAATATAAATGTCAGCCAGTTTAAGCACTGACACCACCTCTAGCTAGAAAGAAACGCATGCCCTCCCTGGATCCTTCTCCCATTTCTGGTTCACAACCGGGGTGTGAGGCTCACGAATCAACGTTACATAAAGCTATGCCACATAGGCGGTGCTTTGATGATCGACCACAAGACTTTGCTTTTCAACAGAAGCCTTGATCAATTGCCACTTAGGCATGCCACACAGGAAATTCACTCCATGCGATTGATATCCATCGATATATAACCCCTGAGCTCGTACGTTAAAGAGAAGGGCGTTAAGCAAGAGAATAAATTTTCCGCCGCCAAACAGATGTATATTTAATAGTAATCAACCACACAGACTAAAATCCAATGTCAGACACACAGTCCATTTGCAAGTTCGTTCTGGGTCTGAACGAAACCAGAGGCACCTTTTACCTCGCATATCCATCGATCTGCAAGTACGTCTGGACGATCACCAACTGATTCCCCCCTCTTGGGTGTACAGCCCAATCAAGATCATCAGTAATCACCCAAACGATGTGAAGACCTCCAGTCTTCGACCACCGTCTTCATCCTCGACACCACGTCGAATTAGTTATTCAGAATGGGATAAACCCAGTCTTTCTGAATAACTCGCGTATATAATAAACAAGTCTTACACAAACACAACTTATGCCTCATTCCAATTTAGAATATTCTTTGATTCAAATATTCTTATACTTAGGGAAGGATTCCCATTAATATTATCAAAGATAAATTCTTTAAATTTATTCTTTAATCTTCTTTGAATATCAATTCAAACTAGTCGGGATTAGCGAACCAAACCGAAGTAATCATTTATTTTATTTCCCAATCCCAACCTATTCATCCCATGAAGTAAAACTGGTCATACATCATATCTAACACCACGGTGTTATCGGTAAATTCAATTACTATTTCACGTTCAAATCTAATTAAAGATTTAACTATCGTTTGGAGCAACACTAGTGATACTCCATTCTCGACCATTTCAATCTAATTAAAGATTCAATAAAAACCCACTTAGTTTTAATCTTCCCAACAATCAATACTAATGATTATTTAACTTGGGAAATCACATCCTATCTTTAACTGGGTTAAAGAACCAATGTCATTTAAAACACGACTCATGATAAACCCAAAATCACATTCATTAATTATCGGGTTAAAGAACAAGTGTTATTTAAAACACCGTTCACGACAAACCCAAAAATCAATTCAAATTCAATCCCAATTAAATACCATTTAATTGGTATACTTCATTAAATCTAAATAAAAAGATTTAATCTTTTTCTCAACTGGGTTTAAGAACGGTATTATTAAAGATACCATTCACAACTAACCCAAATCATATTTGATATTAAATACAAGGCTCTGAATGGAAAATATATCAGCTTATATTCAATATCAAATTCTACGACCAACAAATATCGTATTGGAAATAATGATATACATATTTCTTTCAAATTTCCATAACAATATCTATATAATCACGAAATCCAACATCGAAGTATTCCAAAGTCAATTTCAATTCAAATCCATTCCAATTCAATTATTGGAAATTCTGGTTATTTTCAAAACCATTTCAAATCCACTTTATTTATTTTAAAAATAAATAGAATTATAATTCTAGTTCAAAGCTAGTTCATTTCGATAAAAATCTATTTTTATCTTTTCAAATATGGAAATTTTCATCCCAATTCTTCACAAATCATTTCTTATGATCTTACACAAATTGTTACTATTTTCAATAATTTTATCAAGGCCCGTACAGTCGGTTTAGGGTTTACGGTGGGGGGGGGGCTCAAGGGAATCGAACGAGGATGAGAGGGTGGAGGGAGCAGAAGAAGGACCGGGGAAGGAGGGAGATGGCGGATGGGGTGCTGCGCCTGTCAGGGGAGGCAGAGGCGGTCACCGGCGTCGTCGTCGGTCGCGGTGTGGGCCACTGGCGGTTCACGGGGGCGTTCTCAAGTTAGGGTGAGGGTTTTTGAGGAGGGTTCAGACTAGGGCTTCACGGAAGGAGGAGGGAGAGGAGTAGAGGTGGTGGAGAGGGGGGAAGTAGATCTCGCCAGAGGCGGCGACGATCGCTGGGGGGGGCGCGGTAGTCCGTCGTTCCTTCAATCTGCGTATTTTTTTTATTTTCCAAGTTTGAACGATAAAGTGGAAAAGGGGAAGGGGTTAAGAGAATAAGGAGTTGACTTTTATTATTTTATATATTTATTTTTCCATCAAAAGTACCCTTTTCATTTGAACCCCAAATTGAACCCACTGACCATCGTCCATAGCACATTGCCCCCATTCCGAACACAATGGGATATGTTTCGTAAGCTGATTCGATCATTTCGATCAGTTTTCATTGAATTTAAAATATAAATCTTTATATATTCAATTTAAACACACATTTCAATTTTCCAGGGCTACATACGAACTCTAAAAATTCCTAAAAAATATTTTCTAGCTTCGTATTGACGATATGGTCCTAATAAATCTAATTTCATCAAATTCTGAGATCATTTGATAAATGGTCATTTTTCAGTCGATTAAAATCAACTAAAACTGGTCAAACGTGTTTTCCTTTGCCACGCTCACATATTGAATCAGAAAATTACGAATTTTGAAACTTAGCAATAACTTGACATCACGGATCGAACAAAAGTGGTTTCGTCGAAAACAGAGGTCGTTTGCAAAATTTCCTTTTTCAAAGGCCTTTATGTATATTAAAATATATATCAATTCCACGGCGACTTTTCTGAATTTTAAACTGGACATATCTTTCAACTTCTAAACTGAAATCTCAGTTTCTTACATCCGTTAGAAAGATGTCGTCAAACAGATTTAGATATTTCTGGTTTCGTCCAATTCCGACTTAAAACGAATTCTATATATCCATTTGAAATTCGAAATCGAATTTTCGAACTACCGTACCATTTTAGGCTCGTTATATAATTAAAATAAATTTTTTCGTTTTAACTTCGTAGAAAATAAATTTTTTGTCGTTATTATTTAAAATAATTCATTTTAAATAATCAAAATTCATTAAAATAGCCAAAATAAAAATTTTAAATTGGCTCAGAATTCCGGGTTATTACATCCCGCATATATAACAACCTTGATTATACTGATACAACGGTAACTAAAGTTTTCTTATCAATTAAAAAAGACAACCACACCATGTTCTAAGTAAAATTGTAGTAGTGATACACATTTTGCTAGCTTTGACAAGTGCACGTTAGCATGAGTTTGGCCTTGAGGTGAATAATTAAACAGTGGACCACGCATAAATCCAACTACAACATTATTAGAATGACTCTATGTTTGACAATTTATCCTAATAGTGGTAAAGCTTGTACTGAAACTCGCAGGGTCGACTCGACGACGGTTAGGGAAAGATCAGATATGGAAGTGGTTCGGATGGCGTAGCCGCGGGAAGCTAGGATAGCAGGTGGGACTAAGCTTAGGGTTTGGCAAGGGCGCTGGGCGATCAGCAGGAGGTGGATGTCGAAAAACGGACGGAGGGGAGGATGGATAGCAAATCCGGTTCAGTGGGGTTTGCTGGATGTTGGCGAGTTGGGTGGAAGTGGAGCGGTTGAGGGCTGGCTTACGGTGGCAGGTCTGTGACAAGAGGCTTAGGAAGATCTTTGGGCTTAAGACGAAGTCACGACACAAGGGATATGGGGAGAGACTGGTGCAGATTTGGTTGGGAGAAGTGGGTATTGCGGCTACGGTGGATGTGGGAGCTCGGTTCGTTCATGGGGCAGGGAGGAAACGCAATGGGATGAAGCAAAAGAAATGGCGTGGGAAGAAAGAAAGTAATGGTGAAGACTTAAGTTAGGTAGATGATGGAAAGCTTTGGTGATGGAGAGAAATGGAGCAATGTTTTTTTTAGAAATGAAGATGGTCGAATTTTATATAAAAAGCTATAGAGAGGAGAATCACGAGATGAGAAAATATGGGAAAGCCAATCTGTAAATAAAGAAGCTGAAACAATCGGTGCTTGAATTAATGCCATTTAATTCCTTGTTTCACGAGCCAATTAATTCCTTGTTTCAAGAGCCAACATTAGGAATTCAAACGATGCATGAAAAATGGAAACCCAAGGAAATAGGAGACATAAAGGGCAATGAATTTTCACAAAGAAAAATAAAAAAAAAATTCACACAGTTTGGGAAACCGAAATAAATGAATAATTAAATTTTCAAAATAATGAACATGCAAGGAAAGAAATTATACTATTAAATAGACATTGAATTTTAAAAATTCAAATATTAATTGCAAATAAAAGGAAATATAATTGTGTTTGCAAATAAAAGGAAAGCAATATATTTTTTTTCATTTTTTATTTAAAGGACGAACTATTTTGGCAATATATATTTTTAACAACCAATTTTGCAAATCAAACAAATAACTTGATTCAAAATTTACCATAAATAAAATTCTAAAGTAGAAAATATTGAATTTTATTATTAAATTGTATTCACATCAAAATAAAATTCATTTGTTTATAAAATTCAAACAAATTTAATTCTAAATAATCAAACTAAAAATTATTTCCATAAACTCAAACAAATAAAATAAATAAACCAAAATTTTAAATTAAATCATTAATTAAAATACTCTAAAATTTGAGGTTGTTACAATCTCCCCTACTCAAAACTTTTCGTCCCAGAAAAGGAAAGAGGTGGAGAAATAGTAACTAAATAATTAATATATTTAAACCAAAGGTTCATTTTTATATTCATACCTATATATATTCATAAATATATATAAATTTAAATTAATTTCAAATGGATTTAAAGATAGTTTTAAGTATTCACTCGACGTTTCGGTTGGCAATGTATATCTATCCCACTTTCAAAACCTAAAAATAGATATCGGCGATGCCCCGGTCATCATCAGAATCATTTTCAAGCGACTAAAGTGTGACATTATATCTATCTAGTACATAGGATTCAACATATACACTGATCAGACATACACCCAAATAACTAAGTCTTCGATAGGTCAATTTTAACGTCAAACAAATAATTAAAACATTTTTCTATATTTAAACAAAATATATACCAAATTTTCAATCTTATATTATAAATAATATATACCAAATCATAAGAATTAAAAATTTTAAGTAGGGAAAATTATATCTCTCGCTGCTTAACTAATAAAATTCAACCTCAATCTACAATAAATATACAAACAATATTACTATTAAATCAAATAAAAAAATAATATTATTCAATCAGGATAAAATCAATTTCTTACAAAATCTACCTCTTTAAATCTTATTCATAATATATAGTTTAAAAATCGTAAAGTGTAAACATAAAATCTTATGAAAATTTTGGTATTACCAAAACATAATATCATTAACAAATAAGAAATTCTTATATTAGAATAACTTTTAATTTCAAACCAATATTTAGATATGTATAGACTCGCTAGAAGACTTATACTCTCCTTCTACTTTTTAACTTGTTATGAACAAGGATAATTTGTAAAATTCGAGTTAAAAGCTGAACAAACAAAAGAACCTAATCAACGAGGATCGGTAAAGGAAAATGGACTCAATGGAAAGGAAATTTCAAAAAACTGATTTTAAATATAAAAAAAAATTTATATTCGAAAATATTTTTTAAAACATTTAAAATCATTTCTTTTTGACCAATTATACTTTCAAAATACGCTCTATCAAGAAGGATTCTGCGACTAATTCCACTCATTCTAGGGTATTACTATCCTATCTCTAATGAGCTTTTACCACATAGGATAAAGCTTTGATAAACCAAAGCTCTGATACCAAATGTAACATGCCGTGTTTCGTCCACTTCAAGATAGGAATTAAACCAACTCAAACCGTTCGAAATGACAGAATGTTATTAGCTTGTGAGGTAAATAGAATAAATCACAGAATACAGACATAGAAAATAGAATATCTCACAGCAGAATAAATAAATTATACAATAGTAGTTCATGAAGCTACTAAATAAAAATCAAAATTTATACATAATATCAGAGTTATAAAATTATATACAGCGGAAGTCTAAATACAAGAATTTCTAATACAAAAGAGAAATAGCCAGAATCAATAGGTAGAGGTGATATCTTCAACAGTTTCCAGCTTCATAGGGTGAAATCTTAACACTACAATACTTGGTCTGAATCAAGCAATAATGAAAAACAAAACAACTCAGATCAGGACTAACATTCTCATGGAAGTAAATCAACTCAAATGAAATATTCAATGAAATGCATCATTAACTTAAAGGATATTTGGGATCACCATCCTCTAAGGATCCATTAAACTAATATCATATAATATAGTACGCATTTATAATAGTGTCTATGTTTAGATATACTATTGAAAATAGTGTAAGCGGGATTACTATTATTACCCTTACACCGTTTACACATTTATCATACAATTTGCATATAAAATATCAGTACGTCGGTGGACAGGGATGCGCCGTGATACAACAACGTTAAATAAAAAATCATAGGGGACTAGATCAGGATAAATATGACAAGTCATCGATGCAATACCCATCAGTAGTGATTTTACTGGATTGTGGACCCAGGCCGGTGGTAACGCATAGCCGCGACTACCGCCTACCCCAGACAATGCTCCTAAAAATCAAAGGCGCCAATCATCACAAAGTATTGTATCAAAGAAGCATGTCTGCCAAGAGGAGCTAGCTCACATTAACCTGGGTATGTCTCATGTTTTAGTCATTTTAGTTATAACCCGAAGGTCAAGGATAACGTCATTGTTCTCTTTCTTCAAACCAGCAATCGCCACAAAATCATCCTACTTCATTCTGGAATTCCACCGCGTACACAGTTGTTAAAGTGGTTTTAGGTATTGACAGAGATTATGACAATATCCGATCCCGGTCTCTTTAACAACTAAATGTCTACATTTTTCACACCATGGTCATTTTAATAAAATCAAATCTTAAAATAAATTGATTTAAGAAATTTCTTTAATTCAAACTAAATAGTTTATGAATCAATTCCATATATAAAACTTTTTCAATTCATATTCAATCAATTTATAATCGAATTCAGATATTCATATCAATTATAAATTCAAATTCAAATCAGTTATGCAATTCACATTCATTTCCTATAAAGTTCAATATTTAAGTCAATTCAAAATTCGCATTTAGTTGACTAAAAATCAAATTCATTGAATCAATTATCGTTACATAAATTTAAATCTTTAAACCTCGAATTTAAATCACAAAATCAAAACTTATCCACCTATTGAGTTGTTATTAAAGTTTATAAAATATATATAAAATAAGCATTGGAAATATATTTATAAGTCATAAATTTATGCGGAAAATAGTTTTATTAACACATATAGGTTTAAAATAATTTAATAATAGGTTTAAAAAGAAAAATTTATTATAATATATTAATTTGAAGTTAAAAATACATGTATATGTAAATTATACAGTTTAAATAAATAAATTATAAGTAAAATCTTAAATAAGCATTTAAATACATTTTTACTCATAAAATCATTTTAAAACATATAATTTAAAATTTACAAAATTTAAGTATAAATCTTTAAAATATAAATATAAGATCTAAATTAATATTATTATAATCAAATTTTCCAAATCATTTTAATTAGAAAACATGACTAACGTTGTCCGTATATAGTTTTCTACCCCATGGTCAAGTTATACGGATATTTATCATTTCAACCCGCAATTTATAAAATTTCTACAGGTTTATCATTTCAACCCGCAATCCCAAATTTAATTAAAATCATTCAAGTCTATTATTTCAACCCATAATGATTTTTCCCAAATCTAATTTCCGTTCGGGTATGTATCATTTCAACCCTTACTGATTTTTCCTAAACTAGGGGTATCTACAACCTAACAAATCATCACATATCATCAATCACATCATAGTCATATATAATCAGTGTACATACATGTCATATGAATATCGTGTCACATATAAAAGTGTATATTTTAAATAAACAATTTCTACTGGCCATCCTATACATTTCATAACAGTTCATTTATTTGATCTAACATCGATGAAATAATGTGAGTCAGGTGTGAGATAAACTCACCTTTCGAGGCATATAGAAGGAGGCGTTGAACGGATTGACGCAGAATAAAACGACGACTCCTAGACACAATAACTTATTTATTCAACCATGGTAACCACTCACTATATATATATATATATATATATATATATATATTCATGAGAGGAAGTTAGGGAAATTCTTAATTGGTCGGTACAGCAATTGGGTATTGGATGGTACTGTATTGGATTTTGGAAAGATTTCGTAACCCAACACCAAATTCAATTCAACAAAATAAACACAAAATTATTTTATAAAATAAAATATTATACAAATATTATTGTATGTGTAAACACGATAAATTTATAAATATATATTTTGAAATTCAATGCACACCACAAACACACAACGCAAATTACAAACTCAAAAGCATAAACACGTATATATAATATTTATATTTAAAACAAATACACATGAAATACTTCAAAACCATTATATATATAACATTTAATAAATATAATTTTATAAGTTATTTATACATATAATACGCACACAAAAGATAACTAACGCACACCATACATACACTCAATACATACAGAATCACATTCACACATTATAAACACACACAAAGATACTAATCCCCTAAACTCATGCAGTACACCCCAAAACAGACAAAAATTCAACACAATAAATATTAAAACCCAAAATCACACACACGAAATAATGATACACACATGCAAAAACGTCCCCATTCTTACACGCAAAATAATTTAGCAAAATATTTGTAAAGTTTCCAACAACATGACTGTAACACTTGCGCTGCATATTTCCTAACAAATAACTATCTAGCTTATGACTTCTAAACATACAATATAGTATCAACTCGTATGTCCCCCATATATAAAAACCTTGGTTTAACTGACACAATGGTAACTAAAATTTTCTTATCAATTAAAAATGACAACCACACCATCTTCTAAGTAAAATATAGCAGTGATACCCATTTTGCTAGTTTTGACAAATACACGCTAGCAGGAGTTTGGCCTTGAGATGGATAATTAAACAGTGGACCAACACATGTATCCAACTCCAACGTTGTTAGAATGACACTCTGTTTGACAATTTATGCCAACAGTGGTAAATCTTGTACTGAAACTCGTAGGGGTCAACTCGACGATGGTTAGGGAAGATTTATATCTGGAAGTGGCTCGGATGGCGTAGCCATGGGAAGCCAGGATAGTAGGTGGGACTGAGCTTGGATTTTGGCAAGGGCACTAGGTGATCAACAGGAGGTAGACGTGGGAAAACGGGGGGAGGGTGGACAGAAGATCGGGTTCAATGGGGTTTTCCTGGACGTTGGCGAGTTCGGTGGAAATGGAGCAGGTGAGGGTTGGCTAGCGATGGTGGGTCCATGACAGGAGGCTCAGATGGATCTTGAAGCTTCAGACGGAGGCACGACACAGTGGATATGGTGGGAGCCTAGTGCGGATTTGGTAGGGAGAAGTGGGTGTTGCTGCTACGGTGGATGGTGGAGCTTAGTTCATTCATGTGGAAGGGAGGAAAAGCAATGGGATGAAGAAAAAGTGTAACACCCCGTAATTTTATAACATTAAAATAAACAAATTAAAGTATACTTAATTTTTAGAAAAGAATTAAGTGAAATGGGTTGCGCAGAGAAATATATATATGTATTGATATATATATATATATATATATATATATAAATTAAAAATTAAATAAATAAATATGCGGAAAAGTTCAAAACAACGAATTGGGAGTGGGAATAACCGAACCGGCCCATTTTTGATGTCGACCCGAGCTCCGCTGGGTCGATTAGGGGTTAATCCAGGGTGTTTGGCTGTCAACCAGTGGGCCGATTCGCTCAAATGCAGATTTTGCATTTGATTGGTTCTCATGGTTCAGGGTTAATCTAATGGTCCTAAATAACTTCCTACACCTATAAATACATCCTAATGCTAACCCTAAACCTAATTAAAATAGAATAGTTACCGTCGCCATGGAAATCAATGGAGCCGCCGCCAACTAAGAAAGAAGAAAAGCAAACTCAATTCTAATTCTCTCAAACCTAAAGCAAAGCAAAACTCTCTCTTTTCTTCTCTAAATTGTGAGTATAATGATCTTAACAAGATTATTATCATTTTAATTAGGTTGAGTTATGAATGGATTATGAGTAGATGATGTGAATTATCATATATGTTGTTGTAAACCCCTTTTGCTATCATGTATATTGTAAATCCAATGTTATGTGATGATGATATCTTATATGTTGTAAATCATGCTATGATGATGTTATGTATGTTGAAAGTTTCTATGCTAAGTTGTGATGAATCATACATGTTAAAAAGGCCATGATGTTACCATCTATGCTAGTTAGTTCATATTAATTAAATCATCATGTTTGGGTTATGTTGATCTATATGACAAGTCACATATGCAAGTTAGATTGATTAGAAAAGTTATGAACATATACCAAGACATCTATTATGACATCTAGAATTATGCTATGACATACGTAATATCCTATGCTAGTTCACACCATCATTATGTTGCCTAAAAACCCCATATGCAAGTTTATGTATAGATTTGGGCTATGATCATATCATATAAATTGAGACATTTAACAAGTTGACACCTTTTGATCCTTAACATGTGTAGTTTATGCAAGTTTCACCCCTATTATGATTAGATTTATTTTAATTGTCTATATGTTGTGATAATTTATCTTTGTTCTAGGTGTTAGACTATACAAGTCTAGCCTATATTATGCGTTGAATAAGCGAACGTATAAACGTGGGGTAGGGGTAATATTAAGGATTTATTATTAGAAAGTTAGGGTGCAATTGATATGATTTTGCATGCCATAAGTGGATGGCCATAATTGAGTCAATTATGGACATCATTAAAAGTTGACTTAATTAATAATTTGAATAGGGAATTATTAAAACTGGGGTAAAAGATTTTAAGTGTTAATCAATGCTTAGGACACGAGGTTGGACTCGTTTGTGACGTAAACCTGCACGGACCCGCCCGACAAATCCAGTGGTCACAAATGTCAGCCCAATGTGAGAGGTCCTAGGCCTGAAGTAAAGCATAATGGTTGTAAAGACACGAGGTTAGACTCTTTTATGGTGTAAGACTGCCCGGACCGGCCCGGCAAATCCAGCTGCCATAAATGCCAGTCTAATGTGAGAGGTCTTTATGAGGTTATGGCCTGAATGAATTAAGATATACTTAACCAGATAAACATGTAAGGTGGGACATGGGGGTTAAGTAGGTGCCTTAGGTGTCATGAGGAATCTAGGGGGTGCTCTTAGTGGCATGTGAAATACGATTAGTAAGACTTAACCAAACACACATGTAAATGAACATGACTAAGAGGGTTAAGTGGGATATACTAGTGACAAGCTTAGGTGGGTAGCTTGTGGGCGGCCATTTCGACCAGTGTCCCAAAGGTATCTTTGTGGGCTCGACCCAAGTCGAGGACGGGACACGCATGCTGGGTTTGACTATAAGAGGTCAAAACGGGGAGCGGTGGCAACGCAAGTCCAACGGGATTCGTATGCGTGTGTGGACCCGGGCTGGTAGGTAAGATGTTGTTGCATCGTGTAGGTATAAGACGTGCATTCTCAAGTTGTATCGGGTTGCCACTTTAGGGGAGTGATACACCCTACTGTGGGGCCAGCACGGGTATCTACGAGTAGGGAGCGGATGGAAGTGGGTAGTGGGGTACACCTAGTGGAGATAGGGGCAGACGGCACCTATGTAGTCAGCTAGGGGTATGTAAGGCTATTTATAAAGTTTCTGTGTGAAGCAAGTGGGATCAAACAATAGGGTGACTAGTGTGGTGCAGTGTAGTAATGTGCGGTGCAGTGTAGTAATCATTCGTTAGTAATTAGGTGTGCCTTTACAGTTATCTTTAACGTTATCTTAAATGCTATCTTTATCTTCCTAAGAGTTCATAGACATTTACTTGTCTTCCAGCTTATGCCTTAGTCTAGTTATTTTGATAATAGTATTGTTAGAATTATCGTACTCGCCAGACTTTATGTCTGACCCCCTCTATTTCTATCCTTTTTCCCCCTCCAGGTCCTCAGGTTGGGCCCAGCTCTAGTGGAGTTTGATTGAATTGCTTCATCTCTCTTTGGAAAGCTTGGACCGTTGAAGTAAAGTCCAGCTTGTTATCTTTTTAATGGCTATTTATGTAATGGGATTATGTATTTTGTTTTTATGAAGATGGATATTGTACTTGGTTATGATCTATGGTTTTATGATGTAACAAACATGTTTAATTTCCGCTGCAATAAAATGAAGTTTTAGATTTCCAAGTACTATTTATTATCTGTCTTGTTGTAATTTTTCTGTTCTATATTCACTTATAACCTCCATGGAAGTTAATGCACTCCCTTTGTGAGTGACATTAATGGACGTGGGGTGTTACACGTGGTATCAGAGCTTAAGGTTACCAGAACAGATGAAAATACTTTAGAAAAATAGTTATTTTTGGAAGAAGTGTTTTCAAAAACATGTTTTAATGAGAAATTTAAAGAGAAAAGTTTCTAAGAAAAACATAATCCCCAATAGCCACATATCTTTATCTTTTGAATTCTCTATTTTGAATCTTTCCTTTTTCGTTTCAGCATGGCTGAAGATCTTAATCTACCCGACGGTGTATCGATACCAGGATGGTATAGGAGGCTATTGGAGGCTAGGGCCGCTGCAGGTCCAGCCAATGTTCCTCCACCACCAGTTGCACCCTTTCCTCCTTCTCCTCCTCGCGTAGATACTTTTGCAAAGATGTGCAAGGAATTCAAGGCTATGGGTGGAAAACCATTTCAAGGGTCAGAAACGTTTGTGGAAGCTAGAGATTGGCTTAAGGAGGTGGAAGAATTGCTAGAAATCTTTGAAGTAGAAGAAGGGAGGAGAGTTCGTTTAGCAGCTTGGTTGATGAAGGGAGAGGCCTCGTTTTGGTGGGAGGTCACTAATGTGGAGCGTCCTGTTGACTCTTGGGCGGATTTTAAACGTAGGTTCGAGGCGAAGTTTCTGTCGAGGGCGGAAGAAAATCTATATATGGAAAGGTTCTTGACATTGAAGCAAGGAAGCTCATCAGTGAAAGAATATGTCAATAAATTTAATCAGTTAGCAAGGTTTGGCTTGGATTTAGTGAACACGCCGGAGAAGAAGGCGCTGAGGTTCGTGAATGGCTTGAATGAACCATTGCAAGGGTTGGCTATGACCCACATCCCTATGGGGGCCACCTTTGAGAAGTTAGTAAAAATGGCGCTTATGCATGAGGAGAAAAGCGCTAAAGCTGATAAGGCACCCGAGAAGAAGGGGGATCATAAGAAACCACAATAGAAAAACAAGAAGGGTGGAAAAGACAATAATCGCAAGGGAAAGAAGAAGTGCTTTAACTATGGAACCCCCAGGCCATATCAGCAAGGATTGCCGAAAGAAAAAGGAGACAGGCTGTTTTCATTGTGGCGATGCGGGACATTTAGTGAAGGACTGCCCAAAGAAGGGGCAGAGGGCAGGAGCTACCTCGGGAGGACAGGTGCAGGCTCTTATGGCACCAGGGCAGGCTAGGGGACAAGTTCAGGCTCTCGCGGTCCCACCGCTGCAAGAACGAGGTAGAACCATTTCTGTTGAAAGCTTAGTTTTTCTGTTTGATCATCCTATCCGTACCTTATTCGATTCGGGCGCATCACATTCGTTTATCTCTACATCATTAGTTGAATCACTGCACTTAAACACCAGTTTAGTAGAGGATCCCATAGTTGTTTCGAATCCAATAGGGGGCTCAACTTATTTGTCCATGATGTGTTTGGATTTGAAAATTTCCATACTTAGCGTTGAATTTAGATGTGATGTTTATGTGTTGGGCTTCACGGGCTATGGGCTAATTTTAGGAATGGATTGGTTATCCAGAAATGGGGCCGTTCTTGATTGTGAAAGGAGAGTAGTTAGGCTCGTGACTCGCCTTGGCAACACTCTCGAAATCTTCTGTAATCCCATAAATTCGGTTATGCTAAGTTATCTAGAATCGCTTGATGCGTCTGAGGAAAATCTACGATCCGTTAGAGTAGTCCGAGAATATTCGGATGTGTTTGAGGTGGTGAAGGGCTTGCCTCTGAAGCGAGAGATAGATTTTCGAATATATTTTGTGGATAATGCGAAACCAGTATCTTTGCCAGTACGCCACATGGCTCCACGTGAAAGGAGGGAACTCGATAAGCAAGTGAAGGAGTTGCTTGAGAAGGGGTTCATAAGACGAAGTATATCGGAGTGGGGTGCTCCAGTAGTATTTGCCACGAAGGCGGATGGGTCCCTTACACTTTGTGTGGACTATAGAGAACTTAATAAGCTTACTAAGAAGAACAGACACCCACTGCCAAGGATTGACGATCTCTTCGATCAGTTAGTTGGCGCCTCAGTGTTTTCGCAGTTGGACTAAGCCACTGGGTTCCATCAGTTGAGAGTGGCTGAGGATAGCATAGACAAGACTGCCTTTAGGACTCCGGACGGTTTCTATGAACGGCTAGTGATGCCCTTCGGTTTGACAAACGCCCCAGCATACTTTGTTGATTTGATGAGTAGGGTGTTTAGGGAGTACCTTAATAAATTCGTGGTAGTCTTTGTAGATGACATCTTGATCTTTTCTAAGAATGAAGAAGAGCATGCCCTACATCTTAGGGAAGTGTTGGAGACTCTTCGAGCGCATATCCTTAAGGCTAAATTTTCTAAGTGTCACTTCTGGAGGAAGGAAGTACGGTTCTTGGGGAATGTGGTTTCCAAAGAAGGGATAGCCGTGGATCCCGCGAAGGTGGTGGCCATCCAAGATTGGAAGGTTCCAAAAAATGCTACTGAAGTAAGAAGTTTCTTGGGGTTGGCTGTGAAACACCCCACCTCCATTAGGGTCACTCTCAAAGGGAATGCCCTAATTTTGGTGGAGGTTTATAAGTATAAGTCACAGATATACAAGACAGATATAAGAACACATATTTTTGAACAGCGGAAAAACAACAACAACTTTTATTTCAACATAATATGTGTTCACAAACCATGTCATAATTTGTCTTACAATACTTCCAAAATCATAACTATCTTGATTACAATATTTAAAGAAGCATAAAGAAAACATAAATAAACTGCAAAAGTCTCCTAATTGCTGTCCAAAGCCATAGTCCAAAACGGAAAAGATCCAAGCAATACATTCTTTCTCTTCAAGCTGGATGTGAAAACTGGTCAAGCTGCGGTATTCCCTCCCTGAGAACCTAGGGGGGGGGGACGAAAGAAAAAGAGGCGAAAGGAAAAGGGTCAGTCATAAAGACTGAGTAAGTCCTAGTGACTTTCAGTGTAAAAACGGTTAAAACAACATGTCATGTATGAACTGGAACTAAACTCAAGAAGGGTGTCAAGGTGGACAAGGTGATCATGATAAGTCAAGACAAGTCAAATAAAGCATCACATGTTCAAGATTCGTTGCATCGACTGTACTAGTATACTAAGCCCATGTCACGAGTTAATCACGAAATATATCCCACGGCCCAATATCGTGAAACGACCCTGAAACAGGGTCTGACCCAAGTACGGGGTCCTACGGAGCGCTTATCTAGTCGATCGGCTCCCTACAAGTTCTAGCTCGTCAAGTGTCCGTGTCATACGGCTAATCACGAATGTAGTCACCTGTGCTGGGTCCACCTTCGGGTGTATCAGCCCTAGGGTGTCAACCCCTGACACGATTCAAGATGCACAGATAAATCTACAGATACCCAATGTCTGCCCCGGAATACGTGCACGACCGTAGTCCACCGAACCTACACTGGCGTACCCCACTGCCGTCGTTCACCTCTTACAATCAGCCCAGTAATCGTGCCCCACCCGGCCTAGCCCCAGGGTACCTTGATACATCTAGAGGGTTACTGCTGAAAAGGGTCGTGTCTAGGGTTTCGCCTAACAGATTAGGTCATGTAATTCGTGACCTAACCCGCCTAACCGATTAAGTCATGTAATTCGTGACATAATCCTCTTCCAGTCTAGTCATGTCAAGAGGGTTAAGTGTGTCGTTTAAATTCGCGACTTAACCCGCCTACGTGTCATGTCAATTTGGCTAAGTGTTGTCGTTTCAAGTTCATGACTTAGCCCTACAAATCGTGTTCAAGTTGGTTAAGTTGTCTTTTCATGTTCATGACTTAACCCTAATTGGCATTAATTGATTCGTTAATGCACCGAACCACTCACATTGGATCCTATTGTTCGTAGCCACTGGATTTGCCGGGCGGTTCCGGGCAGGTTTACGCTATGAACTCAACCCAACCTTGGGTTTCAAGCGCGATATGACCAACTACCCACATTGGATCCTATTGTTTGTAGCAACTGGATTTGTCGGGCGGTTCCGGGCAGGTTTACGTTACAAACTCAACCCAACCTCGAGTTGGCCACTTTCTTGTTTTCTAAAGTCATGCCCATGTTCTTATCAGATTCGTGCTATTTCCATAGCATGTTCATATGTCAACTTCGTGCCCAACTAAGGCATGTTTTTCAAGTCAAGTTATGGCATGTTCAAGTCAAGTTTTCGTGCCATATTTCATGTTCTACTTATGCCAAATTTCACGATTTATGATTATAATCAATTCAAGTTTTGCCTATTCTACCCAATCGTATCCCCAACGTATATAAACGTACTTCGTTCACAAACATAAACAATTCAAGAGATAAAGGGGAATAACACCAAACATGTGATAGGCATATGTGACAATTCCAACATCACTTGCATAATAAACAGGCTATAACATATCACATGGTTTCAATACTAGCATGATGATAACTTGGCATAGTAATGGTTCCAACTTAGTTTAACATGATGATTTCAACTTTACATCATAGGCATAATAATCATTGCGGGCATAATAATAATTTTATTACAAACATGAAACATTAAAGGCATGGTAATTCTAATAGGCATAGTGGATTCCAATTTAGCATTTTTAACATAATGATTCTCATCTAGCATTATAAACATAATGATTCCAACTTTTTATCATAACCTAGCAATTCCCAATTTGTCATTAACATGATAGGTATATTAACATCACCGGCATAGTTCCATCAACATCATAGACATGGTTTAATTAGCATCATAGGCATGGTTTAATCAACATAAAGATTTCAATAAACATAGTGATTCCATGGACATGTATTAGTCCAACTTGCCATACAATTAAGCCCAAGTGATTCATAACAACATCAAAATCATGATAAGTTTAACTTGCAACGCTGACATAGCAATATTCCCAAATTATGATTCAAAGATAAACAATATAAACATGGATTAATAATAGTTCCTATATTTGGTTTCAATTCATGGCATGTCCATGTTATTTTAGCGTTTTTGCCTAAAAAGTAACATAGAACTTACAATATGAAGCAAGTAATCCAAATCAAAATTTCAAATCAAATATCCCCAAATCCGTTGTCTAAAGCGTCGTAGTTGTTGTAACTTCTAGTTGTAGCCTTCAAGAATCATCCTTCGTCTTCTATAATTTTGTTCTTTTTAATTTTAATTTAGAGGTCTAGGTTTAATGGCGGCGGCTTGAGGCTAAAATGAAATAGTATGATTTAGGCTAGGTCTTAGGTTCTTTTTATATTGTTTTTGAGTTGATTCGGACCGTCGATGGAGCTTGGTTTAATAATAGCCGTTCGTTCAAAGGAGAGACCAACTAGGAGCTGACATCTAGCCCTAGTGACAAGGCAAGGCTCAGAAAATCGACCAAACACAGACCAGGCCAGCCAGGGTGGGCTGGGTTCGACCTGGCTCAGGGGCCAGGTCGACACCCCAGTCGACACCGTGTCGACTTAGCAGTCGACACGGGTTACCCAGGTCGACTGCCCAGTCGTCCTGGGTGCCTTGGGCGGGAATTTTCCCGCCCTGGCCAATTGGGCCCGATTTTTGAATTTTAAATTTGTTTTTCTGAGCTGTTTTCGTCCGTTTGAATTTTAAACTGAATTCTGAAACTTCCGGAGGCCATAACTTCTTCATACGGAGTCCGTTTTACGCAAACTCGGACTCTATCTCAAGCAGAATTCCGAGACGAACGCAATGGCGTATCCCGTTTCCCTTAATTCTTTGATTTGAAATTAATTATACTTTATTTTGTGAATTTCACTGTTATAGAATACACGGGGTGTTACATTCTCCCCCACTTAAAAGGATTTCGTCCCCGAAATCTTCAAGTTTAGGAAGAATGTATATCCTAACATCCAAACATCCATCTACTCATCCATCAAACACGAGCATCCATTGTCCTTAAAAGACTTCTAATGATTCATGATCATATGCGAAGTGTGTGTGTGTACATGTACTTATCTAATGCAAAATCAGGTGGTCTACTGATTCAGTTGACCTCCTTAATGCGAATCATGTAAGTGCCATGAATCCATTATGTATGCAAATTTTCTTATTCATGATTCTACATGAGTGCACAACTATTCATATATAAATGCAACATCCATATGACAACACACTAAACTTCATCCATATACGAATAAATACATTTATGCATATGCAACATGAAAATGTGTCTGAGCCGATCTAGTGCCTAATGTGTATTCATGCATCCACGAGCAACCACTTGCGACCACTTGCAACCATTTCGCAATCATAACATGTTTCAATTACATGTTTACATCCAAAAAGATTCTACCTATGGTTCTCAAGATAGGATCGAGAAGAGAAACAAGATAAAACAAAGCATCTAGAAGAAGTTAACGATGTACCCATAGAAGGTCCGGTCTGCTTCTTAGGGCAGTCTTTGCTGATGTGTCCAGTCTCCTCACAATGAAAACATTCACCTTGCTTTCTCTTCCTCTTTCTACAATCCTTGGCTATGTGCCCTTCCGTATCACAGAAATTGCATTTCCTTTTATCACGTGAGTTGTCGTTCTTGCCTCCTTTCTCGAAGCCTTCCTTCTTATTCTGAGAATCGTTGGGCTTGACCACTTTCTTCCCTTGAGAGTTTACTGCCTTTGTCTCCTTCTTGCCCTTATCCTCTTCGTTCAGCAATGCCATCTGTACCAATCTTTCATACGTAGCTCCCATGGGTATATGGGTCATGGCCAAACTGTGTAATGGTTCATTCAACCCTTTGACAAAACGGAGAGCCTTCTTGTGCGGGGTGTTGACTAGGTCCAGTCCGAACCTAGCCAGCTCATCGAACTGATTAACATATTCTTTGACTGTCTTATTCCCTTGCTTAAGAAATAAGAATTTTTCCAACTGCAAACTCCTTTCCGCGTCTGAGAGAAATTTAGCCTCAAACCTTGCCCTAAAGTCCTCCCATGTTTCCACTGGTCTTTCTACATTGGTGACTTCCCACCAATAGGAAGCCTCACCTTTTAGTAGCCATACTGCCAGTTGTACTTTCCGCCTATCTTCTACCTCAAAGATGATGAATAAGTCCTCGGTTTCTTTCAGCAAATTTCTAGCTGCCACGAAGGACTCAGTTCCATGAAAATCCTTTCCTCCCATAGCTTTAAAATCTTTACATATCTTAGCAAAAGTGTTTCCCTGCAGAGGAGGTGAAGGAAGAGGTGCTGCTGCAGCTGGATGATTTCCTGCAGCTGGGGGAGGAGGAACGGTAGGACCTGGCTGAGTGGCCCTTGCTTCTAAGAACCGTCTAAACCAACCAGGTATTGGTACACCTTCTGGAAAGTTAAGTTCTTCGGACATGCTGAAACAAAAAGGATAGATTCAAAACGGAGGATAAGAGATAGTACCTATGGCTTTGGGGGACTTTGCCTTTTTAAAATAAAATAATATTTTATCTTTTAAAAATGCTTCTTTAAATTTTCTTTTTTTTTGAAAATAAATTTTCAAAACTTTTTATCTTATCTGGTAAACCTATGCTCTGATACCAAGTGAAACACCCCACCTCCATTAGGGTCACTCTCAAAGGGAATGCCCTAATTTTGGTGGAGGTTTATAAGTATAAGTCACAGATATAAGAACAAATATTTTTGAACAGCGGAAAAACAACAACAACTTTTATTTCAACATAATATGTGTTCACAAACCATGTCATAATTTGTCTTACAATACTTCCAAAATCATAACTGTCTTGATTACATTATTTAAAGAAGCATAAAGAAAACATAAATAAACTGCAAAAGTCTCCTAATTGCTGTCCAAAGCCATAGTCCAAAACGGAAAAGATCCAAACAATACATTCTTTCTCTTCAAGCTGGATGTGAAAACTGGTCAAGCTGCGGTATTCCCTCCCTGAGAACCTGGGGGGGGGGGGAACGAAAGGAAAAGGGTCAGTCAAAAAGGCTGAGTAAGTCCTAGTGACTTTAAGTGTAAAAACGGTTAAAACAACATGTCATGTATGAACTGGAACTAAATTCAAGAAGGGTGTCAAGGTGGACAAGGTGATCATGATAAGTCAAGACAAGTCAGATAAAGCATCACATGCCCAAGATTCGTTGCATCGACTGTACTAGTATACTAAGCCCATGTCACGAGTTAATCACGAAATAAATCCCACGGCCCAATATCGTGAAACAACCCTGAAACAGGGTCTGACCCAAGTACGGGGTCCTACGGAGCGCTTATCTAGTCGATCGGCTCCCTACAAGTTCTAGCTCGTCAAGTGTCCGTGTCATACGGCTAATCACGAATGTAGTCACCTGTGCTGGGTCCACCTTCGGGTGTATCAGCCCTAGGGTGTCAACCCCTGACGCGATTCAAGATGCACAGATAAATCTACAGATACCCAGTGTCTGCCCCGGAATACGTGCACGACC
This sequence comes from Allium sativum, assembly GCA_030737875.1. Taxonomy (NCBI): domain Eukaryota; kingdom Viridiplantae; phylum Streptophyta; class Magnoliopsida; order Asparagales; family Amaryllidaceae; genus Allium; species Allium sativum. Next base: position 593,515,693 of record CM060918.1, read on the forward strand.
GTAGTCCACCGAACCTACACTGGCGTACCCCACTGCCGTCGTTCACCTCTTACAATCAGCCCAGTAATCGTGCCCCACCCGGCCTAACCCCAGGGTACCTTGATACATCTAGAGGGTTACTGCTGAAAAGGGTCGTGTCTAGGGTTTCGCCTAACAGATTAGGTCATGTAATTCGTGACCTAACCCGCCTAACCGATTAAGTCATGTAATTCGTGACATAATCCTCTTCCAGTCTAGTCATGTCAAGAGGGTTAAGTATGTCGTTTAAATTCCCGACTTAACCCGCCTACGTGTCATGTCAAGTTGGCTAAGTGTTGTCGTTTCAAGTTCATGACTTAGCCCTACAAATCGTGTTCAAGTTGGTTAAGTTGTCTTTTCATGTTCATGACTTAACCCTAATTGGCATTAATTGATTCGTTAATGCACCGAACCACTCACATTGGATCCTATTGTTCGTAGCCACTGGATTTGCCGGGCGGTTCCGGGCAGGTTTACTCTACGAACTCAACCCAACCTCGGGTTTCACGCGCGATATGATCAACTACCCACATTGGATCCTATTGTTTGTAGCAACTGGATTTGTCGGGCGGTTCCGGGCAGGTTTACGCTACAAACTCAACCCAACCTCGAGTTGGCCACTTTCTTGTTTTCTAAAGTCATGCCCATGTTCTTATCAGATTCGTGCTATTTCCATAGCATGTTCATATGTCAACTTCGTGCCCAACTAAGGCATGTTTTTCAAGTCAAGTTATGGCATGTTCAAGTCAAGTTTTCGTGCCATATTTCATGTTCTACTTATGCCAAATTTCACGATTTATGATTATAATCAATTCAAGTTTTGCCTATTCTACCCAATCGTATCCCCAACGTATATAAACGTACTTCGTTCACAAGCATAAACAATTCAAGAGATAAAGGGGAATAACACCAAACATGTGATAGGCATATGTGACAATTCCAACATCACTTGCATAATAAACAAGCTATAACATATCACATGGTTTCAATACTAGCATGATGATAACTTGGCATAGTAATGGTTCCAACTTAGTTTAACACGATGATTTCACCTTTACATCATAGGCATAATAATCATTGCGGGCATAATAATAATTTTATTACCAACATGAAACATTAAAGGCATGGTAATTCTAATAGGCATAGTAGATTCCAATTTAGCATTTTTAACATAATGATTCTCATCTAGCATTATAAACATAATGATTCCAACTTTTTATCATAACCTAGCAATTCCCAATTTGTCATTAACATGATAGGTATATTAACATCACCGGCATAGTTCCATCAACATCATAGACATGGTTTAATTAGCATCATAGGCATGGTTTAATCAACATAAAGATTTCAATAAACATAGTGATTCCATGGACATGTATTAGTCCAACTTGCCATACAATTAAGCCCAAGTGATTCATAACAACATCAAAATCATGATAAGTATAACTTGCAACGTTGACATAGCAATATTCCCAAATTATGATTCAAAGTTAAACAATATAAACGTGGATTAATAATAGTTCCTAAATCTGGTTTCAATTCATGGCATGTCCATGTTATTTTAGCGTTTTTGCCTAAAAAGTAACATAGAACTTACAATATGAAGCAAGTATTCCAAATCAAAATTTCAAATCAAATAGCCCCAAATCCGTTGTCTAAAGCGTCATAGTTGTTGTAACTTCTAGTTGTAGCCTTCAAGAATCGTCCTTCGTCTTCTATAATTTTGTTCTTTGTATTTTTAATTTAGAGCTCTAGGTTTAGTGGCGGCGGCTTGAGGCTAAAATGAAATAGTATGATTTAGGCTAGGTCTTAGGTTCTTTTTATAGTGTTTTTGAGTTGATTCGGACCGTCGATGGAGCTTGGTTTAAAAATAGCCGTTCGTTCAAAGGAGAGACCGACCAGGAGCTGACACCTAGCCCTAGTGACAAGGCAAGGCTCAGAAAATCGACCAAACACAGACCAGGCCAGCCAGGGTGGGCTGGGTTCGACCTGGCTCAGGGGCCAGGTCGACACCCCAATCGACACCGTGTCGACTTGGCAGTCGACACTGGTTACCCAGGTCGACTGCCCAGTCGACCTGGCTAGCCCCAGGTCGACTGCCAAGTCGAACTGGGTGCCTTGGGCAGGAATTTTCCCGCCCTAGCCAATTGGGCCCGATTTTTGAATTTTAAATTTGTTTTTCTGAGCTGTTTTCGTCTGTTTGAATTTTAAACTGAATTCTGAAACTTCCGGAGGCCATAACTTCTTCATACGGAGTCCGTTTTACGCAAACTCGGACTCTATCTCAAGCAGAATTCTGAGACGAACGCAATGGCGTATCCCGTTCCCCTTAATTCTTTGATTTGAAAATAATTATACTTTAATTTGTGAATTTCACTGTTATAGAATACACGGGGTGTTACAGGCTGGCTACTATAGGAAGTTTATCAAAGACTTCGCAAAGATATCAGCTCCATTGACACGCTTGACGAAGAAGAACCTAGTTTTCACATGGGACGTAGATTGTGATGATGCATTCCAGCGTTTGAAGAGAGCTTTGACTTCAGCCCCAGTCTTAGTATTGCTTGACGGGAGTAAGCCGTTTACCGTTTATACTGATGCTTGTGGGACAGGACTAGGCGCAGTCTTAATGCAAGAGGGTAGGGTAATAGCCTATCGTGGAAGGCAGTTGAGAGCGCATGAGAAAAATTATCCTACACATGACCTAGAATTGGCCGCTATTGTTTTCGCGCTTAAGTCTTGGCGTCATTATCTTCTTGGCGAGATATTCGAATTATTCACTGACCACAAGTCTTTAAAATACCTATTCTCTCAAAAGGACTTGAACTTAAGGCAGCAAAGGTGGATGGAGTTCTTAGCGTCCTACGATTTCGAAATAGCCTATACCCTTGGCAAGGGTAACGTGGTGGCAGACGCCTTAAGTAGAAAAAGATTATTCTAAAGTCCTTTGTTTGTTGAGCGGCGAAGTTTAGAATTCATTTCGATGTTTGACTTTAGACCTTCCGTTGACTTCGTACCCGGTTTGCTAGCATCCTTGGAGGTTAGACCTACGCTTTTGGGATGGATTGGCGAGGCACAGCGAGACGACCCGCAGTTGGTTGAGTTAGTAGAAAAACTCAAAGGAGGGGAGTCATCAAGCCATCTCCGTAGGTGTAACACCCCGTAAATCAGTTAATACTAATATTCACAAATGAAAGAATAATTAATTTCAAATATAAGAATATTGGGAAATAGGCTGCGCCATTGTGTTCGTCTCGGAAAAATACGCGAAATAGAGTCTGAAATTTTGTAAATCGGAGTCCGTATGACCGAGATATGGCCTCGAGAAGTTTCACGAAAAATTCAAATTTTAAAACAGATTTCAAAAACACAGAAATGGAGGCAGGCGGGAAAAATCCCGCCAGACCCAGGTGGTCGACCTGGGGGTCGACTGGGGAGTCGACCTCCCCCCCCCCCCCCAGGTCGACTGGGGAGTCGACCCTAGGGTCGACCTGGGAGTCGACCTCCCTGGTCGAGCCCAGGTGACCTGGGTGCATCTGGTTGGGTTTTCGGGCTGTGTTTTGAGGGTTGGTCGAAATCTAATGGCTCTAATCTATTTTAGGGTTAATCTAATGGCTTAAATGCATTCTAACATCTATAAATAAGTGGCTGGACACTAACCCTAAATCACTTGTAAAATTGGGGAGCTACCGTCATGTTGTTGCCATGGAGTTCAGCATAGCCGTCACAAACTAAAGAAGGAGGAAGCCTAATCTACTACAACTAAATCTACTCAAACAAACAAATCAAACCAAAGAACTCTCTCTCTAATTCTCTTCTTAATTGTGAGTATGATGATTCTCACAAGACTATTACAAACTAATTTGACTAAATTATGAATGGATCACAAGAAAGTGATGTGATTTGTAATTGTAAATTCTATATATTGTGGATCTCTTATTATGTTATTATCTTGTCGTATGATGTAAATTATATATGCTATGTCATGCTATGTTGTAAATTCTCTTATGCTATGTCGTGCTATGTTGAGAATCACGTCATGCTATGTTATACTATCATACTATGCCATGTTATAAATCATGCTATGTTATGTTGTAAACCTTATATATGTTGTAGATCTCATATTGTCATACATGTTGGAATCCATATGCTATATGATTATGATATCATGTTAAGTTGTGTTGAATCATACAAGTTGTAAAATCATGATGTTGTTGGATCATGCCTAAAGTTATGTTTTTTTTAAATTTAAATGGATCTTGTTTATGGGAATTTTCCTATTAGGTTAGGTGTACCCATATACATGAATCTACAACTTTTATGGATCTTGTTTGTGGGAATTTGCCTATTGAGTTAGGTGTACCCATAAACTTGAATCTATAATTAAATAAAACTTGATTATGGGAATTTGCCTATTTAGTTAGGTGTACCCATATAAAACCATGTTGTTAAAATTAGATGATGTTGATTCACACATGTTCATATGCAAGTTTATGAAAATTGATCAAAATCATATTATGTGAATTATGAATAAGTTGACACCCTTAGACCCATGACATGTATAACCTTATGCAAGTTGTAGTTTTGGATGTACGCATGTTTCACCCCTTGTTATGATTTATTTAGTCACATATACATGTTGTTGTGGTGATAATTTCTTTTATGCTATGAGTTAGACTATTCGGGTCTAACATACATTTTGCGAATAAACGTTCAAACGTGGGGTAGGGGTAATATTAGGAAATTAATAAATTGGGTGCAATTTCGTATGATTTTGCATACCTTAAATGGATGTCCATAATTGAGTCAATTATGGACATTGCAAAATTTGGAATTAATTAATAATTCAAATAAGGAATTATTAAAATTGGGGAAAGTGGATTATTAATAATAATCAATGCTTAGGACACGAGGTTGGACCCGTTTGTGACGTAAACCTGCCCGGACCCGCCCGGCAAATCCAGTAGTAACAGATGTCGGCCCAATGTGAGAGGTCCTAGGCCCAAACTAAAGCATAACAGTTGTAAATACACGAGGTTAGACTCTTTTATGGTGTAAGACTGCCCGGACCCGCCCAGCAAATCCAGCTGCCATAAATGCCACTCTAATGTGAGAGGTCTTTATGAGGTTATGGCCTTAATGAATTAAGGAATACTTAACCAGATAATCATGTAAGGTGGGACATGGGGGTTAAGTAGGTGCCTTGGGTGGCATGAGGAATCTAGTGGTTGCCTTTAGAGGCATTTGAATTACGATTAGACTTAACCAAATACACATGTAAATGAACATGACTAAGTGGGTTAAGTAGATGGACTAATGGGACAAGCTTAGGTGGAATGCTTATGGGAAATAATAGGGGCCCATTTCAACCAGTATCCCAAAACGTATCTTTGTGGGCTCGACCCAAGTCGAGGACGGGACACGCATACTGGGTTGACTATAAGAGGCCAAAACAGGGAGCGGTGGCAACGCAAGTCCAACGGGTTTCACATGCGTGCGTGGACCCGGGGTGGTAGGTAAGACATTGTTGCATCGTGTAGGTATAAGCCGTGCATCTCCGTTGTATCGGGTTGCCACTTTAGGGGAGCGATACACCCCACTGTGGGGCCAGCACGGGTATCTACGAGTTAGGGAGCCGATCGAATAATGGGAAGTAGGGTACACCTAGTGGAGATAGGGGCAGGCGGCACCTATGTAGTCAGCTAGGGGTACGTAAAGCCATTGGGAAAGTTTCTAAGTGAAGCTAAGAGGGATCAACCTTTAGTGTGACTGGTGTGGTGCAGTAAGGTGTTTATCTTTTAGTAATTAGGAGTGCCTATAACGTTGCCTTTAGCGACTGTCTATGTCCTTTATCTGCTCCTTCATAGACATTTCCTTGTTTTCCAGCTTATGCCTTAGTCCAGTTATTTTGATAGTAGTATTGTAGAATTATCATACTCACCAGACTTTATGTCTGACCCCCTCTTTTCCATCTTTTTCTCCCTTCAGGTCCTCAGGTTGGGCCAAGTTCTAGTGGAGTCTAATTGGATTGCTTATCTCTTGGAAAGCTTGGACTGCAGAAGTAAAGTCCAGCTTGTTATCTTTCTTTTTAATGGCTATTTATTGTAATGGGATTATGTACTTGTTTATCAAGATAGATATTGTACTTGACTTTGATTATGGTGTTATGATGTGATCAAACATGTTTTGACTTCTGCTACAATTGAAATAAAGTTTTTAAATTTCCAAGTACTATTTTATATTTGTCTTGATGTAATTTTACTGTTCTATATTCACCTAAAACCTCCATAGAAGTTAATGCATTCCCTTTGTGAGTGACATTAATGGATGTGGGGTGTTACACGTGGTATCAGAGCATAAGGTTACCAGAATAGATAAAATTTTTAGAAAAATATTTTTCTAAAGTATTTTTGGAAGAAGTGCTTTCAAAAACATGTTACTTAAAGAGAGTTTTTATGAAAAACATAATCCCGAATAGCCATATCCTTATCTTTATCTTTCGAATTCTCCATTTTGAATCTTTCCTTTTTCGTTTCAGCATGGCTGAAGTTCTTAATCTCCCAGAAGGTGTGACGGTTCCAGGGTGGTTTAGGAGATATTTGGAGGCTAGGGCTACCACTGCTGGCCCAGCAGATGTTCCTCCACCCCCAGTTGCACCCATTCCTCCTCCTCCTCCTGGTGTTGACACTTTTGCAAAGACGTGCAAGGAATTTAAGGCTATGGGAGGAAAAACTTTTCAAGGGACTGAGACGTTTGTGGAGGCCAGAGACTGGCTTAAGGAGACTGAGGAATTGTTGGATATCTTTGAAGTGGAAGATGGGAGGAAAGTCCGTTTAGCTGCTTGGTTAATGAAGGGAGAGGCCTCGTTTTGGTGGGAGGTCACTAACGGGGAACGTCCAGTTGATTCATGGGCGGATTTCAGACGAAGGTTTGAGGCAAAGTTTCTTTCAAGGGCAGAGGAGAATTTAAATATGGAAAAATTCCTGGCATTAAAGCAAGGGAGCTCATCAGTGAAGGAATATGTCAATAAATTTATTCAGTTAGCAAGGTTTGGCTTGGAGTTGGTGAACATGCCAGAGAAGAAAGCTTTGAGGTTCGTTAGTGGCTAGAATGAACCGTTACAAGGGTTGGCTATGACCCACATCCCTATGGGAGCCACCTTTGAAAGGCTAGTGGAAATGGCACTTATGCATGAGGATAAGGCAGTTGAAAAGAAAGGGGATCAGAAGAAACCCCAACAGCAAAATAAGAAGGGTGGTAAAAACAGTAATGGCAAAGGGAAGAAGAAATGCTTCAATTGTGGGACGCCTGGCCATCTCAGCAAAGATTGTAGGAAGAAAAAGAAGACTGGTTGTTTTCATTGTGGAGATGCGGGACATTTGGTGAAGGACTGCCCAAAGAAGGGGCAGAGGGCAGGGTCTACCTCGGGAGGACAGGTGCAGGCTCTTATGGCACCAGGGCAGGCAAGGGGGCAAGTTCAGGCTATTGCGGCCCCACCGCTGCAAGAAAGAGGTAGAACAATTTCTGTTGAAAGCTTAGTTTTTCTGTTTGATCATCCTGTCCGTACCTTATTCGATTCTGGCGCATCTCATTCGTTTATCTCTGCATCATTAGTTGAATTACTGCACTTGAACACTAGTTTAGTAGAGGATCCCTTGGTTGTTTCAAATCCAATTGGGGGTTCGGCTCATTTGACCATGATATGTTTGGATTTGAAAATCTCTATACTTAACGTTGAATTTAGATGTGATGCTTATGTATTGGGCTTCACGGGCTATGGGCTAATTTTAGGAATGGCTTGGTTGTCTAGAAATGGGGCCATTCTTGATTGTGAAAGGAGAGTAGTTAGGCTTGTGACTCGCCTTGGTAATGCTCTCGACATCTTTTGTAATCCCATAAATTCCGTTATGCTAAGTTATCTTGAATCGCTTGACGCGTCTGGAGAGGATCTGCGATCGGTAGAGGTGGTCCGGGAATATCCGGATGTGTTTGAGGAGGTGAAGGGCTTACCTCCAAAGCGGGAAATAGACTTTCGAATTTATCTTGTGGATAATGCTAAACCCGTATCTTTGCCAGTGCGCCACATGGCTCCTCGTGAAAGGAGGGAACTCAATAAGCAAGTGAAGGAGTTGCTTGAGAAGGGGTTCATAAGACGTAGTATATCGGAGTGGGGTGCTCCAGTAGTATTTGCCACAAAGGCGGATGGGTCCCTTAGACTTTGTGTGGACTATAGAGAACTAAACAAGCTTACTAAAAAGAACCGACACCCACTGCCGAGGATTGACGATCTCTTTGATAAGTTAGTTGGCGCCTCAGTGTTTTCGCAGTTGGACTTAGCCACTGGCTTTCATCAACTGAGAGTGGCTGAGGATAGTATAGATAAGACTGCTTTTAGGACTCCTGACGGATTCTATAAATGGCTAGTGATGCCCTTTGGTTTGACAAACGCCCCCGCATATTTTGTTGATTTGATGAGTAGGGTGTTTAGGGAGTACCTTAACAAATTCGTGGTAGTCTTTGTGGATGACATCTTAGTCTTTTCTAAGAATGAAGAAGTGCATGCCCTACATCTTAGGGAAGTGTTGGAAACCCTTCGAGCGCATAACCTTAAGGCAAAATTTTCTAAGTGTCACTTCTGGAGGAAAGAAGTACGGTTCTTAGGGCACGTGGTTTCCAAGGAAGGGATAGCAGTGGATCCCGCAAAGTTGGTGGCCATCCAAGATTGGAAGGTCCCTAAAAATGTAACCGAAGTAAGAAGTTTCTTGGGGTTGGTTGGCTATTATAGGAAGTTTATCAAAGACTTCGCAAAAATATCAGCTCCATTAACACGGTTAACGAAGAAGAACCTGGTTTTTACGTGGGACGAAGATTGTGATGATGCGTTCCAACGTTTAAAGAGAGCCTTAACTTCAGCCCCAGTCTTAGTGCTGCCAGACCGGAATAAACCGTTTACCGTCTATACTGATGCTTGTGGGACGGGACTTGGCGCGGTCCTCATGCAAGAGGGAAGAGTAATAGCCTATGGTGGAAGGCAGTTGAGAGTTCATGAAAAGAATTACACTACGCATGACCTTGAGTTAGCCGCAATTGTTTTCGCGCTTAAGTCTTGGCGTCACTATCTTCTTGGTGAGAAATTCGAACTGTTCACTGACCACAAATCATTAAAATACTTATTCTCTCAGAAGGATTTGAATTTAAGGCAGCAACGGTGGATGGAATTCCTAGCCTCCTACGATTTTGAAATAGCATATACCTCGGGCAAGGGTAACGTGGTAGCAGACGCCTTAAGTAGGAAAAGGTTGTCCTTGAGTCCGTTGTTTGTTGAACGACGAAGCTTAGAATTCATCTCCATGTTTGACTTTAGACCCTCCGTTGACCTAGTACCTGGTTTGTTAGCATCCTTGGAGGTTAGACCTACACTTCTAGGACGAGTTGGTGAGGCACAGCAAGACGACCCCCAGTTGGTTGATATAGTAGAAAAGCTCAAAGGAGGGGAGTCGTCTAGCCATCTTCGTAGGTATACCCTAGACGATAAGGGTTGGTTACGAAGGGATAATAGACTTTGTGTACCACAAGACGAAGACATAAGGAAGGCCATTCTTGAGGATGCTCATCGCTCAAAGATGACCATTCATCCTGGTGGAGACAAGATGTACAAAGATATGAAGCGAGTTTTCTTTTGGGCTGGTATGAAAAAGGATGTGGCCGAGTACGACGCTAGATGCTTGGTGTGCCAACGAGTAAAAGCGGAACAAAAGAAACCCGGTGGATTGCTTCACCCATTGGAAGTTCCACTATGGAAATGGGAAAGCGTCTCAATGGATTTTGTGGATGGATTACCAAGATCAAGGAAGGATAATACGGGGATTTGGGTTATAATAGATAGAATTACTAAGAGCGCCCATTTTATTCCCGTGAAAAGTAAGAGGACTGCTCCGTGGTTGGCTTCTGTATACATTAAGGAGATAGTTCGTTTGCACGGTATTCCTTCTAGTATAGTAAGCGACTGTGATCCCATCTTCACTAGCGAATTTTGGAAGAGTTTACAAGAGGCGGTAGGGACTCAGCTATGTTTGAGCACCGCATATCATCCTCAGACGGACGGCCAGATCGAGAGGGTGAATCGCATTCTAGAGGATCTTTTAAGACTTTGTATCCTAGACTTTGGGGGTACATGGGAAGAGCACCTTCCGTTGGTAGAATTCGCATATAATAATAGCTTTCAGTCTAGTATTGGCATGGCACCTTTCGAAGCTCTTTATGGAAGGCATTGCCGCTCGCCTACTTGTTGGTGGGAATCTACCGATAAAATCCTACTTGGGCCCGATATGGTTAGGGAAACCTCGAAGAAGATTGATTTGATTCGAAGGAGGATGAAAGCAGCACAAGATAGGCAGAAATCGTATGCTGATAAGAGGAGGACAGATCTTGAGTTTGACATTGGGGACATGGTTTTTATCAAAGTGTCTCCGTTACGAAATGTTGTTCGCTTTGGGTCCGTTGGGAAATTAGCACCAAGGTTTGTAGGGCCGTTTCCTATAAAAGAGAGGATTGGGCAGATGGCGTATAGGGTGGAATTGCCTGAGAAACTTAGTGGAGTACACGACGTATTCCATGTATCACATTTGAGGAAGTGTTTGCACAAGACCGCGGAGGTGGTAGAGCCGAGCTTGCTTAAAGAGGTGCAAATAGAGCGTGATGCAACAATTAGACGAGCTCCTACATGCATTCTTGGGTCGGAGATCAAAAAGTTGAGGAATCGAGAGGTCAGACTAGTTAAAGTGCAATGGGGAGATGATGAGAGCAACGCTACTTGGGAGACAGAAGAGAAGATGCGTTCGTTGTACCCTTTTCTTTTTGAGGGTATGTCTTTTAATTTCTCCATTATCGCTTAGCTTATCTTATCTTATCTTTAGTGTATCCTCTCGTTAGTATCTTTGACCTTTAGTTAGGATAAATCCTATGGTTGAAACATGTGTTTGAGACATGTTATGTATGATGGATGCAAAATGGATGTAAGTGTTTTCTAGTGGTTGCTCGTGGATGCATATATACACACACTTTAGGCACTAGATCGACTCAGTCACTACATATTGCATATTGCATAAATGAATGTATTTAGTATAATGGATGTATAATGGTTGTACCATCATATAGATGCTGCATTCGGTTGAATGGATGTGCACGCATATAGAAGTAGTATGTAAGCAATTAGGATCTTTTTCATACATAATGGATGCATGGCATTGTCATGAATTGCATCAAGGAGGTCAACTGAATCAGTGGACCGCCTGATTTTGCATTAGATACGGACATATACACACACTATGCATTTAAACATAAAAGCATTAGAAGTACAGTGGATGCCAGTGTTTGATGATTGAGTAGATGGTTGATTGGATGTTAGGTTAAACATTCTTCTTGACTTGAAGATTTCGGGGTCGAAATCCTTTAAGGAGGGGAGAATGTAACACCCCGTAAATCAGTTAATACTAATATTCACAAATGAAAGAATAATTAATTTCAAATATAAGAATATTGGGAAACGGGTTGCGCCATTGTGTTCGTCTCGGAAAAATACGCGAAATAGAGTCCGAAATTTTGTAAATCGGAGTTCGTATGACCGAGATATGGCCTCGAGAAGTTTCACGAAAAATTCAAATTTTAAAACAGATTTCAAAAACACAGAAATGGAGGCAGGCGGGAAAAATCCCGCCAGACCCAGGGGGTCGACTGGGGAGTCGACCTCCCCCCCCCCCAGGTTGACTGGGGAGTCGACCCTAGGGTCGACCTCCCCGGTCGAGCCCAGGTGACCTGGGTGCATCTGGTTGGGTTTTCGGGCTGTGTTTTGAGGGCTGGTCGAAATCTAATGGCTCTAATCTATTTTAGGGTTAATCTAATGGCTTAAATGCATTCTAACATCTATAAATAAGTGGCTAGACACTAACCCTAAATCACTTGTAAAACTGGGGAGCTACCGTCATGTTGTTGCCATGGAGTTCAGCGTAGCCGTCACAAACTAAAGAAGGAGGAAGCCTAATCTACTACAACTAAATCTACTCAACAAAACAAATCAAACCAAAGAACTCTCTCTCTCTAATTCTCTTCTTAATTGTGAGTATGATGATTCTCACAAGACTATTACAAACTAATTTGACTAAATTATGAATGGATCACAAGAAAATGATGTGATTTGTAATTGTAAATTCTATATATTGTGGATCTCTTATTATGTTATTATGTTGTCGTATGATGTAAATTATATATGCTATGTCATGCTATGTTGTAAATTCTCTTATGCTATGTCGTGCTATGTTGAGAATCACGTCATGCTATGTTATACTATCATACTATGCCATGTTATAAATCATGCTATGTTATGTTGTAAACCTTATATATGTTGTAGATCTCATATTGTCATACATGTTGGAATCCATATGCTATATGATTATGATATCATGTTAAGTTGTGTTGAATCATACAAGTTGTAAAATCATGATGTTGTTGGATCATGCCTAAAGTTATGTTTTTTTAAATATAAATGGATCTTGTTTATGGGAATTTGCCTATTAGGTTAGGTGTACCCATATACATGAATCTACAACTTTTATGGATCTTGTTTGTGGGAATTTGCCTATTGAGTTAGGTGTACCCATAAACTTGAATCTATAATTAAATAAAACTTGATTATGGGAATTTGCCTATTGAGTTAGGTGTACCCATATAAAACCATGTTGTTAAAATTAGATGATGTTGATTCACACATGTTCATATGCAAGTTTATGAAAATTGATCAAAATCATATTATGTGAATTATGAATAAGTTGACACCCTTAGACCCATGACATGTATAACCTTATGCAAGTTGTAATTTTGGATGTATGCAAGTTTCACCCCTTGTTATGATTTATTTAGTCACATATACATGTTGTTGTGATGATAATTTCTTTTATGCTATGAGTTAGACTATTCGAGTCTAACATACATTTTGCGAATAAACGTTCAAACGTGGGGTAGGGGTAATATTAGGAAATTAATAAATTGGGTGCAATTTTGTATGATTTTGCATACCTTAAATGGATGTCCATAATTGAGTCAATTATGGACATTGCTAAATTTGGAATTAATTAATAATTCAAATGGGGAATTATTAAAATTGGGGAAAGTGGATTATTAATAATAATCAATGCTTAGGACACGAGGTTGGACCCGTTTGTGACGTAAACCTGCCCGGACCCGCCCGGCAAATCCAGTAGTCACAGATGTCGGCCCAATGTGTGAGGTCCTAGGCCCAAACTAAAGCATAATAGTTGTAAAGACACGAGGTTAGACTCTTTTATGGTGTAAGACTGCCCGGACCCGCCCGGCAAATCCAGTTGCCATAAATGCCAGTCTAATGTGAGAGGTCTTTATGAGGTTATGGCCTTAATGAATTAAGGAATACTTAACCAGATAATCATGTAAGGTGGGACATGGGGGTTAAGTAGGTGCCTTGGGTGGCATGAGGAATCTAGTGGTTGCCTTTAGAGGCATTTGAAATACGATTAGACTTAACCAAATACACATGTAAATGAACATGACTAAGTGGGTTAAGTAGATGGACTAATGGGACAAGCTTAGGTGGAATGCTTGTGGGAAATAATGGGGGCCCATTTCAACCAGTATCCCAAAACGTATCTTTGTGGGCTCGACCCAAGTCGAGGACGGGACACACATACTGGGTTGACTATAAGAGGCCAAAACAGGGAGCGGTGGCAACGCAAGTCCAACGGGTTTCATATGCGTGTGTGGACCCGAGCTGGTAGGTAAGACGTTGTTGCATCGTGTAGGTATAAGCCGTGCATCTCCGTTGTATCGGGTTGCCACTTTAGGGGAGTGATACACCCCACTGTGGGGCCAGCACGGGTATCTACGAGTTAGGGAGCCGATCGAATAATGGGAAGTAGGGTACACCTAGTGGAGATAGGTGCAGGCGGCACCTATGTAGTCAGCTAGGGGTACGTAAAGCCATTGGGAAAGTTTCTAAGTGAAGCTAAGAGGGATCAACCTTTAGGGTGACTGGTGTGGTGCAGTAAGGTGTTTAACTTTTAGTAATTAGGAGTGCCTATAACGTTGCCTTTAACGACTGTCTATGTCCTTTATATGCTCCTTCATAGACATTTCCTTGTTTTCCAGCTTATGCCTTAGTCCAGTTATTTTGATAGTAGTATTGTAGAATTATCATACTCATCAGACTTTATGTCTGACCCCCTCTTTTCCATCTTTTTCTCCCTTCAGGTCCTCAGGTTGGGCCAAGTTCTAGTGGAGTCTAATTGGATCGCTTATCTCTTGGAAAGCTTGGACTGCAGAAGTAAAGTCCAGCTTGTTATCTTTCTTTTTAATGGCTATTTATTGTAATGGGATTATGTACTTGTTTATCAAGATAGATATTGTACTTGACTTTGATTATGGTGCTATGATGTAATCAAACATGTTTTGACTTCTGCTGCAATTGAAATAAAGTTTTTAAATTTCCAAGTACTATTTTATATCTGTCTTGTTGTAATTTTACTGTTCTATATTCACCTAAAACCTCCATAGAAGTTAATGCATTCCCTTTGTGAGTGACATTAATGGACGTGGGGTGTTACAGTAGGTATACCCTAGACGATAAGGGTTGGTTACGTAGGGACGGTAGACTTTGTGTACCAAAAGACGATGACCTAAGGAAGACTATTCTTGACGAAGCACATCGTTCGAAGATGACCATTCATCCCGGTGGGGACAAGATGTACAAAGACATGAAGAGAGTTTACTTTTGGGCCGGCATGAAGAAAGACGTGGCCGAGTATGTCGCTAGATGCTTAGTGTGCCAACAAGTAAAAGCGGAGGAAAAGAAACCCGGTGGGTTGCTTCACCCATTGGAGGTTCCACTATGGATGTGGGAAAGTGTCTCGATGGATTTTGTGGATGGGTTACCGCGATCAAGGAAGGGTAATACGGGAATTTGGGTTATAGTAGATAGACTTACTAAAAGCGCCCATTTCATTCCCGTAAAGAGTAAGAGGACTGCTCCATGGTTAGCCTCCGTATACGTTCGAGAAATAGTTCGTTTGCATGGTGTTCCTTCTAGAATAGAGAGCGACCGCGATCCTATTTTCACTAGCGAATTTTGGAGAAGCTTACAAGAGGCGGTAGGGACTCAGTTATGTTTGAGCACCGCATATCATCCTCAGACGGACGGCCAAACCGAGAGGGTGAATCGCATTCTAGAGGATCTGTTGAGGCTATGTATCCTAGATTTTAGGGGTACGTGGGAAGAGCATCTTCCATTGGTGGAGTTCGCATATAATAACAGCTTTCAGTCCAGCATTGGTATGGCACCATTCGAAGCTCTATATGGACGACCTTGTCGTTCACCTACATGTTGGTGGGAATCTACGGATAAGATCTTACTTGGGCCCGATATGATTAGGGAGACTTCAGAGAAGATCGACTTGATTCGAAGGAGGATGAAAGAAGCGCAAGATAGGCAGAAATCATATGCGGATAAGAGAAGGACGGATCTTGAATTTGAAGTTGGGGACATGGTCTTTGTCAAAGTGTCTCCATTACGAAACGTAGTTCACTTTGGGTCCGTTGGGAAGTCAGCACCAAGGTTCGTAGGACCGTTTCCTATTAAGGAGAAGATTGGACAGATGGCGTATAGAGTGGAGTTGCCTGAGAGACTTAGTGGTGTACACGACGTATTCCATTTGTCACATTTGAGGAAGTGCTTGCACGAGACCGCGGAAGTGGTAGAGCCGAGCTTGCTTAGAGAGCTGGAGATCGAGCGTGACGCGACGATTCGACGAGCTCCAACGCGCTTTCTTGGGTCGGAGATTAAGAAGCTGAGAAATCGAGAGGTCAGACAAGTCAAAGTACAATGGGGAGACGACAAGAGCAACGCTACTTGGGAGACAGAAGAGAAGATGCGTTCACAATACCCTTTTCTTTTAGAGGGTATGTCTTTTAATTTCTCCTTTATCGCTTATCTTGTACTTGTCTTACCTTTAGAGTACCCTCTCGTTAGTATTCTTGACCTTTAGTTAGGATCATCCTATGGTTGAAACATGTGTTTGAGACATGTTATGTATGATGAATGCAAAGTGGATGCAAGTGTTTGCTAGTGGTTGCTCATGGATGCATATACACACACTATTAGGCACCGGATCGGCTCAGTTACTTCATATTGCATATTGCATATATATGGATGTATTTAGTAAAATGGATGTATAATGGTTGTATTATCATATAGTTGCTGCACTCTGGTGGATGGTTGCGCACGCATATAGAATTAATATGTATCATTAGGAATCTTTTGCATACATATTGGACGCATGGCACTATCATGAATTGCACTAAGGAGGTCGACTGAATCAGTAGACCGCCTAATTTTGCATTAGATATGGACATATACACACACTGTGCATATAAACATTAAAGCATTAGAAGTCTTTTAAGGACAATGGATGCTGGTGTTTGATGGTTGAGTAGATGGACGATTAGATGGTAGGATATACATTCTTCTTGACTTGGAGATTTCGGGGACGAAATCCTTTAAGGAGGGGAGAATGTAACACCCCGTAATTTTATAACATTAAAATTCACAAATTAAAGTATACTTAATTTTTAGAAAAGAATTAAGTGAAATGGGTTGCGCAGAGAAATATATATATATTGATATATATATATATATATAAATTAAAAATTAAATAAATAAATATGCGAAAAAGTTCAAAACAGCGAATTGGGAGGGGGAATAACCGAACCGACCCATTTTTGAGGTCGACCCGAGCCCTACTGGGTCGACTAAGGGTTAATCCAGAGTGTTTGGCTATCAACCCGCGGGCCGATTCGCTCAAATGCAGATTTTGCATTTGATTGGTTCTCATGGTTCAGGGTTAATCCAATGGTCCTAAATAACTTCCTACACCTATAAATACATCCTAATGCTAACCCTAAACCTAATTAAAATAGAATAGTTACCGTCGCCATGGAAATCAATGGAGCCGCCGCCAACTAAGAAAGAAGAAAAGCAAATTCAATTCTAATTCTCTGAACCCTAAAGCAAAGCAAAACTCTCTCTTTTCTTCTCTAAATTGTGAGTATGATGATCTTAACAAGATTATTATCATTTTAATTAGGTTGAGTTATGAATGAATTATGAGTAGATGATGTGAATTATCATATATGTTGTTGTAAACCCCTTTTGCTATCATGTATATTGTAAATCCAATGTTATGTGATGATGATATCTTATATGTTGTAAATCATGCTATGATGATGTTATGTTTGTTGAAAGTTTCTATGCTAAGTTGTGATGAATCATACATGTTAAAAAGGCCATGATGTTACCATCTATGCTAGTTAGTTCATATTAATTAAATCATCATGTTTGGGTTATGTTGATCTATATGACAAGTCACATATGCAAGTTAGATTGATTAGAAAAGTTATGAACATATACCAAGACATCTATTATGACATCTAGAATTATGCTATGACATATGTGATATCCTATACTAGTTCACACCATCATTATGTTTCCTAAAAACCCCATATGCAAGTTTATGTATAGATTTGGGCTATGATCATATCATATAAATTGAGACATTTAACAAGTTGACACCTTTTGATCCTTAACATGTGTAGTTTATGCAAGTTTCACCCCTATTATGATTAGATTTATTTTAATTGTCTATATGTTGTGATAATTTATCTTTGTGCTAGGTGTTAGACTATACAAGTCTAGCCTATATTATGCATTGAATAAGCGAACGTATAAACATGGGGTAGGGGTAATATTAAGGATTTAATATTAAAAAGTTGGGGTGCAATTGATATGATTTTGGATGCCATAAGTGGATGGCCATAATTGAGTCAATTATGGACATCATTAAAAGTTGACTTAATTAATAATTTGAATAGGGAATTATTAAAACTGGGGTAAAAGATTTTAAGTGTTATCAATGCGTAGGACACGAGGTTGGACTCGTTTGTGACGTAAACCTGCCCGGACCCGCCCGACAAATCCAGTGGTCACAAATGTCAGCCCAATGTGAGAGGTCCTAGGCCTAAACTAAAGCATAACGGTTGTAAAGACACGAGGTTAGACTCTTTTATGGTGTAAGACTGCCCGGACCCGCCCGGCAAATCCAACTGCCATAAATGCCAGTCTAATGTGAGAGGTCTTTATGAGGTTATGGCCTGAATGAATTAAGAAATACTTAACCAGATAAACATGTAAGGTGGGACAGGGGGGTTAAGTAGGTGCCTTGGGTGGCATGAGGAATCTAGGGGGTGCCCTTAGTGGCATGTGAAATACGATTAGTAAGACTTAACCAAACACACATGTAAATGAACATGACTAAGAGGGTTAAGTGGGATATACTAGTGACATGCTTAGGTGGGTAGCTTTTGGGGGCCCATTTCGACCAGTATCCTAAACGTATCTTTGTAGGCTCGACCCAAGTTGAGGACGGGACACGCATGCTGGGTTTGACTATAAGAGGCCAAAACGGGGAGCGGTGGCAACGCAAGTCCAACGGGTTTCGTATGCGTGTGTGGACTCGGGCTGGTAGGTAAGACGTTGTTGCATCATGTAGGTATAAGCCGTGCATTCTCAAGTTGTATCGGGTTTCCATTTTAGGGGAGTGATACACCCCACTGTGGGGCCAAGACGGGTATCTACGAGTTGGGAGCCGATCGAAAGTGGGTAGTGGGGTACACCTAGTGGAGATAGGGGCAGGCGGCACCTATGTAGTCAGCTAGGGGTACGTAAGGCAATTTATAAAGTTTCTGTGTGAAGCAAGTGAGATCAAACAATAGGGTGACTGGTGTGGTGCAGTGTAGTATTGTGCGGTGCAGTGTAGTAATCATTCGTTAGTAATTAGGTGTGCCTTTACCGTTATCTTTAACGTTATCTTAAACGCTATCTTTATCTTCCTAAGAGTTCATAGACATTTACTTGTCTTCCAGCTTATGCCTTAGTCTAGTTATTTTGATAATAGTATTATTAGAATTATCATACTCGCCAGACTTCATGTCTGACCCCCTCTATTTCTATCCTTTTTCCCCCTCCAGGTCCTCAGGTTAGGCCCAGCTCTAGTGGAGTTTGATTGAATTGCTTCATCTCTCTTTGGAAAGCTTGGACCGTTGAAGTAATGTCCAACTTGTTATCTTTTTAATGGCTATTTATGTAAAGGGATTATGTATTTTGTTTTTATGAAGATGGATATTGTACTTGGTTATGATCTATGGTTTTATGATGTAACAAACATGTTTAATTTCCGCTGCAATAAAATGAAGTTTTAGATTTCCAAGTACTATTTATTATCTGTCTTGTTGTAATTTTTCTGTTCTATATTCACTTATAACCTCCATGGAAGTTAATGCATTCCCTTTGTGAGTGACATTAATGGACGTGGGGTGTTACAAAAAGAAATGGCATGGGAAGAAAGAAAGAAATGGTGAAGACTTGTGATGGGAATATGATGGAAAACTGAGGCGATAGAGAGAAATGGAGCAATGTTTTTTTTAGAAATGAAGACAGACGAATTTTGTATAAAAAGATGTAGATAGGAGAATCACGAGATGAGAAAATATGGGAAATCCAAACTATAAATAAAGAAGAGGAAACAATCGGTACCTGAGTTAACGTCGTTTAATTCCTTATTTCTCAAGCCAATTAATTCCTTGTTTCATGAGCCAACATTAGGAATTCAAACGATGCATGAAAAATGGAAACCTAAGGAAAGAGGAGACATAAAGTGCAATGAATAATTTCACAAAGAAAATAATATATTTTTCACAAAATTTGGGAAACTGAAATAAATGAATAATAGGAGATGAAGAGTTAAATTTTGAAAATAACTAACATGCAAGTAAAAAATTGTACTAATAAATAGACATTGAATTTTAAAAAGTTAAATATTAATTGCAAATAAAAGGAAATATAAATGTGTTTGCAAATAAAAGGAAAATGATTTAAATTTTTTCTTTTCTTTTTTTATTCAAAGGACGAATGGTTTTGACAATATATATTTTTAACAACCAATTTTGCAAATCAAATAAATAACTTGTTAAATTTTTTTACCATAAATAAGATTGTAAAAAAGAAAATATTGAACTGTATTATTAAATTGTATTCGCATCAAAATAAAATTCATTTTTTTATCAAATCCAAACAAATTTAGTTTTAAATAATCAAAATAAAAATTATTTCCATAAGTGCAATCAAATAAAATAAATAAACAAAAATTTTAAATTAAATCATTAATTAAAATACTCTAAAACTTGAGATTATTATAGGATCCAACTGGATTCCTCAATACTTATAATACTATTTTTCATACATTGTGATATATGATGTGATATATAATCAGTGATTGATTATGATGACACTGGTCTTGTTAGTTGGTATTTTAAATACCATAAGAAATATTAGAATGCGAAAAGGGAATTTTCAAAGTGTATATTGAAAATAAAATATTTATATAAATTCAATGGATTTTATAAAAGGTAATTATTTGGGAAATTAAACAAGAAAATCTGTATAAAAATTATTAACAGTTATATGGAAGTTTTAAAAGGTCGTTTTGGTATAAATATTGAATGAAGGTAATAAGAGGCAAATAAATGAGTATATGGAGTAAATTTAATATTTGGGAAATTCATAGAATTTTAAAAAGGGAATTGCTAGTTATAAAAGAATTATGGGGAATTTGATTTAAAGTAAATATTTGATAGAAATCTGTTTTTAGCATATAAATTGATAATACTAATTTATAAATGATGTTTATAAATTAAGAAAAATACGTATCATTAGATAAATGAAAATATAAGTTTGAATTTATATAGAGAAGTGAAAATCGGTTTTAACACCGGTATTTGAAGTAGGAATGTAAACTTAACATTTTAAAGGGATTTATAAACGATAGAATATGAATTTGTAAAGGGAGAATCTATTTTAAAAATAGAAATGGAATTTCGAATGGGCTAGAAATAAATAACTTGTTTAATATTAAAAACAAGTAGTGTGATTTATAAACAACGTTTATAAATGAAATACAAAAATAATTATTAGTGGATAATTTGGATTGTAAATTCAGCACTGAATTTAAAACAAGAAATTGGGAATTTGTTTTAAAAAGGAAATAATGGAATTTATTTCGATGTTCGAAATGTGAATAGGATTAAAATAAAATCCATAAAGATTTGTGGTTAGAATTTGACTAGGCCAAATGTTATAAAATAATTTATGTAAGAAATTATGTCTTGAATAAATCGGGATTTGACTAGATAATTAATATTAGGGTGGAAATCGATATTTCGTAATCGAATATAAAGGCGATAGGGGATTATAAACTTATTAAATAAAATAATCTATGAAGTTGACATGTAAACGAGATTTGATAAATAAAATGGAATGTGAATAAGAAGTTATAAAATGACTTGATAATTGGAATTTGAATGTGTGTTAGTATTTAAATTATGAAATCAGGTGTTGATTTGATTTAACAAGTCTAGATTTATTTAAAGGGATAATATTCACGTTTTAAAGTGAATAATGGTTTTTAAAGCAAACGTTTTGCACATTAAAATGGTTATTAAAGTAGATTGGTAAATGTTTGGAGGTGAAAATTCAAAAGCGAATTCAAAAATTGAGTGGACCAGAAATGGTGAATTTATTCCAACGTTTGGAACGTTAATAGAATATAAGTTATTCGAAAGAGAGTTAATCGAATTTAGATTATTCGAAAGAGAGTTAATCTAATACAGATTACTCGAAAGAGTCTTATACGTTGTAATTCGATTATATCAAATTTGGGGAAGTACCATTTACTTCTCTATTTTTAAATCAAGATTTATTTATTTATTTATTAATGAATTAGTTGTTTATTTATTTTTCAAATTAAGAAATAAAAGTTATATTTTGAAGTTAGACATTTTTAAAGTAGGGATTATAACATTATCGTCATAACCAATGTATTTCATAAAAGAATTGGATTCATAAACTGAATCCAAGAGTTGTGTAAGCAATGATTTGATAAGAAGATAAGAAATGGAATTAAGGAAATTAGAAACTGGCTGGATGTTAGTTAAATTGAATGGTTTTCTGAGCATCGATCTGATGTTGGTTTCGGCCTTCGGGGTTGATATTCAGGGAATTGTTTTTTTACTAGTTTACAGTTAGAAACTGATAGATGGGGGCAGATATTGATGCATGAATAAGAAATAGAAATGTTTTTCCATTGTGATAACGTATATTTTCTGGATTTAGAAAATAAGAATTTATGAATATATGGAAAAGGGAAATGGGGAAATGAATAAATTAATGATAAATTAATTTAAAGGAAAAAATGTTGATTGATGATTGATCGATAAAGATTCCGTTTGGAAATAAGATCTTTATGTGGATGGATGTTTTCCTTTGATAGTTAAATAACCGACTACCAGAGTTTTGAACATTTTTCCGCTATCAATACGAAGAGACTGGGATCAGATTTATTATCTGAAAACCACTCCGTATGGGCAATAGCGTTGCGAATCAAATATGATGAAGATAACTGAGGACAAAGTTTATGCAAGGGCTTTTATGGCAAATCATATGTAGAAAATTGCCTTAGATCGATTTACAGAATCGTGCCTTCGGTTTGTCTAGTGCCACGACAACTTGTATGGAAGAATGTCTAAAAGAGTATATCTAACAGATCGCATAAGTTGATCTCTTCAAACGTGTTTATATTTGGTGGCGGAGGAATTCGTTTCTTTTAGCTTTATACTCGTGATATTTTTGGAGAAATAAATTCATGATTTGGCGTGTATGACGATGTGACATTGAAAGTAAATAAAGGTGTGATCTGTACGTTATGACCTCATGCCTCATAACCGGGAAATGGTATAAAATCGGGTAGGCCGCATGGCTAAGTGGGTAGCTCCCATTTAGGGTGTATTGTCACCAGATCTAGAGAAATTTCATTTACTTCTTTAACCTATTTCGATGATGTCCCTTTCGGGAAATGGTTGCTGATCCCAACCGTCGGTGATAATACATTCGGTACACTCAAGCGAAATGAGTGACCAGTCATGTTTAGCCTAGGTTACAAGATGATCTTGTTGAACCCGGTGTATTTCTCTCCAGAGGTACACTATCAAAAGGTGGTCCCATACCTTTCCAATTGGAATCCATTACCCAATAAGCGCCTATGGGTTTTAGTTATATATTATCTATGTAATAACCCGGAAATCTGGGCCAATTTAAAAAATTTATTTTGGCAATTTTAGTGAATTTTGAATATTTAAAATGAATTATTTTAAATAATAACGATGAGAAATTTATTTTGAATTGAATTTGAACGTATATATTTATTCGAATCGTCGTTAGAATATAAATATTTATTTATATATATAAAAGGAATAGGAAGTGGCGCGGTAGTTCGATAATTCGATTTCAAAATTCAAATGAATGTACCGGGTTCAAAATGACCCGGATTTTAGTGAAACCAAAAATAGTAGAATCTATTTGAGAATATCTTTCCAACGAATCCGAAAAATCGAAATTTCTTAGCGGGAATCAAAAGATGTCCAGTTGAAAATTCAGAATAGTCGTTATGGAATTCAGGCCCTTAAAAATGGAAATTTTGCAAACGACCTCAGATTTCGACGAAAACACTTTTGTTGGATCCGCGATGTCAAATTATTGCTAGGTTTCAAATTCATAATTTTACGAATCGATATGTGAGCGTGGCAAAGGAAAACGCGTTTGACCAGTTTCAGTTGATTTTAATCGACCGAAAAATGGCCATTTTTCAAACGGTCTCAGAATTTGGCAAAACTAGTTTTGTTAGGACCGTATCTTCAATACGAAACTGGAAGAAATTTTTTGGGAATTTTTCTTGTTAGATAGTGGCCCCAGTAAATTGAAATGTATGTTCAAATTCAATATATAGAGTTATATGTTGATTTTGACGAAAACTGATCGAAACGGTCAAATCAGCTTACGGTACATATCCCATTGTGTTCGGAATGGGGGTAATTAGCTATGGACGACAGGCGGTGGGTCTCGTTTCGAGTTCGAAAATAAAAGTACCTTTTTGAAATTAAATTAATTAAATAAAAAAATATCTCTCCCTCTCTCTCCTTATTCCCTCTCAGCCCCCCTATTCGAAATAAATTCATTCAAAGAAAAAAAAACATGCGAGCTCCACCGTGCGACGGCCGCCGCCACCGCCTTTGCTTGCGTCGCCCTCCCTGTAGAGTCCCTCCTTGGCCGATCTCCCCTCTCCTCCTCTCCCTCTCCAAACCCGATGGCCCCAAACCCTATAAACCCCAACCGCCCTCGTGTAAGCCACCGCCACTGCTACCCTAGCACCGCCACCTCCCTCTGACAGGCGCCGCAGGTCCCCCAGCACCCCCTTCTTCCTCCAACCTCCTGCTCTTGTCCCCTTAGTCCGATTTGGTCACTGTAAGTGTTTAGTTTTTTTATTTATTTACAAAAAAAATGATTTCCTTAGTTAAAAAAACGATTTCTTTAGGTTATAAAAACTAATTTCTTTAGTTGATAAAGAAAAAAAACTTGATTTTTAATTTATTGAAATGTTTTGATTTTTAATTTGAAAAGAAATGAATTTTGTTGTAAAGAAAAGCCTTGATTTTATTTATATAAAGTTATAATTTTTATTTGTGAAAGATTAGATTATTTATTTATGGAAGATAATATTTTTAACTTAGTAAAGACTGGATTTTTTTAAAAATTACATAAAGCATTGATTTTTTTTAATAACATTAAGACGTGATTTTTCTTCGCGTAAGGATGTGATTTTTAGTATGATAAAAATACGATTTTCAACACAGTAAAGATATGATTTTTATTTTGAAGTTAGCGAAATAAAAATGAGATTTTTATTTTTAAAGAAGTGAAGTGGGAATATAATTTTTAAGCTATGTGAGAATTAGGTTATACATAAACGAGAAGTGTTATAAAAATTCGATTTTTGCATATGAAGTAAAGAATATAAAAATGTGATTTTTATATATGTAGTGAATACGGACGACGAAAGTGATGAAAGGCCAGCACGGCGAAGATTTTCTACATATGAAGAGTCGTGGCGTTCGGTTTAGCTAGTCGGTGAGAACTTCCCACTTTTAATTTAATTTCCTAGTTAAATTATATACTAGGATGCAAACGGTGTTTAGTAGCACCCAACACCCGTCGTCCACAGACCATGGACGGCTTGTATGCTTGTTTGTTTGATTTTGATGTGTAGTTGATTGTGTGATGTGATGTGAAATGAAATAAAATATTTATATAGTTAAAAATATTTTATAGTTGAAAATAGAATTTTTAACGTGTATTTAAAATGAAATAAATATAAACAAATCAGACAATTTGTTTATATAAACACATTTGACTGATATTGATTGGGACGATAAATTTTACACATCGCCCAACTGCACAAATAAAATCTGTGTTTGATTGTTTGAAACCCCACACGGGTATTGGGATGATATATGACATACCCTAATCCCAATTATTAGTTGTATGTCGATCGATTGATTGACAGACTGTTATGAGCGTTAAATATTTATATTTGATGCTTATACAGTGTAGAATGCACTTTGGATGATGGTTGATTATTTGTCATTGTTGATATATACATGCGTCGTATGGAAATCCATAGAAATAAAATCTATGGTAATTGATTGGGCCTCATTCCTTTTTTGAAAAAGAAATATTTGAAATAGAAATATTTGAAAAAGAAATATTTGAAATAGAAATATTTGAAATAGAAATATTTGAAAAAGAAATATTTGAAATAGAATATTTGAAAATAGAAATATATGAAGTCGTGTTGATTAGATTGACGCCATTTTGACGCGAACGATATTTATATCGATTTTATTCATTTTTCAATGAATATTGAAAGTGATTTCGAAATTCGAATTATATTGAAAAGAATAGAAATTCGAATTAAACTGAATAGAATTGAAATTCGAATTAGATTGAAGTAGAATTGAAATCGTTTTGAATTACATTTAAAACGTACTGAAATTGAACTGAAAATCAATTTGAATTGAAATCAATTTGAAATGAATTTAAAACGAATTTGTAAGGAAAAATTAAATTTTGATTTGAATTTGAGATGAAGTTGAAATCGTTTCGAAAACGAATTCAAAACGATTTATAAAATACGTTTTAAAAGGAAATCAACGAAATATATATAATATATATATATAGAATGGCCTGAATAGAACGCGCCGCGCCACGGTAGTTTTCAAATTTCGACCATTGACTTCGAATGGATATTACAGGAGATCCGACAGTCGGATTCTCCGAAAACCGGAACCGCTGGGTTCATATCGAAAAGAGCTTTCTAATGAATATTAGAAATTTGAAATCTAACGGTTGGATTTGGAATTATGTCCAAATCAAATTTGGAAAAGGTCGCTGTAAGTGCAGTTCGATGGCCGTGGGTGGAAATCGACTGTACGGGCCTTGATAAAATTATTTAAAAAATCAATAATTTGTGTAAAATCATAAGAAATGATTTGGGAAGAATCGAGATGAAAAACTCCATATTTGAAAAGATAAAAATAGATTTTTATCGAAATGAACTAGTTTTGAACTAGAATTATAATTCTATTTATTTTTAAATAAATAAATTGAATTTGAAAAGGGTTTTAAAAGTAACCAGAATTTCCAATAATTGAGTGGGAGTGGATTTGAATCGAAATTATCTTTGGAATATTTCGATGTTGGATTTCGTGATGATACAGGTATTGTGATGGGAATTTGAAAGATATATTTATATCGTTATTTCCAATACAATATTTGTTGGTCGTAGAATTTGATATTGAATATAAGCCAATATATTTTCTATTCAGAGCCTTGTATTTAATATCAAATGTGATTTGGGTTTGTCATGAATGGTGTCTTCATTAATACTGTTCTTAAGCCCAGTTGAGAAAAATATTAAATCTTTTTAGTTAGATTTAATGAAGTGTACCAATCAAATGGAATTTAATTGGAATTGAATAATGAATTAATTTTTGGGTTTATCGTGAACAATGTTTTAAATAACACTTGTTCTTTAACCCAATAATTAATATGAAATGTGATTTGGGTTGTCGTGAACGGTATCTTCAATAATACTATTCTTAGACCCAAAGGAGTTAAGGAAATCAGAAACTAACTGGAGATTAGTTAAGTTGAATGATTTTCTGGGGTATTGATCTGATGTTGGTTTCGACCTTCGGGTTTAATACTTAGGGAATTGCTCACTTGCTAATTTACGGTTAGGGACTGATTGAAATGTGATGTGATTTTGGGTTTATCGTGAACCGTGTTTTAACTGACATGGATTCTTTAATCCAGTTACAAATTAAAACTAAGTGGAGTTTTAATGAATCTTTAATTAGATTGAAATGATTGAGAATGGAGTATCACCAGTTTTGCTCCAGGCGATAGTTAAATCTTTAATTAGATTTGAATGTGAAATGGTAGTTGAATCTACCGATAACACCGTGGTGTTAGATATGAAGTATTACCAGTTTTACTCCATGGGATGCATAGGTTAGAATTGGGAAATAAAATAAATGATTACTTCTGTGTGGTTCGCTAATCCCGACTAGTTTGAAGTGATATTCAAAAGGAAGATTAAAGAATAAATTTAAAAGAATTTATCTTTGATAAAATTAATGGGAACCTTTCCCTAAGAATGTGAAATTTAGAAACTAGCTGTAGGTTGGCTAAGCAGAGTGCTTTCCTGGGTATTGATCTGATGTTGGTTTCGCCCTTCGGGGTTAATATTTGGGGGATTATTCTCTTGATTAATTTACGGTTAGTGACTGATGAATTGGAATGAGGCGTATGTTGTGTTTGTGTAACACTTGTTTATTATATACGCGAGTTATTCGGAAAGACCGGGTTTATCCCATTCTGAATAACTGATACGACGATAAGTCGAAGGTGAAGATGGTGGTTGAAGATCGGAGGTCTTCACTTCGTTTGGATAATTACTGATGATCTTGATTGGGTTGTACACCCAAGAGGAGGGAAACAGTTGGTGACCGTCCAGATGTACTTGGAGATCGATGGATATGCGGGGTACTCGGTGCCTCCGGTTTCGTTCAGACCCAGAACGGACTTGTAAATGGACTGTGTGTCTGACATTGGATTTCAGTCTGTGTGATTGATTTCTATTAAATATATATTTGTTTGGCGGCGGAGAATTTATTCTCTTGCTTAACGCCCTTCTCTGAGACGTACGAGCTCAGGGGTTATATATTGATGGATATCCATTGCATGGAGTGAATTACCTGTGTGGCATGCCTAAGTGTCAAATGATCAAGGCTTCTATTGAAAAGCAAAGTCTTGTGGTTGATAATCAAAGAACGACCTTTGCGGCATAGGTTTGTGTAACGTTTGATCCGCGAGTTTCACACCCGGTATGAACCAGAAACGGGAGAAGGACCTCAGGGAGGGCATGCGTTTCCTTCTAGTTAGAAGTGGCGTCAGTGGTTTTATACGCCCTGACGAGTTTGACTTATGTGGTTGTTGGAATTGGAGGCGCCTCGGATATATCGGTGACTATATGAAGCCGATGGAGTCATTCGTTGGCTCATTTACGCCCCATAGGGCGAGGAAACACAAGTTCGGGCATTTTAGTCCACTCCGTGTGGACCGGCCCTGTCGATCCAAGGGTCACTCGAGTTCTGATCCTAAGACATGGTGTAATGACCCGAAAATCCGGTCCAATTTGAGCTGACCAAAAACACAAGTCCAACCCCAAATTAAACTGAAAATCAGGAAATTAATAGAAAGAAAACAGAGGGTGAGGAAAGATAAGATAGAAACTTAGAATAAAAGAAGAAGAAGAACACAACATCATAGTAACACGAACCTCACAGCGGAACAAACAACATACAATAGATAACATATCCTTTAAATAAAATCAGTATATGTATACAATAACATTATCAGAGTACAACACTTACAACACAGCGAAAATAAACTATAGCTATATGATCCTGAAGCCTCCTGCTCCAAGCTCTTCCAGTATATCTGTAAATCCTGGCTACTTGAATGCCCATACAAATTTAAGCACCCAAGAGTTTAGGAAAAACAAAACAAAATAAACTCCGCGTCAGTCATGGGACTGATATGAGTAAAACAGTTTAAAACAGTTCAAGCAGGTAATCGATATCTCATAAGACCATGCCGTATAACGGAACGGGTTTTTCCCTTATGAGAATCCAAATTATCTTTATATCAAAAACGTTTTGATATTATAATAATGTCTGTCAACCACAATAATAATAATCATCTAGCAAAACGCTTTCATCTCACGTTCTACATATATGGTATACAATCAAAACCACAAGCACGTATTGGGTAATGGATTTCCAACTATAACAAGGTATGGAACCGCCTTTCGCTAGTGTACCTCTAGAAAAGAATACACCGGGTTCAACAAGAACATCTTGCAACCCGGCCACACATGACCGACCACTCATTTCGCTTGAGTGTATCGAATGTATATCACCAACGGTTGGTATCAGCAACCGTTTCCCGAATGGGACAGTATCGACAATAGATTTTTAGAAGTAAATGAAACTCTAGATCAGGTGATTATACACCTTGCTTCGGTGCGACTGACTTAGCCATGCTGCCTGCCCGATTTCTATCATTTACCGGATGTGAGGCTAGAAGCTACGCTTTATCATCACATCAGATTCACTTCGAATGCCACATTGTCAGAAACATCAAATCACCGATTGACGTCCTCAACCATACATTATGTGTTAGCTAAAAGAATTTTCCTTCTCCGCTTCCACTCTTGGTACGGTTGGAGAAATCAATATACGTGATCATCTGGAAATACTCTGTCAGACATCTGTCCATACAAGTCATCCAGGAACAGGATAAACCGAAGGCACTATTCTTTAAACAGGATAGCCCTTGCATAACTCCGTCTTCAATTTCCTTTGGCATATATGATTCGCAACGCTTATGTCAATACAGAGTGGTTCTTTGGATAATAATCCAACAGGTCTCTCCATATTAACAACGTTAAAATGGTCAAAACTTCGATAGTCTGTGATTTAACTATCGAAGAAAAATAGGTGTGCGAACAACGATATTATTTCCAGATGGAAATTCTATCAATCAATCATCAATCATATATATATATATATATTTCTTTATTTTCTATGTTTAGAAAATATACGTTATTAACACTAGAAAACATTTCCATTTCTTGTTTTCTATATTAGAAAACATTTCTGATTCTTGTTTGGAAAACATTTCCAATACTCCTACATTTGGATTAAGCAGATGTTTAGATAAAACATCGCAATGCCAACTCAACCATTTCTTTTAATTACTAAATTCACTTTACCATCCTTTACTGCCGAACATAACCATTCCTTAGTTAAAAACGAAGCCAATCAAGTTGGGGTAGAACTACCTCTTAGACCTTAACTGAAGAACATTTCTAACCTTGAAATAGGCAAAGTTCACTTTAAATTTCTTTAACAAACTTCTTTACGTAACTCTCTTTCAAATCTTTTCTATTCGATAATTCTTTCCTTCGATAAGGTATATTCGATAACTCTATTCAATTTATTCTATTCACTTAACTCTTTTGATTTAACTTTAACTCTATTCGCTTAACTCCTATTGAATAAACTATATTCAATAAATCTTTTAATTCTATTTGAATAAACTATATATTCGATTAACTCCTTTATTCTATTTGAATAAACTATATTTGATTAACTCCTTTTACTTTCTATTCGAATAAACTATATTTGATCAACTCATTTGCTTTAACTCTAATCGATTAACTCCTTTTGATTAAACTAACATCGATTAACTCCTTTTAACTCGATTAAACTAGCAATCGATTAACCCCTTTTAACTCGATTAAACTATTCATTTATAAAGATTTACATTTAGTAACGGTTCTTCACTTTACAAATGATTTCCTTTTATTCCAACTTATCCTTTGATTTTATAAATATTTCTTTTATAAAAATCCTTTTCCTTTTCTATTTAAAATCCATCGATTTTATATAAATAATTCATTTTCAAAATACACTTTTAAAATCCCGTTTCCCATATCCAGTATCTCTTATGGTATTTAACATACCATATAACAATGATAAATATCGTCCAACACACATAATCAACAACAGGTTATATATCACATCATATATCACAATATATGAATCATAGTAAAATAAATGTTGAGGAATCCAGTTGGATTCCTCCAACCTGTTTCCCTGCATCACAGATGTTAAAAAATATAGATAACATCACTTTCAGTTCCATATGATATATTATGTTAAACAGAATCAATATAGAAATTCAACTAACTGACTAGCTGTTCAATCAAACAGTCAACACACAGTCAATCAACCAACATTTAACAGTTCTAAAAAATACAACATGAAATTATAAACTGTTCAGAGTTAGTGAGATTTACTCACATTTCGCATTAACCGTTAAATAACGATTTGCGTTATTTGACTCAGTCAGACAGTTTAATTCACCATAAATTGTAACGAGCTCCAATCCACTCCCAGTCAACTCCATTGGGTAGTGTCCGTCCATACGATCCCGACGGATCTTGTTTTGTCCAATTCCGATACCATATGATGAAGTTACACCATCTATAAGTTAGTTCACTATATAAATAAAACAAAACTTTTTAAATAAAATATATGGGCCTTAACTTTTCTTTACTCCGGCCCAATTAGAAAACCAACCCGCACCGCACCCTTTATCAAATCCTTCTTCTTCCATCCTCAAAAACAACCCGTCATTCCTCTCCTTATTATCGTGATGTGAAACGACCCGCAACTTCCCCGTAAAGGAAAGCGTCGGATAGTTCGAGAACAAACCACAACAGAACGCATATAAAAGAACATTTCACTGAATATTACAACAATGCATCAGATTACAAGAATATACCGAGTTTGAATAAATATACAGAAATATCAGAGATTTAAATTACATTTAAATACATAGCAGCGGAAAATAATACAATACACAACTTGAGGAGATATACGGATACAAAGCTTTCCGGATATCGTTCCAGCTGTAAACCAGGATCCTGTGAATATAAATCTGCAAAACCAAAACTACTAGCTGCCCGTGTCAAAATAAGGGAACCCAGAGTTTAGGTTAAAACAATAAACTCCAGGTCAGTCATGTGACTGGTGTGAGAACTAAAACAGTTATTAATCTTTATTTTTAAAGTTAGGTAAATCAAGGGACCACGCCGTATAACACGGAACGGGTTTCCTCCCAAGAATACCAGTGCATAAAACAAACAGCGCAATGCTAAATAAAGAAAAATGAAGCTGTTATAAGACCCAGGTCCCATCACACAATGCAACGCAGCCGAGGATAGGGTTTTCCCTTATAACAGCCAAAGAATGCTTGATACGGTTAAAACAAATCGTTTGATACTATTATAAGTGCATAGTGTATAAAACAACTTCAAATCATAAGTATCAATCATAGGCGGCATGGGTACCATATATCATGTCGCCATACTAGTTCTACAATTAAAACCGCAAATGTCACGTATTTGGAAATTGGATTTCCGTCTATGAACCGAGGCAAAAGATAGTCCTCAACCGATTCGAGACAATCTAGCCCATGTCTCAGGTCCCAGACTCAGGTGGGCCTTGGATCGTCAGGGCCGGTCCACCGATGTGGATTATTATGCCTGAACACTACGTCTCTCCGCCCTATGGGGCGTAAATGAGCCAACAAATGACTCCATCGGACCCGGATCGTCCGATCAAACCGAGGCGCCTCGCAACAGCAACAACCACATAAGTCAAACTCGTCAGGGCGTGTAAAACCACTGACGCCACTTTTAGCTAGAAAGAAACGCAAGTCCTCCCTGATGTCCGTCTCCCGTTTTTGGTTCATACCGGGTGTGAAACTCGCGAATCAAACGTTACACAAAGCTACGCCACAAAGGCCTTGCTTTGATCATCACCACAAGACTTTGCTTTTCAACAGAAGCCTCGATCAATTGCCACTTAGGCATGCCACACAGGCATTTCACTCCATGCGATTGATATCCATCAATATATAACCCCTGAGCTCGTACGTCTCAGAGAAGGGCGTTAAGCAAGAGAATAAATTCTCTGCCGCCAAACAGATATATATTTAATAGAGATCAATCACACAGACTAAAATCCAATGTCAGACACACAGTCCATTTACAAGTCCGTTCTGGGTCTGAACGAAACCGGAGGCACCTAGTACCTCGCATATCCATCGATCTCCAAGTACGTCTGGACGATCACAAACGGTTTCCATCTTCTTCGGTGTACAGCCCAATCAAGATCATCAGTAATTATCCAAACGACGTGAAGACTTCTGGTCTTCGACCACCGTCTTCATCTTCGACACCACGTCGAATCAGTTATTCAGAATGGGATAACCCGGTCTTTCTGAATAACTCGCGTATATATTATAAAAGTGTTACACAAACACAACATACGCCTCATTCCAACTCAGAATATTCTTTTATTCAAATATTCCTATACTTTGGGAAAAGTTCCCATTAATTTTATCCAAGATAAATTCTTTAAATTTATTCTTTAATCTCCTTTGAATATCAATTCAAACTAGTCGGGATTATCGAACCACACCGAAGTAATCATTTATTTTATTTTCCCAATCCCAACCTACTCATCCCATGAAGTAAATCTGGTAGTACTTCATATCTAACACCACAGTGTTATCGGTAATTCAATTACCATTTCACGTTCAAATCTAATTAAAGATTTAACTATCGCTTGGAGTAAAACTGGTGATACTCCATTCTCAATCTTTTCAATCTATTTAAAGATTCATTAAAACTCCACTTAGTTTTAATCTTTAACTGGGTTAAAGAATCCGTGTCATTTAAAACACGGTTCACGATAAACCCAAAGTAACATTCATTAATTATCGGGTTAAAGAACGAGTGTTATTTAAAACACTGTTCACGATAAACCCAAAAATCAATATCAATTCAATTCCAATTAAATATTGTTTAATTGGTACACTTCATTAAATCTAAATAAAAAGATTTAATCATTTCTCAACTGGGTTCAAGAACAGTGTTAATGAAGACACCCTTCACGACAAACCCAAATCACATTTGATATTCAATATAAGGCTCTGAATAGAAAATATATCGGCTTATATTCAATATCAAATTCTACGATTAACAAATGTCGTATTGGAAATAACGATATAAGTATATATCTTTCAAATTTCCATATCAACATCCGTATAATCACGAATTCCAACATCGAAATATTCCGAAGACAATTTCGATTCAATTCCACTCCAATGCAATCATTGGATATTCTGGTTATTTTTAAAACCATTTCTAATTCAATTTATTTATTTAAAAATAAATAGAATTATAATTCTAGTTCAAAACTAGTTCATTTCGATAAAAATCTATTTTTATCTTTTCAAATATGGAGTTTTTCATCCCAAATCTTCACAAATCATTTCTTATGATTTTACACAAATTATTACTATTTTTAATAATTTTATCAAGGCCTGTACAGTCGATTTCCACCAATGGCCATCGAACTGCACGTATAGCGACCTTTTTCCAATTTGATTCGGACATAATTCCAAATCCAACCGTTAGATTTCTAATTTATCACATTCGTTAGAAAGCTCTTTTCGATACGAACCCAACGGTTCCGGTTTTAGGAGAATCCGACGGTCGGATCTCCCGTAATGTCCGTTTGAAATAAATGGTCGAAATTCGCGAACTGCCGCAGCGCGGCGCGTTCTATTCAGGCCATTATATTATATATATAATATATATAATATATATATTTCGTCGATTTCTATTTAAAACGAAATTTATAAATAGTTTTGAATTCGTTTCAAAAACATTTCAACTTCCATTTCAAATTCAAATCAAAATTGAATTCTTCTTTATATATTCGTTTTAAAATTCATTTCTATTCAATTCAAATTTCAATTCAATTTGAATTCATTTCAATTCGCTTTCAATTCAATTTGAATTCGTTTTCAATTCAATTCATTTCGAAATCGTTTTCAATTCAATTCATTTCGAAATCGTTTTCAATTCAATTCATTTCGAAATCGTTTTCAATTCAATTCATTTCGAAATCGTTTTCAATTCAATTCATTTCGAAATCGTTTTCAATTCAATTCATTTCGAAATCGTTTTCAATTCAATTCATTTCGAAATCGTTTTCAATTCAATTCCTTTCCTTTCGAAATCGTTTTCAATTCAATTCCTTTCCTTTCGAAATCGTTTTCAATTCAATTCCTTTCCTTTCGAAATCGTTTTCAATTCAATTCCTTTCCTTTCGAAATCGTTTAAAATCGATATAAATATCGTTCACGTCACAATGGCGTCAATCTAATCATCACGGCTTCACATATTTCTATTTTCAAATATTCTGTTTCAAATATTTCCTATTATCAAAATATTTGTTATTATCAAAATATTCTTTATTTTCACGATTGGAATGAGGCCCAATCAATTACCATATAAAGTTAATTATATGGATTTTCATACAACACATGTATATAATAGCAACGATAAATAATCAACCATCAACCAAAGTGCACTACACCGTATAAGCATCAAATATAGATATCTAATGCTTATAACAGCCTGTCAATCAATCGATTGACATATTTAATCAATCAGGATGAGTGAACTTCAAATTTCATCCCAACACCCGTGTGGGGTTTCAAACAATCCAACACAGATTTTAGTTGTGCAGTTGGGCGATGTGTAAAATTTATCGACCCAATCAATGTCCTTCAAATAGGTGTACATAAACAAACCGTCTGGTTTGTAAATGAATATTTATTTTATTCCCTTCACGTTAAAAATTATATTTTTAATGATAAAAACATTTTATTCCAACATATGAATTTCTATTCAGTTCATTCCTTAAATAAAATGATATTTTTATTTTTCTAACATATTTTAGAAAATTTCGGCGGCATAACGGCACGATACTAGAAACGGGACAAGGCCTAGCCTTATCCCCGGTCTAGTGAAGGCCCACGCCATTCACACATCAATCATCATCACCAAACAACCAAATTCAAATCAAATCATATAACTAATCTATGCAACCAAACAAACAAGTCCATGGTCTGTGGACGATCGTGTCGGGTGCTACTAAGCACCGTCTGCATCCTAGTATATATATATAATTAGAAAAGAAATTGAAAGGTGAGAAATTCTCACCAATAGCTATCCTAGCTCCACGGCACTCCTAATGCAGGAAATCTTCACTGTTCTCGCCTCTTATCACTTTCTTCGCCCGTAGCCACTACATATATAAAAATCGAATCTTTACTTCGTTATTCAGTATATAAAAATCGAATTTTTACTTCGTTATTCAATATATAAAAATCGAATTTTTACTTCGTTATTCAATATATAAAAATCGAATTTTTACTTCGTTATTCAATATATAAAAATCGAATTTTTATTTCGTAGTTCAATATATAAAAATCCTATTTTTATTAGTTTAAAAAATCGAATCTTTTCTAGTTTAAAAATCAAATCTTTTCTAGTTTAAAAATCGAATCTTTTCTAGTTTAAAAATCGAATCTTTTCTAGTTTAAAAATCACATCTTTTCTAGTTTAAAAATCGAATCTTTTCTAGTTTAAAAATCACATCTTGTTATTTTAGAAAACACCTCTTGTTCATTTCAAAAATCATATCTTGTTAATTTTTAAAATGAATAAAAATCCTATCTTTATACTAACAAAAACCGTATTTTCTACTAACAAAAATCGCATTGTTATTTTCAGATTTACCATATGAAAATCGAAACTTTTTATAATAAAATTCATAACTTCTAAATAGATAAAAATCAGATTTTTCTTATGCTAAATCTAATTAAAAACTGAAAATAAAATTTAACAAGTAAGTAAAAACTCACTTTTGTTTATCTTCAGAGGATGGGGGCGTTAGGGCTTCGAGAGGAGGAAGGGGGAGGCTCGTGGAGTGCTCCGCGAGGTGGAAACGTTGAACGTCGGTCTTCATTTCATAGGAGGAGAGAGAAACGAGGGCGGTGGGGTTGGCAGGGGTTGCGTCGGGGTCTGCAGGTTGCGCAGGGGGAGGGGTTGTTGCTTGTGGTCGGCGGCGACAGGTCTTGGTGTCGGAGGTGGGCCCAGCGTGGCTTACGGTGCGGAAGTGGGCAGCTAGGGTTCGGGGGGTGTCACACGATGGAAGAAGAGAGAGAATAGAGGAGGAG
Organism: Allium sativum; assembly: GCA_030737875.1. Classification (NCBI taxonomy): domain Eukaryota; kingdom Viridiplantae; phylum Streptophyta; class Magnoliopsida; order Asparagales; family Amaryllidaceae; genus Allium; species Allium sativum. The sequence continues at coordinate 593,553,029 of CM060918.1, forward strand.
AGGGAGTTGGAGGCGAGAGGGGGAGGAGCAGATCCAGGCGGCGCCGCTGCTGGGGGGGGGGGGGGGGCGGGCGCGATTCCGTCAATTTTTTTTCTTTTTTTTTCTTTTTTTCTGTCTGAACGAAGAATGAGGGAGTGGAGAGAGAGTGTTTAACTTCTTATAATAATTTATTTTATTATTTTTATTTTTATTCCAAAAGGTAACTTCCATTTTCGGACTCGAAACGAAGCCCACCGCCTGTCGTCCATAGCTAATTGCCCCGATTCTGAACACAATGGGACATGTATCGTAAGCCAATTCCCTCATTTCGATCAATTTCCGTTGAATTTACATTTAAATCATTATATTGAATTTCAAACGTACATTTCAAATTACCGGGGCCACATACTAACTAGAAAAATTCCCGAAAAATATTTCCTAGCTTCGTATTGACGATACGGTCCTAACAAAACTAGTTTCGTCGAAATCTGAGGTCGTTTGCAAAATGTCCATTTTTAAGTGCCTGAATTTCATAGCGACTATTCAGAATTTTCAACTGGACATATCTTTTGATTCCCGCTATCAAATTTTGATTATTCGGATTCGTTGGAAAGATATTCACTATTAGATTCCATTATTTTTGGTTTCACTAAAATCCGGATTGTTTTGCACCCGGTACATTCAATTGAAGTTTGAAATCGAATTATCGAACTACCGCGCCATTTTCAATTCTATATAAATATTTATATTCTAACGACGACGCGTATAATATATACGTTCTAATTATATTCAAAATAAATTTCTCGTCGATATTATTTAAAATAATTCATTTTAAATAATCAAAATTCGCTAAAATAGCAAAAATAAAAATTTCAAACTGGCTCGCATTTTACGGGTTGTTACATTCTCCCCCACTTAAAACTTTTCGTCCCCGAAAAGGAACAAAGTCGAAAGTGGTTTGATTAATCAACTCTACGTTCGATCTGGCTTTCATTCTCCAACTATTCAGTTTCTGAGAATTTTCAAAATTTCAAAAATTTGGCTAACACCCTAAATTTTCGAAAAATTTCGCCATAACCTCCCCTGCACCGGGAGCATCGGGGAATTTCAAATAGCTTCCCCGGTCCTTCAGATCTCAAAAAGAAAAAGAAAAAGCCAAGCGGCTAGCCAATAGGCTCACAAAATCATCATCACCCAAACAAAACAGGAAATTATGTAGTAAACATGTACCTATTTGTCGGGCAAACAAATTTTATTCTCTGCTCTAGCCTCCTTGCTATGACCTGTTCAATGCAAGTATATGTATATGCAAGCAAATGCGACCAATTTTCAATACAATTCAATATTTGGTTCAATTAGGCAAAATGGTTAAAAATTAGCAAACAAATAAACAAACAACACAAACATCAATCAATTAGTGAATTAGAGTTTTCAAATTCATAACTTTGATATATAGTCAAAAATCAGATTTTTGATGCCAAATCACAACAATAGGCCCTATCTAATTTTGGTTCTCACACCAGTCAATAGGAAATATATAGAAATCTCACTTTCGCCACTCGAATATAAATACTGATAATGTGATCACAATTATCAGCATCATCCCCGGGCGACTAGAGTGTGATTCTATATCTATCCAGTATATTAAAATTTCGAATACACGCGGATCAGACGTATACGGAAAATCTATATATACTGGATTGTCCACATCTATATAAATAAATAATCAAATACGAATAATTGATTTAAATTTTCAAAACAAAATTTGTTTTCAATTTTATTTATCAAAAACACTACTCTTCACACTCGTTCTAGGATACTACTGATCCCATCTCTAACGAGTCATTCTCATTGGATATTACTAATCCAATATCTGATGAATTCTTTCGTATGGTTCTAATGTGCCTTGTTCTCTGCTTTGTAAACCAAAGCTCTGATACCACGTGAAACAGCCGACGAACTCCGGTAGGCTTTGCAACCATCCCTTCATCCCCCAAGCAGCAGGTAAAACCCACCGTGGCTTTCACATGGTCCCCCAGTTACTTGTTTTACGGCAACCCTCTCGAGTCTCGCGCCCACTGGCGAACCAACCCCCACCACAAGGGACATGTGGGGGTAAGAGTCTCCCGTTCGCCACCAAACCGCGAAGCGAGAACCCCCCATCACGACTGCAACAAGAACTGGTGATACTCCATTCTCGATCTTTTCAATCTATTTAAAGATTCATTAAAACTCCACTTAGTTTTAATCTTTAACTGGGTTAAAGAATCCGTGTCATTTAAAACACGGTTCACGATAAACCCAAAGTCACATTCATTAATTATCGGGTTAAAGAACGAGTGTTATTTAAAACACTGTTCACGATAAACCCAAAAATCAATATCAATTCAATTCCAATTAAATATTGTTTAATTGGTACACTTCATTAAATCTAAATAAAAAGATTTAATCATTTCTCAACTGGGTTCAAGAACAGTGTTAATGAAGACACCCTTCACGACAAACCCAAATCACATTTGATATTCAATATAAGGCTCTGAATAGAAAATATATCGGCTTATATTCAATATCAAATTCTACGATTAACAAATGTCGTATTGGAAATAACGATATAAGTATATATCTTTCAAATTTCCATATCAACATCCGTATAATCACGAATTCCAACATCGAAATATTCCGAAGACAATTTCGATTCAATTCCACTCCAATGCAATCATTGGATATTCTGGTTATTTTTAAAACCATTTCTAATTCAATTTATTTATTTAAAAATAAATAGAATTATAATTCTAGTTCAAAACTAGTTCATTTCGATAAAAATCTATTTTTATCTTTTCAAATATGGAGTTTTTCATCCCAAATCTTCACAAATCATTTCTTATGATTTTACACAAATTATTACTATTTTTAATAATTTTATCAAGGCCTGTACAGTCGATTTCCACCAATGGCCATCGAACTGCACGTATAGCGACCTTTTTCCAATTTGATTCGGACATAATTCCAAATCCAACCGTTAGATTTCTAATTTATCACATTCGTTAGAAAGCTCTTTTCGATACGAACCCAACGGTTCCGGTTTTAGGAGAATCCGACGGTCGGATCTCCCGTAATGTCCGTTTGAAATAAATGGTCGAAATTCGCGAACTGCCGCAGCGCGGCGCGTTCTATTCAGGCCATTATATTATATATATAATATATATAATATATATATTTCGTCAATTTCTATTTAAAACGAATTTTATAAATAGTTTTGAATTCGTTTCAAAAACATTTTCAACTTCCATTTCAAATTCAAATCAAAATTGAATTCTTCTTTATATATTCGTTTTAAAATTCATTTCTATTCAATTCAAATTTCAATTCAATTTGAATTCATTTCAATTCGCTTTCAATTCAATTTGAATTCGTTTTCAATTCAATTCATTTCGAAATCGTTTTCAATTCAATTCATTTCGAAATCGTTTTCAATTCAATTCATTTCGAAATCGTTTTCAATTCAATTCATTTCGAAATCGTTTTCAATTCAATTCATTTCGAAATCGTTTTCAATTCAATTCATTTCGAAATCGTTTTCAATTCAATTCATTTCGAAATCGTTTTCAATTCAATTCATTTCGAAATCGTTTTCAATTCAATTCATTTCGAAATCGTTTTCAATTCAATTCATTTCGAAATCGTTTTCAATTCAATTCCTTTCCTTTCGAAATCGTTTTCAATTCAATTCCTTTCCTTTCGAAATCGTTTTCAATTCAATTCCTTTCCTTTCGAAATCGTTTTCAATTCAATTCCTTTCCTTTCGAAATCGTTTAAAATCGATATAAATATCGTTCACGTCACAATGGCGTCAATCTAATCATCACGGCTTCACATATTTCTATTTTCAAATATTCTGTTTCAAATATTTCCTATTATCAAAATATTTGTTATTATCAAAATATTCTTTATTTTCACGATTGGAATGAGGCCCAATCAATTACCATATAAAGTTAATTATATGGATTTTCATACAACACATGTATATAATAGCAACGATAAATAATCAACCATCAACCAAAGTGCACTACACCGTATAAGCATCAAATATAGATATCTAATGCTTATAACAGCCTGTCAATCAATCGATTGACATATTTAATCAATCAGGATGAGTGAACTTCAAATTTCATCCTAACACCCGTGTGGGGTTTCAAACAATCCAACACAGATTTTAGTTGGGCAGTTGGGCGATGTGTAAAATTTATCGACCCAATCAATGTCCTTCAAATAGGTGTACATAAACAAACCGTCTGGTTTGTAAATGAATATTTATTGTATTCCCTTCACGTTAAAAATTATATTTTTAACGATAAAAACATTTTATTCCAACATATGAATTTCTATTCAGTTCATTCTTTAAATAAAATGATATTTTTATTTTTCTAACATATTTTAGAAAATTTCGGCGGCATAACGGCACGATACTAGAAACGGGACAAGGCCTAGCCTTATCCCCGGTCTAGTGAAGGCCCACGCCATTCACACATCAATCATCATCACCAAACAACCAAATTCAAATCAAATCATATAACTAATCTATGCAACCAAACAAACAAGTCCATGGTCTGTGGATGATTGTGTCGGGTGCTACTAAGCACCGTCTGCATCCTAGTATATATATATAATTAGAAAAGAAATTGAAAGGTGAGAAATTCTCACCAATAGCTATCCTAGCTCCACGGCACTCCTAATGCAGGAAATCTTCACTGTTCTCGCCTCTTATCACTTTCTTCGCCCGTAGCCACTACATATATAAAAATCGAATCTTTACTTCGTTATTCAGTATATAAAAATCGAATTTTTACTTCGTTATTCAATATATAAAAATCGAATTTTTACTTCGTTATTCAATATATAAAAATCGAATTTTTACTTCGTTATTCAATATATAAAAATCGAATTTTTACTTCGTTATTCAATATATAAAAATCGAATTTTTACTTCGTTATTCAATATATAAAAATCGAATTTTTACTTCGTTATTCAATATATAAAAATAGAATTTTTACTTCGTTATTCAATATATAAAAATCGAATTTTTATTTCGTAGTTCAATATATAAAAATCCTATTTTTATTAGTTTAAAAAATCGAATCTTTTCTAGTTTAAAAATCGAATCTTTTCTAGTTTAAAAATCGAATCTTTTCTAGTTTAAAAATCACATCTTGTTATTTTAGAAAACACCTCTTGTTCATTTCAAAAATCACATCTTGTTAATTTTTAAAATGAATAAAAATCCTATCTTTATACTAACAAAAACCGTATTTTCTACTAACAAAAATCGCATTGTTATTTTCAGATTTACCATATGAAAATCGAAACTTTTTATAATAAAATTCATAACTTCTAAATAGATAAAAATCAGATTTTTCTTATGCTAAATCTAATTAAAAACTGAAAATAAAATTTAACAAGTAAGTAAAAACTCACTTTTGTTTATCTTCAGAGGATGGGGGCGTTAGGGCTTCGAAAGGAGGAAGGGGGAGGCTCGTGGAGTACTCCGCGAGGTGGAAACGTTGAACGTCGGTCTTCATTTCATAGGAGGAGAGAGAAACGAGGGCGGTGGGGTTGGCAGGGGTTGCGTCGGGGTCTGCAGGTTGCGCAGGGGGAGGGGTTGTTGCTTGTGGTCGGCGGCGACAGGTCTTGGTGTCGGAGGTGGGCCCAGCGTGGCTTAGGGTGCGGAAGTGGGCAGCTAGGGTTCGGGGGGTGTCACACGATGGAAGAAGAGAGAGAATAGAGGAGGAGAGGGAGTTGGAGGCGAGAGGGGGAGGAGCAGATCCAGGCGGCGCCGCTGCTTGGGGGGGGGGGGGGGGGCGGGCGCGATTCCGTCAATTATTTTTCTTTTTTTTTTCTTTTTTTCTGTCTGAACGAAGAATCAGGGAGTGGAGAGAGAGTGTTTAACTTCTTATAATAATTTATTTTATTATTTTTATTTTTATTTTTATTCCAAAAGGTAACTTCCATTTTCGGACTCGAAACGAAGCCCACCGCCTGTCGTCCATAGCTAATTGCCCCCATTCCGAACACAATGGGACATGTATCGTAAGCCAATTCCCTCATTTCGATCAATTTCCGTTGAATTTACATTTAAATCATTATATTGAATTTCAAACGTACATTTCAAATTACCGGGGCCACATACTAACTAGAAAAATTCCCGAAAAATATTTCCTAGCTTCGTATTGACGATACGGTCCTAACAAAACTAGTTTCGTCGAAATCCGAGGTCGTTTGCAAAATGTCCATTTTTAAGGGCCTGAATTTCATAGCGACTATTCAGAATTTTCAACTGGACATATCTTTTGATTCCCGCTATCAAATTTTGATTATTCGGATTCGTTGGAAAGATATTCACTATTAGATTCCATTATTTTTGGTTTCACTAAAATCCGGATTGTTTTGCACCCGGTACATTCAATTGAAGTTTGAAATCGAATTATCGAACTACCGCGCCATTTTCAATTCTATATAAATATTTATATTCTAACGACGACGCGTATAATATATACATTCTAATTATATTCAAAATAAATTTCTCGTCGATATTATTTAAAATAATTCATTTTAAATAATCAAAATTCGCTAAAATAGCAAAAATAAAAATTTCAAACTGGCTCGCATTTTACGGGTTGTTACATGATGTCCACTCACCGTTGCTCCCTCTTTCTTCACCATAAAACAAAAACTAAAATCGCCATACTTCTTCCCTAAATCTCCTCTCCCTCTTCCACCCATACAATCCACACTCGCATGTCAGGTTAGTCAGTGCGTCGCCGAACCCTAGGAGAGACCATCGCCGGTTTTGACCACCGAATCCGCCAAAACTTGGCACAGAGGTTCGAAATCCCTCCACTAACTCGTAACTGACCTCGAACTCGCGAATCCATGCCTCCATCTTCAGATTTCATTGAACCCTGGTATTCGCTGTAGCTAGTTCCAGCGATTTAAGGGATGTCTCCCCAAACAGGAACACCAGAACATGGAGGACACGTCCACGATCTCGAATATACTTTAGTTATGATTTATATATTTTTATACGAATTCTTGTGGATTATTGAAGAGCACGCTCTGTTGGAATTCAATGAGGAAGTGGCGGCTCGTTTTGATCAGAACGAAAATAGAAATTAGGTTTAGTAATTTGTAAGGGTTATTTATAGACAAAGGGGATTAGATATTTTCTAAGAGGAAGGACATGGAGAAACATGGTCCAAGGGGTGATGTATGTGGCTCTTGTAACTTGGGGTAGGTAGGACGTGTTATCAGTTTGCCGTGACATGCACTTAGCTGTACACTTCTGAGTCTGTATAACACATATATATGATCATACATACATGTATGTCTCGCTACTGACTGAAATATATATACCGTTGTGATCAACACCGTCTCACAATCCCAAAAATATAATAATACCGGTAGGTTGGCTTATTCTGTGAAACCCCGAAATGTGGATTACAGGGTGCAAAATACTCCAAATAAAAAGTTGCTTATTTAATTAATTAAAATTTTCCATAAAATTCTAAAAATTAAATTATCACTACTCCCCAAAAGAACCTTGTCTAAATTCTAACCCGACTCTAGTTATATCGAATAAACTGTTATGGTCGATAAACGATTCTATAGCGACTATTTTAAAATTTGATTTGGACGTAAATCAAAATATACATGACGAAATCCTGATTTTTCTCTTCCACTAGAAAGATATAATCCACCAGCTCCACACGTTTCTTGTTTCACAGAAATCCGATTTAAAACGAACCCTGTACATTCAGTTGAAGTTCGAATCGCCAATTTACGTACTGCAGCGGCATTTCAAGCTCGATTTTAATTATAATATAATTATACGTTCAAACTGTCGTCATTTAAATATATTCGTTATTCTAATCAAATTCCAATCTGAATTAAATCTTCGGGATGACCCAGTTCACAACATATCGCCATTTTAGCCAATTCTGATTATTTCAGAATTAAATATATTATTAAATTTATTATTTTAATTAAATATTCACCATTATTTTATTCCATGACTATTCAATTCACTAAAACACCATTTATATAATTAAATAAATTAATTATAATACCTCTGCCAATGCGGGTCATTACATTCTTCCCCACTTAAAATAATTTCGTCCTCGAAATTGCTAAGGTAGAGAAAAACCGTATCGACTGGTTAGAGCATATTTGTTCACTTCTTAACTTCAGTTTCAATTGAACCAATTTAATTTTAATTAAATATTTATTTAATTCTTATCAACGAAAATTTTCGAAAATCCTGAAAATTTTCTAACACCTAAATTTTTCGAAAAAAATTTGCCAGCACCTCCTTTGTACTGGTCAATCGGTTAAACTCCCACTCGCCTCTCTGGGCCATCTCCATCCCAAAAGAAAATCAAACAGCCAAGCGGCTTGCCAATTCGGCTCATAAATCTTATATCCAATAGAAATATAAACTTGTACCTTTTGTTGGCATATAATTATATCCTTTCCACTTGTTATCAATTCAGCGGATACAAGGGTCATCTCAATCAAATTCCAATCTGCTTTTACCCACAACACAACCATTCGGTTATATCCGAGCCAAATATCATTTCAACTCAAGTTTCTTCTCGATTCCCAACTCTTAACTTGATTACCCCATTTCACTTCAAATTTGAATCTCACAATTCCATTTGTCTTGATATCGTTCTAATTCAATCCCAGTTACCACTTTACTGGCTTTATTTCAAAACCCAATTTGTTTTCACAAATTTCTGTTTAATTTGTCTTTAATTCAAACAATCTTCTTCCTGGGAATTTTTAAACAGTTTACTCTTTTCAAAAATCAAAATTTTCCTTTTGAACATGTCACTGAGCCCTTAATTAATATTCCATTAGTTAAATCACTTCTCTATTTCTTTATCAATATTTGTTAACCAAATATTTTCAATAACCTTATTGGCCTTTTATGTTGTTGGGAAAACATTTCTGAATATCGCCTTCCTTTATTTTCTAAACTTTAGAAAATATATGCTATTTATAATTGGAAAATATTCCAATTACTTATCTCTTTTCCGATCTCGTTTATTTCTATACTTAGGAAATATTCTTTATTATATTTCCAAGCTTACTCTTATTTTGGTTAAAACGGATGTTGTGTAAAACATCGTTACGACAACCTAAATACTATATTCAACTAACTCTTATTCAACATTAATCTTCGAGCCTGAAATCCTACTATTTATTTGTTAACAATGAAATCAATCAAGTTAGGGTATAACTACCTCTCAGACCTTGACTGAATAACATTTATAATGTCAAAACAGATATGACTACTTACTCGAATAATCAATACCATACAACTACTTATTCACTTTTAAACATGTAACACCCCGTAGTTCTGTAACGCTAAGATTCACAAATCAAGGCAGAATTAAAGTTAAAATCAAAATCATGGGAAACGGGCTTCGCCATTGCGTTCGTCTCGGAATTCTGCATGAGATAGAGTCCGAGTTTGCATTAATCGGACTCCGTATGAAGGAGTTATGGTCTTCAGAAGTTTCAGAATTCGATTTAAAATTCGAACAGGTCAGAAAACGAGTTCAAATTCGAAAATCAGACCCAGAATGAGCTGGGCGGGAATTTTCCCGCCCAAAGACCCAGGTCGACTGGGTAGTCGACCTGGGGGTCGATCCCCCTGCTTTTTCCAGTTTTCTGAACCTGGTTCGATCTGATGTATTTGGTCACGTTTTCTGACCAGATTCGTCCGCCTAATCCTATATAAACAGCCTTAGTCTCCTTCTCTATTCACAATTCTTTTCTATCCTTATGCTGCCTTTGAGAAAATATATAAATAAGTAATATATAAAATAAATCAGGACGAGGAAGTGTTGCTCAAGTTGTCAAGAGGAGATTCGAATCAAGATTAAAGCTTCAGAATGAGAATCAAAGGCTAACTCAAACGATTTCGAGCAACGTCGCCATCTTTTTATTCTAATCTAATCTCTGTAAGTCAGTTATTTTTAGATTTGAATGTTTCTCTCTGTTCGTGACATGAAATTAAAGGAATAAAATAATATGCCAAATCTTTCTACTCGAATCTGTGCCTATATCTTTGGACCTAATTAAGAACTGTTATGATTCGATGACCAATTAGGCCTTGCCTATGACTATGAACATTGCCTATGACTATGAGCATTGCCTACGACTATGAGCACTGCCTATGACTGTGACTGTGACTATGAGAATTATTTCCTTGACTATGAACACCAGCTTATGCCTTTGATTAGGAAACATAAACTATTGCCTATGACATAATAGGGACAACTGTGATTTAACACCTATGATTCATGACTAGGAAAGTGTTTTTTAAGTTTTGTGACTATGAAATTGGGTCTAAACCCGATTATCTATTCTGTCTATTCTTGGTTTTATTTGGTTTTAGATCTTGGGAATTTACCTATTAAGTTAGGTCTACCCATGTTTATCTATTCTGTCTATTCTTGGTTTTCTTTAGTTTTAGACCTTGGGAATTTACCTATTGAGTTAGGTCTACCCATGTTCTTGAACCTATATTATTCAACCCTTTTCATGTCGTCATATTACCATACCTGAGAATTGTCATCTTATGCTAGTTATTATGCCTATCTTTTCCGTAGCATCTTTGGTTCATTCCCTATTTTCTACGAATCTAGATTTATTTATAATCTAGGTTGAATCACGATTATACGAATGGTGGGAATACGATTTGGGAAAAATTTGAAATTTACTAAAACGTAGTTTTAAACTTGGAAATTGGCATAAATTGGGAACGTGTATTATGGCATGTTCATAGAAATGCAAGTTGGATAAAATTGACATGAATGTGTAATTTGAATCTAGTAGTGACTTGTAAATCTAGCATTTACATGAATTGTGAACTAGAATAATAAGTCTAGTTTGACATGAACTGTAATTAGAATGTTAAATCAGAATTGGACTAGCTAATTTGGCAGAATAAGTATACTGGCATAAATTAGAAATTGGCCATAATTGGGAGTAAATCGTCAGGTTTAGCAAAATCATGGTTAGTGACATTTGTTTTGGTATAGTTTACATACCAAAAAGGCATAAATATGATATAGAGGGGAAAATGGGCCATAAGAATAAATGTTGACAATTTACATTAAAAGAGTAATTAGGAAATAAGTAAATTAGGAATGATTTACTTATAGAATTTGTCCTAAATGAGAAAATGTAAATTTAGACAAATTAAAGGTTTGTTAACGACATCTCTTTTGATAACACACCAGAAAGTTCTAGGGTGACAGAGAGGATAGTGTCTAGGCTTGGGTTTGGAAAATGCAAGTTTCCTGCTCTCCCTGGCTAGCCCTAACTGATCCGACGGACAGGATGGTTACTTTCAAAACCTGATTTGAAAATTAATCAAAACCCTTTGAACTTAGAAAACACGAATATGCCTAACCCGAGGTTAGACTGAGTTGCGATGTAAACCTGCCCGGAACCAACCGGCACATCTGGTAATCGCAACAATATCTGTCTAATGTGAGTGGTAGCAACTTTAATTTATTTAGTTAAAGCTAGAACAAGAATGGTAGGGTTAAGTTAACTAAGACACTTAACCAATTCAACATGATAACCAGACCGGTGGGTGGGGTTAGGTTCATACAGACACTTAACACAGTTAAGCTAGAATGGGAGGGTTAAGTCCATAGGAACACTTAACCAACTTAACACAGTCAAGCTAGAATGGGAGGGCTAAGTCCATTGGGACACTTAACCAAACTTATGACAACAAGACAAGATTTGTGGGGGTTAAGTAACTAAGAAAACACTTAGCCAAATTAACATGTTAACTAGACTAGAAGGTGGGGTTAAGTAAAGTTGATACACTTAGCCAAATTAACATGTTAACTAGACTAGAGGTTGGCGTTAAGTAAATACACTTAGCCAATTTGACATGTTAGCTGGACTAGACCGTGGGGTTAAGTAAGCTTGAGCATTTAACCATCAGATTGTGATAAAGGAATAGGGTTAAGTCTAAAACATGAAGGGAAAATACTTAACCATTAATAACATGTTAGTTAAAACAGACGGGCAGAGTTAAGTTAAAAAGGAATACTTAACCAACACAGGATGAATGGGTAGGGTTAAGTAATAAGAAATACTTAACCAATATAACTTGGTTTGTGGTGGGGTTAAGTCAACATGAATTACTGATAACACTTAACCAGTTTAACAGGATAAATGAAGAGGGTTAAGTTAGCTTGAATTGACTAATGACACTTAACCAATCCAAATTGACGGGAAAGAGAACTAAGTAGTAAACCTTAGTTAAAAGGAGCTAAGTAGTAAACCTTAGTTAAGAAAACAACGATTCTGGAAACTAAGTGGTAAACCTTAGTTAGTAGAACTAAGTAGTAATTCTTAGTATAACACGGGAAGGAGCGAATGTCCGTCTGAGTAAAAAGAAAGCTCCAACGAATTGGGTTACGAAGCCCGAGGCTTCGAGGGGACGTGAGGGTACTCTTGGTATCCCTCTGTGAGGCTGTAGATGATCCTCCTAGGCTCACAGAGGTTAAAGTATGCATAGAAGAACCAGGGGTATGCCTTGGTTGCAATATATGGCAACCTAAAGACTAGGATGGACCAGCGTGATTCGGCGAGAAAACGGTAGCCCTGTGATAGCAACTTGTCGTCTACCATCCATCTTGAGTCAATCGAGATACGTGAAGCGGAAAGGCGGAGAACTCCAAAAGACCATATACTTGCTATCTAGTTATGGGTGAGGATGGCCATAGGATAGTTGGGCACCGGGGGTCGGCGTATAGTTCTCATTTTTCATGGTGTGCCTTTCATTAGTTGAGGGAGGGATCAAGTGGGACCATAGCCACTGGAATAAAAACAGACCTTAGCATCTGCATCGGCAGATATCTGAAAGCTCCCGATCGAGTTCTGTGTTTCTTGATTTGCCCTGCCACAGGACTCGGGCCGCACATTACAGGACATGTGCATCTAGACAAGCGATGACGATTCGCGATACATGCATGGGGAAGTATAGGAACATATACCACTCTAGGTAGTGTGTCCTAGACTTGGGGGCATCGTTCGACAGGTAGCATAATCAGGTAGCATAATCCCTAGTTGGACTAGGTGGCATAAACCCTGAATCCGAGAAGCGTTCAGCAAGATAGCGTAAACTCTAGTTGAATCTAGAATGCACTTGATAGAAAACCCTAGATTAGATCTAGGTAATAAATTATAAATGTATGCCTGAAGGCAATGGAAACTACAGGGATGGGGATCGCGTTATCGTTACTAGTTGGGACACTAGATAGGTGGTGCAGAGATACAGAAACCAGTATAACAAGGAAATAGCGAAGCGGCGAAAGTATTAGAATATATCCAGTTATCTTACCTTAAGCATATCTTGTGCTTATCTTGTCTAATCTTGCTGACCCTATCGTCATGGAGTTATCTTGTATTCAGTTAATTCATGTCGTTTTGTTTTTCCATGTTGACATGCTAGAAGTTACTAAACTTACTTAGGCTTTATGTCTGACTCTGTTTTTCTTTCGTCTTCTTTTCTTCCGTTCCCCCCCCCAGGTAGTAAAGGAGGGAATAGTATAGCTCAGGTTAAGTTGGACTGTCACTCTTTACCAGCTTGAAGATTTGTCGAAGTTTTTCTTGGATCTTCTTTTCAGATGCTATGGCTGGCTCTTGCTAAAATTGGGGAATATAAATGCTGTTTTATGCTTCTTTATTTTGTAAGACAGATGATACTATGATATTGTAAATAAATCATTGTATAAACTATTTTATCAATAAAGCAAAGTTTTATTTTCCGTTGTTGTAATTTTTGTCTGTCTTGTAATTTATCTGCATCTTTTACCCTAAATGCTCCACAGAACTTAGTGCATTCCCTTTGTGAGTGACACTAACGGATGTGGGGTGTTACAAAACACGTATACGCTTCCTCTTTCTATTCTTACTAGATTTTTATTCTTAGTCTTCCTTTACGATTTTACTATTCTATTTCTAAGTTCGTTTCCTTATCGACTTCTATATATATATCGATACGTTGATTTCTAACTATCAAATTATCTTAAAAATATTCTAACTCCTTAAACTCCCAGAAAAATTAGCCATAACCTCCTTTGTACCAGGAGCATCGGGATATTTCAAATAGCCTCCCATGGCCCTCACCAATCCAAAAGAAAAAGAAAAAACCAAGTGGCTAGCCGATACGGCGCATAAAATCTCATATATGAATTAAATACATACCTTTTCGTCGAGCATTCTATTTATATACCTTCATACCTTATTCATACCTATCTCAAGTATATTTATACCTGCCCAATCAATTTTAACTATACCTGATCGTTTTAACTCAGTTCGTTAATTAATTTGTTAATTAACTCTTTAGTCTATTTCATTTTTATATTTGAACATGACATGTTCAAATAAATTTTAACTTGCTTATTAACTAATTCGAATCCAAATTTCAAATTTAAGTTCTATATTCGATTTCGAATATCCAATTACAAATCCAATTCACCTTTCAAAGTTCAACTTCAAATTTCAAAACTCGGTTAACTAATTCCTCTTCGACTTAGTTAATTCTTTTCAATTTCTATTCAAATTTTATATCACTAATCCCATTTGAACTTTTATATTCAAATTCCATTTGAATTTCTATATTCAAACTCTATTTCAATTCCACTGAATTTCATATATTCAAACTCCCTTTGAATTTCTATATTCAAATCCTATTATTACTCTATATGAAATTTATATTCAATTTTCCATTATTTAAATCTTCTTTATTCAAATCTCATTTGAATTTCTATATTCAAATCCCCTTTGAATTTTCTATATTCAAATCCCCTTTGAATTTTCTTACTTAAATTCTATGTTGAACTTCCTTTATTCAAATTCCTTTTCAAACTTTCTTTATTCATTCTTTAAATAAGTCTCGATTTCAATTCCTTTTTGAAATCGATATTTCTACCTTTGGAAAATAGATTTCCCTTTCAATTTCACACTTGTATTTTTATTTCTGAATTATCCAATGATAATTCTTTTCACTTTCATTTATAAACTTCGTTTATAAAAGAACTATTTATAAACTTCGTTTATAAAGGAACTTCTCGTTTTATTTCTTTTAAAACAAGTAAATATTTCAAATCTATTTAAAAATTCAAATTCTATATTTTAAATCCCATTTTGAAATTCAACACAATTTGTCTTTCCCAAAACGAATTCAAAACAATATCTCTGGTAGTAATTCGTTACTTACAACTCGAAAATGAATACTAATGATGCAGCTGTCATCATCATAATCTATTTTCCAGCGATCGAAGGGAGTTCAATACTATAAAACCATTTCTAAACATTTCCACTTTGAAATTCATTTCAAAATATAATCCACACGGCTTGCAAAACCATTTAAAACCTCCCAGGATCTTAAATTTTCCTTATTTTTAATCCAAATCCATTTACAAACACTTATCCAATTTTCCAGAATTTTAATTCAATTTCTGGTTTAAATTTCAGATTTAACTCATCTGATTTCACGTATTTCACTTATATGAATTCTTATTGGTTATTTACATAACCATTTAATTTATAATCTTACTCGATTATAATAACAACCAATATATCCACTATATTATAATTTTCATATATATATATCTTCTCTATATCAAGATATACCTTGGGTAAACTTATTTTAATTTACCATCTTTTCAAAACATATCGTGTCGACCCATCGTATTCGAGTGTTTATAAACTCCTACCGATACAATGGATCAAACTGATCGACCAGAACCCACAAACAACTCAACCAATAAATCACTACAATATAAAATTATTTTTTTATATCATCTACAAATACGTTCCCTCGTATATATACACTCAACTCAATCTAGGGTATTACTAACCCTATCTCTACCGAGTCATGCCATAGAGCCAAGGTAATTCACTTAACTTAAGCTCTGATACCAACTGTAATGACCCGAAAATCCGGTCCATTTTGAGCTGACCAAAAACACAAGTCCAACCCCAAATTAAACTGAAAATCAGGAAATTAATAGAAAGAAAACAGAGGGTGAGGATAGATAAGATAGAAACTTAGAATAGAAGAGGAAGAAGAACAAAACATCAGAGTAACACGAACCTTACAGCGGAACAAACAACTTATAATAGATAACATATCCTTGAAATAAAATCAGTATATGTATACAATAACATTATCAGGGTACAACACTTACAACACAACGGAAATAAGCTATAGCTATATGATCCTGAAGCCTCCTGCTCCAAGCTCTTCCAGTATATCTGTAAATCCCGACTACTTGACTGCCCGTACAAATTTAGGCACCCAAGAGTTTAGGGAAAACAAAACAAAATAAACTCCGGGTCAGTCATGGGACTGGTAATAGTAAAACAATTTAAAACAGTTCAAACAGGTAATCGATATCTCATAAGACCACGCCGTATAACGGAACGGGTTTTTCCCTTATGAGAATCCAAATTATCTTTATATCAAAAACCTTTTGATATTTGTGGCTAGCTTTTTGGCTAAGCCACCAAGGTTCACATATGAGAAAAGAGTATAAAGCTTCATGCCTTTAATCCAGAGAAAACTCGATCGCGGTCATTTACCAGCTCTCGGATCGCCTCGCCCCCATCGGATCGCCACGAGCTTGTGCGAACCGATCCGCCAAACTCATCACGACCCGATTCGGTCTGAGTCCAGAAGACACAACGGTTACCACGAACTGGTCTTCAGCGATCCGAGATGCATGGATCCAGCGACACCTGTCCACAACGGTCATATTGACCAATTTTTCATCAAGCCTCGATCCGATCCGATATTCTCGGGATTTGCGCCACGTGTGACCACGATCCGCCTGACAGAATCAGCTATAAATAGCCCAGAGATTGTCATTTTTTGGGATCTTTTTGGTAGTCTGGAGTATTGATTTCACCATTGATGTCATACCACTTTTCCTTATCAGTTTTACTTCGAAATTACTGATAGAAACCATAATTGTAAGAGTGAGTTTGAGAGAAATCATTGGTTGTACTATCATTGGACGTAGGCTCGTTAACGCCGAACCACTATAAACTTTGTGTGTTCTCTGTTTTTTTCCTCTTTTTCCTGATATAATTCTCTACTATTCAGAACAATTTGGGTGTTAGATCCAAATTTTGATCTAACATTTTGGTGCTTTCACTGAGAATTGAACCTAGGATATTGGATTGTTTCTCCGTTGTTTGGATATTCAAGTCCGAAGAAAACAGTCCCGAAACCTCACTGTTCAGACCTTTGAAGATTTCAACAATACCTGATATCATGGCTGCAAAGAAGTCTAAGGAAGTGCGAGCTTCACAGGCAAGTGAAGCTGCGAATGAAGCGATTGAAGAAAGCGTGCATGAACAGGTCAACGAAAGACCCTCGGATCGTGGAACGGAGATGGCGAACCGAACCGTGGAGGGCGATCCGAACCGAACCGTTGACGGGGTCGTCACCCGGTCCTACCATAACGACACGAACCCCCCTCCCAATGTTTCCACGATCCGATCCCGGGGGGTGCTGCGAGCCACCGACACCGATCCGCCATGATCCGAGATGATGACCGGATTACAACTCGACCTGGAAAGGAGCCTATGGCTCGCTCTTCCCGTCCTGGTCCCTCTGTTCGACCTGGCTCAAGATCTCTGCGCATAAGGGAAAATGTTGATGATCAGTATGGTCCCTCTGCTCCAGTTACTGAAGGAGATCTCTCTCGCTTTGTTGAAATGTGGGAAAGGCTGTTTGATGAAATAGCTGTTCAAAGGCAGGAAAACTCCATGCTGCGACAGAATTTGACTGCTACAGACAGACGTCTGGATGATCTTGTAAGGAAAAGAACGCCTCCTCTAGTCCGTCCGCTCACCCCAGAGTACTCTTCTTCATTGGAAGAATCGCCAAGACCTCCACGGCGACCGTATGAGCGGGCTGAAAACATAGAGCAGCTCCGATTTGGAACCTTGCCATCACGGGAGGAAGAGACACTTGGTGAGGGACCCTCAAACTGCAACTTGAATAATCGTGCCGCAACTCCTAGAGCTCGAGTTGTGAATAATCCTGTTGAGAATAGACCACCTCAGCTCCTCCGCCATGCAAACACTCATAGTAACAGGGGACAGAGAAGCCCAATCCGAGCTCCGGACTTCGTGGATGTTCCCAGAAGAGAGATCGGAGAATTCCACCGAGCTAGAAGCACTAACCCCGAGCCTCCAATGACCAGTGCAAATGTTGCAGCTATGGTCCATCAAATCCTGGCGGATAACCATGGACAAAGGAATAAAGACTGGGGAATTGATCGCAGCCACACCCCTTTTACCGACGACATTCTAGATGTAACATTCCCGAGGTGCTTCAACATGCCTCAAATGAACCGTTACGCAGGCAGATCTGATCCAATCCAACATCTAATGAGATATTCTTGGTCAATGACCACTGCCGCAGCTTCCGACGCTGTAAAGTGCAAAGCATTCCCTATATCCTGGAGGATGTAGCGTTATTATGGTTTACTCGCTTACCAGCAAGATCAATTTCCAGTTTCAGGGAATTGAGTGAAAAGTTCGTAGAACAGTTCCGCATTTACGCACAAAGGTCGAAAAGTGTGATTGACCTATTCCTTGTCAAACAACGACCAGGTGAGAGTTTGAGGGGGTATCTGGATCGTTTCAACCTAGCCGCCACCGAAGTGAAGGATCCCCATGAGCCGACCGTTGTCGCAGCCCTAATTGATGGGGTAGATAAAGATACTGAATTTGGGAGATACTTGGCCGACAAACCACCTCATACTAGAGAATTGTTTTACGAGAAAGAAAACGTATGCTTATGTCAGGAGGAGGTATATGCTAGCTGGGAGATGAAAAAGGCAAATAAGGAGGAAATCCAAAGTAATGTCGCCATCAAGCAAACCGGAGACAGCTCGGGAAAGGTTGAAGTCAACGTTGGAAACCGAAACCAGGGTGGCGGCCTCCAATCAGGAAACGATGGTAACAACAGTAATGGAAATAATCGAAAGAGAAATCGGGGGAACGATTCCCAGAGAAGGACCTGTCCCAGGTCTTAGGAAAGTTATACGCCAATAAATGATACTTTGGAGAATATATTCGTCGACTCGTACAACGTTCTCCAATATAAAAGGTCTCCTCCAAGAGATTCGACAGAGAAGGAACATGAGACGGGGAAGTTTTGTCTCTTCCATCAGACTCATGCCCACTCTACAAATGAATGCCGTCATCTGAGAGACGTAGTTGAGAGGTTGCTCCGAGAAGGTAAGTTGGATGAGTACCGAGTGACTCCTAGAGACAGGGGGCAAGCTATTCAGACCCCGAGCCAAAACCAGAATCAACCTACCGCCAGGCCAACTGTCCAGCAAAAAGGAAAGGATCTTGTTATCAATACCATAATCGGAGGGCTTCACCAAGCCGGGCATAGTTTCAAG
Source organism: Allium sativum (assembly GCA_030737875.1). Taxonomy (NCBI): domain Eukaryota; kingdom Viridiplantae; phylum Streptophyta; class Magnoliopsida; order Asparagales; family Amaryllidaceae; genus Allium; species Allium sativum. Next base: position 593,572,531 of record CM060918.1, read on the forward strand.
GCGATGGACCAGTACGTAAACGCAGCAAAGAATCATCTTGAGGCAGGAGAGGGCAGCAACCCTGAGGACAATGTCCTGGCAAAACAACAAAAGATGATGTCATATGACGTCATTTTCCACAACCGAGAGAGTATTGGAGTCCACGCTCCGACCGAAGATCCATTTGTAATCACAGTTCCTATTGGCCCGGCCACTGTCCATAAAGTTTTAGTGGATAACGGGAGTTCAGTCAACATTCTATTCAAAAAGACGTTCGATTTAATGAATCTTGAATTGAAAGATTTAAAGCCGTGTGAAGGATGGATCCGTGGATTTAACGGGGCTTCAACTACTCCAATGGGATATGTAAAACTGCCAGTGACACTTGGGGAAGGAGAACGCCAGAGAGTGAGAATTCTTCCCTTCGTAGTTTTGGATATTGAATCGCCTTATAATGCCTTTTTGGGCCGAACGGCCCTAGAAAAGTTTAGAACTTGTATAGCCCCCTGGTGCTTGTTACTGAAGTTTCCTACGAAGCTGGTGTTGGAATAGTCAGAGGAGATCAGGTTGCTGCACGTGCATGTTACATTGCAGAGCTAAAGCTACTTCGTAAAGGAAAAGATATTGAGATTAAAGACGCTTCTTCCCCACTAGGGAGGAGACGTCATAGCAATTAAAGAGAATCACTATAGGTGAGTCGCCCAGAGAACTGCCCGAGGATATAGATCCCGGAGAGGACGAAGAGACTGGGGGTAGAATGGCGGCTCCCAACGAAAATGTACCAATCGATGATAGCGACCAAGAGAAGGTCCTGAAGATTGGGTCCCAGTTGGATCTTGTTCGAGCTAAAGAACTGACGGATTTCCTGAAAGATAACTTGGATGTATTTTCTTGGACCCACGCGGACATGTGTGGGATATCTCCATCAATCATGAGCCATTCAGTGAACATTAACCCAAAGTACCCCCCTGTAAAACAAAAAAGGCGAATGCTGGGCCCAGAGAGGTCCGCAGCCTTGAAAGAAGAAGTTGAAATCTTAAGGAGTAACGGGTTCATCGGAGACTCAACCTACCCAGATTGGATTTCAAATCCAGTTTTGGTAAAGAAGGCCAATGGAAAGTGGCGTACGTGCATTGATTTTTCGGATTTGAATAAAGCCTGCCCAAAAGATAGCTTTCCGTTACCCAGAATTGATCAGTTGGTAGAATCAACGGCAGGTCATGAGCTTCTCTCTTTCATGGATGCTTATTCATGATATAACCAGATTCCTATGCATGTTCCAGATCAAGAACACACTAGCTTCATTACTGATCTGGGATTATACTGCTACGTGGTAATGCCTTTTGGTTTGAAGAACGCAGGCGCTATATATCAACGGTTAGTGAACAGAATGTTCTATAACCAGATTGTGAAAACGATGGAGGTGTACATTGACGACATGTTGGTTAAGTCCAGACAATCGTCCGATCACACTACAAACTTGACAGATATGTTTGGTATTCTTCGAAAGTATGGGATGAAACTCAACCCAACGAAGTGCTCATTTGGAGTTGCATCCGGGAAATTCTTGGGATTCATAGTCAGCTCGCGCGGGATTGAAATTAATCCAGACCAGATTGTAGCAATCAGAGACATTCAGGAGCCTAGACAAATCAAAGATGTGCAGAGCCTTACGGGGAAAGTAGCGGCATTAAGTAGATTCATCTCTAGAGCGACAGACAAATGCATCCCATTCTTTGAATTGATAAAGCGAGGAAAACGCAATTTTAAGTGGACCCCTGATTGCATTGAAGCATTTCAGAACCTGCTGAATCATCTGGAGAGACCTCCAATACTGTCTAAGCCGGTGGATCATGAGGATTTATTCGTGTACTTAGCAGTGTCATCCCACGCAATCAGCTCAGCGTTAGTGAGAGAAGAAGACAAGATTCAAAGGCCAGTGTACTACGTGAGTAAAAAATTGGCGGCAGCTGAACGCAATTATCCAAGGATCGAAAAGCTGGTGTACAGTTTATTGATTGCATCTAGGAAACTTCGACATTATTTCCAAGCCCATCCTATCACCGTGTACACAGATCATCCGCTCAAGCAAGTTCTACAGAGACCAGAAGCTTCTGGAAGGTTGCTCAAGTGGAACATTGAACTGAGTCAATTTGATTTAAATTTTCAGCCCCGATGGTCAATACGGGGGCAAGTGCTGGCAGATTTCATAGCAGAATTTACTGCCTTGGAGGCCGACATGGTAAACGAAGAGACTGACCCACCAAAGTTACTTCTCGATCCTACTGCATGGAAATTGTATATTGATTGCGCTAGGAATGATAAACGATCTGGTGCCGGAGTGGTGTTTGAAACTCCTGAGAAAAGACTGATATCTTATGCTATCCGGTTGGAATTTCACGCCACTAACAACGACTCCGAATATGAAGCCCTGATAGCCGGGTTGAGGATCGCAGAGGAATTAAAGATCGCGAAGCTGGACATATTTTGTGACTCCAAGTTGGTTGTAAATGAGGTTTCTGGAAAATTTCGAGCTAAGAGCCCAAGATTGATTTCGTATTTGGAGAAAGTAAAGGAGTTGCTGATAGGTTTTGATCACTACAGTATCTCTCATATTCCACGGTCAGAGAACCAACAGGCAGATAAGTTATCCAAGATGGCTAGTTCCGACGATCTTGAAGAGATCAGACTAGCCCCAGTTGAAGTGCTTCGGTTCCCTAGTATAGATCAGATGGAAATTGATCTGGTACTAGAAACTGAACCGGAAAGGGAGTCATGGATGGCCCCTCTAAAGAATTTCCTAATGAATGGAACGCTTCCGACCAAGAAGAGCGAGAGGCGTAAGGTAATTCGTAAAGCTTCCCGATATGTTCTGCAAGAGTCCTGTATAGGAAGGGATTTTCGATGCCTCTCCTTCAGTGTATAGCCCATGACGACATCAAACGTGTACTGCAGGAAGTGCATGAGGGTGAATGTGGCGATCACACTGGAGGATAAGCTCTGGCAAAAAAGGTGTTGCGGTATGGTTATTTCTGGCCTACCATAAACAAAGACGCAACAAAGTACGCGCGACGTTGCGATGCTTGCCAACTTTTTTCGAGGATTCCCAGGGCACCTCCTGGTCAGTTAAAAACGATGACAAGTCAGTGGCCTTTCGCTATGTGGGGAATTGATATCATTGGAACACTCCCTATAGGAAAAGGCGGAGCAAAGTTCGCCATTGTAGTTGTAGACTACTTCACCAAGTGGGTTGAGGCCGAACCATTGACTGCAATTACAACCAAGCGAGTGATCAATTTCGTTGTTAGGAACATTATTTGCCGGTTCGGGATTCCGAAGATCGTCATAACTGAAAATGGAACCCAATTTGACAGCAGCGAATTCAGGAACTTCTGCCAGAAATACCACATTGAGAAACGGTACACCTCTATGGCACACCCGCAGTCGAACGGACAGATCGAAGTAGCAACTAAAGTGATTAAGTCCATTATCAAAAGAAGATTGAAGCAGGCCAAAGCTATGTGGGTCGATGAGTTACCCTTGGCGTTATGGGCCTATAGGACGACATATAAATCGGCAACAGGCCATATCCCCTTCTCCCTTGCTTTTGGAGCGGAAGCGGTCATCCCGGTTGAGCTAAAAGTACCATCTCACTGAGTTACTTATTACGATCTGATGATTAATAACGAGTTGCTCCTTGAATCCCTAGATTCAATAGAAGAGAAGAGGGATGAAGCAGACTTGCATGCCTTGAGACACAAGCAATAGGTCGCTTAATACTACAACAAAAAGGTTCGATCCTGAACCTTTGAACCCGGAGACTTGGTTCTGAAACGTGTCTTTCCACCCCCGACTCACATGGGTGCGAAGTGGGAAGGACCGTACTCCATTCTATGAAAGCTTGATAATGGAACCTTCAAGCTAGCTACAGTGGATGGAGAAGAAATCCCCAGAGTGTGGAATGCCCAACATTTGCGGCCTTATCTGATATAAAGATGTCGGATTGATTCTTTTGTTTCATAGGACCATGTAAAAGGCACGACTTGCCTAGAATAGTCCAATTTTTTTAAGCAAAGGATTATAAAGTGGATGTAGGTTACGATTTGACCGAAACAGCATAAAAATACCGTGTGTTGTTTACCTTTATTGCATTATTATTTATCCGCTCTTCTATCTTTATGAAATTTGCTGAAAACTATGCGGCAATCACAGGAACATGTCACTCCAGGTGCCTTCTATCGGGATGGAGAGCAATCTGCGTCTAGAACTTTGAAGGTACAATAGAGTGAATCACATCATTGACAGAACTCTAACCTTGGCGACCGCCAGGAGAGTATAAAAGCGTCCATGATTGAGCGCTGAGAAAGAGCTCTTACCCAGCTGAAGGATCGGGGGGCGACTGAACAGCCGAGCTCGAACTCTAACCTTGGCGACCGCCAGGAGAGTATAAAAGCATCCATGATTGAGCGTTGAGAAAGAGCTCTTACCCCGCTAGAGGATCGGGGGGCGACTGAACAGCCGAGCTCGAACTCTAACCTTGGCGACCGCCAGGAGAGTATAAAAGCATCCATGATTGAGCGCTGAGAAAGAGCTCTTACCTCGCTAAAGGATCGGGGGGCGACTGAACAGCCGAGCTCGAACTCTAACCTTGGCGACCGCCAGGAGAGTATAAAAACATCTGCAATTAAGCGCTGACAAGGATGCTGGAGACTCTGCGTCCCCAGAATTCCTGTCCCGTTAAAGGATCGGTGAACAGATCATGATACAAGTTCGAACTTTAACCCGCTGATGGATCGGGAAAGTATAGAGGCACCGAAGATTCGGCGCCTCAAGGACTATAATTCTACTAAAAAAATTCCAAGTCCCCCGTATTCAAATATAGAGGGCAACATGCATAGAAATTGTTATATTCTTTCTGTTGTTTGAATGATTTGTGATATAATTTTAGTTTGGTTGTAGCCGAATGACTGGTGACTAAATATGAAGAGTTTATTGACCGCAGGTACACGATGACGCAAAAGAAATAAACTTTCTTTCATAAACTACAAACCTGCAAGATAAAGAGGAACCTAAACAAAAGTGAAGGCCATTCTCACAATTACATTTCATGGCCAGTGGAAAGCCTAAAAATCCTAAGGACAAAATATGAACTGATATCTGCATCCTACTTATCCTGGGGGGAGGAGGTTATGTAGGCTTCTTGCTCTTTTTCTGCTTCCCCGACTCATCCTTGTCAACATTCGAACGACCACCTTTTTTCCTCTTCCTCTTATCAACAAGAGGCTCCGGTGAAGAACTAGAGGATTGAGAGGCTAGTTGTGAATTTATTGATCGGGAGGAAAATCTTACGACCAACCCGGTTTTGCGGTCGATCTCGGAAATAGGGGGCACATATACTGGAACCTGTCCCCTTCTCATAAGGAGCAACTGCTCCTCCTCTTCGGCCGGTTGTTCAGCCATGGTTTCCTCATCATCGCCTCTGCTCTCTTTGGTAATGGCGACTTCCTCTTCATCGCCGTCGTGGCGTCCGTCCATGTCTCTCAAAGCCTCGATGGGTTCAGCATCTGGGGGGACATCGGCACCAACACTTGGCAGGACATCAATCTTCTCTGCCTTCTTTTCAGCATCCTTGTCAACTGGCCCGCCACCTGTATCATGAGAAACAAATGTTATTTTGGGAGAAAATGCGGTTTGCTCACTTGATTGTCCGACAAGACGACGACAAGTTACAATTGCTTTGGCAAGTTGCGGAGAAAATATAGAGATACCTTCCGCCGATCCTCCATCCAAGCTAGCAGCAGAACCCCCGACAGCTGGAGGAGTTGGATCCAGAGGAATCAATGGAGAATCTGGATTGTATTCCTCAATTTAGGAGGCCTTGGGCTCCGCAGCTGAGCTCGGGCCTTCTTACATTTTTTCTTTGCCCTTCGCCTGAGTTTTCTCTTTTTCAATTTCTACTTGGAGTAGGCGTCTGCCTTTCTCTAAATCCTCAGGTTCATTATCCCTATGAATGGTCCGCATCAACTCATTCTCATCAATCTCATCAACTCCTAGTAGTTGTTTCTCGCTCTCAACGATTGCATCCCATATATTGGCTAGAGTGACATGGTAGTCTGGGATCCAGGAGATGTTACGGGTCTTGATGACCTGACCAAGGAAGTCGAACATCATTTCTTCAAATCCTTCGATCTCCTTCTCTCTCTCGAGGAGCTTTTCATTGGAAACAGTGGCCATTTCAATGGCACTCTCCACATTATTTTCAGCAAGAATAGCGCGCTTCTCTGCGCGCGCGAGTTGATCATTCAGAATCGCCTTCTCCTTTTCGGCCAGAGCTAAGCTATCTTTCAAACTTGCCTTTTATTTCTCCCAAGCGGCTCTTTCGGCCTCGAAGTGATCCTGTGCTGTTTTCAGTTAGATGTTGGTCATCTTGAGATCTTCCACCTCTTTCTTCAATAACGCTCGCTCTTGGCTATTAGAATCAAGTTCATTATGGAAACGTTGCCTGGCCTCCTCCAGCTCTGTTTTGTAAGTTTTAGTGTCTCGTTGAGCCAAGGCAAGCAAAGATTGTGCCTCCTCTAAGTCCTTCTCCATTTTTGCTCTGGCCCTTTCATTGTTATCATCTTCACTTTGGACCTATGCGCTTCCATCTCAAGCGTTCGGATGACGTCTGAAAGATTGACAGCATGTTTCTTCATCACCTCATACTGCTTGGCTACATGGGGAATGTGCCCGATGACCTCAGTATCCCAGTTCCTAGGGACTGGTTCCAAGGCTGGAACGAACATCATCCTTTCTAAGAAGATATCGGGGAATTGTTCTCGCAACTTTTCCAGCTTGGCCTGAGTTTCAGGACCATGGATATAATCTCGTGACCCGGGGGCACTCAAACCTTGTTGGCTGGAAGGGACAATGTCAATTTTCTCCTTCTCAGAATCCTTGTTTGGATCATTGCTTTTATCCTTGGGCTCGTGGTGCCTTTTGGATGATCTGCTGTGAGAGGGTGAAACACCCCACCTCCGTTAGGGTCACTCTCAAAGGGAATGCCCTAATTTTGGTGGAGGTTTATAAGTATATGTCACAGATATACAAGACAGATATAAGAACACATATTTTTGAACAGCGGAAAACAACAACATCTTTTATTTCATTAAAATACGTGTTCACAAAAACATGCCATACTTGTCTTACAATTCTTCCAAAAACTTAACATCCTCGTAACTGTCTAGATTACATTATTAAAGAAGCATAAAGAAAACATAAATAAACTGCATAAGTCCCATAATTGCTGTCTAAAGCCATAGCCCAAAACGGAAAAGATCCAAGCAATACATTCTTTCTCTTCAAGCTGGATGCGAAAACTGGTCAAGCTGTGGTATTCCCTCCCTGTGGACCTGGGGGGGGAACGAAAGAAAAGAAGGCGAAAGAAATGTAGAGTCAAACATAAAGCCTGAGTAAGTCTAGGACTATTCAATCTATGAATAAAGAAATGGGTATGATAAGCATAAACTGGAAATGGGAAAGCATCATAAACTAAGTTAAGTTGTCTAGGGTCGAATACTATCGTAACCCATATTAATCTCTGTACCCATATAAACTAGTTCCCAACAGGCACCCAATAATCAGGGTGAAGTGATCCTTTTTCTGATGATCGGCTCCTACTCGCATAGTTACATGCGTCTTACGGCCCCCGTTGTTGTAGTTACCTATGCTGGTCCCACCATGGGGTGTATCAAGTCCCATGGTGGTGGCCCGACACAATTCTAGAATGCACAGGTATGCTACTGGTGCCCAGTGCCTTATTTTTCTACGCCGGAGTGTGTGCACGCCCGCACCCCGTTAGAACCTACACTGCTGCACCACCGCCGTCGATTTGACCTCTTACAGTCAGCCCAGTAATCGTGCCCCACCTTGCCTATTCAGGGTATCCTGATACACCTTGCAGGGTTACTGCTGAAAAGGGTCCCCCGCTACTAGGTTTTCTATTTCTAGCCAACATGCTAAGTTGGTTAAGTGTTTAATAAACCTAACCCCCAATCAGTCTGTTTAGTTTAGCATGTTCCATTTTGATTAAGTATAAATTTAATTTACTTAATCCTATCAATCCTGACTCAGCCTTAATTGTCTTATTAAAGCCTTGATCTCTCACATTAGACAGGTATTGTTGTGGCTGCCTGTTGCCGGTTGGGTCCGGGCAGTCTTACGCCACAACTCATTCTAACCTCAGGTCCTTATTGGGCTCCGTGTTTAACCACCCACATTGGATAGGTATTGTTGTGACTACTGGACAGCCGGGCGGTTCCGGGTAGGTTTACATCACAACTCAATCCAACCTCGGGTTAAACACATCGTATTTTCTACATTTACATATTTTGTCTCTTTTCTTTTTATATGTAAATATTTGCGGCCCATTATTCAAATTCATCTTTATTGGGTAAAATTTATTTATACCACTTAATTGTTTTTCAAGGTTGTTGGCATGCGTCAAACATGCCAACGCATATGTTCTATATTTTAACCCCATCGTCATTACCCCCGCTTTATACGATCACTAAAGTATAACATATGTTGGGTTTAACATTTAAACCCAACTTAGCCACATGAAAAAGGGGAGGCTTATAACATAGTGTTTATATATTCTAAGTGACATAAAAAGGGGAGTGTGAACGCATGAACTTGCAACATAACGATCTAATTAACATGTATTAGGCATATGTGAACTTGCATGGTAACAGCATATAATCATGGCATAAACATACTTAAACATGAATCATTCTATTCATATGATCATGGCATAAACATACCTAAACATGAATCATTCTATTCATGTAAACTTGCAATTGGAATGTAAATCTAACTTAATTGTGTCACATATGTCACCATATGGTTTTGATAACAACTTAGGCCTAAAACATGTTTTCAACTAGGCATAATACCAAACATAGTTTAGTCATGTTCATAAAGGTGCTTACTTTTGTTTCTAATACAAAAGTATGATTTGCCAATTTCAACATAGATTCATATAAACCATAGTACTTAGTCGAGTCCCATTTACACACTAAAAATGATCATAAAAGAATGTACATCATATGGGCATAATAGTGAAGCATATACTTGCATGAATCCCAAAATAAAATACCACAACATATGGTTGTCAACATGAATCATATACTTGTATGCATCCCAAATAAAATATCACAACACATGGTTGTTAACTCCCAACATAAATCACATATTTGCAAATATCCAATCGCATGCCATAACATTTCCAAATCGTTTAGAATCAAAACAGCATACAAATATAGATTATTATCGCCACAATTCCATTTCCCATTTTACACAAATCAAAACACAATTATTTATTCACATCGGAATAGCACTCTACTTACAACGTATGACGAATCTTCAATTCAGGAATCTGAATTCTAAATTTGGAGATGCTATCCTTTGTTGTAGGCGTTGCTTTGATTCAATTAACGTTGCTTTAAGCTTTCGAATTATCTCCTTATTGTCTCTCAATTTTTGACGGCTATTCCTAGTCTCTCCTCAGCAGCATGACGGTCTCATCTCCATTTTTGTTTGTGTGTATTAGGGTGAGTCTTAGGTCCTTTTTATAGAGTTTTTGGGTTGATTCGGACCGTCGATGGAGCTTGGTTTAACAATAGCCGTTAGTTCAAAGGAGAGACCAACCAGGAGCTGACACCTAGCCCTAGTGACAAGGCAAGGCTCAGAAAATCGACCAAACACAGACCAGGCCAGCCAGGGGGGCTGGGTTCGACCTGGCTCAGGGGCCAGGTCGACCCCCCAGTCGACCTCCAGGTCGACTATGTAGTCGACCTGGGTGCCCCAGGTCGACTACCCAGTCGACCTGGGTAGCCCAGGTCGACTACCAAGTCGACCTGGGTATCTTGGGCGAGAAAATTCCCGCCTTGGCCAAATCCGGCCCGATTTTTGAATTTTAAACTTGTTTTCAATGCTGTTCTGGTCTGTTTGAATTTTAAACTGAATTCTGAAACTTCCAAAGGCCATATCTTCTTCATACGGAGTCCGTTTTACGCAAACTCGGACTCTATTTCGAACAGAATTCCGAGACGAACGAAATGGCGTATCCCGTTTCCCTTAATTCTTTGATTTGAAATTTATTATACTTTAATTTGTGAATTTCTCTGTTACAGAATACACGGGGTGTTACAGAGGGTGCACTCTTCGGAGGGGTTTAGTCTTTGGGAAGTTGTTTTCCCCCTGTAGGCGGCACCGAATGACTGGGAGGCTTAACAGAGGTTGGTTTTGATGGAGACCTGGATCGTGAAGAAGTAGGCTTGTGAGAATGACCGCGAGCACGCTCAGGATTTGGATGAAGACTAGTTGTGCCTTCACGGAGAGAGCGATAGGAATAAGATCGTCTGCAAGACATCTTTCCTGCAAAAGAAACAAGAACATATTAAAACCTTGAATACTATTGATATAAAAGTGTGGGGTCAGGCAGTGCATGTTATTTGTGCATCCCATATAATTCCCCCTAACAAACCAGGGCCCGAAGTCAGGCTCATATGAGTAGTCTCTCATTCTCCAACTGGAACAGTTGTTTCCTCAGAAATAGGGAAAAATGGCTCCCCTTCGAAGTCTCCCTGTGTATATACATCATCAGGCAAAGGAATTTTGCTCAGTTCTTTAAAAAACTGCTCCTCTGATAAATCATCGGGAGCAGCAGGTTCAACCGATAGAGAGGCCCTTGAGGGGAAACCCCCCGGAGAGACTGGGATTTCCTTAGACTTGTCAGCACGGGCCTCATCTCCTCTATATATGTTTAGATCTTCGTTGTCCTGGATGATTATCGGCGAAGGACTCTTACGAAATTTAGTTGTTTCTGTTGCCCGTGACGTTCCTTCTCCCTCGGTCGGGGGCACGTATTTGTAAGGTTTACCGCCCGCACCAAGTCCAAACCTTATATATAGAAGGCGGTGCTTGTGAAGATTCTCGTCAGTAATGCATTTCTTGATCTTTAGGAAGTCGGATTTGCTTTGTAGAAGAAGGGACAGTCGATTATTGTACACCGAGCCTTCCGTCTTGGGAAAGGCGTGATCTGCTTAGAGAAAAGAAGCATGTTAGTGCTTTGATGTCTTAAACAAATTATTCGTTCAAAGGTTTAAAATTTACTTGATTTAAGCCATCTTCTTGAACACCCGGCCTGTCTCTTTATATAGAACCAATCGGCCTTGGGATCCCCTATGTTGCTTTACCCGTCAGACAAAACCTTTCTATTTGCTACCAATTCGAAGAAAGAAAAATTTTGGGTTGCCAAGGAGCGATGCTTGAAAAGGTAAAAGAATTTAAAATCTTTAAACATGAGCTCAGTTTTCAGGATTTCCGCGTATGCGATGTATAGGGTGTATAGGGCTGCGTAGGCATTGGGATGAAGCTGCATTGGAGCAATCCCCAATCGTTTTAGGGTCTCAGTGACGATTGGAGGAAACAGAGGAATAGCGCCTACCCAGTACATAAGTCGGCTAACTGTCATATACCCCTCCGGAGCCAAATGAGGTCTATCTTCGCTGCCGGGCATCCTCACATCATCCCAGGGGATCCCGTGTCTCAAGCAAACTCTCTTAAGCTTTATGTCATCAAGTTTGGAAGCTAAAGAGTCAGTGAATTTCTCTATTTCTATTGCACCAGGAATTTCGTCGGGAGCTCGATCGTCTACTTCGGACTCCTCCTCAAGCGAGGTACTCTCGGACGGATCCGATTCTGTTTCTGCCTCATATTCGGATCCAGAATCTGCACCCTCTGGATTAATTGGAAGAACCTCGGGATTGTGGTGCTCATACACCTCGGGATCCGTCTCTGTATCAGATTTTGAAGAGGAACGATTATCCGACATTACTGTTTAGGCGAGTAAACATGAGAAATAAGAATATAATTACCCGTCCCCCGTGTGCGCAAGTGCAAGTGTGTGCCTGTGCATGTCTTAAAGAAAAAGCGTAAAGGTCGATAAGATCGTCAAAATATTGGTCATTGTCCGTAGTCAAGATATGCATTTGTTCAGTCCAGAAAGTTCATCTCAAAGGCTCTAACCTAACTGTCCATTGGTATGTCAGAGTTAAGCTGCATTGAGTGTTTAACGAGTTCGCTGGATCGCTCATCCATCCAGATCGCAGAAGAATGGATCGCAGAATAGGGACCGGATCGCGGAAAGTGGATCGTGGGACATGGTTCGGTTCGTGGTATGATTATCGCGACCCACATCTTCCCGTCCTCACTTAAGATAATACCCCGATCAAGGCTGCGACCCGATCCGCCACCTCACCATTTCCCCGATCCGATCCGCTCCCTTGCCATTCCCCCGAACCGATCCGCTCCCTTGCCATTTCCATGACCCAGTGCCTCACCATCCTCTTTCATCTCCCTCCTCTTTCATCTCCCTCCTCTTCCCATCTCACCTCCGAGACAGAACCTCACCACGACCCGACCTGGTCAGTCCCCTCTCCTTCTTCTCCTTCCTCCCTTCTTCTCTATCGTTGAGTTCAAGCGACTGAAACCCATCAGCCAGGGCGTCTCCCCGGCCTCCAACACCTCAAAAATCACCGAATTCCGCTCATTCCTTCCTCAAATCAGTCAAAAAACTCAGAAATCACGAGAGAGAAAGCTTTTAACATAATTACCTTTCTTAAAGATTGGGAAAGCGAGTGGGTTTGTGGAGATTGAAAAAGAAATTAGGGTTTTCTTTCAGGAGGTCTGGCGGCGCAACGAGGAACGAAGAAGAAAAGGAAAAAGTAAAGGTGGGGATTCGGTTTATATAGACCGGGAGGCGACTGTTAGTCTCCCCTTTTTTGTTTTACTCGAGCCGTGAAAGTAGATGGGCCGTGGATCGAAGCCCATCGCGATTCGTGATGAAGCCCGCTCCGCCAACCGAAGCCCACCACGTTCCGAAGAGAAGCCTGTTGCGCTCCGTGAACAAATCTGAATGCTCACCAAAAAACTCGAGATGAACATTTCACCACTCGGATCGTGACACGAATATGCGATCCGAGCCAATGATTCATAAACAGACACGAAAACTCAGAGAAATTTGCAAAAAAAAAAAAAAATATAGAAGTTTACCCGGCAAATTGGAGAATCAAGTCTTCAAAGATTCTAGAAATGAGAACTACCCAATGAACGAAGAAACGATGGATGGGTTATACTGATATTTATAGCGGTCAAAGAACGCAACTTTCCTGAGTAACACGGCATTTCAGACAGATGCGACCATTGATTCACACCGTTCGGTGAAAAGAAATCTCTGCAATTTCGAAGCATGTTCCATCCTCGATAAAACATACTTCAAGGGGGCAAAATGTTGGCTAGCTTTTTGGCCAACCAACCAAGGTTCACACATGAGAAAAGAGTATAAAACTTCGTGCCTTTAATCCAGAGAAAACTCGATCGCGGTCATTCACCAGCTCTCGGATCGCCTCGCCCCCATCGGATCGCCACGAGCTTGTGCGAACCAATCTTCCTAACTCATCACGACCCGATTCGGTCTGAGTCCACAAGACGCAACGATTACTACGAACTGGTCTTCAGCGATCCGGGATGCATGGATCCAGCGACACCTGTCCACAACTGTCATATTGACCAATTCTTCATCAAGCCTCGATCCGATCCGATATTATCGGGATTTGTGCCACGTGTGACCCCGATCCGCCGGACAGAATCAGCTATAAATAGCCCAGAGATTGGCATGTTTCGGGATCTTTTTGGCAGTCTGGAGGATTGATTTCACCATTGCTGTCATACCACTTTTCCTTATCAGTTTTACTTTGAAATTACTGAGAGAAACCATAATTGCAAGAGTGAGTTTGAGAGAAATCTTTGGTTGTACTATCATTCCAAGTATAATCAATAACATATAAAGTGGACGTAGGCTCGTTAACGCCGAACCACTATAAACTTTGCAAGTTCTCTGTTTTTTCCTCTTTTTCCTGACATAATTCTCTACTATTAAGAACAATTTGGGTGTTAGATCCAAATTTTGATCTAACAATATTATAATAATGTCTATCAACCACAATAATAATAATCATTTAGCAAAACGCTTTCATCTCACGTTCTACATATGTGGTATACAATCAAAACCGCAAGCACGTATTGGGTAATGGATTTCCAACTATGACAAGGTATGGAACCACCTTTCAATAGTGTACCTCTAGAAAGGAATACACTGGGTTCAACAAGAACATCTTGCAACCCAACCACACATGACCGACCACTCATTTCGCTTGAGTGTATCGAATGTATATCACCAACGGTTGGGATCAGCAACCATTTCCCGAATGGGACAGTATTGACAATAGATTTTTAGAAGTAAATGAAACTCTAGATCAGGTGATTATACACCCTACTTCGGTGCGACCGACTTAGCCATGCTGCCTGTCCAATTTCTGTCATTTACCGGATGTGAGGCTAGAAGCTACGCTTTATCATCACATCAGATTCATTTCGAATGCCACATTGTCAGATCCATCAAATCACCGATTGACGTCCTCAACCATACATTATGTGTTAGCTAAAAGAAGTTTCCTTCTCCGCTTCCACTCTTGGTACAGTTGGAGAAATCAATATACGTGATCGTCTGGAAATACTCTGTCAGACATCCGTCCATACAAGTCATCCAAGAACAGGATAAACCGAAGGCACTATTCTGTAAACAGGATAGCCTTTGCATAACTCCGTCTTCAATTTCCTTTGGCATATATGATTCGCAATGCTTATGCCAATACAGAGTGGTTCTTTGGATAATAATCCATCCGGTCTCTCCATATCAACAACGTTAAAATGGTCAAAACTTCGATAGTCTATGATTTAACTATCAAAGTAAAACAGGTGTGCAAACAACGATATTATTTCCAGATGGAAATTCTATCAATCAATCATCAATCATATATATATATATATATATATTTCCTTATTCTCTATGTTTAGAAAATATACGTTATTAACACTGGAAAACATTTCCATTTCTTGTTTTCTATATTAGAAAACATTTCTGATTCTTGTTTGGAAAACATTTCCAAAACTCCTACGTTTGGATTAAGCAGATGTTTAGATAAAACATCGCTATGCCAACTCAACCATTTCCTTTAATTACTAAATTCACTTTACCATCCTTTACTGCCGAACCATAACCATTCCTTAGTTAAAAATGAAGCCAATCAAGTTGGGGTAGAACTACCTCTCAGACCTTAACTGAACAACATTTCTAACCTTGAAATAGGCAAAGTTCACTTTAAATTTCTTTAACAAACTTCCTTACGTAACTCTCTTTCAAATCTTTTCTATTCGATAATTCTTTCCTTCGATAAGGTATATTCGATAACTCTATTCAATTTATTCTATTCACTTAACTCTTTTGATTTAAATTTAACTCTATTCACTTAACTCCTATCGAATAAACTATATTTGATAACTCTTTTAATTCTATTTGAATAAATTGTATATTCGATTAACTCCTTTATTCTATTTTAATAAACTATATTCGATTAACTCCTTTTACTTTCTATTCGAATAAACTATATTCGATTAACTCCTTTTACTTTCTATTCGAATAAACTATATTCGATTAACTAATTTGCTTCAACTCTAATCGATTAAACTAACATCGATTAACTGCTTTTAAATCGATTAAACTAACATCGATTAACTCCTTTTAACTCGATTAAACTATTCATTTATAGAGATTTACTTTTAGTAACGGTTCTTCACTTTACAAATGATTTCCTTTTTTCTAACATATCCTTTGATTTTATAAATATTTCTTTTATAAAAATCCTTTTCCTTTTGTATATAAAATCCATCGATTTTATATAAATAATTCATTTTCAAAATACACTTTGAAAATCCCGTTTCAAATATCCAGTATCTCTTATGGTGTTTAACATACCATATAACAATGATAAATATCGTCCAACGCACATAATCAACAACAGATTATATATCACATCATATATCACAATATATGAATCACAGTAAAATAAATGTTGAGGAATCCAGTTGGATTCCTCCAACCTGTTTCCCTGCATCACAGATGTTAAACAACATAGATAACATCACTTTCAGTTCCATATGATATATTATGTTAAACATAATCAATGTAGAAATCCAACTAACTGACTAGCAGTTCAATCAAATAGTCAACACACAGTCAATCAACCAACATTTAACAGTTCTAAAAAATACAACATGAAATTATAAACTGTTCAGAGTTAGTGAGATTTACTCACATTTCGCGTTAACCGTTAAATAACGATTTGCGTTATTTGACTCAGTCGGACAGTTTAATTTGCCATAGATTGTAACGAGCTCCAATCCACTCCCAGTCAGCTCCATTGGGTAGTGTCCGTCCATATGTTCCCTACGGATCTTGTTTTGTCCAATTCCGATACCATATGATGAATTTACAACATCTATAAGTTAGTTCACTATTTAATTAAAACAAAACTTTTTAAATAAATTATATGGGCCTTAACTTTTCTTTACTCCGGCCCAATTAGAAAACCAACCCGCACCGAACCCTTTATCAAATCCTTCTCCTTCCATCCTCAAAAACAACTCGTCATCCCTCTCCTTATTATCATGATGTCCACCCACCGTTGCTCCCTCTTTCTGCACCATAAAACAAAAACTAAAATCACCATACTTCTTCCCTAAATTTCCTCTCCCTCTTCCACCCGTACAATCCACACTCGCATGTCAGGTTAGTCAGTGCGTCGCTGAACCCTAGGAGAGACCATCGACGGTTTTGACCACCGAATCCACCAAAATTTGGCACAGAGGTTCAAAATCCCTCCACTAACCCGTATCTGACCTCGAACTCGCGAAACCATGCCCCCGTCTTCAGATTTCATTGAACCCTGGTATTCGCTGTAGCCAGTTCCAGCGATTTCAGGGACGTCGAACTCCACAAACAGGCACACCAGAACATGTAGGACACGTCCACGATCTCGAATATACTTGAGTTATGATTTATATATTTTTATATGAATTCTTGTGGATTTTTGAAGAGCACGCTCTATTGGAATTTAATGAGGAAGTGGCGGCTCGTTTTGATCAGAACAAAAATGGAAATTAGGTTTAGTAATTTGTAAGGGTTATTTATAGACAAAGGGGATTAGATATTTTCTAAGAGGAAGGACGTGGAGAAACATGGTCCAAGGGGTGATGTATGTGGCTCTTGTAACTTGGGGTAGGTAGGACGTGTTTTCTGTTTGCCGTGACATGCACTTAGCTGTACACTTCTGAGTTTGTATAACATATATATATATATATGATCATACATACATGTATATCTCGCTACTGACTGAAATATATATACCGTTGTGATCAACACCGTCTCACGATCCCAAAAATATAATAATACCGGTAGATTGGCTTATTCTGTGAAACCCCGAAATGTGGATTACAGGGTGCAAAATACTCCAAACAAAAAGTTGCTTATTTAATTAATTAAAATTTTCCATAAAATTCTAAAAATTAAATTATCACTACTCCCTAAAAGAACCTTGTCTAAATTCAAACCCGATCTCTAGTTATATCGAATAAACTGTTATGGTCGAAAAATGATTCTATAGCGACTATTTTAAAATTTGATTTGGACGTAAATCAAAATCTACATGACGAAATCCTGATTTTTTCTTCCACTAGAAATATATACTCCACCAGCTCCACACGTTTCTTGTTTCACAGAAATCCGATTTAAAACGAACCCTGTACATTCAGTTGAAGTTCGAATCGCCAATTTACGAACTACAGCGCCATTTCAAGCTCGATTTTAATTATAATATAATTATATATTCGAACTATCGTCATTTAAATATATTCGTTATTCTAATCAAATTCCAATCTACATTAAATCTTCGGGATGACCCAGTTCACACCATATCGCCATTTCAGCCAATTCTGATTATTTCAGAATTAAATATATTATTTAATTTATTATTTTAATTAAATATTCACCATTATTTAATTCCACGACTATTTAATTCACTAAACCACAATTTATATAATTAAATAAATTAATTATAATACCTCTGCCAATGCGGGTCATTACACATGGGCTAGATTGTCTCGAATCGGTGAGGACGATCCCTAGCCTCGGTTCATACCATAAATGATAACCCAACTTCCAATACGACATTTTGCGGTTTTGATTGTATACCTATATATGGCGACATGATATATGGTACCCATGCCGTCTATGAATGATATTTATGATTGTATATAAAATCGGATACTAACTGAGAACGAGCTAAGATGGGTGGTTTCCTGGGTATTAGTCTGATGTTGGTTTCGGCCTTCGGGGTAAATACTTAGGGAATCGTTCTCATACTAATTTACAGTTGGAGTCTGATTAAAATTTAAAACATGAAATTTAGCGTATCAAGCATTCTTTGGCTATTATAAGGTAAAGCCCTATCCCTCGGCTTGCGTTGCATTGTGTGATAGGAACTGGGTCTTATAATAGCTTCATTTGTCTTTATTTAGCATTGCGCTGTTTGTTTTATGCAGTGGTATTCTTGGGAGGAAACCCGTTCCGCGTTAGCGGCGTGGTCCGTTGATTTACCTAACTTTAAAATAAAGATTTACAACTGTTTTAGTTCTCACACCAGTCACATGACTGACCTGGAGTTTATTGTTTTAACCTAAACTCTGGGTGCCCTTATTTTAACTCGGGCAGCTAGTAGTTTTGGTTTTGCAGATTTATATTCACAGGATCCTGGTTTACAACTGGAATGATATCCGCAAAGCTTTGTATCCGTATATCTCATCTAGTTATGTATTGTATTATTTTCCGCTTCTATGTAATGTATTGTAATCTCTGATATTTTATAATGTGTAATATTATTCATACTCTGTATATTCTTGTATTCTGATGTTATTGTCGTAATAAACAATGAAATGTTCTTCTGTCTGCGTTCTTTTGTGTATTGTTCTCGAAGTATTCGATCTTTCCTTCACGGGGAAGTTACGGGTCCTTACAATCTATATGGAACGTGAGATGAAAGCATTCTGCTAGATGATTATTTAGTTGTGGTTGATAGATATTATTATAATATCAAATGAGTTTTGATATAAAGATTGTCATTTCTTGCAAAAGGATTTTTGATGTTAAATCAAGTGTTTTGGATTCTTATAAGGGAAAAACCCGTTTCATGTTATATTTTCTCAAACAATTTTAAATTGTTTACTCACACTAGTCCCATGACTGCCCCAAAGTTTATTTTGTTTTATTTTACCCTAAACTCTTGGATGCCCAAATTTGCACGGGCAGTCAAGTTGTTGGGATTTTACAGATACACTTGGAAGGGCTTGGACTAGGAGGCTTCAAAATTATATTGCTATTGTTTATTTCTACTGTGTTGTAAGTGTCATTCTCTGATAACGATATGTATATACAAATGACAGATTTGTAATTCAAAGTTATGTTGTATACTATATTTTATTCGTTCCGCTGTGAGGTTCTTATTACTCTGATTCTGCTCGGTTGTGATCTTCTTCTCCTATTCTAACTTTTCTCCTTTCTTATCTCACTCTTTATTTTCTTTGATTAACTTGCTGATGTTTCCGATATTTGATTTCATGCAAGTAATATGGGTTTATGTATCATTGTTGGAATTCGGGCGTTGAATTCTTCGGGTTGTTACAGTGAAATTAGAGCTGAAGGTTAAGTGATTACCTTGGCTCGGTGGCGTGACTCGGTAAAGATGGGGCTAGTAATACCCTAAGTTGAGTTTAAATGTGTGTGTGTGTGATATATGAGCACTTATTTTCTATTTTATAAAAATGGTTTTATATTATAGAAATTTATTGGTTGAGTGGCTTACAAATTCTAGTCGACCAGTTTGATCCAATGTATCGGTAGGGGTTTCTAAATAATCGGGTATGTTGAACCGACACAATATGTTTTGAAGAGAGGGTAAACGAAATAATTTTACCCAAATTATATTTTGATATAAAAGAATGATTTATATTTGGATTATTATAGTATATTGGATGTGTTGGTTATTACTATAATCAAATAAGATTATAATTAAGTTGGTTATGCATATATAACAAAATAAAATTTATATAAGTGTAATATATGAAATCAGATAGATAAATGCTTAAAGCATTTATTTTTTGAATGTGGCTTTACCAGATTTGTATAGATGCAAGTTCTACTACATTTTGGATTACACTCTCCTGCATTTGAATCGGCGGAAGAATGGTATTTGATTTTCAAATTCACAAGATGGAAAAACATAAGTGGGTGCCAGCTCTTGAAAGTATTAAAGAAGATGATATACTGTTTGCGGATGGAGCGGGACACTAGGGTGTTTACAAATGTATCTATTTCTAAACACATATTGGTCCACTCTATCATATCTTGCATTTAATGTTGTTTTGTTTTGTTTATTGTTCTCTGTAATAGTTATGTTATAATAAAGATGGTAGGGGCCATTCAACCTCGCTTGCTTTGCAAAAAATCATATAGATTAAATCTGAAATTAAATTATGATTCGAGTTAAAACTCTGGAAATTTGAATAATTGTTTGTAAATGGATATGGATTAAATATATTGAAATTTTAAAATCCTGCGAGATTTTAAATTGTTTTACAAATATTGTGAATGTTTGAAATAGATTTCAAGACGGAAGTGTTAAAATTGAATTTTGAAATGATATAGTATTGAACTCGCTTTTATCGCTGGAAAATAATTCTGCTAATGTTGGCTACATCATCAGTGTTCATTTTCGAGTTCAAAGTGATGGATTACTACCAAAGATATTGTTTTTGAGATTTGTTTTGGATCCTGAAAAGGAAAGTTTGATTTTTGATATGGTAGGCTATGTAAAACTCCCAGGAAGATACTGCTTGAATTAAAAACAAATTAAATAGGAATTTGCAAAAACAAATTGAAATTGAATTGAATTAGAATGATATCGAATAAAATGGGATTGTGAGATAGGAATCTGAAATGGTATTGGATTGGTGAGTTAAGAGTTTGGAATCGAGGATGGAACTCGAGTTTGAAATGAGATTATTCTTTGGATATAAGCGAATAGTTGTGTTGAGGATAAACTGATTGGAGTTTGACTGGGGTGGCATTGGTATATGCTAAATTGGTAGCAGATGGAAGGGATATAATGATATGCCCGACAAAAAGGTACACATTTATAATCATACGAGCTTGATGAGATTTATGAGCCTACTAGCAAGCTGCTTGGCTTTTTGATTTTGTTTTGGATTGGAGAAGGCCTAGAAAGGCGAGTTGTACTTGTACCGATTGAGCCATGCAAAGGAGACGCTGGTGAAATTTTCCGAAAATTTAAGGTGTTAGGAAATTTGCAGATTTTTTGAAAATTTTAGTTATTCAGAATTAATTAATAATTTAATTGAAAATAATTGGTTCAGTTGAAACTGAAATTAAAAATTAAATCAAAAGAATTTTAGTCTAGTTAGTAGGGTTGGAAGCATTTTCCCAGCTTAGTAATTTAGGGGATGAAATTCTTTTAAGCGGGAAAGAATGTAACATCCCGTATTTTTAATGGTTTAATAATTTATTTACTTTATTATTTGAATATTTATTAGGGATTTTTAAATGACTTGAATTAAATTATATTGAATATTTAATTAATATAATTAGTAGAATAATATAAATAATTCAATCGAAAATAGTTAAATTTGCTATAATTTGTGAACTGGATTATTTATAAGATTTAATTCAGTTTCGAAATGAATTATAATAACGAATATATTTAATAAACGACGGTTGAACGTATTAATTACAATATAATTTAAATCGAACTCGTAATGCCGCGGTAGTTCATAATATTGAGTTTTGAACTTCAGTTGAATATACAGAATCCATTTTATGTCGGATTTCTATGAGATAAGAAACGTTGGGGTCTGTTGAACTATATTTTTCTAATGGAAGAGAAAAATCAATATTTCGCATTGTAGATTGTGATTATGTCCAAATAAAATTTTAAAATAGTCGTTATGGAATTCGTTTATTAATTTTAACGATTTATTTACAATATAAAAGGATTTTGATTATATATTGAATATCGATTAACTTGGACTTTTGAAATATCGAGTCATAAATCCAGATATGCATATTTTGGAGCTGTATGATATTCAATTGGGATATATATGATAATAATAATTTATTATTATTAAATTAATTTTTTAAATATATTAAATTTTGTTGGTTTATTTAGAACTTAGAAAATGGCCATTTTTGCAAATGACCCCCTTTTTCGATGAAATTAATTTTGTTGGATCAGGAATATTAAATTATTGTTACATTTCAAATTTCATGGTTTTTGGAGTTAGTATGTAGTCATGCGTAATTTAATGTGAAGGATAGTCAATAAATTGACTTTAAAAGTACACTATGTGAGCAAACAGACTCGGAATTCGACGAAACAAGTTTCATGGGCCCGTAATGTCTAACCATAGATGCGTGTCAATTTTCGTCGAATTTGGATATTTTATGTGATCATAGGGATTTTTAGCGACAAATACATACAACATTATAATAAAAATAAATAAATAATGAATATAAAAATATATATCCATCCTATAAATACCCTGCATCTTCCTAACCCTCATTCGTTTCTTCTTCCGATCAACAAAACTTAGCGCCGCTATTTTTCTTCTTACATCAAACATATCGTGAGCTTCAAAATTCTTAGAAAAATCAAAAGTAAATCGATAAATTTCAAATCCTACATTTCTACACTCCTCTGTTCATTTGCTTTGATCTGATATGATTTATGAGGTGTTCGAACACATTTTGGTTCGATGTTCTGTATATGGCATGCATTAGGGTTGAGAATCCTAGGATATTGGTATTTTGATTCGAGAAATAGATGTTGTAACTTGATTGAGGATGGAATTTGGGGTGTGCACGCAAATTTTGGTAGGAACTTATGATGAAAAAATTCGATCATCTGTACCGAATGATGCGGCGGACCTCAAACGGATTTCCATGGGGATTTTAGGTTTGTGTTGGATGGTCATAGGAAGATTGAGATTGAGATTGAGATGTGGAGTATTATGATGATTTTTGTTGGAATTTTCATGGAGTGGATATGTAATGGCCCTAATTTCCGTACTCTTTCAGTCGAATAATTACACCATACGTCCAACCCAAATTGCACAGAAATACGAATCATTATTTGAAAGAAGTTAGAGGATGAGAAATAGAAAGAAAGAATAGTTAGAATAGAAGAAAACAAAGAACAAAATCTCACAGCGGAACGAATAAAATATATTAAATAACATAAACTTTGAAATATAATTTAGTAACTTTATATACATACCATCATCAGAGCACAACAACTATTTCTGGAACAGTTATAAACACCTGTTTCTAGATACAATATATTACACAGCGGAAAATATGACAGTCTGTAGCTAACAGATGAAGCCTCCTGCTTCAAGCTTCTCCAAAGTGAATCTGTAAAATCCCGACTACCTAATTTCCCGTACAAATATGGGCACCCAAGAGTTTAGGGAAAACAAAAACAAAATAAAATCTGGGTCAGTCATAGGACTGGTGTGAGTAAACCCAACCATTTGTTAAACTTCCAAAAATCCTTTCGAAATAAATGATAATAGTAAGACCGATCCACACATAAACAGATAGTTTTTACCTTACGATAACCAAAATATTTTGATATCAAAATCTGGTGATATTATAATAGTGTCTACAACAAATAAATAAAATCTAGCGGAACGCTTGCATCTCACGCTCCATATATAATATAAAATCGAAAACCGCAGGGTGCTTATTGGAGATTGGATTTCCAGCATGAAAAGGTAAGGGACCTGCAATGACCCGGACTCTTAGGGGTTAATTTTAAAATATTTAATATGGATTTAAATATTGAGTTAAGTAAATAAATCAATTTTTATAGGGAGTTATCGATTTAAAAATCAATTTCAATTTAATATTGAATTATCAGAATAAGAAAATGGATTTAGTTGAATTCAAATTTTTATTTGAATTGAGAACAGTTCAAATAATTAATATGAAATTTATAACGATAATAATATTTGTTTATTATCGAGGAGAGTAAATTGTCTGAAATTAATTTATATTGATTTAAATTAATACCGCCTCAAGACGATCAAATCAGACTTCGTGACCTATCCTAGTGTGTCCGGAATAGTGGTATTACCTTAAAATTGACAGTCGTTGGGTTCAGAAAGGAGTTCAGAATCACAGGGTAATTTAAATCAAATAAAACCGGTTCATAACTAATTGAAATTTTAAATAAAATACTTGTCCCCTCTTAGACCACGTCTCCCCCTTTTTAAACCATTCATTACATTCTTTTTCAAATGAATCCAAAGCTTCCAGCACTCAACGAAATTAAAGGCCTCGCTGTTCATTGTATAAGCCCCACCCTTCTTCTATAAATCACGATAGTCTCTCCCCGTTTATCCTTTTCATTTTGTTCCCTCGGAAATAAATGGCTCCCTTCCTCAATCACTGGAAATCGAAATCCCCTTTCCATTCAAAGCCATCAAATTCCCGTTCCTTTAATCCTTCTGAGAACAAATCCAAATCGCGATATGAAACCCTGGACTTTTCGAACCATCTGAAGATCGACATCAAACCGAGACTGTCGCGACGCAGGGTAGAAGAGGGTTCGACGTCATCTTATCTGGGGGTATTGGAAGTCGCGTCTATTTGTTGGACTTCGACAATAGATCAGCGAGGCTAGGGGTTGTCCTTGGTCGACAAATAGGGAAGTCATAGGTTGTTTGTGAGTGTGGTGATCGATTTGGAGTAGTGAATTCAGTGGTGAAGAGGTTCGGAAGTCGACTGGTGCTAATTGTTGGGCGTGCGACAACATAAAGCATACAGGAACACATTCGGAATTGAGCAGGAAATTCCTGTTCTTGTTACTGTTGCATGAGTGGTAAAACAAGGGTGCGGGTTCAGGAACCTATGGAGTTTCTGGTAGCGGTTTTGGCACATGAACTAGTTGCAGCTGTGATGGTGAGGCTCGACAGTGGAGTGACCGGAAGGTAGGGTGTTGTTGTAGTGCGTAAATCAATTAAAAAGGGAGAGGAAGAAGTTTAAAGCTATTAAGATTCATGCAAAACGAGATGGTCCTATTGAATTTGTGTTGTCATCGTCTACGAAATGAAATTATATTGGAATATCGCGATAAAAATCCCGGTGAGTAAACCTCACTCACCATTTAATTAGAATTATACCTAGTTGTTAAAAATCATTGTTGTGCTTGTTTGAATCTTGTCTGATTGTTTTAAAAATATTAGTTATCTAGGATTGGTTGACTATTATATATATATATTGGGTTGATGATTGGTTGGATTCCCGCAGTCTCATTAGCGGATGCCCGCAGTTTCATTAGCGGATGATTACCCTATACGCCCCACGCTATGATTAGTGGATGACCTTCTATACCGCGATATCCTGCCTCGAAGCAGGATGGGTATTACTATGTTGACTAACGTCTGTGGATGTAGGAAAACAGGTTGGAGGAATCCAACTGGATTCCTCAAAAATATATTATTTGTTTGTTGTTTGTTTGATTTCATATATATTCCTATATGATGTGTTAAAAATCAAATGATTGAAAATTGGTTGATTTGATTGTTGAAAATACCACTAGAGCTTGAATATTGATTTATAAAAATATCGAAAAGGGTATTTGAGATTTAAAACGGAAATTCTATTTTTATAAATAGAATTTGAATTTTAAATGAACTATAGAAAATATTAACTTGTTTTGAATATATAAGAACTAGTATTGAATTTATAAACTCTGTTTATAAATGTAAAGGTGGGTTTTGAATCGAATTTATAAACTCTGTTTATAAAGGAAAATATGGGATTTGAATTGAATTTATAAACTCTGTTTATAAATGAAAAAGTGGGATTTGAATAAAATTTATAAACATTGTTTATAAATATTTAATGGGGGATTTTAAGTAAAGTTACAAAACGTTGTTTATAAATAATGCAGAGAATTCAAATAGAATTTGAATAGAGAATTCAAATGGACTTTAAACTATAGAATTTGAATATAGAATTCAGATGGATTTAACTATAGAATTTGAATATAGAATTCAAATGGACTTTAAACTATAGAATTTGAAAATAGAATTCAAATGAAGTTTAAATAAAGAGAATTCAAATAGAATTGAATTGGAATTTGAATAAGAAGTCGATAAGGAAACGAGAGTATGAGTATAATTAGAATTTGTTAATATGCAGTTAAAATATATTTGAACATGTCATGTTCAAATATGAAGGTGAAATAGACTGAAAAGTTAAGCAACAGATTTAATTAACAAATTAAGTTAAAACGATTGGTATAGTTAAAATAGATTGGACAGGCACAAATATATAGGAGACATGTATGGAATAAAGTATAGAAGTGAAATAAATAGAATGCCCGACAAAAATGTACGTATTTAATTTCCATATGAGATTTTATGCACCGTATCGGCTAGCCGCTTGGCTTTTTCTTTTTTCTTTTTGAGATGAGAAGGACCGGGAAAGCTATTTGAAATTTCCCGATGCTCCCGGTACAAAGGAGGTTATGGCGAATTTTTCCGGGAATTTAAGGAGATAGAATATTTTTAAGATAATTTGATAGTTAGAAATCAACGTATCGATATATATAGAAGTCGATAAGAAAACGAACTTAGAAATAGAACAGTATAATCAAAAAGGAAGTATAAGAATAAAATCTAGTAAGAATAGAAAGAAAAAGTGTATACGTGTTTAAAGGTAAAGAAGTAGTTGTATGTTATTGATTGTTCGAGTAAGTAGTCATATCTGTTTTGACGTTATAAATGTTATTCAGTCAAGGTCTGAGAGGTAGTTATACCCCAACTTGATTGATTGCGTTATTAACAAATGAACAGTAAGATTTCAGGCTCGAAGATCAATGTTAGATAAGAGTTAGTTGAATATAGTATTTGGGTTGTCGTAACGATGTTTTACACAACATCCGTTTTAACCCAAATCAGTGTAAGCTGGGAAATAGAATAATAATTATTTCCTAAGTATAGGAATAAACGAGATTTGAAAAGAGATAAGTAATTGGAATATTTTCCAATTATAAATAACATATATTTTCTAAAGTTTAGAAAATAAAAGAAGGAGATATATGGAAATGTTTTCCAAATAACGTATAAGGCCAATATGGTTATTGAAAATATTTGGTTAACAAATATTGATAAGAAATAGAGAAATGATTTAATTAATGGAATATTAATTAAAGGCTCAGTGATTGTTGGATGTTTGGATGAACACTTGTTTTATTCGATAGTTAAATCATCGACTATCGAAACACTTGTTTTTATTCGATAGTTAAATCACAGACTATCGAAGTTTTGACCATCGTTGTCAATATGGAGAGACCGGTTGGATTATTATCCGAAGAACCACTCCATATCGGCAGTAGCGTGCGAATCAGATTATATAAAGATAATCGAAGACGGAGTAGAGTGCAAGGACTTTTTCTATTAATAGAAATAGTGCCTTCAGTTCATCCTGTTCCTGGGTGACTTGTATGGATGAATGTCTGACAGAGTATTTCCAGAAAGGTCACGTACATTGATTTCTTCAACTGTTACAAAGAGTGGAAGCGAAGAAGGAAACTTCTTTTAGTTAACACGTAATGTACCGTTGATTACGTAAATCGGTGATTTGAGGGATTTGACGATGTGGCATTCGAAGTAAATCTGGTGTGATGATAAAGCGTAGCTTCTAGCCTCATCATCCGGTAAATGACAGAAATCGGGCAAGCAGCATGTCTATGTAGGTCGCACCTATTAGGGTGTATAATCACCTGATCTAGAGTTTCATTTACTTCTAAAAATCTATTGTCAATGCTGTCCCATTCGGGAAACGGTTGCTGATCCCAATCGTTGGTGATATACATTCGATACTCTCAAGCGAAATGAGTGGTCGGTCATGTGTGGCTGAGTTGCAAGATGTTCTTGTTGAACTCGGTGTATTCTCCTCTAGAGATATACCAGCGGAAGGTGGTTCCATACCTTGTCATAGTTGGCAATCCATTACCAAATACGTGCATGCGGTTTTGATTGTATATTATTTATATGGAACGTGAGATGCAAACGTTCCACTAGATTGTTATCTACTTGATTTAGACATTATTATAATATCAAAAGAGTTTTGATATAAAGATTATCGTTCCTTTCAAAAGGGATTTTGAAAGTTAAATCAAGTGTTTTGGATTCTCATAAGATAAAAACCCGTTCCGTGTTATACGGCGTGGTCTTATGAGATATCATTTAGTTTCTGAAACTGTTTTAAACTGTTTACTCATACCAGTCCCATGACTGACCCGGAGTTTATTTGTTTTGTTCTACCTAAACTCTTGGGTGCCTAAATTTGTACGGGCAGTCAAGTAGATCAGGATTTTTCAGATATATCTAAAGGAGCTTGGAGCAGGAGGCTTCAGCGTTATCTAGTTATAGTGTTGTTCCGTGGTGTTGTAAGTGTTGTACTCTAATAAGTGTATGTTATACAGTTGAGATTTTGTATTTCAAAGATATGATATATTATATTTTGTTCCGCTGCGATGTGAGATTCTGTGTTGTTATTTCTGTTCTTCTTCTATCTCTTTCTTCTAAAAAAAAATGTTTCATATTTTCGTGATATTTGGGTTGGACGTATGATGTATATAGTCAACTCCGATGTTGCAGATTTGCGGGTCATTACAGTTGGTATCAGAGCTTAGGTTGAGCGAATACCTAGGCTTGTTGGAATGTGCTCATTAGAGATAGGATCAGTAGTATCCTAGAATGAGTTGAGTGCATATATATACGAGAGAGCGTATTTGTTATTTGATATAAAAACTGTTTTATATTGTGTTGACTAGTCTGTTGAGTGAATTATAAATTTTGGTCGAATCGTGGGACGCAACGATGTCGATAGGAGTTTATAAACACTTGAACAGGAGATTGGACACGGTATTGTTTTTAAATAGTTGAGTTGATTGTTAGGATTATAATCGAATTAGATTATAAAACAGAAATAGATATATAACCAATGGAATTTGTATATGAAATCAAATATACAAATGAGATAAATTGAAATTGAATTCCAACCAGAATTCAGAAATTAAAATCCTGGGAGTTTGGAAAGTATTTTTCTAAATGAATGTCAAGTAATATAGCACTGGACTCATTCAGTAGCTGGGAAATAATTCTGATGATGGTCGCAACATCATCAGTGTTCATTTTCGAGTTTCTAAGTGATGAATTGCTGCCTTAGAAAAGTTTTGATAGAAATTTGTTTGAAAAGAAACAAGTTGTTTGAAAATTCAAATGTTTTGAATTTGAGATAGATATAAATATATGTATACATTTATATTACTTCAAAGGAATTTTGAAATGAGAATTGGAATATAGATTTCAAATAGAAGTAAAATATAAGGGAATTCAAATATAGAATTTGAACATAGAAATTTAAATAGGATTTGAATAAAGAAAATTCAAATAGAAATTGTATAAGAAAAATTGAAATGGAATTTGAATTCAAAGGAATTCAAATGGATTTGAATAAAGAAAAGTCAAATAGAGATTTGAATATTAGAATTCAAATGGAATTTGGTTAAATAGAATTTCAAAGAGAATATAAAGTGGAGGTTGAATATATGAATTCAAAGAAAATATAAAGTTTGAAATAGAATTTTAAATAAAGGAGTTAAAATAGAATTTAAATTCAAAGGATTTCAAATAGAAATTGAATAAAGAAATTCGAATGGTATTTGAATAAAGGATTTGAAATGGAAATTGAATAAAGGATTTCAAATACAAATTGAAGATAAGAAATTCGAGTAGAATTTGAAGATAAGGAATTGAAATGAAGAAATTCAAATAGAAATTGAATAGAAGTAAAATAGAATTTGAATTCAAAGGAATTCAAATGAGTTGGAATAAAGAAAATTCAAATAGAAATTGAATAGAAGGAAATAATATAGAGTTTGAATAAAGAAATTCAAATGGAATTTGAATATTGTAAATATATAGAATTTGAATATTAGAAGTGAAATAGATCGGGAATATTATGTTGAAATGGAAAAATGGATTTGATACATATTAAAAATATATCAGAATGGAGTTAAAATTATTATAAACAAAGTTAGAACGTTTATATTTTTAAGTATAATTAAAACTAGCTCGTCGTAACGCGGTAGTTCGTAAATTGGCGATTCGAACTTCAATTTAGTATACAGAACTCAATTGAAGTCAGAATTCTTTGAAACAAGAATCGTCGGGACCGGCTAAACAATAGTTTTCTAATGAAAGAGACAAATCTGGATTTCGTCGTATAGATTTTGAGTCATGTCAAAATCAAATTTTTTGAAAAGCAGCGCAAGAACCATTATAAAACCATAACGGTTTAATTAAATAAATAAAAGGATTTTTAGGAAATAAAATCCGAATTGGCATTAGAAAAATCCAGACTGGAGATATAAAATAAATATGAACTCAAGTGAAGTAAGTGAAATGATTTTTAAGACAAAAATCATATTTTAAATGGTTAAATAGAATTAACTAAATTAGAGAATAATTAGTTAAAGGAAATTGGAATCAAAATTGGGTTTTTGGATAAGTGAAAGAGATTGAGAATTTATATTCGAAATCGAATATATAACTCGAGTTGAAAATATAATTAGATTAGTTATAATTAAGTTGACATATATTTGAACATGTTATATTCAAATAAAAAGGGTGAAATAGGCAAAACGGTTAATTAGCAACTAGTAAATGGGAATTTGAATGATTGAAATTAAATTTAACTTAAGTATGTTAAATGGATCGAAATGAATAAATTGAGTAAAATCAATGTGAATGAAATATGAATTGGGTGTGAATAAAGGAAAAACCAAAAGAGATAAAAGGAAATATATTTGTAACACAAATACAAAGGAAGTTATGTGCAAACAAATAGAAGGAGAAATATTTGTAAAAACATTTACGAATAGAATTTAGAAGGGAATATTTGTAAAACATTTACAAATAGATTAAAGGGAAATATTTTTTTATAGGAAATAAATAGAATGTTATACATGAGATATTTATTTGTTAAATAAATAGAATTTAATCGAAGGAATATTTAGAAGATGAATAGAAATGGAAATCTGTTTTAACAGATAAATAGAAAAGATTAATTTATAAAAAAAACAGTTTATAAATTAAATTAAATATTTATCATTCGATAAATGGAATATATAAGTCTAAACTTATATAGAGAAGAGATATTGGTTTTTAACACCGATAGTTTTAAATAGAAGGGGTACACAACACTTGTATAAGTAAAGTAACGTTATTAAAGAGAACATTTATAAAGTGAAGAACCGTTACTAAAAGTAAATCTTTAGAAATGAATAAACCTTATCCAATAGGAGTTATTCGAATAGGAGAAGTCGATTTGAGTTAGAAATTATCAATTAGAGTTAGAATAAATCGATTAGAGTAAGAATTAACCAGTTAGAGTTAATCAGTTAGGGTTAATCCGTAGAGTTAATTGAATATTAGTTATTCAATTAGAATTTATCGAATATTTGTTATTCAAATAAAGAGTTAACCAGATAAAGTTAATTGAACATAATTAATCGAATTAGGATTTGATTGAATATTAGTTATTCAATTTGATCGAATATAGTTATTGAGATAGAGTTAGTCAAACATAGTTACTCAGGATAAGTTACCATTTCGTACGACTGCTAGCGTAAGTCGCAGGACTGTAGATAGCCTAGGTGGTCGGATGTTTCCTGAGGGATTCAGGCGTAACCATTGTGATTGCTGCGATCTAGAGTCCAGCGAATGGAGTTAATCGAATATAGTTTATTCGAATAGAGTTAAAGGAGTTATCGAATATAGCTTATTCGGAAGGAGTTAAGTGAAAAGAGCTAATCAAATAGAGTAAATCGAATATAGTTTATTCGAAGAAAGGTTTTCGAATCTAGTTATTCGAAAGAGAGATTTTCGAATATAGTTATTCGAAGGGAGGAGTTATCAGATAGGGATATATTCGAAAGAGAGTTACGTAAGGAAGTTTGAAATGTTGAGTATCAACATAAATAAGTTTTGAAAAGATAAATGGGTTTGTAGCACTTTTTCTACCTTAGCAATTTCGAGGACGAAATTATTTTAAGTGGGGAAGATTGTAATGACTCGGACTCTTAGGGGTTAATTTTAAAATATTTAATATGGATTTAAATATTGAGTTAAGTAAATAAATCGATTTTTATAGGGAGTTATCGATTTAAAAATCAATTTCAATTTAATATTGAATTATCAGAATAAGAAAATGGATTTAGTTGAATTCAAATTTTTATTTGAATTGAAAACAGTTCAAATAATTAATATGAAATTTATAACGATAATAATATTTGTTTATTATCGAGGAGAGTAAATTGTCTGAAATTAATTTATATTGATTTAAATTAATACCGCCTCAAGACGATCAAATCAGACTTCGTGACCTATCCTAGTGTGTCCGGAATAGTGGTATTACCTTAAAATTGATAGTCGTTGGGTTCAGAAAGGAGTTCAGAATCACAGGGTAATTTAAATCAAATAAAACCGGTTCATAACTAATTGAAATTTTAAATAAAATACTTGTCCCCTCTTAGAACACGTCTCCCCCTTTTTAAACCATTCATTACATTCTT
This sequence comes from Allium sativum, assembly GCA_030737875.1. NCBI lineage: Eukaryota > Viridiplantae > Streptophyta > Magnoliopsida > Asparagales > Amaryllidaceae > Allium > Allium sativum. The sequence goes on from CM060918.1 coordinate 593,605,230, forward strand.
TTTCAAATGAATCCAAAGCTTCCAGCACTCAACGAAATTTAAGGCCTCGCTGTTCATTGTATAAGCCCCACCCTTCTTCTATAAATCACGATAGTCTCTCCCCGTTTATCCTTTTCATTTTGTTCCCTCAGAAATAAATGGCTCCCTTCCTCAATCACTGGAAATCGAAATCCCCTTTCCATTCAAAGCCATCAAATTCCCGTTCCTTTAATCCTTCTGAGAACAAATCCAAATCGCGATAGGAAACCCTGGACTTTTCGAACCATCTGAAGATCGACATCAAACCGAGACTGTCGCGACGCAGGGTAGAAGAGGGTTCGACGTCATCTTATCTGGGGGTATTGGAAGTCGCGTCTATTTGTTGGACTTCGACAATAGATCAACGAGGCTAGGGGTTGTCCTAGGTCGGCAAATAGGGAAGTCATAGGTTGTTTGTGAGTGTGGTGATCGATTTGGAGTAGTGAATTTAGTGGTGAAGAGGTTCGGAAGTCGACTGGTGCTAATTGTTGGGCGTGCGACAACATAAAGCATACAGGAACACATTCGGAATTGAGCAGGAAATTCCTGTTCTTGTTACTGTTGCATGAGTGGTAAAACAAGGGTGCGGGTTCAGGAACCTATGGAGTTTCTGGTAGCGGTTTTGGCACATGAACTAGTTGCAGCTGTGATGGTGAAGCTCGACAGTGGAGTGACCGGAAGGTAGGGTGTTGCTGTAGTGCGTAAATCAGTTAAAAAGGGAGAGGAAGAACTTTAAAGCTATTAAGATTCATGCAAAACGAGATGGTCCTATTGAATTTGTGTTGTCATCGTCTACGAAATGAAATTATATTGGAATATCGCGATAAAAATCCTGGTGAGTAAACCTCACTCACCATTTAATTAGAATTATTTCTAGTTGTTAAAAATCATTGTTGTGCTTGTTTGAATCTTGTCTGATTGTTTTAAAAATATTAGTTATCTAGGATTGGTTGACTATTATATATATATATATATTGGGTTGATGATTGGTTGGATTCCCGCAGTCTCATTAGCGGATGCCCGCAGTTTCATTAGCGGATGATTACCCTATACGCCCCACGCTATGATTAGTGGATGACCTTCTATACCGCGATATCCTGCCTCGAAGCAGGATTGGTCTGTGGATGCAGTAAAACAGGTTGGAGGAATCCAACTGGATTCCTCAAAAATATATTATCTGTTTGTTGTTTGTTTGATTTCATATATATTCCTATATGATGTGTTAAAAATCAAATGATTGAAAATTGGTTGATTTGATTGTTGAAAATACCACTAGAGCTTGAATATTGATTTATAAAAATATCGAAAAGGGTATTTGAGATTTAAAAAGGAAATTCTATTTTTATAAATAGAATTTGAATTTTAAATGAACTATAGAAAATATTAACTTGTTTTGAATATATATGAACGAGTATTGAATTTATAAACTCTGTTTATAAATGTAAAGGTGGGTTTTGAATCGAATTTATAAACTCTGTTTATAAAGGAAAATATGGGATTTGAATTGAATTTATAAACTCTGTTTATAAATGAAAAAGTGGGATTTGAATAAAATTTATAAACTTTGTTTATAAATATTTAATGGGGGATTTTAAGTAAAGTTACAAAACGTTGTTTATAAATAATGCAGAGAATTCAAATAGAATTTGAATATAGAATTCAAATGGACTTTAAACTATAGAATTTGAATATAGAATTCAGATGGACTTTAACTATAGAATTTGAATATAGAATTCAAATGGACTTTAAACTATAGAATTTGAAAATAGAATTCAAATGAAGTTTAAATAAAGAGAATTCAAATAGAATTGAATTGGAATTTGAATAAGAAGTCGATAAGGAAACGAGAGTATGAGTATAATTAGAATTTGTTAATATGCAGTTAAAATATATTTGAACATTTCATGTTCAAATATGAAGGTGAAATAGACTGAAAAGTTAAGCAACATATTTAATTAACAAATTGAGTTAAAACGATTGGTATAGTTAAAATAGATTGGACAGGCACAAATATACAGGAGACAGGTATGGAATAAAGTATAGAAGTGAAATAAATAGAATGCCCGACAAAAAGGTACGTATTTAATTTCCATATGAGATTTTATGCACCGTATCGGCTAGCCGCTTGGCTTTTTCTTTTTTCTTTTTGAGATGAGAAGGACCGGGAAAGCTATTTGAAATTTCCCGATGCTCCCGGTACAAAGGAGGTTATGGCGAATTTTTCCGGGAATTTAAGGAGATAGAATATTTTTAAGATAATTTGATAGTTAGAAATCAACGTATCGATATATATAGAAGTCGATAAGAAAACGAACTTAGAAATAGAACAGTATAATCAAAAAGGAAGTATAAGAATAAAATCTAGTAAGAATAGAAAGAAAAAGTGTATACGTGTTTAAAGATAAAGAAGTAGTTGTATGTTATTGATTGTTCGAGTAAGTAGTCATATCTGTTTTGACGTTATAAATGTTATTCAGTCAAGGTCTGAGAGGTAGTTATACCCCAACTTGATTGATTGCATTATTAACAAATGAACAGTAAGATTTCAGGCTCGAAGATCAATGTTAGATAAGAGTTAGTTGAATATAGTATTTGGGTTGTCGTAACGATGTTTTACACAACATCCGTTTTAACCCAAATCAGTGTAAGCTGGGAAATAGAATAATAAATATTTCCTAAGTATAGGAATAAATGAGATTTTAAAAGAGATAAGTAATTGGAATATTTTCCAATTATAAATAACATATATTTTCTAAAGTTTAGAAAATAAAAGAAGGCGATATATGGAAATGTTTTCCAAATAACGTATAAGGCCAATATGGTTATTGAAAATATTTGGTTAACAAATATTAATAAGAAATAGAGAAATGATTTAATTAATGGAATATTAATTAAAGGCTCAGTGATTGTTGGATGTTTGGATGAACACTTGTTTTATTCGATAGTTAAATCATCGACTATCGAAACACTTGTTTTTATTCGATAGTTAAATCACAGACTATCGAAGTTTTGACCATCGTTGTCAATATGGAGAGACCGGTTGGATTATTATCCGAAGAACCACTCCATATCGGCAGTAGCGTGCGAATCAGATTATATAAAGATAATCGAAGACGGAGTAGAGTGCAAGGACTTTTTCTATTAATAGAAATAGTGCCTTCAGTTCATCCTGTTCCTGGGTGACTTGTATGGATGAATGTCTGACAGAGTATTTCCAGAAAGGTCACGTACATTGATTTCTTCAACTGTTACCAAGAGTGGAAGCGGAGAAGGAAACTTCTTTTAGTTAACACGTAATGTACCGTTGAGGACGTAAATCGGTGATTTGATGGATTTGACGATGTGGCATTCGAAGTAAATCTGGTGTGATGATAAAGCGTAGCTTCTAGCTTCATCATCCGGTAAATGTCAGAAATCGGGCAAGCAGCATGTCTATGTAAGTCGCACCTATTAGGGTGTATAATCACCTGATCTAGAGTTTCATTTACTTCTAAAAATCTATTGTCGATGCTGTCCCATTCGGGAAACGGTTGCTGATCCCAATCGTTGGTGATATACATTCGATACTCTCAAGCGAAATGAGTGGTCGGTCATGTGTGGCTGAGTTGCAAGATGTTCTTGTTGAACTCGGTGTATTCTCCTCTAGAGATATACCAGCGGAAGGTGGTTCCATACCTTGTCATAGTTGGAAATCCATTACCAAATACGTGCTTGCGGTTTTGATTGTATATTATTTATATGGAACGTGAGATGCAAACGTTCCACTAGATTGTTATCTACTTGATTTAGACATTATTATAATATCAAAAGAGTTTTGATATAAAGATTATCGTTCCTTTCAAAAGGGATTTTGAAAGTTAATTCAAGTGTTTTGGATTCTCATAAGGGAAAAACCCGTTCCGTGTTATACGGCGTGGTCTTATGAGATATCATTTAGTTTCTGAAACTGTTTTAAACTGTTTACTCATACCAGTCCCATGACTGACCCGAAGTTTATTTGTTTTGTTCTACCTAAACTCTTGGGTGCCTAAATTTGTGCGGGAAGTCAAGTAGTTCAGGATTTTTCAGATATATCTAAAGGAGCTTGGAGCAGGAGGCTTCAGCGTTATCTAGTTATAGTGTTGTTCCGTGGTGTTGTAAGTGTTGTACTCTGATAAGTGTATGTTATACAGTTGAGATTTTGTATTTCAAAGATATGATATATTATATTTTGTTCCGCTGCGATGTGAGATTCTGTGTTGTTATTTCTGTTCTTCTTCTATCTCTTTCTTCTAAAAAAAAATGTTTCGTATTTTCGTGATATTTGGGTTGGACGTATGATGTATATAGTCAACCTCGATGTTGCGGATTTGCGGGTCATTACAGGACCACCTACCGATAGTGTATCTCTAGAGGAGAATACACTGGGTTCAACAAGAATGTCTTGCAACCTGGCCCATACATGACCGACCACTCATTTCGCTTGAGTGTATCGAACGTATATCACCAACGGTTTGGATCATCAACCGTTTCCCAAAAGGGACAGCATCGATATATTTCAGAAGCAAATAGAATTTCTCTAGATAGGTGATTATACATCCTCGTGGGAGCGACCCACATAGCCATGTTGCCTGCCCGATTTTTGTCAAATCCCGGGTTGTGAGGCTTGATGTTTGAATTATCTTCCATAACATCTGGCCATCATTCACTTTGAATGCCATATCGTCATACCCGCCAAATCACAAATTGATTTCCCAAAAAATACACGGGTATAAAGCTAAGAGAAACGAATTCCTCTGCCACCAAACATAAGTACATTTGAAGAGATCAACTTACGCGATCCGTTATATATACTCTGTCAGACATTCGACCATTCACGTTGTCCTCGGACTGGACAAACCGAAGGAACTATCCCGTAAACAGGACAACCCTTGCATAACTCCGTCTTCAATTATTTTCATCATATTTGATCGCAATGCTAACGCCCATATAGAGTGGTTTCTAGATAAGGAATATGATCCCGGTCTCTCCGTATTGACGACGGAAAAATGGTCAAAAACTTCGATAGTCAGTGATTTAACTATCAAGGAAAAATAAGTGTACAACTAATGAACTTATTTCCAAGTAGGAATTCGATCGATCAATCATAAATCAACATTGAGCCCCTTTAAATCAATTCCTTATTATATTATCATTTACAATTCCCTTTTCCATCTTTCATATTCTTTTGTAGCTCGATTTCCCCTTTCGATTCTTTGGAAACCATTTCCAATATTATAATTTCGTTATTTGAGAAAAGATCTCTTATTCCGGTTAGAAAACATTTCTAATTGTTCACAAATCCTTATTTTTTTTATATTCAGATAATATACATTATTAATATCAGAAAATATTTCTCAATTCTCTTTCTTAATCCCTCGTTGACCAATTCATTTCATTTTTAACAATAGCATTACAATTGCTGTTTCCAAATATTTGATTTATAAAACATTACTTTTAACAACAGCATTACAATCGCTGCCTAGAATTATAGAACACTTATTATAACAATAGCATTAAGATCGCTGTTAAAATAGTTATTATAACGGCAACGTTAAAATTTCATTTTAGATTTACCAAAACATTTATTATAATTGCAGCGTTTAAAATCACTATTTAAAAATATTTTGTTTATCCAAATGCAACTTATATTTATTTATTTAAATAAATAAATTAATAATTAAATAAATAAAATATTAAGTTATTAAATTTGTTTCAAATGGAAAGTAAAATAATTACGTCCCTAAATTTTATATAATCGAATTCCAATAAATAACTCTCATTCGAATACTCTATATTCGATTTATATTCTGAACTTCAGAATTTATTTGCCATTTCAGGTAAATTCTAGTTTCAAATTCAACATTGAATTTATCCATTCAATTCCTTTATAACCATTCCAATCTATGAAACGTTATCACAATTTATTTTATATTCTGCATCTTGAACTAAACTCATCGTTTTCTTTTAAAACGGTTTCCCATTTCCCTTTTTACTCAATTTCCAGTTTGGGTTCATATTTCAAATCATCTAACTTTTCTTTATAGATATTTTATCTGCAAAATATTTCCTTTAAACAATTATTCACTTTAATCGTAAATATATTCATTTTACAGATAATCAAATCAGTTTGATTTTCATACTTACAAATAATATCTTAAACCCAAATTCTATTCATAACCTTTATTTCGAGTTTTCATACAAATATCGTTCTTATTCCAATCATTTAAATTCTCGTTTATGATTTCCTTTATAATTTGCTAAATTCAAATCTTATTTCAAATATTAGTTTCAAATCCCATTCCCACTTTCCCATATAAATTCATATTTGGATTTATATTTCTCTTTATCCAACGATAACTAATTTACTTAATTTATATACGCGTTTAAAATCAACTTCTTGTTTTAATAAAACAAGTTTCTACCTTTTAACTATATTCGAAACAACACTTCAATTTTTTTGGAAAAATATAATTTATTTTTAAATCTCAAATTTCATTTTCTATTCGAGAATATTTTACGGTATTTAAATACCAAAATTCTAGGGCCAGGGTAGCTCAAACATAACAAAGTCTTTCATTGACTATATATATCACACCACACATCAAAATCAAGGAAAAACAGTAATATATATATTGAAGAACCCAGTTGGGTCACTCCAACATGTTTCCCTGCATCCACAGATGTTAATAAACATCAATAATATTAGTTCACATCAGTATGAAATATCAGAACTAATAATCGATCAACGATGTAATCATATCTACCAATTTTATCAACTATTCAACCAAGAAACCATCACACAGTATAAAATAAATTTAAAAACTAATTTATATAAAAATATAAATGAGTCAGAGTTAGTGAGTTTACTCACCTTATTTTGCAGTTGACGGTTCTGCTTTGGTTTCGTTTAAAATCAAACAGACGTTTGATTTTATCGTGAAATCCCATTAGCTTTGTTTCCCGCCACACTTGTTCCATAATGCAGATTTCCTTGTTACGGTCCCAACGTGACCTGTTTGGTCGAATTCTGTTAACATATGTAGAATCTACATTGTTAAATTCATCCATGATTTAATCAAAATAGCTTTATTTCTTAATAATAGAATTAGTTTTAACTTTAGTTACTTCATTACCATTATTTAACTGAGCTAGTCACTGTAAGCCATCTCCTCGTTTCAGCTATTACGAACGAACTCATGCACTTATTCTTAATCCCAAAACTTATGCGCCTCTGCTACGGCCATCTCCCCTGACGCCAATATCACCACACAATTCCAACTCAACCCCTTCACTATTGAAAGCAGCACCTCCAATACACTTCACCTTCTTGCTTGCTCCACCTAACATTGTACTTTGAAGTATTTCAATCTAGTCTTTACTTCCAATAACATGTAATTGCTCAATGAATTTGTGATTATCAGTCCATTTTCAAAGTCCACAACCATCTGGAAAGTTGTGGCAACTGGTGGCATAGTTCATCACTTCCATCATCCAGCTACATACGCCATCACAGGAAAAATGACGTCCATACTTGCTGACAACAGGGCTGCCTCACACTTTAATGTCTCAGCAATACACGGAGCAACAAAAGGGTTCAAATGCTAAAACATGAACCACGCAAGGCAGTACAACTCCAGTTCCTTCACCAATCATATTCGCGTTTCCAGTATCAACCCATACTTCTCCACTGCCACACATTTCCGTGATTGGTGAAGCATCAGGTCCCTAACTATTCATTACCACCAAACTCACAAAAACCATTTCACATACCAAGTCCACCATTAGCCTTCCATGGCCACCAGCCTGACCTTCCCAGCGTCAACACCTTGCTAGCAAAACACATCGATTTCCCCTCCTGACGCTGAACACGTAACTTCAACCCAACATCCACGCGCCTCCCACTATCGTCGGTGGTGACTGCGTTGGCACCAATGGGTGCGCCTGCCCTTCCTGAACCTTGTGCTGTCATCGAAATAACCTCTCCCCTCCATGCGTTTCAACCGCAGCAAGCTCCAGTATTTGCTGGAAATAGCCTAGCACCGACGAGTAATAAAGGAAATCGAAGCTTTTAATTCTATAATTAGACGAATCCATTTTCGCATTGTTTACTGTGTATTGGATTTATGAATTTCAGTTGCTCATATTTTATTTGCATTTGTCTAAAAACGAGAAGAGGAAGAAAATTTGGGAATAACAGTATTTAAAGAAGAGTAGATTGAGGAGCACGGAAAGGGAAGTGGTAGAGCATGTTTCTGATAGATTGGGAGTCACGGAATCAAAAGGCTTGGGGAACAAGGGATTTAATTGGCTTGGTACGCAAGGGACCGATTGGTTTGGGATGCACGCTGTTTGAATTTCATGGGAAGCACGGAACTGAAATGGTAAATGAACGGATATTATAAACAAATATCCAGGTTTAAATGATCCATGAAGACATTCTAGTCCGTGGCTTTTGGGACACAACAAATGGTCAAAGAATGGATATTATGTTTTACCTTATAAAGTGTTGTGTACTTGACCGAATAAAATTCCATTCTCGTATAAAATGCTATCGACAAAATTAAAAATACCATTATGCCAAATAATGTGCTACGATCCCAAAAATATAATAACATCGGTAGTTTAACTTATATTATGAAACCCCAAAATATTGATATAGGGTGCAAAATACTCCTAGTAAAAAGTTGCGTATTTAATTAATTAAAAATTCCAGTAAAATTCTAAAAAATAAATTATAAGTACGTCTCAAAAGGCTTGTCCAAATTCGAATCCAATATTTAATTATATTAAATAAACCGTTATGGCTTATACACGACACCACAGCGACTTTCTGAAAATTTGAATTGGACATAACTTTTTATTCCCGCTATGAAATGTGGATTTTTCACATTCGTTGGAAAGATATTTTCAAACAGATTCAAATATTTCTTGTTTCGCTAAAATCAGATTTATTTTGAATCCTGTACATTCATTTGAAATTTGAAATCGAATATTACGAACTACCGCGACCATTTTGAACTCGTTTTAAATTATATTATAATTTATACGTTATAATTTCGTTTAATTAAATAAATTCCTATATATAATTCAAATAAAATATTTAAAACAAATTTGAATATTCAGAATTCAACGGTTAAAAATCCGGGTCGTTACATTCCTTCCCCCTTAAAATAATTTCACACTCGAAATTGCCAAGGTAAGAAAAATGTTACATACCCTATTAACTAGGTCCAAAAATCCTTTTTGTTCAATTCTTTAGTCCAGTTTGACTGGACCAATTTATTTCAGTTAAAATATTAATTTATTCTTACTAACGAAAATTTTTGAAAATTCTGAAAATTTTCTAACACTTTAAATTCTGAAAAATTTCGGTGGTATCTCCTCCGCACGGCTCAACCGGTACAACCATAACTCGCCTTTCTAGGCCTTCTCCAATCCAAAAGAAAATCAAAAAGCCAAGCGGCTTGCCCCATAGGCTCATAAAATCATCAAACCCAAGTAATATTATAAACATGTACCTTTTTTGTCGGCATAATTCTATCTCTTGCATTTGCTTCCATTCAATATCTGCTCAGCATACATATATCCATTTCCAGTTGGTTTCAAATCAATCCAAATTCCAGTTTTTAACACCTTAACTAACTTCTGATTAGTTCACTTCCATTCACTAATCTAAACTGAAATCTATATCTAAAAATCAACCTTCTTATTTTGCTTGAGTTCAATTCTATCAAGGTTTAATTCCAAACAACATCCAATATATATTCATCTTGTTCATATATAAGTCGAATTTATATTAATATTTCGAATCTCAACATTTTTCTTTATTTAATTCCATTCAGAATTATTTTTAATCCAATCCAGTTTTATTTAACTTAAGTTAAATTTCAATTTCAGAATTCCAATTCCCTGGTTTTATTTCAAATTAGTTTGAAATCATATATATTTATATACATATTTTTAATCAACACAATTCAAAACATTTGAATTTCTATAAAAAACTTTATTTCTCTTAAACAATTTCCATTAATAAATCTGTTTGGTAGCAATCTGTCACTTAGAAACTCGAAAATGAACACCGATAATGTCGCGACCCATTATCAGAATTATTTTCTCGCCATTGAAGTGATTTCAGTGCTTAATCACTTTCAAAATCCATTTAAACCATTCTTATTCAAAAATACCTTCAAGTAATGCTATATTACCTTTAAAAACACTTCAAGACCATTTTCTAAATATCCGGGATTTTAAATCCACAATTCTGATCTGAATCCGATTGCAATTAAGCCTATTTGTATATTTCATCCTTATACCAATTCAATTTGGTTTTATATAGTCATTTAAACATTATAAAGCCATTTGATTATAATAACAATCAATGAAATCAATAATTTCAGAAAAATATTTCCTTTGTATCAAAAATAGTTTTGGCAAAATTATTTCATTTACCCATTTTAAAACAATACTGTATCGAATTGGTTTGTTCGAGAGTTAAGAAACACCTATCGATACAGTTGTACTTCCTGTATCGACCAGAATTCATAAACCACTCTACAACAGCCAACACAATATAAAACAAATTTTATATCAAATCTGTAACACCCCGAATTTCGGTTAATGCTAAAATTCACAAATTAAAGAATAACTAATCCCAGATGTGGGCATTAGGGGAAACGGGTTGCACCATTGCGTTCGTCTCGGAAAAATATGCAAAATAGAGTCTGAGTTTTCGAAAATCGGAGTCCGTATGAAGAAGATATGGACGAACGAAGTTAGGCAGAAAAACCGAAAAACTAGCCAGAATGCACTGGCGCACTTGTGAAGTGCGCCAACACAAAAATGCACTGGCGCACTTGTGAAGTGCGCCAACGCATTTTTACACTGGCGCACTTGGGAAGTGCGCCCATGTCGGGACAGGAAACCTGCACAGTTTCTAGAGAGTTCTGTGGTTGGGTGCACCAGTTTGGGGTTTGGGCTTGGTCTTAGGGCTGGTTTCTGGAAGGTTCCGAAATCTAAGGGTCCTAATCTAATTTAGGGTTAATCTAAGGGCCTAAAACACTTGCCTAATCCTATAAATAAGACCCTAAGCTATCCCTAAATGGTCATAATCCTATCTCCTAACTAAAACTATGCCAAAATTTTCTATGATCATGGCCTCCACTCAAAACCCTAGCCTCCATCCTATTTCTAAACTATTTCTATGAAGGCTTTCATGTGCATACAAGCATCTTTGAGTTGTATGAGTGATCATTGGCTTGCATTCATCATCAAGTTGCAAGCTTTATGTTCAAGGCTAGAGTTTTTGGGTGATTTGTGGCAAGGGTTTGCTTATTGGAGTTTAGTGGTGAGTTTCTATAGACTTAACAATCAATTGTTAAATTGATTATGATAGGATATGATAAGATATGGCTATGTTTGTGGAATCAATGTGTTTATGCAAGTTTAGTATAGTGTATGTTGTGTGCTATATGCAAGTTTAATGCTATGTTTTATGATGCAAAACACTATGTTGAACATTGATTCATATGTAACATGTTATGCAAGCTATATGGGAGATTATATGCAAGTCTATATGTAACATGTTATGCAAGTTATGTATTTGGTTTTATGCATGCTAAGTATTTGGTTTTATGCATGCTATGTATGTGGTTTTATGCATGCTAAGTATTTGGTTTTATGCATGCTAAGTGTTTGGTTTTATGCAAGTTTGTCTCTTTTATGATATGCATAATATATGCAAGTTTGTATCTAAGTATGGCATGTTATGCAAGTTCATATGCAAGTTATGATACATGTTCATATGCAAGTTATGATGCAAGTTCATATGCAAGTTATGATGCAAGTTCATATGCAAGTTATGATGCAATTTCATATGCAAGTTATGATACATGTTCATATGCAAGTTATGATGCAAGTTCATATGCAAGTTATGATGCAAGTTCATATGCAAGTTATGATGCAAGTTCATATGCAAGTTTATGTGCAAGTTCATATGCAAGTTGTCTCTTTTATGATATGCATAATGCAAGTTTGGGTTAAATACTAGTTGGGTTTAATGTATGTTCATATATGCAAGTTGACACCTTTTGAACCCATGATAAAGTTATAAGCTATGTTGGTTAAACCCATGACATTTGTGATGAATCTTCCCTTTTATTATGTCACGTTACGAGAACGAATTACGTGGGGAACGATGGGGTTAATATGCATGTTAATAAAATGATGTGGAATGGGTATGCTTAAGAGTAACATAAATTAAATGGATATAATTGGGAATTTACCTATTGAGTTAGGTCTACCCATATTATGGAGTTGGGAATTTACCTATTGAGTTAGGTCTACCCATAATACGGAGTTGGGAATTTACCTATTGAGTTAGGTCTACCCATATTCTGGAAAACATGATTAATTAATTAGGGATAATTAATATAAATTATGAGGGTGATTAATTAGGTGTAATTAATCGACTAAGACACGAGGTTGGACTCAGTTGTAGCGTAAAACTGCCCGGACCCAACCGGCTTAACCAGTTGCTACAAATGTTAGCCCAATGTGAGAGGTCTTAGGCACAAATTAAATACGTGATTAAAGTAAAGACACGAGGTTAGACCCTTTTTATGACGTAAGGCTGCCCGGACCCAACCGGCATATCCAGCAGTCATAAAAGACGGTCTAATGTGAGAGGTCTTTATGAGGTCATGATCTTAATTAATTAATTAAGAAACACTTAACCATATTAGCATGTAGAGGGACATGAGGGGTTAAGTGGGTGCCTTGGGTGGCATGAGGAATCTAGTGGGTTGCCTTGGATGGCAATAGAAAATACGATTAGAATACTTAACCAAAGAGGAACATGTAATTAAACATGGGTAAAGGGTTAAGTAAGTGCTTTGGGTGGCATATGGAAATCTAGTGGGTGCCTTAAGTGGCAATTGATATATGATTAGATGACTTAACCAAACCTTAACATGTAGGTGGGCATGATTATAACAGGGGTTAAGTGGGAAACACTAGATAAAATAACAAGCTTAGGTGGTAGCTTGTGGGGGCCCATTTCAACCAATATCCCAAACGTATCTTAGTGGGCTCGACTCTAGTCGAGTGACGGGACACGCATATTGGGCTTGACTATAAGAGGCCAAAATGGGTTAGCGGTGGCAACGCATGACCAACGGGTTTCATATGCGTGTGTGGACCCGGGCTGGTAAATAAGACGTTGTTGCATCGTGTAGATATAAGCCGTGCACCGTTAGTTTTATCAGGTTGCCACGTTGGGGAATGGTACACCCCACGGTGGGGCCAGCACGGGTATCTACGTTAGGGAGCCGATCGAATGGGGAGTAGTGTGTACACCTAGTGGATTGTAGGGCCCCGTGGCGTCTACTTAGTCACCTAGGGATACGCGAGAACTATTAAGTTAATTTTATAAGTCCAGGGGTGGGATCAACCTTTAAGTTAGGAATGACTGGTGTGGTGCAGTGTAGGAATTACCCTTGGGTGGGTAAATCTGGGGTGGTGTAGTCCAGTAATTATCCTTGGGTGGATAAATGCGTCTTTTCGGTTATCTTAGTACATCCTGTGTTTAGTTGGCTACTTAGTGTAGTCATTATCCCCAGAGGTACCGTACCTTGTTTATATCATACCCTAATTACTTTAGTGATTGTATTGTTAGGGTTATAGGACTCACTCAGACTTATGTCTGACCCCGTTGTTTCTTTATTTTTTTCCCAACCCTCAGGTTTTCAGAGTGGGCCTAGCACTAGTGGGCTTTGATCAGACTGCTTTATCTATCTTTTGGAGCTTGGACCGTGGATGTAAAGCTCAGTTTATCTTTTCTATTATGGCTATTAGGTTATGTAGTGGGATTATGTACTTTCGTTTTTATCAGGATGGATATTATGTACTTGACTCTTGTTTATGGTTTTGGTGTAACCAAACATGTTTTACTTTCCGGTGAAATGAAATGATGTTTTAAATTCTCAAGTATTACTTATATCTGTCTTGTTGTAATTTTTCTGTTCTATATTCACTTAAAATACTCCACCGATGTTATGGCATTCCCTTAGTGAGTGACCGTAGCGGGTGTGGGGTGTTACACGTGGTATCAGAGCTTAAGGTTACCAGAACAGATAAATTTTTTAGAAAAACTATTTTCTAAGAATATTTTTGAAAGGAGTATTTTCAAAAACATGTCTTTTAAGAGAAAAGTTTTTGAAAGAAAAGCATAATCCCCAATAGCCATATCTATATCTTTCGAATTCTCCGTTTTGAATCTCTTCCTCTCTCGTTTTGAGTTTCCCCTCCGCGTATAGATGACCTTTCTAAGATAGATAAGAACGGAAAACCACTTCAAGGGACTTAGACATTAGTCGGATTAGAAGTTGGTTCAAGAAGGAGGAGGACTGGTAGGTATCTATTGGATAGACGATGGGAGAAAGGCTCAAATAGTTGTTTGGTTAATGAAGGATGAAACCTCATTGGTGGGAGGTTACGAGTGGAGAATGGGAAGAAGAAGGCGAGTAGTTATCCTTTTGGAGGAATGGGACACCGTATTAGGATTGTCCAAAGGGGCATGGGCAAGGTATGGAATCTCCTGGAGGGTAGTTGTATTCCCTCGCGGCTAGTGTACCAGATGGGGATAGGACCGTCTAGGTTGGAATTTGGATTTCTTTATTATCCGGTTCGAACTTTATTAGATTCTGACGCATCGAGTTCGTTTATCTCATCATTGTTAGTTGAGTCACTGCACTTAAACACCAGTTTGGTAGATGATCCCTTAGTTGTTTCAAACCCAATTGGGGCTCCATGATGTGTTTGGGTTTGAAAGTTTCTATACTTAGCGTTGAGTTTAGATGTGATGCTTTTTGGGCTTCACGGGCTATGGGTTAGTTTGGGCATGGACTGGTTATCCAGTAGGGGTGCCGTTCTTGATTTTGAAGGGAGAGTTGTTAGGCTTATGACCCGCTTGGGTAACACTCTCGAGATCTCTTGTAATCCCATGGAATCTGTTATGCTAAGTTATCTAGAATCGCTTGACACGTCGGTCGAGAGTTTGCGATCTGTTAGAGTGGTCCGGGAATACTCGGATGTGTTTGAGGAGGTGAAGAGCTTACCTCCGGAGCGGGAGATTGACTTCCGAATATATCTGGTAGACAATGCTAAACCTGTATCTTTACCAGTGCGCCACATGGCTCCTCGCGAAAGGAGGGACTCCATAAGAAAGTAGGGGAGTTGCTTGAGAAGGGGTCCATAAGACAAAGTATATCGGAGTGGGGTGCTCCAGTAGTTTTTGCTACGAAGGCGGATGGGTCCCTCAGACTTTGTGTAGGCTAAAGAGAACTAAATAAACTCACAAAGAAGAATAGACACCCATTGCCGAGGATTGATGATCTCTTTGATCAGTTGGTTGGCGCCTCAGTATTTTCGCAAGTTGGACTCAGCCACGGGGTTTCGTCAGTTGAGAGTGGCTAAGGATAGTGTAGAGAAGATTGCCTTTAGGACTCCGGATGGTTTTATGAGTGGCTGGTGATGCCATTTGGTTAGACGAACGCCTCCGCATACTTTGTTGATTTGATGAGAAGGGTGTTCAGGGAGTACCTAAATAAGTTCGTGATGATCCTGGTGGATGACATCTTGGTCTTTTCTAGGAGCGAAATAAGTTTTCGTATGTGCTCAATAGGTTGAGCAAAGCCCGTTATGGGATAAACGGTGGTTTTGGAGCGAGACTGGCAAGGACATCCAGAGTTGGACAAGGGCTTAATTATTTAGCCGTTTTTACTAGTATCATCTCACGTAGGTCGTCTGAATTCGAAGGAGGTATCCCTTGGGTGTTTGTCTGATATTGGTTTAGGCCTTTGGGGCTTGCATTTGGGGGATGTCGAGTTCGACTAGGGTGGTCTGCGTGAGAGATGGATAGTTGTGACGATTTTGCATGGGAGAATATCCTGATTTTCTCTAGAAGTGGAGAAAAGCATGCCCTACATCTTAGGGAAGTGTTGGAGACTCTTTGAGCGCATTGTCTTAAGACAACAAAGGTGGATGGAATTCTTAGCATCCTATGAGTTTGAGATAGCGTATACCCCTGGCAAGGGTAACGTGGTGGCAGACGCCTTAAGCAGAAAAAGGCTGTCTTTGAGTCCATTGTTCGTGGAATGGCGAAGCTTGGAGTTTAATTCTATGTTTGACTTTAGACCTTCCGTTGACTTTGTACCCGGTTTGCTAGCCTCCTTGGAGGTTAGGCCTACTCTTTTGGGGCGGATTGGCGAGGCTCAGCGAGACGACCCACAGTTGGTTGAGTTGGTAAAGAAGCTTATAAGGGGGGAGTCGTCCAGCCATTTGGGTAGATACACCATAGATGATAGGGGATAGTTGCATAGAGACGGTAGACTTTGTGTACCGCAAGATGAGGGTTTGAAGAAGGCTATTTTGGATGATGCACATCGTTCAAGAATGACTATTCATCCCGGTGGAGACAAAATGTACCAAGACATGAAGAGAGTTTTCTTCTGGGCCGGTATGAAGAAAGATGTGGCTGAGTATGTGGCTAGATGCTTAGTGTGCCAACAAGTTAAAGCGGAGCAAAGGAAACCCGGTGGGTTGCTACACCCATTGGAAGTTCCGCAATGGAAGTGGGATAGTGTCTCGATGGATTTCATCGATGGGTTACCGAGATCGAGGAAGGGCAATACGGGAATTTGGGTTGTGGTAGACAGACTTACCAAGAGTGCCCATTTTATACCCGTGAAGAGTAAGAAGACCGCTCCATGGCTTGCTTCAGTCTATGTTAGAGAGATTGTTAGATTGCATGGCGTACCATCCAGCATTGTGAGTGATCGAGATCCTATCTTCACTAGTGAGTTTTGGAGAAGTTTGCAAGAGGCGGTAGGGACTCAGTTGTGTTTGAGCACCGCATATAATCCTCAGACGGACGATCAGACCGAGAGGGTGAACCGTATCTTAGAAGATCTCTTGAGGCTTTGTATCTTGGATTTTGGAGGTACATGGGAAGAACATCTTCCTTTGGTGGAGTTCGCATACAATAACAGCTTTCAGTCTAGTATTGGCATGGCACCTTTCGAAGCTCTTTATGGAAGGCCTTGTCGATCTCCTACATGTTGGTGGGAATCTACGGATAAGATCTTGCTTGGGCCAGATATGGTTAGAGAGACTTCAGAGAAGATTGATTTGATTCGAAGAAGGATGAAGGCAGCGCAAGATAGACAGAAATCTTATGCGGATCGGAGAAGGACGGATCTTGAGTTTGAGGTTGGGGACATGGTTTTTGTCAAAGTATCTCCGTTGAGAAATGTTGTTCGCTTTGGGTCCGTTGGGAAGTTAGCACCGAGGTTTGTTGGGCCGTTTCCTATTAAGGAAAGGATTGGACGGATGGCATATAGGGTGGAGTTGCCCGACAGACTTAGTGGTGTTCATGATGTATTCCATGTATCACATTTGAGGAAGTGCTTACATGAGACCGCAGAGGTCGTAGAGCCGAGCTTGCTTAGAGATGTAGAGGTAGAGCGTTATGCGACTATTAGACGAGCTCCTACTCGCATCCTTGGGTCAGAAACTAGGAAGTTGAGGAACAGAGAAGTTCAGCTAGTTAAAGTGCAATGGGGAGATGACGAAAGCAATGCTGCTTGGGAGACGGAAGCGAAGATGCGTTCTTTGTACCCATTTCTTTTTGAGAGTATGTCTTTTAACTTCTCCTTTATCGCTTGTCTAGTACTTATCTTATCTTTAGTATATCCTCTCGCTAGTACCTATGACCTTTAAATAGGGTAAAACCTATGGTTGAAACATGTGTTTGAGACATGTTATGTTTGATGGATGCATGTGGATGCAAATGGTTGCTAGTGGTTGCTCGTGGATGCATGTATACACACTCTAGGCACTAGATCGGCTCAATCACTTCATATTGCATATTGCATAAAATTGTGTGTAGGAAGCTATATTTATGGACGTATAATGATTGTGTTATCATATGGATGATGCATTTTGGTGAATGATTGTGCACTCATGTAGATATTGTATGTGTCGATAGGGTTCTCTCGCATACATAATGGATGCATGGCACTATCATGGTTTGCATATGTTCATACATTAGATAGGGAACATATACACACACTTTTTGCATATGCTCATACATCATTAGAAACTGTTTTAAGGACAATGGATGCCCGTGTTTGATGGATTGAGTAGATGGTTGTTTGGATGGTAGGATATGCATTCTCCTTAGCTTAGAGATTTCGGGGACGAAATCCTTTAAGGAGGGGAGAATGTAACACCCCGAATTTCGG
This sequence comes from Allium sativum, assembly GCA_030737875.1. Classification (NCBI taxonomy): domain Eukaryota; kingdom Viridiplantae; phylum Streptophyta; class Magnoliopsida; order Asparagales; family Amaryllidaceae; genus Allium; species Allium sativum. The sequence continues at coordinate 593,623,568 of CM060918.1, forward strand.
TTAATGCTAAAATTCACAAATTAAAGAATAACTAATCTCAGATGTGGGAATTAGGGGAAACGGGTTGCACCATTGCGTTCGTCTCGGAAAAATACGCAAAATAGAGTCTGAGTTTTCGAAAATCGGAGTCCGTATGAAGAAGATATGGACGAACGAAGTTAGGCAGAAAAACCGAAAAACTAGCCAGAATGCACTGGCGCACTTGTGAAGTGCGCCAACACAAAAATGCACTGGCGCACTTGTGAAGTGCGCCAACACATTTTTACACTGGCGCACTTGGGAAGTGCGCCCATGTCGGGACAGGAAACCTGCACAGTTTCTAGAGAGTTCTGTGGTTGGGTGCACCAGTTTGGGGTTTGGGCTTGGTCTTAGGGCTGGTTTCTGGAAGGTTCCGAAATCTAAGGGTCCTAATCTAATTTAGGGTTAATCTAAGGGCCTAAAACACTTGCCTAATCCTATAAATAAGACCCTAAGCTAGCCCTAAATGGTCATAATCCTATCTCCTAACTAAAACTATGCCAAAATTTTCTATGATCATGGCCTCCACTCAAAACCCTAGCCTCCATCCTATTTCTAAACTATTTCTATGAAGGCTTTCATGTGCATACAAGCATCTTTGAGTTGTATGAGTGATCATTGGCTTGCATTCATCGTCAAGTTGCAAGCTTTATGTTCAAGGCTAGAGTTTTTGGGTGATTTGTGGCAAGGGTTTGCTTATTGGAGTTTAGTGGTGAGTTTCTATAGACTTAACAATCAATTGTTAAATTGATTATGATAGGATATGATAAGATATGGCTATGTTTGTGGAATCAATGTGTTTATGCAAGTTTAGTATAGTGTATGTTGTGTGCTATATGCAAGTTTAATGCTATGTTTTATGATGCAAAACACTATGTTGAACATTGATTCATATGTAACATGTTATGCAAGCTATATGGGAGATTATATGCAAGTCTATATGTAACATGTTATGCAAGTTATGTATTTGGTTTTATGCATGCTAAGTATTTGGTTTTATGCATGCTATGTATGTGGTTTTATGCATGCTAAGTATTTGGTTTTATGCATGCTAAGTGTTTGGTTTTATGCAAGTTTGTCTCTTTTATGATATGCATAATATATGCAAGTTTGTCTCTAAGTATGGCATGTTATGCAAGTTCATATGCAAGTTATGATAGTTATGATGCAAGTTCATATGCAAGTTATGATGCAAGTTCATATGCAAGTTATGATGCAAGTTCATATGCAAGTTATGATGCAAGTTCATATGCAAGTTATGATACATGTTCATATGCAAGTTATGATGCAAGTTCATATGCAAGTTATGATGCAAGTTCATATGCAAGTTATGATGCAAGTTCATATGCAATTTATGATGCAAGTTCATATGCAAGTTTATGTGCAAGTTCATATGCAAGTTGTCTCTTTTATGATATGCATAATGCAAGATTGGGTTAAATACTAGCTGGGTTTAATGTATGTTCATATATGCAAGTTGACACCTTTTGAACCCATGATAAAGTTATAAGCTATGTTGGTTAAACCCATGACATTTGTGATGAATCTTCCCTTTTATTATGTCACGTTACGAGAACGAATTACGTGGGGAACGATGGGGTTAATATGCATGTTAATAAAATGATGTGGAATGGGTATGCTTAAGAGTAACATAAATTAAATGGACATAATTGGGAATTTACCTATTGAGTTAGGTCTACCCATATTATGGAGTTGGGAATTTACCTTTTGAGTTAGGTCTACCCATACTACGGAGTTGGGAATTTACCTATTGAGTTAGGTCTACCCATATTCTGGAAAACATGATTAATTAATTAGGGATAATTAATATAAATTATGAGGGTGATTAATTAGGTGTAATTAATCGACTAAGACACGAGGTTGGACTCAGTTGTAGCGTAAAACTGCCCGGACCCAACCGGCTTAACCAATTGCTACAAATGTTAGCCCAATGTGAGAGGTCTTAGGCACAAATTAAATACGTGATTAAAGTAAAGACATGAGGTTAGACCCTTTTTATGACGTAAGGCTGCCCGGACCCAACCGGCATATCCAGCAGTCATAAAAGACGGTCTAATGTGAGAGGTCTTTATGAGGTCATGATCTTAATTAATTAATTAAGAAACACTTAACCATATTAGCATGTAGAGGGACATGAGGGGTTAAGTGGGTGCCTTGGGTGGCATGAGGAATCTAGTGGGTTGCCTTGGGTGGCAATAGAAAATACGATTAGAATACTTAACCAAAGAGGAACATGTAATTAAACATGGGTAAAGGGTTAAGTAAGTGCTTTGGGTGGCATATGGAAATCTAGTGGGTGCCTTAAGTGGCAATTGATATATGATTAGATGACTTAACCAAACCTTAACATGTAGGTGGGCATGATTATAACAGGGGTTAAGTGGGAAACACTAGATAAAATAACAAGCTTAGGTGGTAGCTTGTGGGGGCCCATTTCAACCAATATCCCAAACGTATCTTAGTGGGCTCGACTCTAGTCGAGTGACGGGACACGCATATTGGGCTTGACTATAAGAGGCCAAATTGGGTTAGCGGTGGCAACGCATGACCAACGGGTTTCATATGCGTGTGTGGACCCGGGCTGGTAAATAAGACGTTGTTGCATCGTGTAGATATAAGCCGTGCACCGTTAGTTTTATCAGGTTGCCACGTTGGGGAATGGTACACCCCACGGTGGGGCCAGCACGGGTATCTACGTTAGGGAGCCGATCGAATGGGGAGTAGTGTGTACACCTAGTGGATTGTAGGGCCCCGTGGCGTCTACTTAGTCACCTAGGGATACGCGAGAACTATTAAGTTAATTTTATAAGTCCAGGGGTGGGATCAACCTTTAAGTTAGGAATGACTGGTGTGGTGCAGTGTAGGAATTACCCTTGGGTGGGTAGATCTGGGGTGGTGTAATCCAGTAATTATCCTTGGGTGGATAAATGCGTCTTTTCGGTTATCTTAGTACATCCTGTGTTTAGTTGGCTACTTAGTGTAGTCATTATCCCCAGAGGTACCGTACCTTGTTTATATCATAACCTAATTACTTTAATGATTGTATTGTTAGGGTTATAGGACTCACTCAGACTTATGTCTGACCCCGTTGTTTCTTTATTTTTTTTCCCAACCCTCAGGTTTTCAGAGTGGGCCTAGCACTAGTGGGCTTTGATCAGACTGCTTTATCTATCTTTTGGAGCTTGGACCGTGGATGTAAAGCTCAGTTTATCTTTTCTATTATGGCTATTAGGTTATGTAGTGGGATTATGTACTTTCGTTTTTATCAGGATGGATATTATGTACTTGACTCTTATTTATGGTTTTGGTGTAACCAAACATGTTTTACTTTCCGCTGAAATGAAATGATGTTTTAAATTCTCAAGTATTACTTATATCTGTCTTGTTGTAATTTTTCTGTTCTATATTCACTTAAAATACTCCACCGATGTTATGGCATTCCCTTAGTGAGTGACCGTAGCGGGTGTGGGGTGTTACAAAATCTACAAATACGCACTCATATATATATGTACACTCAAACTCAATCTAGGGTACTACTAACCCCATCTCTATTGAGTCACGCCACAGAGCTAAGGTTACTACTCAACCTTCAACTTTGATACCAACTGTAATGGCCCGAATTTCCGTACTCTTTGAGTCAACTAATAACACCACACGTCCAACCCAAATTGCACAGAAATACGAATCATTATTAGAAAGAAGTTAAAGGATGAGAAATAGAAAGAAAGAATATTTAGAATAGAAGAAAACGAAGAACACAAATCTCACAGCAGAACGAATAAAATATATTAGATAACATAAACTTTGAAATGTAATTTAGTCACTTTATATACATACCATCATCAGAGCACAACAGCTATTTCTGGAACAGTTGTAAACACCTGTTTCCAGATACAATATAATACACAGTGGAAAATATGATAGTCTATAGCTAACAGATGAAGTCTCCTGGATCAAGCTTCACCGAAGTGAATCTATAAATTCCCGACTACCGGACTACCCATGCAAATATGGGCACACAAGAGTTTAGGGAAAACAAAAACAAAATAAACTCTGGGTCAGTCATGGGATTGGTGTGAGTAAACCCAATCATTTTTTTAACTTCCAAAAATCCTTTCGAAAGAAGTTATAATCGTAAGACCGATCCACACATAAACACGGATGGTTTTCACCTTACGATAACCAAAATATTTTGATATCAAAATCTGGTGATATTATAATTGTGTCTACAACAAATAAATAGAATCTAGCGTAACGCTTGCATCTCACGCTCCATATATAGTATAAAATAGAAAACCGCAAGGCGCTTATTGGAGATTGGATTTCCAACATGATAAGGTATGGGACCACCTACCAATAGTGTATCTCTAGAGGCGAATACACTGGGTTCAACAAGAATGTCATGCAACCCGGCCCACACATAGCCGACCACTCATTTCGCTTGAGTGTATCGAATGTATATCACCAACGGTTGGGATCGGCAACTGTTTCCCGAAAGGGACAACATCGATAGATTTAAGAAGCAAATGGAATTTCTCTAGATAGGTGATTATACATCCTCATTGGAGCGACCCGCATAGCCATGTTTCCTGCCCGTTTTTTGTCAAATCCCAGGTTGTGAGGCTTGAGGTTTGAATTATCTTCTAGAACATCTGGCCATCATTCACTTTTAATGCCACATCGTCATACCCACCAAATCACAAATTGATTTCCCCAAAAATACCATGGGTATAAATCTAAGAGAAACGAATTCCTCTGCCACCAAACGTAAGTACGTTTGAAGAGATCAACTTACGCGATCCGTTAGATATGCTCTGTCAGACATTCGTCCATTCACGTTGTCCTGGGACTGGACAAACCGAAGGCACTATCCCGTAAACAAGACAGCCCTTGCATAACTCCATCTTCAATTATTTTCATCATATTTGATTGCAACGCTAACGCCCATATAGAGTGGTTTCTAGATAATGAATCTGATCTCGGTCTCTCCGTATTGACGACGGAAAAATGGTCAAAAACTTCGATACTCGGTGATTTAACTATCAAGGAAAAATAAGTGTACAACCAACGATCTTATTTCCAGGTAGGAATTCGATCGATCAATCATAAATCAACATTGGGCCCCTTTAAATCAATTCCTTATTATATTATCATTTACAATTCCCTTTTCCCATCTTTTGTATTCTTATGTATCTCGATTTCCCCTTTCGATTCTTTGGGAACCATTTCCAATATTATAATTTCTTTATTTTAGAAAAAAGATCTCTTATTCCAGTTAGAAAACATTTCTAAATGTTCACGAATCCTTATTTTTTTTATATTCAGATAATATACATTATTAATATTGGAAAATATTTCTGAATTCTCCTTCTTAATCCCTCATTGACCAATTCATTACATTTTTAACAACAGCATTACAATTGCTGTTTCCAAATATTTGATTTACAAAACATTACTTTTAACAACAACGTTACAATCGCTGTCTAGAATTATAGAACACTTATTATAACAACAGTATTAAGATCGTTGTTAAAACAGTTATTATAACGGCATCATTAAAATTTCTATTTAAATTTACCAAACCATTTATTATAACGGCATCGTTTAAAATCACTATTTAAAAATATTTGGTTTATCCAAATGCAACTTATATTTATTTATATAAATAAATAAATAAATAAGTAAATAAATAAAATATTAAGTTATTAAATTTGTTTCAAATGGAAAGTAAAATAATTACTTCCCTAAATTTGATATAATCGAATTCCAATAAATAACCCTCATACGAATAATCTATATTCGATTTATATTCTGAACTTCAGAATTTATTTACCATTTCAGGTAAATTCAAGTTTCAAATTCACCATTCAATTTATCCTTTCAATTCCTTTATAACCATTCCAATCTATGAAACGTTATCACAATTTATTTTATATTCTGAATCTTGAACTAAACTCATCGTTTTCTTTTAAAACGATTTCCCATTTCCCTTTTTACTCAATTTCCAGTTTGGGTTCATATATCAAATCATCTAAATTTTCTTTGTAGATATTTTATTTGCAAAATATTTCGTTTAAACCATTATTCACTTTAATCGTAAATATATTCCTTTTACATATAATCAAATCAGTTTGATTTTCATACTTACAAATAATATCTTAAACCCAAATTCTATTCATAACCTTTATTCAGAGTTTTCATACAAATCTCATTCTTATTCCAATCATTTAAATTCTCGTTCATAATTTCATTTATAATTTGCTAAATTCAAATCTTATTTCAAATATTGGTTTCAAATCCCATTCCCACTTTCCCATATAATTTCATATTTGGATTTATATTTCCCTTTATCCAACGATAACTAATTTACTTAATTTATATACGCGTTTAAAATAAACTTCTTGTTTTAATAAAACAAGTTCCTACCTTTTAACTATATTCGAAATAACACTTCAATTTTTTTGGAAAAATATAATTTCTTTTTAAATCTCAAATTTCATTTTCTATTCGAGAATATTTTACGGTATTTAAATACCAAAATTCTATGGCCAGGGTAGCTCAAACACAACAAAGTCAATCACTGACTATATATATCACACCACACATCAAAATCAAGGAAAAACAGTAATATAAATATTGAGGAACCCAGTTGGGTCCGTCCAACCTATTTCCCTGCATCCACAGATGTTAATCAACATCAATAATATTAGTTCACATCAGTATGAAATATCAAAACTAATAATCGATCAACGATGTAATCATGTCAACCAATTTTATCAACTATTCAACTAAGCAACCATCACACAGTATAAAATAAATTTATAAACTTGTTTATATTAAAATATATATGAGTCAGAGTTAGTGAGTTTACTCACCTTAGTTTGCAGTTAACGGTTCTGCTTTGGTTTCGTTTAAAATCAAACAGACGTTTGATTTTATCATGAAATCCCATTAGCTTTGTTTCCTGCCACACTAGTTCCATAATGCAGATTTCCTTGTTACGGTCCCAACGTGACCTGTTTGGTCAAATTTTGTTAACATATGTAGAATCTACATTGTTAAATTCATCCATGATTTAATCAACATAGCTTACTTCTTAATTATAGAATTAGTTTTAACTTTAGTTGCTACATTACCGTTATTTAACCGAGCTAATCACCGTAAGCCATCTCCTCGTTTCAGCTATTACGAACAAACTCATGCACTTATTCTTAATCCCAAAACTTATGGCCTCTGCTACGGCCACCTCTGCCTGACGCCAATATCAAACCATAATTCCAACTCAACCCCTTCACTATTGAAAGCAGCACCTCCAATACACTTCACCTTCTTGCTTGCTCCACTTAACATTGTACTTTAAAGTATTGAATCTAGTTTTGCTTCTAATAACATGTAATTGCTCAATGAATTTGTGATTATCAGTCCATTTTCAAAGTCCACAATCATCTGGAAAGTTGTGGCAACTGGTGGCATAGTTCATCACTTCCATCATCCAACAACATACGATATCACAGGAAAAATGACGTCCATACTTGCTGACAACAGGGCAGCCTCACACTTTAATGTCTCAGCAATACACGGAGCAACAAAACAGTTCAAATGCTAAAACTTGAATCACGCAAGGAAGTACAACTCCAGTTCCTTCACCAATCATATTTGCGTTTCCAGTATCAACCCATAATTCTCCACTGCCACACATTTTTGTGATTAGTGCAGCATCAGGTCCCTAACTGTTCATTACCACCGAACTAACAAACAACATTTCACAGACCAAATCCACCATTAGCCTTCCATGGCCGCCGACCTGACCATCCCAGCGTCAACCCCTTGCTAGCAAACCACATCGATTTCCCCTCCTGACAATGAACACGTAACTTCAACCCAACATCCATGCGCCTCCCACTATCATCGGTGGTGACTGCACTGGCACCTATGGGTGCGCCTGCCCTTCCTGAACCCTACGCCATCATCGAAATAACCTCTCCCCTTCATGCGTTTCAACCACAGTAAGCTCCAGTATTTGCTGGAAATAGCCTCGCACCCACGAGTAATAAAGGAAATCGAAGCCTTTAATTCTAGAATTAGACGAATCCATTTTCACATTGTTTACTGAGTATTGGATTTATGAATTTCAGTTGCTCATATTTTATTTGCGTTTGTCTGAAAATGAGAAGAGGAAGAAAATTTGGGAATAACAGTATTTAAAGAAGAGTAGATTGACGAGCACAGAAAGGGAAATGTGTAGAGCACGTTTCTGATAGATTGGGAGTCACGGAATTAAAAGGCTTAGGGAACATGGGATTTAATTGGCTTGGTATGCAAGGGATCAATTGGTTTGGGATGCACGCTATTTGAATTTCGTGGGAAGCACGGAACTGAAATGGTAAATGAACGGATATTATAAACAAATATCCTGGTTTAAATGATCCATGTAGAGCTTCTAGTTCGTGGCTTTTGGGACACAACAAATGGTCAAAGAACGGATATTATGTTTTACCTTATAAAGTGTTGCGTACTTGATCGAATAAAATTCCATTCTCGTATAAAATGCTATCGACAAAAGTAAAAATACCATTGGGCCAAATAATGTGCTACGATCCCAAAAATATAATAACATCGGCAGTTTAACTTATATTATGATACTCCAAAATATTGATATTGGGTGCAAAATACTCCTAGTAAAAAGTTGCATATTTAATTAATTAAATATTCCAGTAAAATTTTAAAAATTAAATTATAATTACATCTCAAAAGGCTTGTCCAAATTCGAATCCAATATTTAATTATATTAAATAAACCATTATGGCTTATATATGACTCCACATCGACTTTCTGAAAATTTGAATTGGACATAACTTTTTATTCCCGCTATGAAATCTGGATTTTTCACATTCGTTGGAAAGATATTTTCAATCAGATTCAAATACTTCTTATTTCGCTAAAATCTGATTTATTTCGATTCCTGTAAATTCATTTGAAATTGAATATTACGAACTACCGCGACCATTTCGAGCTCGTTTTAAATTATATTATAATTTATACGTTATAATGTCGTTTAATTAAATAAATTACTATATATAATTCAAATAAAATATTTAAAACAAATTAAAATATTCAGAATTCAACGGTTAAAAATCCGGATCGTTATAGGATAAAGAGCATGGACTTGAGGAAGATCACGACCATGGGTTTTCTTTTCAAATATAGGTGCAACAATTTCTTTTTGGGTAGAAGAGGATTAATTCTAGAGGATTTGGGTTCTAATGTAATGAAGATGGGTCGGTTTTAAAATGGTGAGCTAACTCAGAAATAAAATTTAGTTAGTTTTAATATAAATAATATATATATGAAAATTGTAATCTAAATAACTTTGTCATACGTTGTCCAAATCCAACAAAATAAGATCCATTGGGATCATATGGACGACGGCTACATAATGAAACTGTTTGGGAGAGATTTGGAGCTCGTTCCAATTAATGATTAAATAAAACGCCTGAATGGAGAAATCGACCGTTATTTGTTATTTAATGATAAACGACCAAAGTAAGTGAACTAATTAACTCTGTCCAGTTTGTATTTTTATAAACGTAATTTAGTATTGATAAATGATGATTTATTGTTGTGTGATGATTGTTTGGTTGAACTGCTAATTAATAGGTTGAAATTATAGATCTAGTTTTTTTTTATATATATATATATATATCATTAATTAAATATTAATTTTGTTGATCATTATATTTCATATTGAAATGAAATTGATGTTATTTCTATGTTTAACATCTGTGAATGCAGGAAAGCATGTTGGAGGGATTCAACTGGTTTCCTCGATATTTATACTACTGTTTTTCATATATTGTGATATATGATGTGATATATATAATCTGTGAATATGATGACATTTGTCTTGTTATTTGGTATTTTTAATACCATAAGAAATACTGGAATGTAAAAAAGGGAATTTTCAAAGTGTATATTGAAAATAAAATATTATATAAAATCAATGGATTTTGTAAAAAGGAATTATTTTAAATAGGAACTTCTGTATAGTAATTATAAACAGTTATATGGAAGTTTTAAAAGGCCGTTTTGCTATAAATATTGAATGAATGTAATAAGAGGTAAATAAATGAGTATACGGAGTAAATATCATATTTGGGTAATTCATAGAATTTTAAAAAGGGAATTGCCAGTTATAAAGAATTATGGGAAAATTGATTTAAAGTAAATATTTAATAGAAATCTGTTTTTAGTAGATTAATTGAGAAGAATAATTTATAAACAATGTTTATAAATTAAGAAAAATACGTATCACTGGATAAATGAAAATATAAGTCTGAATTTATATAGAGAAGTGAAAATCGGTCTTAACATCGATATTTCAAAATGGAATGTTAACTTAACATTTATGAAGGGAATTATAAAGGATGGAATATGAATTTTAAAAGGGAGAATTTATTTTAAAAAATAGAAATGGAATTTCGAATGGGCTAGAAATAAATAACTTATTTAATAATAAAAACAAGTAGCATAGTTTATAAACAATGTTTATAAATGAAATATAAAAATAATTATCAGTGGATAATTTGTATTGTAAATTCAGCACTGAATTTAAAACAGGAAATTGGGAATTTGTTTTAAAAGGGAAACGAATGAATTTATTTCGATGTTCGAAATGTGTATAGGATTAAAATAAAATCCATAAAGATTTGTAATTAGAATTCGACTAGGCTAAATGTTATAAAATAATTTTTTTTAAGAAATTATATATTGAATAAATCGGGATTTGACAAGGTAATTAATATTCGGCTAGAAACCAATATTTTATAATCGAATATAAAGGCGATAGAGGATTATAAACTTATTGAATAAAATCAACTATGAAGTTGACATGTAAATGGGATTTGATAAATAAAATGGAATGTGAATAAGAAGTTATAAAATGGCTTTATAATTGGAATGTGAACCTATGTTAGTATTTAAATTATGAAATCAAGTGTTGATTTGATTTAACAAGTACAGATTTCTATAAAGGGATAATATTCACGTTTTAAAGTGAATAATGGTTGTTAAAGCAAACATTTTGTAGATTAAAATGGTTATTTAAGAAGATTGGTAAATGTTTGGAGGTGATAAATTCAAAAGCGAATTTAGAAATTGAGTGGACTAGAAATGGTGAATTTATTCCGACGTTCGGAACGTTAATCGAATATAAGTTATCTGAAAGAAAGTTATTCGAACATAGGTTATTCGAAAAAGATTTAATCGAATAGAGATTACTCCAAAGAGAGTTATATGTTGAAATTCGATTATATCGAATTCGGGAAAGTACTATTTACTTTTCGATTTTTAAATCAAGATTTATTTATTTATTAATGAGTTAGTTGTTTAATTATTTATTAAATTAAGAAATATAAGTTAAATTTTGAAGTTTGATATTTTGAATGTAGGGATATAAAGTTTTCATTGCAACCAATGTTTTTCATAAAAGAATTTGATTCGTAAACTAAATCCAAGGGTTGTGTAAGTAATGATTTGATAAGAAGATAAAAGAATGGAATTAAGGAAATTAGAAACTGATTAGAGATTAGTTAAGTTGAATGGTTTTCTAATCATCGATCTGATGTTGGTTTCGACCTTCGGGGTTGATATTCAGGGAATTGTTTTCTTACTAGTTTACAGTTAGAAAATGATGGATGGGGGCGGATAGTGATGCGCGAATAAGAAATGGAATTTTTTTCCAATGTGATAACGTATACTTTCTAAATTTAGAAAATAAGAAATGAATATATGGAAAAGGGAAACGGGGAAATGAACAAATTAATGATAAATTAATTTAAAGGGAAAAATGTTAATTGATGATTGATCGATAAAGATTCCATTTGGAAATAAGATAGTTGTGTGGATAGATGTTTGCCTATGATAGTTAAATAACCGACTATCAGAGTTTTGAACAGTTTTCCTTTGTCAATACGAAGACCACGAAATCAAATTTATTATTTGAAAGCCACTCCATATGGGCATTAGCGTTGCGAATCAAATATGATAAAGATAATTGAAGATGGTGTTTATGCAAGGGTTGTTCTGACAGAGTACATCTAACAGATCACTTAAGTTGATTTCTTCAAACGTATTTACGTTTTGTGGTGGAGGAATTCGTTTCTCTTTGGTTTATACCCGTGATATTTTTGGATAAATAAATTTGGGATTTGGAAAGTATGACGATGTGACATTCAAAGTAAATAAAAGTGTGATATGTATGTTATGACCTCAAGCCTCATAACCGCGAAATGGTATAAAATCGATTTGGCTGCATGGCTAAGCGGTAGCTCCCAGTTAGGGTGTATTTTCACCTGAAATAGAGAAATTTCATTTACTTCTTTAACCTATTTCGTTGTTATCCCTTTCGGGAAACGATTGTTGATCCCAACTTTTGTTATAATACATTCGTTACACTCAAGCGAAATGAGTGACCAGTCATGTTTAGCTTGGGTTACAAGATGTTCTTGTTGAACCCTGTGTATTCCTCTCTTGAGATACACTGTCTAAAGGTTATCCCATACCTTGCCAGTTGGAATCAATTACCTAATAAGCGCCCGCGGATTTTAATTATATATTATGTATGTGGAACGTGAGATGAAAGCATTCTGGTAGATGATTATTTAGTTGTGGTTGGTAGACATTATTATAATATCAAAAGAGTTTTGATATAAAGAATATTGTTTCTTGTAAAAGTATTTTTGATGTTAAATCAAGTGTTTTCGATTCTCATAAGGAAAAAACTCGTTCCATGTTATACGACATGGTCTTATGAGATAACATTTATTTTCTCAAACTATTTTAAATTGTTTACTCGCACCAGTCCCATGACTGACCCAGAGTTTATTTTGTTTTGATTTGCCTTAAACTCTTGGGTGCCCAAATTTGTACGGGCAGTAAAGTTGTCGAGATTTTATAGATATACTTGGAAGGGCTTGGAGTAGGAGGCTTCAACATTATATAGTTATTGTTTATTTCTCCTATTCTAACTTTATTCCTCTCTTATCTCACCCTCTATTTTCTTTCATTAACTATCTAGTGTTTCAGATACTTGAGTTCTGGCAAGTACTACGGGTTGATGTATTATTTTTGGAACTCGGGCATTGAATTCTTTAGTCCATTACAGAAAAGTTAAGTCAACTTTCTGAATTCGCATTATTTCTTCCTTCATGCATGGATTAGGCATCATATTTTTCCAATTTCTCCTTGCAAAATGAGGCTAACGCATGGCGTGAGAAGAAAAGAAAAACTGCATAATGAAGCCCATCACCCTTGCTCTGACGCGACGACCAACTGTTTTTCCCTCCCTTTTAGCTGCCTATAAGTGAATTCGTCTCACTGTTTCTTAATTTAAGTATTTGACATCATGATTTGTGTACACTTTTTTTCTATGTTCTTGGTAGTTTCATTTTCATGATAAATAAAATACTTGACTAGTTGTTTTCTTAAATGGATAAGAATCTATGATACACTTGATATTTGCTCACTATTGTGCTAATTGTTGCTAGAATGAGTGAATGACTACGGTATTCTGGCACCTTTTTGGATTGAATTTTTGTTTTATGCAATCTTTCCAATGATACTGGTGTCAATAACATCTGGTATCTGTCTGAAAGAAGTGGGTTGTTCCAAATTATGGGTTACCATTTTTCCCTGATTAGTGTATACATCTTGCCGACCTTTTTCTATTCCATTTGCCTAGCAGTTCATGAGTACCTGCCTCTTATTTAGTATGTACCCAGTACTTTGTGCTTTACATGCATCCTGTCTTTAAGTTGAAATGAATTCATATGTTAGTTTTCTTGAAATGAAATGTTTATATTTTGCCAATAGCCCTACTGCAGTCTGCATAGTTACTTCATTTTCATGTTGCTTCCAGTTTCAATTTGCACTGCATGTGTCCAGTGTGTTGGGTTGGATTAAAAGGAATTTTGATTGTGCAAGTATATTGATAAGTTTATAAATACTAAGAAGACTTTACCTTGTAATTGATAATTGACCCACTATTTGGTGCTTGTAAATAAAAAATAAAATGTTTGATTTGCGTTATCAACACTTAGATAAGGTAGTGATGAGTGGAATAAAATTAGTGTTTTAGTTGAGTACTGAAATCAATTAAATGCAAAGAAATGTATATGATATGTATATAGTTATAGTTAATTACAAACCTATTCATTTTGTGTGTAGGATTGGTTATTAATGTATCGTGTATACTGTGAAAGTATCATTTGCCTACAAGAAAAAAATAGTTGTAACTAGATGTTCAAATATGGAAATTAGGACTTGAATGCATGCTTGAAATTTTAGTTATAGCTGATTTACTTGAATACAACCTGACCTGAGTGTTTGTTTGCTAGAGTTGGGGTCAAACCTGAGTAATTACTACTTAGATTTGAAGCTGACGATGATAAGGATTCATGAAAAAACGTGAAGACGCTCTCGCATTTGGTCCAATTAAAATTTGATTTTTTTTGGTAAATAAATTACTGTATATATTTCTTCTGTTGTGTATATGTATTTTGTAAACTCTGATATTTGTATAAAATGCTTCTACTATGAGATACTTTTTTATTTTATTCTGTGATTCTGTGTATGATTTTATTTAAACCCCGTAAGCTAAACAACAATCTGTCGTTTCGAGCGGTTTAAGTTGGTTTAATTATCGTCTTGAAGTGGTCAAAAAGGCTGGTTGTTACAGTTGGTATTAGAGCTTTGGTTTACACAAAGCTTAGCTTATGGTGTTTAATAAGAATCAGTCACTAGAAAGCACTATTGGGAGAGTGAAACTTGAAATATAAATTATTACGAAACCATTGTTTTGAAAGAGTAGCACAGTGAGAGTGTGGTGTTATTTTGAAATTAGAAAATTTTGAAACTGATAAATTATTTTGGAATATAAATTAATTTGAAATAAAGTATGTTTAGAGTATAAAGTACTTAGAGTGCAAATTGATTTGGAAATAAAGTTTGTTCAGAAGTATAAATTAACGTGAAACATAAAACATAAAACATTTTGGAATGTAAGTTAATTTAAAATGTGAAGTATTTTGAAATTTTGAAATCTTACGATGAGAAATAAGCTGAAATGAATTTGAGCTTATAAAAAATAATTGAAACCAAACACACCTTTGGAAGTAAATGAGACCTAAATGAATTTGTAGATCAAATAAAAGATCATTTGAATTGAATGGGAATCTAAAATAAGCCTTCATAAGTAAGGTTATGTTTTGTAAACTATTTGGAAATATAAATATATTGTATTAACTGACTTGATTGAATAAAGTTATGTTTTGTAAATGGTTTTGTAATATAGTATGAGTATGATTAACAAATATGATTTTGAATCAAGTATTTTGAAATCTCTTAACGGTTTAGAAAATTGATTGTTTATTAATTCCAACAAATGAGTTTTATTATATAAATTGCATAGAGAAAATATCGATTTGAAAAATCATGAAAGTAATGAATTTTTAAAGAATATATTCATAGCGGTAAATCAATGCTTGTCACTATTGTAGTATACTTAAGATATTCTAATGGGTGATAACTGATATTTGGATTAATAAATTACATATGTTAAACCATTGATAAAATATGAAATGTATATCATGAAAAAAAATCACATAATGATTTAGTTAAAACAAGAAGATCGTTCGATTAAAATTTGAGAATTTGGTTCCTGAAATTTGTGAAATAAATTTCTAATGTTTTGAAGAAAAAGACTAGTAGTATATAAAACTATTTTCAAATAAAAATTTTTGAAGTATTTTTCTGGAATATTTTCAAAATGGAAATTATATGAATGGAGAACTGTAACAACCCGGAAAATCAATACCAATTTAAAAAAATTATATTGGCAATTTTAATGAATTCTGAATATTTAAAATGATTTATTTTGAATAATAACGACTAGAAATTTATTTTGAATAGAATTAGAACGTATATATTTATTTAAATAGAAGTTAGAATATAAATATTTATTTTAATAATAAAAGGAATTGGAAATGGCACGGTAGTTTGAAAATTCGATTTCAAATTTCAAATGAATGTACAGGATTCAAAATAAACAGGATTTTGGTAAAACCAAAAATATTTGAATTTGTTTGAAAATATCTTCCAACGAATGTGAAAAATCTAGATTTCATAACGGGAATAAAAAGTTACGTCCAGTTGAAAATTCAGAATAGTTGCTATGGAATTTTATATAATGTATAGCCCTTAAAATAACGATTTTGCAAACGGCCTCCGTTTTCGACGAAACCACTTTTGTTGGATCTAGAATGTCAAATTATTGCTAGATTCCAAAATTCATAATTTTTAGAATCAATATGTGAGTGTGGCAAAAGAAAACGTGTTTTGTCAATTTTAGTCAATTTGAATCAACTGGAAAATGACCATTTTTCAAATGGTCTCCAAATTTGATGAAATTAGTTTTATTAGGACCATAACATCAAAACATATCGAGATGTATTTTTCTCGAATTTTTGGAGTCTGTATATGGCCCTGGTAAATTAAAATGTACTTTAAATTCAATATTGACTGTAATATTAATTTATATTTTAATTTTAATGAAAACTGATAGAAATGGTCGAATTAGCTTACGGGACATAACCCATTGTGTCCGGAATGGGGGTATTTGGTTAGGGCCGAAAGTCGTTGGGTTCGATTGGGAGTTCAAAAGAACATGTAACTTCTTGGAATTAAAAATTAAATTAATTATATAAAGTAAAACACCCACCCCCACTTTTTTCTTTCTCTTCCATCGCTCAAAAGAGGAAAAAAACGCAGAACCCCTCCCCCGTTGCCTTCAGCTCCAGCCTGCCGCTACAGCCATAACGCCGCCGTGTAACGACCCGGAAAATCTGAACTAATTTAAAATTTTTAAATTGGCTAAACTAGTGGATTTTAAACATTTAAAATAAATATTTTAAATAATAGCAATGAAAAGTGAGTTTGAATCGACGTTTGAAAACGAATATAATTAATTCTAATTATAAACAAGGTCTGAAAAGGCGCTGCAGTTTCAAAAATTGAATTCAAACTTTGTCGGACTGTACCGGGTGCAAAACAAAACGGATTTGAGTGAAAACAAAAATATTTAAATCCGTTAGTGAATACCTTTCTAACGAATCTGAAAAATCGAAGTTTCATAGCGGAAAGCAAAAGTTATGGCCAAATGAATTTTCAGAAAGGTCGCTATGGAATTTATATAGCCCGTGAAATTGGACATTTTGCAAACGACCTCGGAATTCGACGAAACCACTTTTATTGGATCCGGGATGTGAAGTTATTGCTAGGTTTCAAATTTCATAATTTTTGAAGCTAGTATGTGAGCGTGGCAAAGGAAAACATGTTTTGGTCAATTATAGTTAAATTGGATCGACCAGAAATGGGCCTTTTTGCAAACGGTCTCAGAATTCGACGAAACTAGTTTTGTTGGGACCGTATCGTCAAAACATAGTGAGATTTATTTTTCTGGAATTTTTCAAATCAGTTTGTGGCCTTGGCAAATTGAAATGTACGTTCAAATCAAATATTGAATGTTGTATATTTTTAATTGAATGAAAACTGACTGAAATAGACAAATGGGCCTGCGAACATATCCCATTGTGTTCGGAATGGGGGTAAAAAACTAGGGACGAATGTCGTTGGGTTTGAATTGGTGTTCGTGTGTGGAAGAGGGTATTTTAGAGATTTTAAAATTTATAAATAAATAAAAATTCATTGGTCGATGCTTTTCTCTCTCCCCGCTCCTCTCAGAACCCGACGGCGGAAATAGCTCAAAACCTTCCCCCTCATTTTCCGATCAATCCACGCAAAATTGGCCCCTCCTTCAGTTGAAGATTTTGTAGAGCTCCTCGAGATCTTCAAATACATATATAGTTTGTAATTTTTCGTGGCCTGTGGAGTGCGAATCGACGCCAGGAAGTCTGGGCATTCAAACAGCCACCGCGCCACCTATAGGCCACCGAAGTGGGCCCCGCTCCAGGCACCAGCGCGCCTCTCCTCCCTCTTCGTCGCTGCGAAGGCCGATCGTCCAACCACTTCACCATTTGCACGAAAATTCAAAATCTAGTTTTGAATGAATTAGCTGAGGTACGGCTTGTTTTATTTAAACTGAAATTAACACTTTTAAACCGTTGCAAACTTGTAAAAATCATATATTTTTCGTTTCTTGATGAAATCCAGTGAAACAAAAGACAGTGGACTCGTGTGGACGTCTTCTACATTCTAGAAGAGACCGCATATTTTTCTGATCCTTCTGCTATTTTTGTGGAGTGGAACCCAATGTGAGATTTCTAAATTGTAAACGATATGGAAAACGATGATGTATAAATTATATAGTCGATGTATGAGTTATATTAGCGTTGTACACCTCTTGTATAAGCGTTGTATAAGTTATATATGTGTTGTAAAAATTATATATGTGTTGAAATAGAAGTGTATTGCTATATATAAATATATATATATATACACGCCCCTCGTCCACAAACCATGGACGATATTTATTGGTTGTGATTGGTGTGAAAATTGATTGATAGCGAATGGTTGATTGAAATTGTTTGTGGTTGAAATTGATTGATTGTGGTTGAAAAATACCCGTTTGTGGTTGAGAAATATTTGGTTGAAACCATATAGGATTAGTTTGTGGAAATGAAAAAATATATACATGTCGCCTGCGTGCGAACTAGATGCATGATTCCCCATTGTCAAAAACCGCGAGGTTTTAAGGTAGAGTGAGGAGCCGTACTAGGGACGGTCCCGGTTTTAACTACCATGCCGTTATGCTGCCGAAATTTTGAATAATATTCATGTGTTAGAATTATTTCCATTTGTTGAAACTATATTTATTCGTTGTATAGAAAACCTTCATGTGTTGAATTGAAATTCATTCTTTGAATAGAATTCATGTGTTGAATGGTATTCGTGTTTTTAAATATAAAAATCACCTTTTTATCTATATATACAAACTATAGAAAACCTTCATGTGTTGAATTGAAATTCATTCGTTGAATAGAATTCATGTGTTGAATGGTATTCGTGTTTTTAAATATAAAAATAACCTTTTTACTCCGTATATACAAACTATAGAAAACCTTCATGTGTTGAATCGATATTCATTCGTTGGATAGAAATTCATGTGTTGAATGGTATTCGTGTTTTAAATATATAAATCACCTTTTTATCGATATATATAAAATATAGAAAACCTTCATGTGTTGAATCGAAATTCATTCGTTGAATTGAAATTCATGTGTCGAATTGTATTCATATTTTGAAAGAAAGTGTTTTATAATAAAAATCCAATTTTTATCATCGATATGAAGTATATAAAATAATCTTGTTTTGAAATAAATTGTTTTATAAAAAAAATCCTATTTTTATCACCTATATGAAATATATAAAATAGTCGAGTTTTGAAATAAATTGTTTTACATTAAAAATCACATTTTGATTATATACATGAATTGTTAAAAATAGTGAAGTGTTGAAATAGAAAACAGTTAGGTAAAAATATCATTTTTATCAAATGTATGAAATTCATATATTTTTGAAATCGAAGAATCGATATATATATTTAAATAGAATTGAAATATATCGAGAAACGAAGCTGCAGTTCGTATTTTGAAACCGTGATTTCAAACGATTAGTGCGGGAGATCCGACCATCGGATTTTCCCAAAACCGCAACCGTTGGGTTCGCTTTGGAAATATCTTTCCAACGGTGCCAACTTTGTAAAAATCCAACGGTTGGATTTTCTGGAATGTTTAATTCAAATCTGAAGAAAAACAGTGCCAGAATCGATTATATTTTTATATATATATATAATTATATATAATCGAATAACGACGCTGCAGTTCGTATTTTGAAATCGAAACTTCAAACGATTATACCAGGAGATTCGACCTCGGAATTTCCCGAAACTAGAACCGTTGGATTCGTTTTGAAAAGATCTTTCTAATGATGTAAATATTGTGAAGATCCAACGGTTAGATTTTCAGATATGTGTAAATCAAATCTGAAGAAAAACAACGCCACGGCCGCGTTATGGCCCGAAGCGTCATTTTGAATAAATTGGCTATTTTAAAATAAATAAAAATAGCGATAAATCATTATAAAATATTATAAACGATATGGATGTGAAATTTAGAAACTAACGAAAGGTTGGCTAAGTCGAATGGTTTCTGGGGTATTGATCTGATGTTGGTTTCGGCCTTCGGGGTTAATATTCGGGAAATCGTTCTCTTACTGATTTACGGTTAGAGACTAATGAATTGAAATGATGCGTATGTGTATTTGTGTTGCACGTGTTTATCATATACGCGAGTTGCTCAGAAAGTCCGGGTTTATCCCATTCTGAATAACTGAATCGATGATAAGAAATCGAAGATAAAGACGGTGGTCGAAGACCGGAGATCTTCACCTTTGGATGGTAACCGAGGTCCTGATTGGGAGGCATCCCGAAATATGGATAATGAGTGGTGATCGTCTAGACGTACGTGGTGATCGATGGGTTTGCGAGGTATATAGTGCCTCCGATTTCGTTCAGACCCAGAACGGACTTGCAAATGGACAGTGTGTCTGACATTGGAATTTATTCTGTGTGATTGATAGCCATCAGTTGCACGGTGTGAATTGCTTGTGTGGCATGCTAAGATGCAGTGATCAGGGCTTCTGTTGAAAAGCAAAGTCCTGTGGTGATGATCAAAGCACCGCCTGTGTGGCGTAGCTTTTTGTATAATGTAAATTCGCGAGCCTCACACCCCTGTATGAACCAGAAACGGGAGAGGACCTCAGGGAGGGCATGCGTTTCTTTCTAGTTAGAAGTGGCGTCAGTGGTTTTACACGCCCTGACGAGTTTGACTTATGTGGTTGTTACTGTTGCGAGGCGCCTCGGTTATATCGGACGATCCGGGTCCGATCTAGTCATTCGTTGGCTCATTTACGCCCCAAAGGGCGGGGAAACGCAGTGTTCAGGAATTTTAATCCACATCGTTGGACCGGCCCTGACGATCCAAAGGCTTGACTGGGTACTTGCCTGAGGCTCGGGCTAGGGAGTCTCGAATGCGGTAAGGACTACCTTTTACCTTGGTTCATGATGGAAATCCAATTTTGAAATACGTGACTGTGTGGTTTTCTTTGTATACCTATATATGGCGACATAGTGGTATGGGGCATTAATGTCGTCTATGATTGATAGTTACGATTTGAAATTGTTTTTAAAACATATAAAAACTAGCAATAATATCAAATGCTTTTGTTTTATTCGTATCAAGCATATTTTGGCCGTTATAAGGTAAAAACTCTATCCTCCGGTTTGCGTTGCATTGTGTGATGGGAACTGAGTCTTATAATGGCTTCATTTTTATAAAAAGCATTGCGATGTTTAAAAGAAAGATTTGTTTTTAAAGCACTGGCGATCCAATGGAGTAAACCCGTTCCACGAAAGTGGCGTGGTCCTATGATTAGCCATATTTTAAATGTGTTGAATAGATTTCTCATACCAGTCCCATGACTGACTCGTAGTTTGTTTCACTTTCAAACTCGGGTGCCCCTTTTTCTACACGGGCAGCCTTGTATTCAGGTTTTAGCTGGCTTTCTATGGATAGCTGGAGCTGAAGATGGATTCTATCATTTATCTCTTTTTATACTGTTCAGCTCCTATTGTACATTATGTTTGTTTTTCCGCTGTAGACATATATGTAAAGTTGAACTGTATTTGTACTAAGTAAGATCCTGTATACTGTGTAACTCTGATGATTACGTTTATCCAGTGTATTCTATTGTACATTATCTGGTGTATTTATTTAATATTGTTCTGCTGTTATCTGTTTATTTGTTATATTCCAAAGATTACCCTTGCCACCGTCAGTACGGGGTTTGGGGTCGTCACAACGTGGTATCAGAGCTTAGGTTAAGCTTAGTTCTGGAATATAACATATTAACGAACTCGTCAGAAGTAGAACCAGCAGTGTTCTAGGATGGGTAACTCATTACAGATAGGATCAGTAATATCCTAGTATGAGTAAAACAGAATGAAATTACACCTCGATAGACACATTTACATTGAAGTATGTGTTTCTATATTTTAAATTATCTTTTCTGTGACCTGACACTTGATCTGCTATTTGCAGAAGTACTTGAAAATGAGTGTCAGAAACAGAAGAAATGAAGAACCCGATCTAGAGGCTCTATTAAAGAGATATCGAAATCTGAACGGCGCACAGCTCTCGGGCAATGAATCTCTAATTCAGACTCAAGCTTGGGTGAGCTCTGCAGAAAGAATATTTGAGCGTATCCAGTTGAGAGATGATCAGAAAAGATTAGTAGCATCTTGGGCGCTCAAAGAAGAAGCTTTAATCTGGTGGGAAACAATCATCAAAGATAATCCAGAAGGTGATATCACCTGGGACAGATTCAAAAGGATTTTCCTAGAAAGATTTACTCCTCCTGAAGTGACGGAGCGATTATGTGATGAATTCTCTTATCTGATACAAGGAGATATGACCATTCCTGAATATCATAAGAAATTCAACGAACTTTCCCACTTTGTTCCTCATCTGATTCAAGATCCAAAGAGGAAGAATATGAGATTTATTCATGGCCTGCAAAGAAAATATCAGAATAGTGTGATGAGGAATGTGAAGCTCCCTTTTTCAGAAATGATTTATATGGCTTATCAATATGAAGATCTCCATAAGAAAGGTATGTTGCGCGACGAAGAGGAAGTCATCTCAAGTAACAAAGTGGAGTCTGAAACTGATCGTCCTAAGACCTGTACGGTGTCCGAGGTGAGTTGGAAGCCCAAAGTAAATCTGAAAAGGGCCAGATCTGAAAAAGAACCAGCAACAACTACCATATGCAATAACTTCCATCAGAAAGGGCATTTGTCGATAAAATGCGGACCCTTGAAGAAGCGATTAAAAGGTGGGCTTCAATCCAAGAAGAGATTTCAAGAGAATAGAAAGTGCAATCAATGCCATCAGTTGGGTGAGGTAAAGCAAGATTGCCGGCTGTTAAAAACTACCAAAGAAGCTCAGGTAAATGAATTGGTAGAGACTTCCGAGCCCTCAGCTAGTCAAGAAAGGGATGATGTTTTGGAAGGCCCGCTTAATGTCAAAAATATTCCAGTTAAAGTACTATTTGATACAGGTGCGTCGCAAAGCTTTATTGCAAAGAATGCGGTTAAGAAATTGGATTTGAATTTGAAGAACCTCAAAGAACCAATGACTGTCCAAAATCCGGTCGGGGGTTCCATCGATCTCTTCTAGGTTTGTGTGGTGCCTGTCTCTTTTTCCTGTTATAAGTTCCCTACCATCGCTATAGTTATGAATTTTAATGAATTCGATCTTATTTTGGGATTGGATTGGTTAACCAAATATGAAGCAGAGGTCAGATGCGCCGAGAGAGTTATTAGGGCTAAGATTAAATCACGGAATTATATAACCATACTGTGTGAAGGTCAGAAATCTAATAGCAAAGACTTCTGGGCAGCTCTCGATATTTCTCCTGCTCAAATTGAAAACACCCCAGCAGTCACAGAGAATATTCCCGACTTCGTGAAAGATATTCCTGTCATCCAGAATTATGTGGATGTGTTTGAAGAAGTTGTTCGCTTACCTCCGCAGAGAGAAATAGATTTCAAAATTGCTTTAATTCCGAATGCAAGGCCGGTAGTTCACACTATTCGAAGAATGTGCTTGAAAGAGAAAGAAGAACTTGACAATCAAACACGACAACTCGTATGGAAGGGTCTGATCATGCCTAGTTTCTCTGATTGGGGAGCAACAGTGGTGTTTGTCCCAAAATCTGACGGTACTCTGCGTCTATGTGTGGATTATCGTGATTTGAACAAGCAAACAATAAAGAACAAATATCCATTGCCGCGAATTGATGATTTATTGGACCGTCTGAATGGAGCACAAGTATTCTCAAGGATGGACCTAGCTATAGGCTTCCATCAGCTTCGAATTGCCGAAGAGTGTGTTCCAATGACAACATTCAGAGGTCCAGACTTATTCTACGAGTGGTTAGTAATGTCGTTCGGCTTACATAACACACCAGCTTATTTCGTCGATCTGATGAATAGAGTGATCAGAGGGGTTTTGAATAAATTTGTTCTGGTTTTTATTGACGATATTCTAATCTTCTCTAAATCAAAGACCGAACTTGAAAAGCATTTGGAACAGGTTCTAGAAATTCTCAGAAGGAATGTATTAATAGCTAAACTATCCAAATGTAAATTCTGGCAAGATGAAGTAAAATTTCTGGGCCATGTGGTATCAAAAGAAGGAATTGCTATGGATCCAAGTAAAATAACAGCTATTCAGAATTGGAAACAGCCCAGTACTCCTACAGAAGTCCGCAGTTTTCTCGGATTGGCTAGTTATTACCGGAAGTTCATTAAAAACTTTTCGAAGATATCTGGTCATTTAACGAAGCTTACAAAGAAGCACTCTAAATTCAAATGGACTCCAGAAAGTTAAGAGGCTTTTGAAGAGCTAAAGTTAAGATTAACGACAGCTCCAGTGTTAACCATCATCGATGGCAATCAGAATTTGAAAGTCTGGACTGATGCTTCTAGAGAAGGCCTTCGCGCAGTGTTAATGCAAAGGGGTCAAGTGATTGCTTATGCTAGCCTTCAGCTGAAGCCGCACGAGAAAAACTACATCACTCATGATCTTGAGTTATTGGCTATAGTATTCGCTTTGAAAATCTAGAGACACTATCTTCTGGGTGAGAGATTTGAACTGTTTACAGATCACCAGTCGCTAAAGTATCTGTTCACCCAGAAAGACTTGAATCTGAGGCAGCAACGTTGGATGGAGTTTCTTGCAGCATATGACTTTGAGATTATATACACTCCAGGGAAAGCCAATGTCGTGGCCGATGCGTTAAGCCGAAAGAATGAAATGATCGCCAGTTTTATTATCACGACTTCATTGTTAGATAAAATATCTGCTCTTCAGAAGGATGATCACTTCATTCAGAAGATCAGAGAGATAATTCAACAAGGCGAATCCTCGAGTTTTCAAGTTGATAATGATGGGATTCTAAGGCTCAAAGGTCAAATCTGGGTCCCTAACATTCCTGAGCTCTGAAAGGAAGTACTGGATGAATGCCACAAGTCAAAACATAGTATCCATCCGCAAGTAAGCAAAATGTACAATGATATCAAACGCACTTTCTGGTGGAAGTCGATAAAGAGGGACATTTCTTTATATCTTAGTCGATGCCCTACTTGCCAGCTAGTCAAAAGCGACCAACAAAAACATGCTGGATTATTGCAACCGCTAGACGTTCCTGGTTGGAAGTGGGAACATATTTCCATGGACTTCATAGATGGTTTGCCCAGAACCAGAAAAGGAAATGACAGTATTTGGGTGATCGTCGATTGCTTCATGAAGACCGCCCATTTCATACCTGTCAGATCAAACAGAACTGCTCAGAGTCTGGCGCAGATATACTTCAAGGAAATTGTTAGACTACATGGAGTGCCGCTCAGTATAGTCAATGATAGGGATACAATTTTTACTAGCAAATTCTGGGAGGCATTTCAAGTAGAGCTGGGAACAAAGCTGAACCTAAGCACCGCCTATCATCCTCAGACAGATGGTCAAACTGAGAGGGTGAATCGTATACTAGAAGATCTATTGCGGGCTTGTGTTCTAGATTTCGGTGGATCATGGGAAGACCATCTGCATTTGGCTGAATTCTCTTATAACAACAGCTACCAGGCGAGCCTGACAATGTCGCCATTCGAAGCATTATATGGTAGACCATGCCGATCTCCTGCTTGTTGGGTCGAACCTGGTATTAGACTCGTGTTAGGGCCCGATATGATCCGAGAAGCTGCCGACAAAGTCGATTTCGTTAAGAAACGATTACTCGCCGCTCAAAGCCGACAAAAGAGCAATGCCGATAGGAGAAGAAGAGATATATCCTTTGTTGTTGGCGACTATGTATATTTGAAAGTATCGCCGATGAGAGGAGTTATCTGGTTCGGTAAAACTGGAAAGTTGGCGCCCAAATTCATTGGTCCGTTTCCTATTCTGGAACGGATCGGAACTCTCGCTTATAGGGTTAAATTGCCAGATTGGTTGCCTGGGGTGCATGATGTATTTCATATATCTCAACTTCGAAAGCACGTTCATGATCCAGACTTGATCGTGGAAGAAGCAGCTCAACAAGATATTGAAATTACTCCAGAATTAGCTGTGAGAAGAGAGCCGCTAAAGATCATCGGCAAAGAAACCAAAGAGCTGAGGAATAAGAAGGTTCACTTAGTAAAAGTGCAATGGAGTGGAGATCCGCGAGATTGTACATGGGAAACTGAGGAGAGCATTCAGAAAGCCTATCCTAAGTGTCGAGTAGATATCTCTGATTGACTCCGGTGCAAGGTACATTTACCATACTTTGCATTACCATTTAGTTCTCTACTCTGTTGTTATTTTCTTTCCATGGATGTGCACTTTTAATTCTATAGTCTGAATGATTTTAAAAGAATATAGAAATTGATTAGTATATTTTTGAAAGGTTAAAAACAATTTGATTGTTTTTTGTGTTGTGTGATAGTAGATTTGATTAATTAAAATTATTAAAACGATAGTTAATTTAATCAATAATAGAATGAATGGTAGAATTTATTCGATTATATCACTCATTGAATTGATTAGAAAATAGATAGAAATATATACATGTGCATTATATATGTTTGAACAGGTAAATGGATAGCTGTTGAGTAAAGATTTTATTTGCGTGCCCGACAAATAGGTAAACCTTAATGAGTTGGATGCGAAATATTATTATATCAACTCCTGTGAATGTCATTGGATGTGGAGTGCTGGTTGTTCTGTGTGAAATAATAAACGTCGCCATAGGATAGTAACAATTAATTTTGAAATACATTACATGGCATACTTCTGAAGATAGGCATACTTCATCATATACCACATAAGCATTTGGAGCTTGTGTGACGAGGTGGAAGATTTACCATACGAGCAAGAGGCTTGTATGGCGATGACTATATTTTACAGGTTGAACTGATGATTGATATGGACTATTTAAATTGTAACGATAAAATTGCCAGATTAATAAAAACCCCACACGGGTCTGGAGTTGACAATAACCACGTCTCTCTAGTTATTAGATACGGCACATGGACTATTTATTTCCCACACGGGACGAGGTGACGAGGATTTATCCTCGGGAGCATTTAAAATACACACTCCCTCAGGCTTTGACTGGGTGACTAGAATTTATTCTCTGGAGTTATTATCAACACACGCTCCCCTGTAAACACCAGAATATATCACTATAAATATGTGTATGCTTATTAGGATTTATTGGGTACCTAATACGGCCCAATAAATTTCCAAACCTCTCCCCGTAAAAAGGAGGTTATGGCGAAATTTTTCGAAAATTTCGGGTGTTAGCCAATTTTTTGAAGAATTTGAAAATTATCAGAAACTGAAAAGTTGGAGAATGGAAGTCAAATTGAACGTAGGGTTGATTAATCAAACCACTTTCGACTTTGTTCCTTTTCGGGGACGAAAAGTTTTAAGTGGGGGAGATTGTAACGACCCGGAAAATCTGAACCAATTTTAAAATTTTACATTGGCTAAAATAGTGGATTTTAAATATTTAAAGTAAATATTTTAAATAATGGCAATGAAAATTGAGTTTGAATCGACGTTTTAAAACGAATATAATTAATTCTAATTATAAACAAGGCCTGAAAAGGCGCTGCAGTTTAAAAAACTGAATTCAAACTTTGTCGGACTGTACCGGGTGCAAAACAAAACGGATTTGAGTGAAACCAAAAATATTTAAATCTGTTAGTGAATACCTTTCTAACGAATCTGAAAAATCGAAGTTTCATAGCGGAAAGCAAAAGTTATGGCCAAATGAATTTTCAGAAAGGTCGCTATGGAATTTATATAGCCCGTGAAATTAGCCATTTTGCAAACGACCTCGGAATTCGACGAAACCACTTTTGTTGGATCCGGGATGTGAAGTTATTTCTAGGTTTCAAATTTCATAATTTTTGAAGCTAGTATGTGAGCGTGGCAAAGGAAAACGTGTTTTGGTCAATTATAGTTAAATTGGATCGACCAGAAATGGGCCTTTTTGCAAACGGTCTCAGAATTCGATGAAACTAGTTTTGTTGGGACCGTATCGTCAAAACCTAGCTAGATTTATTTTTCTGGAATTTTTCGAATCAGTTTGTGGCCCTGGCAAATTGAAATGTACGTTCAAATCAAATATTGAATGTTATATATATTAAATTGAATGAAAACTGATTGAAACAGTCAAATAGGCCTACGAAACATATCCCATTGTGTTCGGAATGGCAGTAAAACGCTGGGGACGACAGTCGTTGGGATTGAATTGGTGTTCGTGTGTGGAAGAGGGTATTTTAGAGATTTTAAAATTTATAAATAAATAAATAAAATTCATTGGTCGATGCTTTTCTCTCTCCCCGCTCCTCTCAGAACCCGACGGAGGAAATAGCTCAAAACCTTCCCCCTCATTTTCCGATCAATCCACGCAAAATTAGCCCCTCCTCAAGTTGAAGATTTTGCAGAGCTCCTCGAGATCTTCAAATCCATACATAGTTTGGAATTTTTCGTGGCCTCTGGAGTGCGAATCGACGCCAGGAAGTCTGGGCGTTCAAACCGCCACCGCGCCACCTATAGGCAACCGAAGTGGGCCCCGCTCCAGGCGCCAGCGCGCCTCTCCTCCCTCTTCGTCGCTGCGAAGGCCGATCGTCCAACCACTTCACCGTTTGCACGAAAATTCAAAATCTAGTTTTGAATGAATTAGCTGAGGTACGGCTTGTTTTATTTAAACTGAAATTAACACTTCTAAACCGTTGCAAACTTGTAAAAATCATATTTTTTTCGTTTCTTGACGAAATCCGGTGAAACAAGAGACAATGGACTCATGTGGACGTCTTCTACATTCTAGAAGAGACCGCATATTTTTCTGAGCCTTCTGCTATTTTTGGTGGAGTGGAACCCAATGTGAGATTTCTAAATTATAAACGATATGGAAAACGACGATGTATAAATTATATAGTCGATGTATGAGTTATATAAGCGTTGTACACCTCTTGTATAAGCGTTATATAAGTTGTACGTTCGATGTATAAGTTATATATGCGTTGTAAAAATTATATATGTGTTGAAATAGAAGTGTATTGCTATATATATATATATATATATATATATATATATATATATATGCCCCTCGTCCACAAACCATGGACGATATTTATTGGTTGTGATTGGTGTGAAAATTGATTGATAGCGAATGGTTGATTGAAATTGTTTGTGGTTGAAATTGATTGATTGTGGTTGAAAAATACCCGTTTGTGGTTGAGAAATATTTGGTTGAAACCACATAGGATTAGTTTGTGGAAATGAAAAAAAATATACATGCCGCCTGCGTGCGAACTAGATGCATGATTCCCCATTGTCAAAAACCGCGAGGTTTTAAGGTAGAGCGAGGAGCCGTACTAGGGAAGGTCCCGGTTTTAACTACCCTGCCGTTATGCTGCCGAAATTTTGAATAATATTCATGTGTTAGATTTTTTTCCATTTGTTGAAACTATATTTATTCGTTGTATAGAAAACCTTCATGTGTTGAATTGATATTCATTCGTTGAATAGAATTCATGTGTTGAATGGTATTCGTGTTTTTAAATATAAAAATCACATTTTTATCTATATATACAAACTATAGAAAACCTTCATGTGTTGAATTGAAATTCATTCGTTGAATAGAATTCATGTGTTGAATGGTATTCGTGTTTTTAAATATAAAAAACACCTTTTTACTCTGCATATACAAACTATAGAAAACCTTCATGTGTTGAATCAATATTCATTCGTTTTATAGAAATTCATGTGTTGAATGGTATTCGTGTTTTAAATATAAAAATCACCTTTTTATCGATATATATAAACTATAGAAATCCTCCATGTGTTGAATCGAAATTCATTCGTTGAATTGAAATTCATGTGTTAAATGGTATTCATATTTTGAAAGAAAGTGTTTTATAATAAAAATCCAATTTTTATCATCGATATGAACTATATAAAATAATCTTGTTTTGAAATAAATTGTTTTATAATAAAAATCCTATTTTTATCACCTATATGAATTATATAAAATAGTCGAGTTTTGAAATAAATTGTTTTACATTAAAAATCACATTTTTATTATATACATGAATTGTTAAAAATAGTGAAGTGTTGAAATAGAAAACAGTTAGGTAAAAATATCATTTTTATCAAATGTATGAAATTCATATGGTTTTGAAATCGAAGAATCGATATATATATTTAAATAGAATTGAAATATATCGAGAAACGAAGCTGCAGTTCGTATTTTGAAACCGTGATTTCAAACGATTAGTGCGGGAGATCCGACCATCAGATTTTCCCGAAACCGCAACCGTTGGGTTCGCTTTGGAAATATCTTTCCAACGGCGCCAACTTTGTAAAAATCCAACGGTTCGATTGTCTGGAATGTTTAATTCAAATCTGAAGAGAAAAAACGCCAGAATCGATTATATTTATATATATATATAAATATAATTATATATAATCGAATAACGATGCTGCAGTTCGTATTTTGAAATCAAAACTTCAAACGATTATACCGAGAGATCCGACAGTCGGAATTTCCCAAAACTAGAACCGTTGGATTCGTTTTGAAAAGATCTTTCTAATGATGTAAATTTTGTGAAGATCCAACAATTAGATTTTCAGATATGTGTAAATCAAATCTGAAGAAAAACAACGCCACGGCCGCGTTATGGCCCGAAGCGTCGTTTTGAATAAATTGGCTATTTTAAAATAAATAAAAATAGCGATAAATCATTATAAAATATTATAAACGATATGGATGTGAAATTTAGAAACTAACGGAATATTTGGTAAGTCAAATGGTTTCTGGGGTATTGATCTGATGTTGGTTTCGGCCTTCGGGGTTAATATTCGGGAAATCGTTCTCTTACAGATTTACGGTTAGCGACTAATGAATTGAAATGATGCGTATGTGTATTTGTGTTGCACCTGTTTATTATATACGCGGGTTGTTCAGAAAGACCGAGTTTATCCCATTCTGAATAACTGAATCGACGATAAGAAATCGAAGATAAAGACGGTGGTCGAAGACCGGAGATCTTCACCTCGTTTGGATGGTAACCGAGGTCCTGATTGGGAGGCATCCCGAAATATGGATAATGAGTGGTGATCGTCCAGACGTTCGTGGTGATCGATGGGTTTGTGAGGTATATAGTGCCTCCGGTTTCGTTCAGACCCAGAACGGACATGCAAATGGACAGTGTGTCTGACATTGGAATTTATTCTGTGTGATTGATAGCCATCAGTTGCATGGTGTGAATTTCCTGTGTGGCATGCTAAGATGCAGTGATCAGGGCTTCTATTGAAAAGCAAAGTCCTGTGGTGGTGATCAAAGCACCGCCTGTGTGGCATAGCTTTGTGTATAACGTAAATTCGCGAGCCTCACACCCCGGTATGAAGCAGAAACGGGAGAGGACCTCAGGGAGGGCCTGCGTTTCTTTCTAGTTAGAAGTGGCGTAAGTGGTTTTACATGCCCTGACGAGTTTGACTTATGTGGTTGTTACTGTTGCGAGGTGCCTCAGTTATATCGGACGATGCGGGTCCGATGGAGTCATTCGTTGGCTCATTTACGCCCCAAAGGGCGGGGAAACGTAGTGTTCAGGAATTTTAATCCACATCGGTGGACCGGCCCTGACGATCCAAAGGTTTGACTGAGTACTTGCCTGAGGCTCGGGCTAGAGAGTCTCGAATGCGGTAAGGACTATCTTTTGCCTTGGTTCATGACGGAAATCCAATTTCCAAATACGCGACTGTGCGGTTTTGATTGTATACCTATATATGGCAACATAGTGGTATGGGGCATTAATGCCGTCTACGATTGATAGTTATGATTTGAAATTGTTTTTAAAACATATAAACACTAGCAATAATATCAAATGCTTTTGTTTTATTCGTATCAAGCATATTTTGGCCGTTATAAGGTAAAAACTCTATCCTCCGGTTTGCGTTGCATTGTGTGATGGGAACTGAGTCTTATAATGGCTTCATTTTTATAAAAAGCATTGCGATGTTTAAAAGAAAGATTTGTTTTTAAAGCACTGGTGATCCAATGGAGTAAACCCGTTCCACGAAAGTGGCGTGGTCCTGTGATTAGCCATATTTTAAATGTGTTGAATAGATTTCTCATACCAGTCCCATGACTGACTCGTAGTTTGTTTCACTTTCAAACTCGGGTGCCCCTTTTTCTACACGGGCAGCCTTGTATTCAGGTTTTAGCTGGCTTTCTCTGGATAGCTAGAGCTGAAGATAGAATCTATCATTTATCTCTTTTTATGCTGTTCAGCTCCTATTGTACATTATGTTTGTTTTTCCGCTGTAGACATATATTTATAGTTGAACTGTATTTGTACTAAGTAAGATCCTGTATATTGTGTAACTCTGATGATTACGTTTATCCAGTGTATTCTATTGTACATTATCTGGTGTATTTATTTAATTCTGTTCTGCTGTTATCTGTTTATGTGTTATATTCCAAAGATTACCCTAGCCACCGTCAGTACGGGGTTTGGGGTCGTCACACGCCGCC
This sequence comes from Allium sativum, assembly GCA_030737875.1. Lineage (NCBI taxonomy): Eukaryota > Viridiplantae > Streptophyta > Magnoliopsida > Asparagales > Amaryllidaceae > Allium > Allium sativum. The sequence goes on from CM060918.1 coordinate 593,656,325, forward strand.
ACCAACTCCCTCCAGCCGCCGCACCACCTTTCTTCCTCCTCTTCCTCCTCCTTCTCTTTCTCTTTAATTTCATAAACCCTAAACCCCCAAATCAGCCCAACCCGCCTCTGCGTGCCCCTCCACCGCCACCACCACCTTACCGCAGCCTCCCCATGTCCAGTCAGGCCCGCCATTGCCCCCCTCAGACCAGCTCCGGCCGTGGGGCCCATTTCACCAAAAACCTATTTTCTCCAAAATTCTTGTTTTGCAAATAACACTCTGTCACTATTTTGCCAATAAATCTCAAACCGTGCATTTCTAGCCAATTCTCCACTGCACCAAATCAAAGAGCATGATCTTCTCTTAGATTTGGTATATGAAAGTCCTATTTTGGATTGTGGAGCTGTCCGGAAATCGTGAGGAGGCTCGGATATATCGGTTACTACAGAGTCGATGGATATTGATTCATCTGGCTCAATTACGCCATATAGGGCAGGGAAACGTGAGTTTAGGAATTGCCAATACTCAAACTTAAGAGAGGACTGGCCTTGGAGGATCCAGGGGTTGCCCAGAGTGTGTAGTCCTGAGGCATTTTCTAGAGTGTATCGAAGCGGTTAGGAGTACATCCCTTGCCTATACTCATGATGGAAATCCAATTTCCAATACGTGACATTTCGGTTTTGATTGTAGAGCCTAGTATGCCGACATGATAGATGGTACCTATGCTGCCTATGATTGATACATTTATATTTGAAGTTGTTTTATACACTATGCACTTATAATAGTATCAAATGATTTGTTTTAAGCATACCAAGCATGTTTGGCTATTATAAGGGAAAACCCTATCCTCCAGCTTGCATTTGTGATGGGACCTGTGTCTTATAATAGCTTCATTTTTCCTAAAAGCATTGCGTTGTTTATAACTGTTTATGCACTGGTATTCTTGGGAAGAAACTCGTTACATGTTATACGGCATGGTCCCTTGATTTACTTTTAATGTAAAGTTTTATATAACTATTTTAGTTCTCACACCAGTCACATGACTGACCTCCAGTTTATTGTTTTAATCTAAACTCTGGGTGCCCTTATTTTCCACACGGGCAGCTAGTAGTTTTGGTTCTGCAGATTTATATTTTACAGGATCCTGGTTTACAGTTGTAGCTATATTCGGAACACTCTGTATCTGTGTATTTCTTTCAGTTGTGTTTTGTATTATTTTCCACTGCATTGTAATTTGTAAATCTTTGACATTTATCAGATGTATATTATTTGTTGATACTCTGTATATTCTTGTACTCTGATGTAAATTGTTGTAATAGCAGTGAAATGTTCTTCTGTTTGTATTCTGATTTGTCGTGTTCTCAGACCATCCGTTCTTTCTCTTCTCTTCGGAGATTGGGGAAGTTTTCGTCGTTACAAGAACCTACTTTTGTCGCCAGTAAATAATTTCAATGATAATTTTAATTTGTTGGAATTTATTCTCGAGTCTCAAAGTGGGGAATACCACTTTAGTAGCTTTGCTACTTGTTTATCTTGGTTAAACAAAGCTTGATTTGTGAAGATGATTTAGTATGCAAATATATATGTATATTTTGAATGATTGAAAGAAAATCTGGAACTGATCTCGAGTTTAGTCGAATGGTAATCCTATGTATTATAGGATAGTGTAATTATAAATCTTGAGGAGATATCTTAATAAGAAATGATTTAATGTAATTCAACTGAATAATGATATTTGTGATATGTAACCCAAATCGAAAGTGACATTTTAACAATGTATTAATTGTCAATATGAATCAGATTTGAAATGATATTGAATATTAAAATCAATTGTGAAATCAAAACTAAATTGATATTGAAATGAAAATTTTGAAGATTTATCGATTTATGAATATTGTGATTTGAAATGTTTGAAACTTATATGACTTATATAAGTATGAGATTAATTCTAAATCCACTGATTTGGAAGATAATTGATTGAAATAATAGTCTTATATAATAGAATTTATATGAGAATGATATATTGGAAAAACATGATTTGAAAAGAAAATCTTATGTAAATTGATACCTATGTAAGTGCGATATATACGAAACGTGAATTGAAGTACTATATATATTTAGTACGTATGTTTTCCAAATGAAGATATGGGAAGTGCCTTCCATTGAAAATTGAAAATCGTAGCTATGTTCGTGCTCCGTTGATTGGAGTATCCATTGATATCGGAATCATTAACGATCCTAAATCCCTTGATCTCTGAGGAGACGGGAAACACTGGATTGCTTTAAGAACACGATGCATCAGAACACAAACAGTATAACATTTCAATGTTATTACGACAATTTACATCAGAGTACAAGAATATCGGAGTATGAATGAATATAACACAGTGGAATAATAATATCAGATATTAAATTACATAGCAGTATAAATACATCCACTAACACAACTAAAAGGAATATATGGATACAAAGCTTTCTGAATATAGCTCTAGCTGTAAACCAAGATCCTGTTAAATAGAAATATGCAAAACCAAAACTACTAGTTGCCCGTATGGAAAATATGGGCACCCAGAGTTTTGGTAGAAACAATAAACTCCGAGTCAGTCATGGGACTGGTGTGAGAACTTAAAAACAGTTATTAAAACTTTACTTTAAAATATGGTAAATCTCGGGACCAAGCCGCATGCCAAGAACTGGTTCAACCCCATGAATACCAGTGCTTAACTAATAACTGATAATAGATATATGGATCTACAATGCATCATACAACATGCAATTTTCCAGTCTATCCATTTAGGATTAATCTCGAAATTTAGATTTTCCGAAATCCAATTCACTTTACATAAATTATTCCTTTGGACTTTATTTTCTAATTTCCTATTGCAAATCATTTGAAATACATATCTAGCTTTTATATCAAAGTAGATTTCACTTCGGAATCTCCAAACGAAATCTATGGAAATATGAATTCCAAAACATCACAATGCATACAAAAATGTATGCAACCAAATGTCGGGCTCCCCTCAGACAAGGAAAGGGGTATGAACCTTACCACCTCGACACACACACACAAATATATATATATGTGTGTGTGTGTGTGTGCACCTCCCACGATGGAGCAGGCTGCACTGATGATGCAAAAATCCATGCCCTCGGGGACTACACCGCCGTCTCACCCATACTTTTAGTCGTTCGGGTTAGCAGAATCTTTAGCCACATACTAAATAATTTTTGTATCCCAAAGCAGGGAAAATCATTTCACAACATAATAATCACAAGTTCTTTCCAAAATATAGTACTTTACATTAGCGCTCATGTAAGGACCCAAAACTTCCCCGTGAGGGAAAGAATGGATTGCCTTGAGAACATGACGAGGCAAAACACAAACAAAAGAACATTTCATTGCTTATTACAACAATTTCATCAGAATACAAGAATATACAGAGTATGAACAAATATTACACATTTATTAAATATCAGAAATTCACAAGTTACAATGTAGTGGAAAATAATACAAAACACAACTGAAAGGAATATACGGATACAAAGCTTTCTGAATATCATTCCAACTGTAAACTAGGATCCTGTGAATATAAATCTGCAAAACCAAAACTACAAGCTGCCCGTGTGGAAAATAGGGGCACCCAGAGTTTAGTTTAAAACAATAAACTCCAGGTCAGTCATGTGACTGGTGTGAGAACTAAAATAGTTACTAATCCGATTTTAAAGTTAGGTAAATCAAGGGACCACGCCGTATACCACGGAACGTGTTTCCTCCCAAGAATACCAGTGCATAAAACAACAACGCAATGCTAGATAAAGAACAATGAAGCTGTTATAAGATTCAGGTCCAATCACACAATGCAACGCAAGCCGGAGGATAGAGTTTTTACCTTATAATAGCCAAGAATGTGTGGTACGCAAAATCTCATGTTTTATAATTACTATAAGTGTATAGTGTCAAAATAATTTCGATTATAAGTATCAATCATAAATGGCATAAGTGCCCCATATCACTATGTCGCCATATATAGGTTTACAATTAAAACCACAAAATGTCGTATTGGAACTTGGATTTCCATCTTTGAACCAAGGCAAGGGATCGTCCTCACCGCTTCCAGATGCTCTAGCCTATGTCTCAGGCAAGTACTCGAAAGCCTTTGGATCATCAAGGCCAATCCACACGAAGTGGATTAAAATGCACGAACAATGCATTTCCTTGCCCTATGGGACGTAAACTGGTCATATCCCGACCAAACTATCGGCCCCGGAATGACCGATATAACCGACGTGCCTCGCTATCCATCATCCACCTAAGTAAAACGTTAGGGCTGGTAAAACGCTGACACCACTCATAGCTACCTGATGTCCTCTCCTGTTTCTGGTTCACACCGGGGTGTGAAGCTCGCGAGTGAACGCATCACAAAGGCCGTGCTTTGATCATCAACCGCAAGACTCTGCTTTTCAACAGAAGCCTTGACATTTGCATCCCAGCATGCCACACAGGCAATTCACGCTATGCAACCAATGTACATAAATCACACAGAATGAAATCCGATGTCAGACACACATCCATCTACAAGTTCATTCTGGGTCTAAACGAAACCAGAGGCATCTTATTCCTCCCCCATATGTCCAATACAAGGGAGAGGTCCTCGCATATTTGGTCGATCTCCAAGTACATCTGGACGATCACCACTTATTACCTTGTCTTGGGTGTACAGCCCAATCAAGACATCATTAATCATCCAAACAATTTGAAGACCTCTGGTCTTCAACCACCGTCTTCATCCTCGACACATCGTCGAATCAGTTACTCAGAATGGGATAAACCCGGTCTTTCTGAATAACTCGCATATATAATAAACAAGTGTTTTAAAAAACACAACATAAGCCTCATTCCAATCCAGAATATTCCTTTATTCAAATATCCTTATACATTGGGAAACGTTCTCATTAATTTTATAAAAGATAAATTCTTTAAAATTATTATTTAATCTTTCTTTGGATATCGTTTAAATCTAATTAAAGATGCATTAAAACTCCACTTGGTTTTAATCTTCCCAAAAATCAATATTAACGATTGTTTAACTTGGGAAATCATATCGTGTCTTTAACTGGGTTAAAGAACCAATATCATTTAAAACACAATTCACGATAAACCCAAAATCACATTCCATTCCATCAGCCCTTAACCGTAAATTAGCAAGTGAACAATTCCCTAAGTATTAACCCCGAAGGCCGAAACCAACATCAGATCAATACCCGGGAAACCATTCAACTTAACTAATCTCCAGTTAGTTTCTGATTTTCTTAACTCCATTGGGTTTAAGAACAGTATTATTAAAGATACCATTCACGACAACCCAAAGTCTTATTCCTGTCTTTAACTGGGTTAGACTAATGCCCTTTAAAACATGGTTCACGATAAACCCAAAATCACATTCCATTCCATCAGCCTTTAACCATAAATTAGCAAGTGAACAACTCCCTAAGTGTTAACCCCGAAGGCCAAAACCAACATCAGATCAATACCCAGGAAACCATTCAACTTAACTAATCTCAAGTTAGTTTCCGATTTTCTTAACTCCATTGGGTCTAAGAACAGTATTATTAAAGATACCATTCACGATAACCCAAAATCTTATTCCATTGTTAATGGGTAAAAGAACAAGTGTTATTTAAAACACCATTCACGATAAACCCAAAGACCAATTTCAAATTCAATTCCAATTAAATATTAATTAATTGGTATACTTCATTAAATCTAAATAAAAAGATTTAATCTTTTCTCAACTTGGTTTTAAGAACAGCGTTAGTGAAGTCACCGTTCGTGACAAACGTGTAACAACACGATTTTCAATGCCTCGAAAGTCATGTCATTATTGAAAGAATTTAGAAGATGAGATAGAAAAGATAGAATTAATAGAATAGAAGAATAAGAAAACATCAGAATATCACAGCGGAATTTAAAAACACATAATATATTACATAACAGGGTCTGATACACCATAGTACATCATCATAATACATTACTATAGTACAACAGCAAAATTATACATCATAACTAGGATAATACAAATACTTAAACTGGATACATAGATATGGATGTGCTACTAGACTGGTCTTGAACTTGAACTTCATAAGGTTCCACTTGCCTACCTGAATTACTTGTCTACTCGTAATAAATATTATGAGTACCTAAGAGTTTAGAAAACTCAGAAAATAAACTCCGGGTCAGTCAGGGGACTGGTGTGAGTAAACACAGTTAAATAGATTAGAAAACAGGGAATAAGGTTTTTCACATTGGACAGATTCATTTAACTTTACAAATCTTTAGACCAATCCATAATAATATATGGATAATGACCCAAGTTTTTATATCAAAACGCTTGATATTACGATAGTTTTTATCAAATAAATAATAATCAAGAGAAACGCTTGCATCTCACGTCCACGTATATAGTATAAAATCTAAAATCACAGAGCGCTTATTGGAGATCAGATTCCAACAGACAAGGTAGGGGAGCACCTACGGATCAGCGTACTCTAGAGACGATACACTAGGGTTCAACAAGAACGTCTTGCAACCCGGCCTCACATGACCGTCCACTCATTTAGCTTGACTGTAACGAATATATTACCACCTCCACGGTTGGGATCAACAACGGCTACCGAATGCTGCAGCAGTGAAAAAGAGATGAGAAAACAAAAGGAATTACTCTAGATGGTGATAATACACCTTGCTTGGGTAACTAGCTATGCTGCCTAGCCCGGTTTTTTGTCATTTCCAAGTTGTGAGTTTTGAAGTCACATTTATCCTTCTGACAGATTATTTCTTCAATTACTTTGAATGCCACATCGTCATATCTGTCAGAACACTCATTCGATTTCCCAACTATATTGCGGGTAATAAAGCTAAGAGAAACGAATTTCTCTGCCACCAACGTGATATACTTAAGTAAATTCAATGTGTAGAATATAATAAATATACGTTGTCAAATATCCGTCCATTCTGGTTTGTCCTGGGATTGAACAGACCGAAGTACTATTTAAAAATAGTCCTTGCATATATCAATCTTCAATATTCTGACACTTGTCGTATAATTCGAGTTGAAGTGGAATATTTATTACGGCCTCTTCGAAACGATTTATGTAATGTCTTTTATAGTTGATATTTAATTATCAGCCTACATGATTATAATTCAGTTTATACATCCTTTAATTATGAGTTTCAGTTAAACAGGATAGTATGAGTTTGCTTTGTTCATATCTGGATTTTCTGATTCTCGTTTATAAACAAACAATTTAATTGTATGTGTCGCACATAGTATTTTATTCAGTTTTGACCATTATTTAGAAATGAACAAATAATGCGTGTGTGTCGAACATGGTATTTTACTTCGTTTGTTGACAATGTGTATACGGTGTTTAATACTCCAGTTGACCTTAAATTATTTTCTTACTTCTAATTTATCATAAATAAATTAAATTAATAATTTATTTAAATTATTCCTTTTATATTTATATTTTCAAAATTCGTCAATCTTCAACAGTCGAGCTTCTGTCCTCGATCTTCTTGCTACGGTCTTCCTTTCACTTGCCTACGATTTTAAATAAAAAAATCTCTTTTTATTTATGTGTTACTTTCTTATTTATTTTATTTTTATATTAATTAAAACTGATTTTAATTAAAAATTCGTTCAGATTCTCTTTTGTTTGCGTATCTACCAAAGTACCACTTTTACCAAAGTGCCACTTCCAAAATGCCATGGTGCGCACGTGAAAATCACTCCAGCACCCGTGTTTTAGCTAAAGTAGCAAAGTGCCAGATTTTGCGGAAGTGCCAAAATGCCAGTTTATCGAAAATACCAAAGTTCCAGTTTATCAGAAGTGCCACTTTCGGAAGTACTAGTTTTCAGAAGTACTACTTTTCGGAAGTGCCATGTAAGAACCCGTAACTTCCCCGTGAAGGAAAGCACGAATACTTTGAGAACAACACACAAAAGGACGCAGACGGAAGAACATTTCATTGTTATTACAACAATTCCATCAGATACAAGAATATACAGAGTATAAATGAATAAATTACATTCGACAAATATCAGAGATTACAATAAATTACATAGCAGCGGAAAAATAATATAAAACACAACTAGAAGTGATACACGGATACAGAGCTTTCCGAGCATCGTTCCAGCTGTAAATCAGGACCCTGTGAATATAAATCTGCAAAACCAAAACTACTAGCTGCCCGTGTGGAAAATAGGGGCACCCAGAGTTTAGGTTAAAACAATAAACTCCAGGTCAGTCTTGTGACTGGTGTGAGAACTAAAACAGTTATTAATCTTTATTTTAAAGTTCGGTAAATCAAGGGACCACGCCGTATAACACGGAACGGGTTTCCTCCCAAGAATACCAGTGCATAAAACAAACAGCGCAATGCTAAATAAAGAAAAATGAAGCTGTTATAAGAACCAGGTCCCATCACACAATGCAACGCAAGCCGGAGGATAGGGTTTTTACCTTATAACAGCCAAAGCATGCTTGATACGTTTAAAACACATTACTTGATACTATTATAGGTGTATAGTGTCAAAACAGTTTCAATCATAAATATAAATCATAGGCGACATTAATGACCCATACCACTATGTCGCCATACTAGGTTCTACAAATAAAACCGCACTATCACGTATTGGAAATTGGATTTCCGTCATGAGCCGAGGCAAGGGGCAAGCTCCTCTCCGCGTTCGAGACACTCTAGCAAATGCCTCAGGACCGCACACAGCAATCCCTGGACCCTCCAAGGCCGGTCCTCTCTTACTTTTGAGGATTGGCAATTCCTGAACACACGTTTCCCGGTCCTTACAGACCTATATCCGAGGCGCCTCGTATCCAACAACCACACAGGTGAAAAGTATATAAATGTCAGGGCTGGTAGGTCACTGACACCACCATAGCTAGAAAGAAACGTCGTGCACTCCTTGGGTCCGTATCCCGTTTTTGACTCATACCGAGGTGTGAGGCTCGCGAATTCACGTTATACACAAAGCTATGCCACACAGGCCGTGCTTTGATCATCAACCACAAGACTTTGCTTTTCAACAGAAGCCTTGATCAATTGCCACTTACGCATGCCACATTGGCAATTCACTCCATGCGACTGATGTCCATCGATATACAACCTCTGAGCTCGTACGTCTCAGAGAAGGGCGTTAAGCAAGAGAATAAATTCTCCGCCGCCAAACAGATGTATATTTAATAGAGATCAATCAACACAGAATAAAATCCAATGTCAGACACACAATCCATTTACAAGTTCGTTCTGGGTCTGAACGAAACCGGAGGCACTTTCCTCGCATATCCATCGATCTCCAAGTACGTCTGGACGATCACCAACTGATTCCCTCATCCTGGGTGTACAGCCCAATCAAGATCATCAGTAATCACCCAAACGATGTGAAGACTTCCGGTCTTCAACCACCGTCTTCATCTTCGACATCTCGTCGAATCGGTTATCCAGAATGGGTATAACCCGGCCTTTTTGAATAACCCACGTATATGATAAACAAATGTTACACAAACACAACAAACGCCTCATTCCAATTCAGAATATTCTTTTATTCACAAAAGCACATTCTTATGGAAATGTTCCCATTAATTTTATCCAAGATAAATTCTTCTAAATTTATTCTATAATCTTCCTTTGGATATCATTTCAAACTAGTCGGGATTAGCGAACCACACCGAAGTAATTATTTATTTTATTTCCCAAACCCAACCTATATATCCCATGGAGAAAACTGGTAATACTCCACATCTAACACCACGGTGTTATCGGTAAAATTAATTACCATTTCACGTTCAAATCTAATTAAAGATTTAACTATGGCTTTGGAGCAAAACTGGTGGTACTCCACTCTCGATCACTTTTCAAATTTGATAATTAAAATTATCAATTCACATTTTTAATCTAATTAAAGATTCATTAAAACTCCACTTAGTTTTAATCTTCTCAAAAATCAATATTCTGCCTTTAACTGGGTTAAAGAACCAATGTCTTCTAAAACACGATTCACGATAAACCCAAATCACATTTGATATTAAATACAAGGCTCTGAATAGAAAATATATCGGCTTATATTCAATATCAAATTATGAAACCAACAAATATCGTATTGGAAATAACGATATAAAATATATCTTTCAAATTCCCATAACAATATCTGTATAGTCACGAAATCCAACATCGAAATATTCCGAAGATAATTTCGATTCAACTCCAGTCCCATCCACGTATTGGGAATATTGATTATTTTTAAAATCACTTTCAAATTCAATTTATTTATTTCAAAAATAAATTGATTTTAATTCTAGTTCAAAACTAGTTCATTTCGATAAAAATATATTTTTATCTTTTCAAAATATGGAATTTTTCATCCCAGTTCTTTCCAATCCATATATTATGGTTTTACACAAATTATTGATATTTTAATAATTTTATCAAGGCACGTACAGTCGATTTCCATCAACGGCCATCGAACTGCACTTACAACGACCTTTTTCAAATTTGATTTTGACATAATTCCAAATCCAACCGTTAGATTTCAAATTTCTAATATTCATTGGAAAGCTCTTTTCGATACGAACCCAACGGTTCCGGTTTTAGGAGAATCCGACGGTCGGATCTCCCGCAACGTCAATTCGAAGTCAATGGTCGAAATTCACGAACTACCGCGGAGCGGCGCGTTCTATTCAGGCCATTATATATATAATATATATATATATTATATATATTTCGTCGATTTCCTTTTTAAAACGTATTTTATAAATTGTTTTAACTTCGTTTTCAAAACCATTTCAACTCTATATTCAATTTCAAATCAAAATTGGATATTTCATATCATTACTATTTAAATGATAATATTTTCAAAATGTTATATTTTGAAATCACTTCTTTTCTATATTCATTATAAAAACGAATATAATCGATATAAATATCGTTCACGTCAAAATACCGCAACTCTAATCAACACGGCTTTATGTATATTTCAATAAATCCGTTATTCTATTCAACAAATGAATATTTATTCCATTCAACACATGAATCTATATTTCTTTCAACACACGACTAATCTCAACATATGAGTACTGTCCACACATCACTATTTTCGTTATGTAAAATATTTTATAAAACTATGGTATCTATCGTTTGATTTTCAATTAGACTCCACCGTGAAGTAGTTCTAATTGTAAATATGATAAAGATGTGAATTTTATTATTAAAATATTTCACTCAACACATGAACATCGTCAACACATGACTATTTTTATATTCAACACATGAATTTTCTTTTATGATATTCCTTATTTTCCCGATTGGAATGAGACCCAATCAATCACCATATAATGTTAATTATATGGATTCCATACAATACATGTATACAATAGCATTGAAAAATAATCAACCATCAACCAAAGTGCACTACACTGTATAAGCATCAAATATAGATATCTTACGCTTATAACAGCCTGTCAATCAATCGATCGACATATTTAATTAATCAGGACGAGTGAACTTCAAATTCATCCCAACACCCGTGTGGGGTTTCAAACAATCAAACACAGATTTTATTTGTGCAGCTGGGCGATGTGTAAAATTTATCATCCCAATCAATATCAGTCAAATCAGTGTACATAAACAAACCGTCCGGTTTGTAAATGAATATTTTATTTATTCACTTTCACGTTAAAAATTATATTTTTAACGATAAAATAATCTATTTCAACACATGAATTTCTATTCAGTTCATTTACACAATAAAAATGATATTTTTATTTTTCCAACATATTTTGGGAAATTTCGGCGGCATAACGGCACGATACTAGAAACGGGACGAGGCCTAGCCTTATCCCCGGTCTAGTGAAGGCCCACGCCATTCACACATCAATCAAATCAATTTTATTTCACCAAACAATTCAATTCCAATCAAATAAACTAACCAACTACTCAACCAAACAATTTAACAAGCAAGCCATCCATGGTCTGTGGATGACGGGTGTCGGGTGCTACAAAGCACCGTCTGCATCCTAGTATATATATATATAACTAGAAAAAGAGAATTTAGAGTGAGAAGTTCTCACCGATAGCTAAACCAAACGCCACGACTCTTCTTATGTAGAAATCTTCGTCGTTCTCGCCTTTTGTCACTTTCACCGCCCGTAGTCACTACATATATAAAAATCACATTTTTATATTGTTGCCATGTATATAAAAATCACATTTTTATATTGTTGCTATGTATATAAAAATCACATTTTTATACTACTACTATATAGATAAAAATTCTATTTTTACAACGGTGTTCATATAATAAAGATTATATTTTTATACCGCCACTTATATAAAAATTACATCTTTGTTCCTTTTACATAATAAAGATCAAATCTTTAATACTTCTATAATGTAAAAATCATATTTTTATCATCTCTTATAACATAAAAATCATATTTTTATTAACTTCATATGTCAAAAAATCATAAAAGCTTTAAAGCGGAGAAAACTCATTTTTTTTCAAACGCCCGGATTCACTGTTCGGGTTCCAGAATTTGCAAACGAGCTTCAATCTTCACACCATCTTTTTTTCTAGCACAAGCACGCCATTCTGAACAACTTTTGCCTAGTGGTCTTCTTGCCGAAAATGTGCCATTTCGCCGGAAATCGCGAAAAGACAACATTTTGACAGTGTTTGAACAACAGACTTCGGACGCGTTTTCCCGACAACTCCGCAATGCAGAATAGGACTTATCATATACCAAATCGAAGATAATTTCGTGCTCTACAACTTTGGTTTTGAAGAACTTTGGCTAGAAACGCACGGTTTGGGAGTTATTCGCGAAATACGGTCAGGGACTTATTTGCAAAACGGGCGATTTTGGTGAAAATGGGTTTTTGGGTGTAGCGGGGCCCACGGCCGGAATTGAGGGGGCTGGAGGGGGGCGTAGGGCCTGAGGTGGCGTGGGGAGGTGGCTAGGGGCCGGCGGCGGTGGTGGTGGGGCCCGTGGTGGTGGCGGTGGTGGCTTGAGGTTTAGCGATTTGCAAATGGAGAGAGGAGGAGGAAGAGGAGGAGGAGGGGAAGAGGAGGTGGGGGTGCGGCGCCTGGAGGGAGGCCGGTGGTGGCGGTGGTGGAGGAGGGCAGCGGCGGTTTGGGGTGGGACTACATTTTTGAGTTTTTGTGAAGAAAGAGGAAGAGGAAGAAAGTGAAGAAGAAAAGGAAGTAAAAGTGTTTATATGCTAGTTTCTCGCGTATCGTCCGAACACAAACGATCTCCGATGGCCGCGGATTTCGGACACGAGATAGTAGACGTGAAGACGAGTCCAACGAAACAAGTTTCGTCGAATTCCGAGTTCGTTTGACCATTCAAAAAAAATCACAAAAATGCTCAGATAAGCTCTAAAAATGCGATTTTGGCGCACCTTTTCTTCTCGCACGCTCACATGCTAACTCAAAAAATCAAGCCCTCTTGGATTTAACCATGATTAGATGATACGAATCTAGAAAAAAAAGTAGAATTGAATTCCGAGGTCGTATCAATAATGTTCCTTTGTAAAATGACTGCTCGCTTTACCCTGAACTGTTTCAGCTCGCACGGCCACATACTAACTCCGTTCGACGCGCCCTTTGGAACTCAACAATGATTTATCATTGTGAATCCATAAAAATTTATCTCGTCGAATTCTGAGCTCGTATGCCAAATTTCACTTTTTAAGGGCTATGTATTGTTAACCGAACAACTCCAGCCCATAGCCACTATTCCGGATATCGGAATATATCGAAGCTTATACTTTTCGGAGTTCTAAACGGCATTTTGAACTTAATGGAAGTGGTTTCGAGTCCTAATTCATCCGTATGCAAAATATGACTTTTCGGGCCATGTATAATTTACATAGCGACTATTCTGAATTTTCAACTGGGCATAACTTTTGATTCCCGCTATGAAATTTCGATTTGTCGGATTCGTTGGAAAGATATTCTCGAATAGATTCTAATATTTTTGGTTTCACTAAAATCCGGATTGTTTTGCACCCGGTACATTCAATTGAAGTTTGAAATCGAATTATCGAACTACCGCGCCATTTTCAATTCTATTTATAATTATATATAATTATTATATTCCAACGACGACGTATATAATATATACGTCGAATTCCATTCAAAATAAATTTCTCGTTGTTATTATTTAAAATAATCTATTTTAAATGTTCAAAATTCACTAAAATTGCCAAAACAAAAATTTTAAACTGGCCCAGATTTTCGGGTTATTACATGCCACCTTTCCAAACCCCATGCTGTGCGCGCCCATTCACTAATAAATTGCCATGCCGAACCCGTTTCTTCCATCGTACAAAGCAACCCTGGTAGTACCACATTTTCAAAGTACCACCCCCCCCCCAAAAAAAAACTAAGTGCCACACTCGATTGATCACCTCCAGATCCTCACGCTCCACACGCATTTCCAAAGTGCCAAATTCCTTCCTCCCTTCCTGCTTCTTCTTCTCCTCCATTAAAATTCACACTGTGCATTCGTGGACACACACCATCAATTTACTTGCCATCACACTTCCAACTTCATCAACACAAACTCCACTTTACACCAGGAAGTCGACCCGCCACCAGATCCGACACTCTCCCCTCTACAGTAATTTCAGCTTTCAACTTCATCTTCATCAAAAAACTCGATCCAAGAAAATTCTCTGTTCTGCCACCACTCTCCACTGATAGACGTAAAACTTCACCGGTCCGAAGTCCCCCCAAGCCTCGACCCTTTGTCCAAATTTAATGTTACTCGACGCCGCCATGTTCAAGCAGTTCAATGTCGAAATCGCCCCTTTCAAACACCACTAAAAAACCCTAAATCCAGTTCGTTTGCGAAACATGTGCTACGTAAAAATGATCTGATATTTTTCCCATCATGATCGATCCCTCACGCCACTCCACGATTCATGATTTGGCACTGCACCGCCGAGATCATCAGAAACCGCGTAAAATATTTTTTCTGACTATCTCAATATTTCTCGCTAACAATAAGGTTCAAAATCTTGAAATTACCTTCAAAAATCATCATTTCGTACCACGACTTCATTTATATACTTACATCATGGTTCTGGTTGGTTTGAACATTCATGTTTAATTGGTTTAGCAAAGAACAAACTGTTTTTCTGTTTCCTGAATATATATTCATTTGCTTGTTTCTTCTTGCATTACAAGTGTTATAGCAAACAAAAGTTGTTTACCATTTAATCTTTAACAAAATGATATACTGATCTATCTAACATGAATATCACCGATGAATGGATTATCAGCTTTTGGTAAAACAGGGATCATATATTTGCAACAGGGTATACCTAAATTATTATGTTTATAACAGAGTTTCCTACGGAGAATAACAGACGTAAATGTCGGTGTTTACATGCAGTATACATTCAAGCGGATGTATTATAACAGTTATAACAACTTTATAGTAGTAATTAAAAATAATTTAAACTAGAAGATAGTATACTCACATCTCTACTTTCCTAATCCAGCTGGAAAGATCTCAAGAAATTTTTGGTGAACTTAGTGTTTTGTTGTAAAAACTTATGCTGGTTTTTGTGTGCTATTTATAGCCAATCTTTAATTATTTAACAATTCTTTCTTTTCATTGTTGCTTACATTTTAAGCTATAGCATTAGACTCACTACTCTACATGACTTACTCAGGCATGAAGAATTGATTTTTTAAATTGAGATATATCCTTATTTCTTGTCTTTATCTTCTTCCTTCAATCATGTTGTAGTAAATGTATCCTTAGCCTCACTCCTTTGTCATAGCTTCTACTACTTATGCATGAAGAAATGAATAGTTTAACTAAGATATTTTTCTATTTTCTTGTCCTATGTTCTATCTTCTAGAAGCAGAATATATCCAAACCATACTACCTTAATGCTTGCGACTTGTTATTGTTTTATTTGCAATAAAGAATGGGTTTTGTTTGCTAGATATTTTTCTAATAATGGTTTAATACATGCAAGTTGTATGAGGCTTCTTAGGTGATGGATACAACCTACTTTAGTTATTCTATTACTTGTTTAATCTCATTAATGATTATTGACTTTACTTCTCTCTTTTTTGGACACGCATCCCTTGATATTTTCATTTGAGTCATTTTTTCAACATGTTATGTGTGTGTTTCTTTCATACGTAAATTTTTATTTGAATGGCCCATTTGTTTATCCTGCATATTTACTTTATTTGTTTCAATGTCCATTACATTTCTAGAGTGATAGAATGTTCTATTTTCACATGTAAACTTTGCTATCCTTTGTATATGAATACTTAAGGCTTTACTTGCAATATTTTTCAACATGTATTCATATTAACATTTTTATTTTAATGTTGCATACTCATCATGTTTCCAAGATTTTACAATACAACTAAATATGTACATTTTTAGTGAATACATACACTTATATCTCTACATGTATATTTATACTTGTTTTGGTTTGTTTAATAAAAATATTCTATGATTTAATTAGATATTAAATCAATATTTATCATTAACAAAGACTGGCCAAAAACCAGGACATTACAGTCCACCCCCCTTAAAAGAATTTCGCCCCCGAAATTAAAGAGTCACGCGTAGATTTTAGTTTTAACTAAAGTCAAACACATCCATAACTATCTTCCATACTTTTCAGATAGACTTCTTATTTAAATTTAATTTAGTTAACTATTCCTAAAATCCCAAAATTCTGATTTCATTAAAAAACAAGCTTACTTAACTCATATGGGTCTATATCCAACTAATAATTCAAGTTGGGAAATACCAATTTTATTCACTGGATATTTCTCTAAATCTAATACAATATTATTTAACCAATCTTGAGGATGAACTTGATTTATTTAAATCCTTTCATTTGTTGTTGTAGTGGTCCTACTTATTTTCAACTATCTAATTATAACAGCTTGATAATCAGACTTAACTGGAATTTTTATTTAACGGTGACCTAAGTCGATACTCTAGTTGTCTTATACTAAGTATACAATTTATTTTATAGTTTAAAATTTTAAAATACGCTCTCTCAACACTTATCCAAACTCAATCTAGGGTGTTACTAACCCTATCTCTACTGAGTTACGCCACAGAGCCAAGGTTACTACTCAACCAATAGCTCTGATACCAACTGTAACGGCGTGATTTTCAATGCCTCGAAAGTCGTGTCATTATTGAAATAATTTAGAAGATGAGATAGAAAAGGTAGAACTAATAGAATAGAAGAATAAGAAAACATCAAAATCTCACAGCGGAATTTCAACATACATAATATATTACGTAACAGGGTCCGATACACTATAGTACATCATCATAATACATTACCATAGTACAACAACATAATTATACATCATGAGTAGGATAATACAGACACTTAAACTGGATACATAGATATGGATATGCTACTAGACTAGTCTTGAACATGAACTTCCTAAGGTTCCCCTTTCCTACCTGAATTACTTGTCTACTCACAATAAATATTATGAGTACCCAAGAGTTTTGAAAACACAGAAAATAAACTCTAGGTCGGTCAAGGGACTGGTGTGAGTAAACACAGTTAAATAGAATAGAAAACAGGGAATAAGATTTTCCACATTGGACAGATTCATTTAACTTTAGAAATCTTTAGACCAATCCATAACTAATATATGGATAATGACCAAAGTATTTTATATCAAAACTATTGATATTACAATAGTTTTTATCAAATAAATAATCATCTTGTGAAACGCTTGCACGTCACATTCACATATATAGTATAAAATCTAAAATTGTGGAGCGCTTATTGGAGATCGGATTCCAACAGAAATGGTAGTGGAGCACCTGCCGATCAGCGTACTCTAGAGACAATACACTGGGGTTCAACAAGAACGTCTTGCAACCCGGCTTCACATGACCGTCCACTCATTTATCTTGAGTGTAACGAATATATTACCACCTCCACGGTTAGGATTAGCAACCAGTACCAAATGCTGCAGCAGTGAAAAAGAGATGAGAAAACAAAAGGAATTACTCTAGATGGTGATAATACACCCTGCTTGGGTATGACCGAACTAGCCATGCTGCCTAGCCCGGTTTTTTATCATTTCCTGGTTGTGAGGTTCGAAGTCACGTTTATCCTTCTGACAGATTATTTCTTCAATTACTTTGAATGCCACATCATCATATCTGTCTGAACACTCATTCGATTTCCCAAATATATTGCGGGTAATAAATCTAAGAGAAACGAATTTCTCTGCCACCAACGTAATATACTTACGTAAATTCGATGTGTAGAATCTAATAAATATACGTTGTCAGACATCCGTCCATTCTGGTTTGTCCTGGGATTGAACAGACCGAAGATACTATTTAAAAATAGTCCTTGCATATCTCCATCTTCAATATTCTGACAAGAGTCGTATAATTCGAGTCAAAGTGGAATATTTATTCCGTCCTCTTCAAAACGATTTACGTAATGTCTTTCACAATTGATATTTAATTATCAGCCTACATGATTATAATTCAGTTTATACATCCTTTAATTATGAGTTTCAGTCAAACAGGACAGTATGTGTTTGCTTTGTTCATATCAAGATATTCTGATTCTCGTCTATATATAAACAATTTAAGTGTGTGGGTCGAACACAACATTTTATTCACTTTTGACCATCATTTAGAAATGAACAGATAAAGCGTGTGCGTCGCACACGGTATTTTACTTCGTTTGTTGACTCTGTGTATACAGTGTTTAATGCTCCAGTTGTCCTTAAATTATTTTTTTACTTCTAATTTATCATAAATAAATTAAGTTAATAATTTATTTAAATTATTCCTTTTATATTTCTATTTTAAAAACTCGTCAATCTTCAATAGTCGAGCTTCTGTCCTCGATCTTCTTGCTACGGTCTTCCTTCCACTTGCCTACGTTATTTAAATAAAAATTCTTTTATTATTTATTTATTAATTTCTTATTTATTTTATTTTATTTTTATTTTAATTAAAACTAATTTTAATTAAAACTTCATTCAGAATATCCTTTGTTTGCGTATCTGCCAAAGTACCACTTTTACCAAAGTGCCACTTCCAAAATGCCACGGTGTGCATGTGAAAATCACTCCAGCACCCGTGTTTCAGCTAAAGTACCAAAGTGCCAGATTTTGCAGAAGTGCCAAAGTGCCAGTTTATCGGAAATACGAAAGTGCTAGTTTATCGGAAGTGCCGCTTTCGGAAGTACTAGTTTTTGAAAGTACCACTTTTCCTAAGTGCCACTTTTCCAAACCTCATGCTGTGCGCGCCCTTTCACCATCAAAATGCCGTGAAGGACCCGTTTCTTCCATCGTACCAAGTACCCCCGGTAGTACCTCATTTTCAAAGTAACCCCCCCTCCCACCCAAAAAAACTAAGTGCCACACTCGATTGATCACCTCCAGAACCTCACGCTCCACAAGCATTTCCAAAGTGCCAAATTCCTTCCTCCCTTTCCTGCTTCTTTTTTTCCTCCATTAAAATGCACACTGTGCATTGGTGCACATGCACCATCGATTTACTCACCATCACACTTCCAACTTCATCGATACAAACTCCACTTTACCTTAGGAAGTCGACCTACCACCAGATATGACAAACTCTCCCTTCTACAATAATTTCACCTTTCAACATCATCTTCATCAAAAAACTCGATCCAAGAAAATTCTTCGTTCTGCGACCACTCTCCACTGATAGACGTGAAACTTCACCAGTCCGAAGTCCCCCCAAGCCTCGACCCTTCATCCAAATTTGATGTTACTCGACGCCGCCGTGTTCAAGCATTTCAATGTCGAAATCGCCCCTTTCCAACACCACTGAAAAACCATAAATCCAGTTCGTTTGTGAAACCTATGCTATGTAAAAATGATCTGATATTTTTGCCATGATAATTGTGTTGGATATAGATTTACGCTAGAGGGGGGTGAATAGGGTTTATCACAGTTTTAACTGAATTAAAAATCTAACAAGATATATAATAATAAACAGATCACAGAATATAGCAGAAATAGAAATGCAGAAAATAAATCACACACAGATGTACCCAGCTTCGGAAAAACCCTGCCAACTGCTGCGTTTCTAAGGTTTCTACTAGGTGATAGAACATATCCCGCATACAAGACCATGTACACTCGCAAACCCTTCTCCTATTCTAACCCTATGCTCAAAACCCCTAGACTGGTCTATATTCACCAGACTAAATTTTCCCCTAGTTTTACAAACACTAGTAAACTGTCAGTTAACCCCTAACTGAAACCCTAGATTTTACAGACCTAGAAACTGTTTGTTTGTTTACAAAGAAGACAGAATTAGAAAACAATACAAAATAAAGCAAAACAAATTTAAAAAACCCTAGGAGTTAAATTATAAGGGTCATCCCCTTTTTCAAGTTGAAACTTCGTCGGCCCCTTTGTAAAGTGTTGCACCCCGTTTTCTTTTAGCCCGATCTCTCTGGAAAACAAAAATGGTGGCCTCATACCTAAAAGCTAGTGTTTTCTCTGTTGTCCCCCAAATCGCGATGATTGATGAGATGTTATTGTGGTTTCCCTGATTGCTTCAATGCTAGTTCTGATCGACGATTTGGCTCATGTTCTCTCTCTCGATCGAACAAGTGTGAGTAATTTTAGTTTGAATTCTAGCTTGAATTTCTTGTGTTTTCGATCTGTTTCATGATTATATGCCTGTGATAATACGGTGTAGAATAGGATTATTGAAACCTTTTAAACTCTCTGATTTCCACAAATATGACTTGGCCTGGTTTGAATTGAGTATGTTTCCACTTTTGCTTCCTCAATTTAAAATTGATGGCGTGATTTCCTTGATGGAAAAATTCCAAAGAATAATTGGGATTCTGGAAATTTATTGTTTCCCAAAACACTTGATTACCTCTGCTTTTTCTGGAAATATATTGAAAACAAGTAAATGTTTTCTTGCCCTTTTTGATATTCTGCGAATTTCGAATTAAATTTGTCCAGAAAAAAAATTGAATGTCTTTCCAAAACCATAGCTTGATTTAAATCCATGCATGATTTTATTGCTTGCCAAAAATGATTCTGATTTACTGGAAATTAAATAATTGGAAATTTGGCTCAGTTGCATTTTCCCTTACGAAAACTTGTGAGCACTGATTTGTTGAAAAGAATTTATCGAATGGATTCACGCATTTTCTTTTCAGGAAAATATTTCTTGCTAAATATGTGATTTTCTCCCATTGTATATTTGGACAGATCCTTAAGAAATAGGCTCCTTAGCAGTTTTATTGCACCTAATATACATATGTATTATATATATATACATATATATGTGTGTGTATATATATTATGTGTGTGTGTATATATATATATATATATATATATATATATATATATTTACATATCATGAAAAAACATTTGTTGTCTTGGAACATTGTTGTACCATTTGTTGTTGTATTGATATCATGTTTTTGTTGATCATCCATGACTTTATCCTCCATGACCATTCATGCTTGCTTTGATATTAGAAACTGTCCACTTGCACATCCACCTATGCTCATTAAATTTGGACCTGCTTTTCCATTGAGCATCATTGTTGAACCATTGATGTTGTGGCCCATTTGTTTTGAACCTGCCTTAACCATGTATACTTGAAGTGGTTGACCATGCTACCTTATTGTTACTGTCTAACCCATGATCATGAAAACAGATTCATTTGAGTTGTTGCATTTCTGAAACTTCTGAACCATGTTGCTTTGTATTTGTGCCATGCTGTGTTGAGCTCGACAATGTTGCAATTGTTGACGCTTGTCCCTCGATGTGAATGTGCTGAACCCCATGTTGCACCATCCTTACATCTGTGCTATCCTTTTGTTGTACAATTTGACATTGCTGTGTTGCTAGTCCATATGTGATATCTTACTGCCATGACTTCTTGATAAGTACACTGTTTCACGATATGAGTGCTGCAAAGTTCCCTTTTGATCCATGTTGAGTGATGAACTATTCTTGCATGCACCAGTTTAGACTTCAACTTGAGTTAGTCTGCCATGTTATATATTGTAATCTTATATTGCCTTATGTACTGTCTTGGTTAAGCTTCCATGTTGATGATTCCATGTATGCACAGTCTTTACCATTTATATATGTCACTTTATGAACCATTCATGTTCTCGACCTTGTTTGCATTCATGTACATGTTGCAGCTCCATATGTTTGTTGATGGTTTCATTGGTTTCATGTTTTCTTTGATCCTTTGAGCTCCCATTTTCACTTTGTATTATTCTCGTCCATGTTTGCTTTGTACTTTGAGATGTGATGACTTTGATTTCATGTGCACTGGGTCGAGAAGGTCCACGTGGCTACTCCTCAGTTGCACACTGAATTGGCGTATCAGTGCACACGTGTATATATATACATGTGTGTATATGCAGCCATTCAGAAAATTTCCTGTCCCTGTATTGATATATATATATATATGTTGTTTGCCTTGTGGTATTCACAGTGTATCACTGTGAATATCACAAGTTGTCTAGACGCAGTCGGATAAATCAGATCGAGTCAGAAAAATGATGAGAAACACACCGAAATTTTGAGGAAAATAAATTTTCAAAAATAAGAATTATATTCGCATGTGTTCAGTATTATTTCTATTGCAGTGTACTGTGTGTTTGTTTCATGTGACAGGTATGAAGACTGGACTGACAAAGAACAGTGAAGATAGAAGACTGAAAACAGAAGTTGACAGTGAAAAGTAAAGAAAAGACTGAATGTATATATAAAATGTAATCATGTCAAAAAATGTCTTGAGTGATGATTGTTATAGTAAGGAGCAGTGTATGAATGTATAATGAGAGAATTGTAAATGAATGTACATATAGTGTAGAGTGAACTGTATATGAATCAGACAGTGAACATGTAAGTATATATGAATTTGTACTGATATTTTTAATAAACAAATTTGTTTGAAATAAAATATTATTTTATTTTGCTCAAATTTGTGTTCAAGAAAATTTGTTTATCGAATTCAGTTTATATACAAGTACAATGTCATGTGAAGAATATATAAAGAGTGGAGTTATAAATCTATATTGTTTTAACTATTGAAATAAAATATTATATTTAAATAAAATACTGTGAATATTTGAATTTTTGTACAGTCGTATTTTATTTAAATATAAGTATTATATTCATGTCTGTGATGTATATATAGAACAACACAGTAACAAACACATTTAAAATAATATATATTTGGTTATTATCATCAAACAAAAATCATATAATTGTGTATACAACACCGTGACAAACAAATATTAAGATTTTGAATAAAGTAAATGCGTTTGACAGTGAAAAGAACATAACTCCCCCTATTTGAAAGCTCCCCTTACAACAGAGACTCCCCTGATAATTATGCATGAGTGAAATGAATATAAAGTGAATTTAAATTTCAAAATTAAAATATTTATAAAATATTCACTCATAAATCAAAATCTTAATCCATTCTCCCCCTTTTGTTATCATCAAAAGGATTCAGACCTTAAAATATAGATAAAGAGTGACTAGAAAATACAATTTCAACATAAGAGGAAGAACGAATATCATAAATCTCAATCAGTCAAACAAAAATCATAATAATCTTAGAACTGGTGGCATATTTCACATTGTAGAGAATGACGGATTTACGATGAATTTTATATAAATGGAGAGAGTTTCAAAAAGATGATTTCCAATTATTTTCAAAAGAATTTTATAAATAACAGGCTCAAAAACAGCAATTGATTTGGACTATAATTAATAATTCAATTTAAGTGACAACATCGTATAATCTCAAGTCCCAGTAGCTATCAATCAGCAAACCATAATACGCCATAAAATATTAACACATTTCACATATTAGAAGATGGATTGATAGACTGGTTTTTAAACACCAAGGAGAATTTCAGATTTATTGCAATTTACAGCACATTATTTTCTTTTTTTTATATATATTTTTATTTTTTTAATTTAAGAGCACACTAACCACATATAACCAGAGCTTGGATTTTTAAATGAGGTCAGTCGCAGCTTACATTATGAGTTATCTCTTAACCATGCATGACCAGAGCTTGGATTTTTAAATGAGGTTAGAGACACACTTATATGTTAATTATATTAATTATTTTCAACATAAAAAAACTCCCCGATATATAAAACGAATATGAATGATAGAAATGTGGTAGGAACAGAAAAGGACTGTGAAATAAATTTCTAAATTAATTATATTATGAAATATGATCAACTATACCGAGATCATTGAAAATTTTTAATTATCACTAATTCTGAATAATAATATATCCATAATTCCACCACAAATCTATTCACTGTTTATTCAAGATGATATTTTTTTAATATTAAACTCTACACATTAATATAAAAATACGATGGATGGCAGAATAATGATAGATAAAGAAGATGGTCGTGAAATAATCGCCAATTCAAAGATATTATAATAAATGTTCAATCATCATAAAAATCTAAATAAAATCTCCTCTTGTTTTGAAATATATTGTAGTCACAATTCATCACAATTTCAAAATTTGATAATAATTTTGATGAATTATAAATACAATTCAATTTGGATAATGATTTCAATTTCTGAATGAATAATTAATAAATATTTTTAAAATTGAAAGTCAATTACAAGAGGGATATGAAGATCTATACATGCCAAGAGGGATAAAATTTTGCAAGGAAAAAATAGTGTGTGGATCTATACGAGGTGAAGATTAGGATCTAAGTAAAAATGATTGAGACAAAAATAAGGCACTTCTGATACCACTTGGTGTCCCTATTAATGAGGATTGTAAGAAGGCACTGGAGACAAACCAGAATATCAGATACAACCAGAAATTCAATCATAAGGCCCAAGAAGACAAGTCAAGCACATTAATTTCACTTATCATAGCAGCAGTCAAAACCAAGCAGATTTTTGAAAACATTTTTCAAATAACAGTACCAGAGCAGCATAGAAAAACAATAGCACAGCAGACTCGTCAGAAGATGATGGTCATGTAAAGATCATTCATGATCTAAGATAAAAAATACTGTTTATTTGAAATCATTTGAGGAATATGAAAAACTCTAGATTCAATGAATCAATCACACCAGATTATTAGTTTCAGATTCAAGATATATGTGAGATTCAATTAATCAATAATTTCAAATGATTTTAAACAAACAAATATTTAAATCAAATAATCATGAGATAACAGTAAATTTCAAGACCAGATTTTTAAAGGAATTTTCCAAAATATTTCTAATAAGCCAAGAATAATTTTAGATCATTTACATCAAACTTTAGTAATAATTCATGATCCAAAAAAAATAGTGGTTTATTCAAAATCACTTGAACGAATGTAAATCTTGAGATACAATGAATCAATCACACAGGATTAATAATTTTAGAACAGAGAGGTGTGTGAGATTCAAAATATCAGAAATTTTCAAGTGATCTCAAACAAAGAAAAAAAAACCCATAATGATAATGAATAAAGATGAATTTCAGGATGTATCACAGATTCAAGATAAATCAAAATATTCAAGCCAATCTGAAAATTTCTGAAGTTATCACAACTGATAAATAACAGAGTGCTGTAATGAGTATATTATTTCTACTTTTTTAAAATGAATTAGAAGAAACTCAAAACAACAGAGATGTGTGAAATTTCAATAATATTTCAGATCTTCAAAAAAAACTAGAATTCATATTAACAGTGTTCATGATATAAGAAGAATACGTCAACACTGTTAGGAATTCAGAAAACAGAAAGTGAACTTCAAAAACAATTGCAGATATATACAATTTTAAATTAAAGATCTAGAAAAGATTAAAATATCGTATTTTTAGTAAAGTAAATTTCCAGACAGTCAAGAGTTCTGCAATTGGAAGTTAAGGAATCCCAAGAGAAAGAAAATATGGCAGTGACAAATTAAAAAAGAAATATAAAAAAATAAACAGAAGGAACGGAAGACGGAATAAACAAAGAAAATAAATATTTACAAAGGTGAGTTCAGAGATCATACTTAAAATTGGTGTAAATTAAAGAAATCTCTAACTCAATACATCTTGGCCAAGGAACTGTAAAGAATACAAAAGTATTACTCGGCTTGATTTCAAAAAAAAATTACACAGCAGTTCCTCAACCTCTACGGGTACCTAGCAAATGAAAGGATTGAGTGGTCTAACAAAAGTAGTAAAACCACTCACAGTTATATTCGTATGTTTTGGTACCTAAGCCCATTTGTATAATAATCAATTTGAATCTATCTTCGTACCCTTTGGAACCCAAACCTATTTGAATCATGAAGTTTGTTTTATTTCTTTTTGGGATCCAGAATTGTTCAAATGAATTATTGTAAAACAAATTCACATTATGTTTATGATTCAAAAATCCTTTACGATTATCAGAGTTTGAATTTTCATATCGATTCTTTCCAAAGTAGTTTAAAGGATTTTTAAAATCATTTGAGTTCTGATTTTCAAAAACATTATTTTTCTCAAATCCGAGTCCACATTTATTTCTAGCAGAAAATTGGTTTTTCAACAACATATTTAAAGATTTTTCTCCATCAGAAAATTTAACCAAAGTTGACTCAGTTGTTGAATTTTGAATTTAAGATCACTGTACACTTTTATTAAATCTGAACAGCGCTTATTAGTGATCTTCCTTTCAGCATCCTATGGTTTCAAAACCAAATTTTCAGATTCAAGTAATCCAATTCTAACTTGGGACTCAGAAATTTTAGATTCAAATCGTTTTTGTTTTTCAAACTCAAATTTCTTGGATTTTTCAATCTCGTTTTCAAGTTCTTTCAAAATCAACTCAGATTTCAACACATTCTCCTTTTCAGCAATTTCAAATTTGGAAATATATCAGTCTTAAAAATTTCAAATTCCTTTTGTAGAAAATTGTTCAAACTTGGCAACACAATCTTGTTTTCTTTTAAGATCAGAATTTCCTTTTCAAACATTTGAATATTTTTATTGAGATGAACAAGATTGGTTTCCAATTTCAAACAATTACTACAATCTGAATTTGAAGAATTTTTAAAATATTCAAGTAGTGATACCAAATAAACAATTTTGCTAGTCAACTCAGAATTCTTCAATTTCAAAAATTCGTTTTTAGATTGGAGTTTATCAACAGACTTAGTTAGATTAGCACAAAAATAAACCAGATTTTCATAAGAGAAATTTTCTACTTCATTGTCTGTTGAGTCTCCATCAGTTGATCCATCTGAATTACCATCTGTAAGACCTGTTAAGCATAAATTTGAATCTGAGTTGATCTTTGCAGGTTTTGAGCAGTTGTCAACTTTTTGTCCATACAGCGCATTGAGATTTTTCCATATTTCTTGTGCAGATAAACAATGAGAGATAAGCTTAAATTGATCAATATTAAGACAAGAATAAATAATGTCCATAGCATGAGTATTGATAACAATATTCCTTTTATCTAACAAATCTACTCCATTAATAATAATATTCCAATATTTAATATGAATAAATTTTATATAAATTTTCATCTTTATTTTCCAATTTAAAAAATCTATACCATTAAAAATAGATGGAATATGACTAGACTGACTCTCCATGAACTGACACCTAGGGATCACCATTGCTCTAGAGTTAAACAGAAAACCTGCTCTAATATCACTTATTGTGTAACACCCCGTAATTCTACAACACTAAGATTCACAAATTAAGGCAGAATTAAAAGTTAAAGTCAAAATCAAGGGAAACGGGCTGCGCCATTGCGTTCGTCTCGGAATTCGACATGGAAACGAGTCCGAGTTTGCGTAAATCGGAGTCCGTATGAGGGAGATATGGCCTCCGGAAGATTCAGCGAAGTTCAAAATTCAAAACAGGTCAAGTTCGAAATTTCAAAATCGGGCCGGATTGGCCAGGGCGGGAATATTCCCGCCCAAGACACCCAGGTCGACTGGGTAGTCGACCTGGGTCAACCAGGTCGACTACATAGTCGACCTAGGGATCGACCCCCCCTGTTTTTCCTGTTTTCTACACCAGATTCGTTTCTCTGTATTTGGACACCCTTCTGACCAGATTCGTTGACTGCTACACTATATAAACAGCCCTAGTCTTCTTCCCTATTCACAATTCTTTTCTACCCTTATGCTGCAAAGTTTCTAGTTAGCCATGGCTTCTCCTCCTCCTCTAAACAATATAAATAAATAATATATATAAAATAAACTAAGACGAGGAAATGCTGCTAAAAGATTTTCAAGAAGAGGTTCGAGTCAAGCTAGGATTCAAGAGGAGGTTCAAACGACTTCAACGACTGTTTTTCTACGAATCTTAGCAACGCCATCTTTCTGTTCTGATCTAATCTCTGTAAGTCAGTTATTTCTAGATTTGAACGTTTTTCTCTGTTCGTGACATGAAATTAAAGGAATACAAGAATATGCCAATTCTCTCTCTCTCTCTATTCGAATCAGTGCCTATACTCTTGAACCTAATTAAGAACTGTTATGACTCGAGGACAAATAAGACCATTACTATGAAATTATGGACCTTAGAACCATATGCCTCTTTGACTATAAACATTTCCTATGACTACGAACATTTGCCTATGACTATGAACCTTGCCTATGACTATGAACATTGCCTATGACTATGAACATTGCCTATGACTGTGACTGTGACTATGAGGATTATTTCCTTGACTAAGCCTATGCCTTTGATTAGGAAACATAAACTATTGCCTATGACAAAACAAGGACATCTGTGATTAAACACCTATGATTCATGACTAGGAAAGTGTTGCTTAAGTTCTGTGATTTTGAGATTGGGTCTAAACCCGATTAGTTATTCTGCTTGTCCTTGGTTTTCTTTGGTTTTAGACCTTGGGAATTTACCTATTAAGTTAGGTCTACCCATGTTCTTGAACCTGCGTCTCTATTCTGTCTATCTTTGGTTTTAGACCTTGGGAATTTACCTATTAAGTTCGGTCTACCCATGTTCTTGAACCAACGTCGTTATTCAACCCTTTTTATGCCAGTTAGTATTTCTATATTTTGCATAGCATCTTTGGTTCGTTCCCTAATTTCTACGAGTCTAGACTTATCCATAATCTAGATTTAATCGCAATTATACGAACGGTGGGAATACGATTTGGGCATAATGAGAAATGTACTAAAACATAGTTGTAAAACTTGAATTTTGGCATAAATTGGGAACATGTATTATGGCATGTTCATAGAAATGCAAATTGGATAGATTTGACATGAATTATAAGATGTGTAATTTGAATCTAGTATTGACGTGTAAATCTAGCATTTACATGAATAGTGAACTAGAGTAATAAGTCTAGAATTAGAATGTTGAATCGGAATTGGATTAGCTAATTTGGCACGGTAAGTATATTGGCATAAATGTGGAATTGGCCATAATTGGGAGTAATTGGCAGGTTTAGAAAAATCATAGTTAGTGACACTTAATTGGTATAGTTTACATACCAAAAGGCATAAATATGATATAGAGGGGAAAATGGGCTATAAGAATAAATGTTGACAATTTACATTAAAAGAGAAATTAGGAAATAAGCAAATTAGGAATAATTTACTTATAGGATTTGTCCCAAATGAGAAAAGGTAAATTTAGAAAAATTAAAGGTTTATTAACGACATCTCTTTTAATGGTACACCAGAAAGTTCTAGGGTGATAGAGAGGATAGTGTCTAGAATTGGGTTTGGAAAATACAAGTTTCCTGCTCTCCCTGGCTATCCCTAACTGATCCGACGAACGGGATGGTTACTTTCAAAACCTGATTTGAAAATTAGTCAAAACCCTTGAACTAGAAAACACGAATAGGCCTAACCCGAGGTTAGACTGAGTTGCGATGTAAATCTGCCCGGAACCAACCGGCACATCCAGTAATCGCAACAATATCTGTCTAATGTGAGTGGTTGTGGCTTTAATCTATTAAATTAAAGCTAGAACAAAAATGGTAGGGTTAAGTTCATTAAGACACTTAACCAATGCAACATAATAACCAAACTAATGGGTGGGGTTAGGGCCATACAGTTAAGCTAGAATGGGAGGGTTAAGTCCATAGGAACACTTTACCAACTTAACACAGTTAAGCTAGAATGGGAGGGCTAAGTCCATAGAGACACTTAACCAAACTCGAGGTAGCAAAACGAGACTTGTAGGGGTTAAGTAAAGTTAATAAACTTAGCCAAACTAACATGTTAACTAGACTAGAATATGGGGTTAAGTAAAGTTAATACGCTTAGCCAAATTAACATGTTAACTAGTCTAGAGGTTGGGGTTAAGTAAATACACTTAGCCAATTTAGCTTGATAGCTGGACCAGACCGTAGGGTTAAGTAAACTTGAACACTTAACCGTCAGATTGTGATAAAGGAATAGGGCTAAGTCTAAAACATGAAGAGATAATACTTAACCATTAATAACATGTTAGTTAAAACAAACGGGCAAGGTTAAGTTAAAAAGGAACGCTTAACCGATACAGGATGAACGGGTAGGGTTAAGTAATACTTAACCAATATAACATGGTTTGTGGTCGGGTTAAGTCAGCGTGAATTACTGATAACACTTAACCAGTTTAACAGGATAAAGGAAGAGGGTTAAGTTGGCTTGAATTAACTAATGACACTTAACCAATCTAAATAGACGGGAAAGGGAACTAAGTAGCAAACCTTAGAAGACAACGATTCTGGAAACTAAGTGGTAAATCCTAGTTAGTAAAACTAGGTAGTAATTCTTAGTATAACACGGGAAGGAGCGAATGTCCGTCTGAGTAGAAAGAAGGCTCAAACGAATTGGGTTACGAAGCCCGAGGCTTCGAGGGGACGTGAGGGTACTCTTGGTATCCATCTGTGAGGCTGCAGATGATCCGCCTGGGCCCACAGAGGTTAAGGTCTGCGTAGAAGAACCAGGGGTATGCCTTGGTTGCAATACATGGCAACCTAAAGACTAGGATGGACCAGCGGGATTCGGTGAGCAAAAGGTAGCCCTGTGATAGCGACTCGTCGTTTACCATACAGCTTGAGTTAGTCGAGATATGTGAAGCGGAAAGGTGGAGAACTCCAAAAGACCATATACTTGCTATCTAGTTATGGGTGAGGATGGCCATATGATAGTGGGGTACCAGGGGCCGGCGTATAGTTCTCATTTTACAAGGTGTGCCTTTCATTAGTTGAGGGAGGGGTCAAGTGGGACTATAGACACTGAAATAAAAACAGACCTTAGCATCTGCATCGGCAGATATCTGAAAGCTCCCGACCGAGTTCTGTATTCCTTGATTTTCCCTGACACAGGACTCGGACCGCACATTATGGGACATGTGCATCTAGACAAGCGATAACGATTCGCGATACATGCGTGGGGAAGTATAGGAACATATACCGCTCTAGGTAGTGTGTCCTAGACTTGGGGGCATCGTTCGACAGGTAGCATAATTCCTAGTTGAACTAGGTGGCATAAATCCTGAATCCGAGAAGCATTCAGCAGACAGCGTAAACTCTAGTGGAATCTAGAAAGCACTTGATAGAAAACCCTTGATTAAATCTAGGTAACAAATAAATAAATGGATGCCTGAAGGCGATGGAAAATACAGGGATTGGGATCACGTTATCGTCACTAGTTGGGACACTAGTTAGGTGGTGCAGAGATATAGAAACCAGTATAATAAGGAAATAGCGAAGCGGCGAAAGTGTTAGAGCATATCCAATTTATCTTAGCTTAGAGTATCTTGTGTTAACCTTGTCTAATCTTGCCAACCCTATCATCATTGTGTTATCTTGTATTCAGTTAATTCATGTCGTTCTATTTTTCCATGTTCACATGCTAGAAGTTACTGAACTTACTCAGGCTTTATGTCTGACTCTGTTTTTCTTTCGTCTTCTTTTCTTTCGTTCCCCCCCCCCAAGGTAGTAGAGGAGGGAGTAGTATAGCTCAGGTTAAGTTGGACTGTCACTCTTTCCCAGCTTGAAGATTTGTCGAAGCTTTGCTTGGATTCTCTTTTCAGATGCTATGGCTGGTTCTTGCTACATTGGGGAATATAAATGTATTTTTATGCTTCTTTATTTTTTAAGACAGATGACACTCTGATATTGTAAAGAAATCTTTGTACGAACTATTTTATCAATAAAGCAAAGTTTTATTTTCCGCTGTTTAACTTTTGTCTGTCTTATAATTTATCTGCATCTTTTACCCTAAATGCTCCACAGAACTTAGTGCATTCCCTTTGTGAGTGACACTAACGGACGTGTGGTGTTACACGTGGTATCAGAGCTGAAGGTTACCAGATCAGATAAAGGATTTGAAAAATCATTTTCAAAACGGTTTTAAAAGAAGCATTTTAAAGAGAAAAGATTTATTTTAAAAGGAATATTCCCCAAAGCCATAAGCACTATCTTCTCTTCCTCTGTTTGAATTCTTGTCTCCTTCTTTCTTGAGTCTCGGGGGCTCCTGGCTTTCTGGGAGTTAACCTCATCAATGGGCAAAGTAGTGTCCGGCTTCCATCCATAGCCGTAGTTGTTTCATCTATGGGCAGTTTTCTTTCAAAGCTTATAGGGTTTTCCGGACGATGGAGGCAGTTTTCGAGGGATTTGTCAACATGATTACACACGGAGGAGGATGAGGGGAGCACAACCCTAGGATGAGGAATTCATGGATGTAGATTTAGCTCACGAAGAAGGAAGAAATTATAAAACCTAAGACAAGAGGAAGTATCTTTACTAGGGTATGATAGGGCATATACTTAAGGACAAGGGCAAGAACCTACTTTCGCCACCAAGCGTACCTAGGAGAAAGGTAGTAAAGTTCTGTTGGAAGAATCTAGTTTTTCTGTTCGTGCTATTTCCTTAGGTTCTAGCGCTTCTCATTTGTTCATATCCACTTCCATAGTCGAGTCTCTGCACCATAGTACTTGTATAGTAGAAAGATCCCACTATATTCTCAAATCCAGTTGGTGGTCCGACCAGTCCATTTTTGGTTAGTAGGGATTTGAGAATAGCTATCGAGTTTGCTTATATCATCTCACGTAGATCATCTAAAATCGGAGGAGTTATTCCTTGGGTGCTTGTCTGATATTGGTTTAGGCCTCTGGGGCTTGTACTTGAGGTATGTTGAGTTCGACTAGGATGGTTTGCGTGAGAGATGAATAGATGTGACAGACACTCTAAAGAGCACGTAGTGACCTTTCGACTCTTATAGTTATGGCATGGCGGATAAGAGGGAAACCTCTAATCATCTTAGTACGTACATTTGCTACCGTGATTAACATCTGTTTACTTTGGAAATAGAGGTCAGAAACTTCACATTTGTGAAGTTAAATTAGTTAGGATACAGTGGAGTAAAGCTCAAGAAGGCTAGATACTAGCGACATACCCTTTTTCCTTGAGAGTGCATCCTTGATTTCTTTGTTTTAGGAGCTTTACGCATAGTTGTTTCTCTCTTTCCAAAGTATATCACCTAGGTCGTATCTTCGATCCTTAGGTAGAAGCCAATGGATGTAAACATGTACTTGAAACATGTTATGGTTGATGGTTGCAAGTGGTTGCTAATGGTTGCTCGTGGATGCATATGCATACGTATTAGGCACTAGATCAGTTCGGACGCTTTCATATTGCATTTAAAGGAATGTATTTGTTTGTAAGTTGAGTCTGATATGTTATCATATGGATGTTGCATATGGATGAATGGCTGTGCACGCATGTAGCATTTACATAACTAGGGATGCTTGCATACATGATTGGAAGCATGGCACTGGCATGGTTTGCATTAAGGAGGTCAACTGAATCAGTAGACCACCTGATTTTGCATTAGATAAAGACATATACACACACTATGCATATGAACATGAAAGCGTTAGAAATCTTTTAAGGACAGTGAATGCCTGTGATTGAATGGTTGAGTAGATGGGTGATTGGAAGGTAGGACACATTCTTCCTAACTTGAAGATTTCGGGGACGAAATCCTTTTAAGTGGGGGAGAATGTAACACCCCGTAATTCTGCAACACTAAGATTCACAAATTAAGGCCGAATTAAAAGTTAAAATAAAAATCAAGGGAAACGGGCTAAGCCATTGCGTTCGTCTCGGAATTCTGCATGGAAACGAGTCCGAGTTTGGGTAAATCGGAGTCTGTATGAGGGAGATATGGCCTCCGGAAGATTCAGCGAAGTTCAAAATTCAAAACAGGTCAAGTTCGAAATTTCAAAATCGGGCCGGATTGGCCAGGGCGGGAATTTTCTCGCCCAAGACACCCAGGTCGACTGGGTAGTTACCCAGGTCGACTGGGTAGTCGACCTGGGTCAACCAGGTCGACTACATAGTCGACCTGGTGGTCGACCCCCCCTGTTTTTCCTGTTTTCTGCACCAGATTCGTTTCTCTGTATTTGGACACCCTTCTGACCAGATTCGTTGACTGCTACACTATATAAACAGCCCTAGTCTTCTTCCCTATTCACAGTTCTTTTCTACCCTTATGCTGCAAAGGTTCTAGTTAGCCATGGCTTCTCCTCCTCCTCTAAAAAATATAAATAAATAATATATATAAAATAAACCAAGATAAGGAAATGCTGCTAAAAGATTTTCAAGAAGAGGTTCGAGTCAAGCTAGGATTCAAGAGGAGGTTCAAATGACTTCAACGACTGTTTTTCTACGAATCTTAGCAACGCCATCTTTCTGTTCTGATCTAATCTCTGTAAGTCAGTTATTTCTAGATTTGAACGTTTTTCTCTATTCGTGACATAAATTAAAGGAATAAAAGAATATGCCAATTCTCTCTCTCTCTCTCTCTATTCGAATCAGTGCCTATACTCTTGAACCTAATTAAGAACTGTTATGATTCGAGGACAAATAAGACCATGACTATGAAATTATGGACCTTAGAACCATATGCCTCTTTGACTATAAACATTTCCTATGACTACGAACATTTGCCTATGACTATGAACCTTGCCTATGACTATGAACATTGCCTATGACTGTGACTGTGACTATGAGGATTATTTCCTTGACTAAGCCTATGCCTTTGATTAGGAAACATAAACTATTGCCAACGACAAAACAAGGACATCTGTGATTAAACACCTATGATTCATGACTAGGAAAGTGTTGCTTAAGTTCTGTGATTTTGAGATTGGGTCTAAACCCGATTAGTTATTCTGCTTGTCCTTGCTTTTCTTTGGTTTTAGACCTTGGGAATTTACCTATTAAGTTAGGTCTACCCATGTTCTTGAACCTGCGTCTCTATTTTGTCTATCTTTGGTTTTAGACCTTGGGAATTTACCTATTAAGTTAGGTCTACCCATGTTCTTGAACCAACGTCGTTATTCAACCCTTTTTATGCCAGTTAGTATGTCTATCTTTTGCATAGCATCTTTGGTTCGTTCCCTAATTTCTACGAGTCTAGACTTATCCATAATCTAGATTTAATCGCAATTATACGAACGGTGGGAATACGATTTGGGCATAATGAGAAATGTACTAAAACATAGTTGTAAAACTTGGATTCTGGCATAAATTGGGAACATGTATTATGGCATGTTCATAGAAATGCAAATTGGATAGATTTGACATGAATTATAAGATGTGTAATTTGAATCTAGTATTGACGTGTAAATCTAGCATTTACATGAATAGTGAACTAGAGTAATAAGTCCAAAATTAGAATGTTGAATCGGAATTGGATTAGCTAATTTGGCACGGTAAGTATATTGGCATAAATGTGGAATTGGCCATAATTGGGAGTAATTGGCAGGTTTAGAAAAATCATGGTTAGTGACACTTAATTGGTATAGTTTACATACCAAAAGGCATAAATATGATATAGAGGGGAAAATGGGCTATAAGAATAAATGTTGACAATTTACATTAAAAGAGAAATTAGGAAATAAGTAAATTAGGAATAATTTACTTATAGGATTTGTCCCAAACGAGAAAAGGTAAATTTAGACAAATTAAAGGTTTATTAACGACATCTCTTTTAATGGTACACCAGAAAGTTCTAGGGTGACAGAGAGGATAGTGTCTAGGCTTGGGTTTGGAAAATACAAGTTTCCTTCTCTCCCTGGCTATCCCTAACTGATCCGACGAACGGGATGGTTATTTTCAAAACCTGATTTGAAAATTAGTCAAAACCCTTGAACTAGAAAACACGAATAGGCCTAACCCGAGGTTAGACTGAGTTGCGATGTAAATCTGCCCTTAACCAACTGGCACATCCAGTAATCGCAACAATATCTGTCTAATGTGAGTGGTCGTGGCTTTATTCTATTAAATTAAAGCTAGAACAAGAATGGTAGGGTTAAGTTCATTAAGACACTTAACCAATTCAACATAATAACCAGACTAGTGGGTGGGGTTAGGGCCATACAGTTAAGCTAGAATGGGAGGGTTAAGTCCATAGGAACACTTAACCAACTTAACACAATTAAGCTAGAATGGGAGGGCTAAGCCCATAGAGGCACTTAACCAAACTCGAGGTAGCAAAACGAGACTTGCGGGGGTTAAGTAAAGTTAATACACTTAGCCAAACTAACATGTTAACTAGACTAGAATATGGGGTTAAGTAAAGTTAATACGCTTAGCCAAATTAACACGTTAACTAGACTAGAGGTCGGGGTTAAGTAAATACACTTAGCCAATTTAGCATGATAGCTGGACCAGACCGTAGGGTTAAGTAAACTTGAACACTTAACCGTCAGATTGTGATAAAGGAATATGGCTAAGTCTAAAACATGAAGGGATAATACTTAACCATTAATAACATGTTAGTTAAAACAGACGGGCAAGGTTAAGTTAAAAAGGAACGGATAACCGATATAGGATGAACGGGTAGGGTTAAGTAATATTTAACCAATATAACGTGGTTTGTGGTCGGGTTAAGTCAGCGTGAATTACTGATAACACTTAACCAGTTTAACAGGATAAAGGAAGAGGGTTAAGTTGGCTTAAATTGACAAATGACACTTAACCAATCCAAATTGACGGGAAAGGGAACTAAGTAGTAAACCTTAGAAGACAATGATTCTGGAAACTAAGTGGTAAATCCTAGTTATTAAAACTAGGTAGTAATTCTTAGTATAACAAGGGAAGGAGCGAATGTCCGTCTTAGTAGAAAGAAGGCTCCAACGAATTGGGTTACAAAGCCCGAGGCTTCGTGGGGACGTGAGGGTACTCTTGGTATCCCTCTGTGAGGCTGCAGATGATCCGCCTGGGCCCACAGAGGTTAAGGTCTGCGTAGAAGAATCAGGGGTATGCCTTGGTTGCAGTTCATGGCAACCTAAAGACTAGGATGGACCAGCGTGATTCGGCGAGCAAACGGTAGCCCTGTGATAGAGACTCGTCGTTTACCATCCATCTTGAGTCAGTCGAGATACGTAAAGCGGAAAGGCGGAGAACTCCAAAAGACCATATACTTGCTATCTAGTTATGGGTGAGGATGGCCATTGGATAGTGGGGCACCAGGGGCCGGCGTATAGTTCTCATTTTACAAGGTTTGCCTTTCATTAGTTGAGGGAGGGGTCAAGTGGGACCATAACCACTGAAATAAAAACAGACCTTAGCATCTGCATCGGCAGATATCTGAAAGCTCCCGACCGAGTTCTGTATTCCTTGATTTGCCCTGACACAGGACTCGGACCGCACATTATGGGACATGTGCATCTAGACAAGCGATAACGATTCGCGATACATGTGTGGGGAAGTATAAAAACATATACCGCTCTAGGTAGTGTGTCCTAGACTTGGGGGCATCGTTCGACAGGTAGCATAATTCCTAGTTGAATTAGGTGGCATAAATCCTGAATCCGAGAAGCATTCAGCAGACAGCGTAAACTCTAGTGGAATCTAGAAAGCACTTGATAGAAAACCCTAGATTAAATCTAGGTAACAAATAAATAAATGGATGCCTGAAGGCGATGGAAAATACAGGGATTGGGATCACGTTATCGTCAATAGTTGGGACACTAGTTAGGTGGTGCAGAGATATAGAAACCAGTATAATAAGGAAATAGCGAAGCGGCGAAAGTGTTAGAGCATATCTAGTTTATCTTAGCTTAGCGTATCTTGTGTTAACCTTGTTTAATCTTGCCAACCCTATCATCATGGTGTTATCTTGTATTCAGTTAATTCATGTCGTTCTGTTTTTCCATGTTACATGCTAGAAGTTACTGAACTTACTCAGGCTTTATGTCTGACTCTGTTTTTCTTTCGTCTTCTTTTCTTCCGTTCCCCCCCCCCCCATGTAGTAGAAGAGGGAGTAGTATAGCTCAGGTTAAGTTGGACTGTCACTCTTTCCCAGCTTGAAGATTTGTCGAAGCTTTGCTTGGATTCTCTTTTCAGATGCTATGGCTGGTTCTTGCTACATTGGGGAATATAAATGTATTTTTATGCCTCTTTATTTTGTAAGACAAATGACACTCTGATATTGTAAAGAAATCTTTGTACAAACTATTTTATCAATAAAGCAAAGTTTTATTTTCCGCTGTTTAACTTCTGTCTGTCTTATAATTTATCTGCATCTTTTACCCTAAATGCTCCACAGAACTTAGTGCATTCCCTTTGTGAGTGACACTAACGGACGTGGGGTGTTACATGTTGGATCTAGATTAACCCTAGAGGTGGGTGAATAGGGTTTATCATAGTTTCAACTGAATTAAAAATCTACGAGATATATAATAATAAACATTTCACAGAATATAGCAGAAACAGAAATGCAGAAAATAAATCACATACAGATGTACCCAGCTTCGGCAAAACCCTGCTGCCTACTGCTGCATTTCTAAGTATTCTACTAGGTGATAGAACAGATTCCGCATAGAAGACCATGTACACTCGCAAACCCTGCTCGTATTCTAACCTTACGCTCAAAACCCCTAGACTGGTCTATATTCACTAGACCAGATTTCCCTTAGTTTTAGAGACACTAGTAAATTGTCAGTTAACCCCTAACTGAAACCCTCGATTTTACAGACCTGGAAACTGTTTGTTTGTTTACATAGAAGATAAAATTAGAAAACAATACAAAATAAAACAAAACAGAATTAAAAAACCCTAGGAGTTAAATTATAAGGGTCATCACCTTTTTCATGTTGAAACTTGGTTGGCCCCCTTTGTAAAGTATTGCACCCCCTTTTTCTTTTAGCCCGATCTCTCGGGAAAAAAAATGGCGGCCTCATTCCTAAAAGCTAGGGTTTTCTCTGTTGTCCCCCAAATCGTGATGATTGATGAGATGTTGTTGTGGTTTCTTTGATTGCTTTGATGCTAGTTCTGATCGACGATTTGGCTCGTGTTCTCTCTCTCGATCGAACCAGTGTGAGTAATTTTATTTTGAATTCTTGTTTAAATTTCTTGTGTTTTCGATCTGTTTCTTGATGATATGCCTGTGATGATACGGTGTAGAATAGGATTATAGAATCCTTTTAAACTCTCTGATTTCCACGAATATGACTTGGCCTGATTTGAAGTGAGTAGGTTTCCACTTTTGCTTCCTCGGTTCAAAACTGATTGTGTGATTTCCTTGATGAAAAATTTCCAACGAATAATTAGGATGCTAGAAATTTATTATTTCCCAAAACACTTGATTAACTTGGCTTTTTCTGGAAATATATTGAAAACAAGTAAATGTTTTTTTTGCCCCTTTTGATATTCTATGAATTTCGAATTAAATTTGTCCAGAAAACAAATTGAATGTCTTGCCAAAACTGTAGCTTGATTTAAATCCATGCATGATTTTACTGCTTGCCAAAAATGATTCTGATTTACTGGAAATCAAATAATTGGAAATTTGGCTCCTTTGCATTTTCCGTTGCCAAAACTTGCGAGCACTGATTTGTTGAAATGAATTTATCAAATGGATTCATGCATTTTCTTTTCAGGAAAATATTTCTTGCTAAATATGTGATTTTCTCCCACTGTATATTTGGACAGATCCTTGAGTAACAGGCTCCTTAGCAGTTTTATTGCACCTAATATATATATATATATGTATTATATATATATATATACATATACATATATATATGTATATATATATATATTTGCATATCATGAAAAAACATTTGCTGTCTTGGAACATTGTTGTACCATTTGCTGTTGTATTGGTATCATGTTGTTGCTGATCATCCATGACTTTATCCTCCATGACCATTCATGCTTGCTTTGATATTAGAAACTTTCCACTTGCACGTCCATCTGCGCTCACTGAATTTGAACCTGCTTTTCCATTGAGCATTCTTGTTGAACCATTGACGTTGTGGCCCATTTGTTTTGAACCTGCCTTGACCATGTATGCTTGAAGTGGTTGAACATACTACCTTATTGTTACTGTCTAACCCATAATCATGAAAAAAGATTCATTTGAGTTGTTGCATTTCTGAAACTTTTGAACCATGTTGCTTTATATTTGTGCCATGCTGTATTGAGCTTGACAATGTTGCTATTGTTCATGCTTGTCCCTAGACATGAATGTGCTGAACCTCATGATGCACCATCCTTACATCTGTACTATCCTTTTGCTGTACAATTTGACATTGCTGTGTTGCTAGTCCATATGTGATATCTTACTGCCATGACTTCTTGATAAGTACACTGTTTCACCATATAAGTGCTGCAAAGTTCCCTTTTGATCCATGTTGAATGAAGAACTATTCTTACATGCACGAGTTTAGACTTCAACTTGAGTTAGTCTGCCATGCTATATATTGTGATCTTATATTGCCTTATGTACTGTCTTGATTAAGCTGCCATGTTGATGATGCCATGTATGCACAGTCTTCACCATTTATATATGTCACTTTATTAACCATACATCAGCTCGACCATGTTTACATTCATGTACATGTTGCATCTCCATATGTTTGTTGATGGTTTCATTGGTTTCATGTTTGCTTTGATCCTTTGAGCCCACATTTTCACTTTGTATTATGCTCGGCCATGTTTGCTTTGTACTTTGAGATGTGATGACTTTGATTTCATGTGCACTGAATCGAGAAGGTCCACGTGGCTACTCCTTCGTTGCACACTGAAGTGGCGTGGCAGTGCACACGTGTATGTATATACATGTGTGTATATGCAGCCATTCAGAAAATTTCTTGTCCCTGTATTGATATATATATATATATATATATATATATGTGTGTGTGTGTGTGTGTGTGTGTGTTGTTTACCTTGTGATATTCACAGTGTATCACTGTGAATATCACAATTGTCTAGACGCGGTCGGATAAATCAGATCGAGTCAGCAAAATGATGAGAAACACCCCAAAATTCTAAGGAAAATAAATTTTCAATAAGAATTATATTCACATGTGTTCAGTATTATTTCTATTGCAGTGTATTGTGTGTTTGTTTCATGTGACAGGTATGAAGACTGGACTGACGAAGAACTGTGAAGACGGAAAACTGAAAACAGAAGTTGACAGTGAAAAGTAAACAAAAGACTGAATGTATATATAAAATGTAATCATGTGAAAGAATGTACTGAGTGATGATTGTTATAGTAAGGAGCAGTGTATGAATGTATAATGAGAGAATTGTAAATGAATATACATATAGTGTAGAGTGAACAGTATATGAACCAGACAGTGAACATGTAAGTATATATGAATTTGTACTATTATTTGTAATAAAAAAAATTGTTTGAAATAAAATATTATTTTATTGTGCTCAAATTTGTGTTCAAGCAAATTTGTTTATCGAATTTAGTTTATATACAAGTACAATGTCATGTGAAGAATATATAAATAGTGGAGTTATAAATCTGTACTGTTTAAGCTATTGAAATAAAATATTATATATCAATAAAATACTATGAATATTTGAATTTCTGTACAGTCGTATTTTATTTAAATATAAATATTATATTGTTGTCTGTGATGTATATATAGAACAGTACAGTAACAAGCACATTTAAAATAATATATATTTGGTTGTTATCATCAAAAAAAATCATATAATTGTGCATACAACACCGTTATATATAACAGATTGATCCCTCACGCCACTCCACGATTCACGATTTAGCACTCCACTGCTGAGATCATCTGAAACCGCTCAAAATAGGTTTCCCGACTATCTCAATATTTCTTGCCAACCATAAGGTCAAAAATCTTGAAATTACCTTTAAAAATCATCATTTCATACCACGACTTCATTTATATACTTACATCATGATTCTGGTTGGTTTGAAAATTCATGTTTAAATGGTTTAACAGAGAACAAACTGTTTTTCCTGTTTCCTTGAATACATATTCATTTGCTTGTTTCTTCTTGCATTACAAGTGTTATAGCAAACACAAGTTGTTTACCATTTAATCTTTAACATAATGATATACTGATTTATCTAACATGAATATCACTGATGAATGGATCATTAGCTTTTGGTAAAGCAAGGATCATATATTTGCCACAAGGTATACCTAAATTATTGTGTTTATAGCAGAGTTTCCTATGGAGAATAACAGTTGTAAATGTCAGTGTTTACATGCAGTATACATTCAAGCTGATGTATTCTAACAGTTATAACAACTTTATAGTAGTAACTAAAAAGAATTTAAACTAGAAGATAGTTTACTCACATCTTTTCTTTCCTAATCCAGCTAGGGAGATCTCCAGAAATTTTTGGTGAACTTAGTGTTTTGTTGTAAAGAATTATACAGGTTTTTGTGTGTTATTTATAGACAATATTTAATTATTTAACAATTCTTTCTTTTCATTATTGCTTACATTTTAAGCTATAGCATTAGACTCACTACTCTACATGACTTGCTTAGGCATTAAGAATTGATTTGTTAAATTGAGATATTTCTTTATTTCTTGTCTTTATCTTCTTCCTTCAATCATGTTATAGTAAATGTATCCTTAGCCTCACTCCTTTGTCATAGTTTCTACTACTTATGCATGAAGAAATGAATAGTTTAACTAAGATATTTTTCTATTTTCTTGTCCTATGTTTTATCTTCTAGAAGCAAAATATTTCCAAACCATACTTCATTAATGCTTGCGATTTGTTATTGTTTTATTTGCAATAAAGAATGGGTTTTGTTTGCCAGATATTTTTCTAATAATGGTTTAATACATGCAAGTTGTATGAGGCTTCTTAGGTGATGGATACAACCTACTTTAGCTATTCTATTACCTGTTAAATCTCATTAATGATTATTGACTTTACTTCTCTTTTTTTTGGATATGCATCCCTTGACATTTTCATTTGAGTCATTTTGTCAAAATGTTATGTGTATGTTTCTTTCATATGTAAATGTTTATTAGAATGGCCCATTTGTTTCTCCTGCATATTTACTTTATTTGTTTCAAGGTCCATTACATTTCTAGAGTGATAGAATGTCCTCTTTTCACATGTAAACTTTGCTATCCTTTGTATGTGAATACTTAAGGCTTTACTTGCAATATTTTTCAATATGTATTCATATTAACAATTTTTTTTAATGTTGCATACTCATCATGTTTCCAAAATTTTAAAATATAACTAACTATGTACATTTTTAGTGAATACATACACTTATATACCAACATGTATATTTATACTTGTTTTGGTTTGTTTAATAAACATATTCTATGATTTAATTACACATTAGATCAATATTTATCATTAACAAAGACTAGCCAAAAACCGGGACATTACAAAACTCAAAATCCCATTTGATATTAAATACTAGGCTTTGAATAGAAAATATATCGGCTTATATTCAATTTCAAATACCACAACCAACAAATATCGTATTGGAAATAATGATATAAATAGATCTTTCAAATTTTCACAACAATATCTGTATAATCACGAAATCCAACATCAAAATATTCCGAACACAATTTCGATTCAAACCCATTTCCAATTTATATATTGGAAATTCTGGTTATTTTTAAAACCATTTCAAATCCAATTTATTTATTTTAAAAATATTTGATTTATAATTCTAGTTCACAACTGGTTCATTTCGATAAAAATCTATTTTTATCTTTTAAAATATGGAATTTTTCAGCCCAGTTCTTTCCAAATCATTTGTTATGATTTTACACAAATTATTGATATTTTTATCAAGGCCCGTACAATCAATTTCCATAAACGACCATTGAACTGCACTTACATCGACCTTTTCCAAATTTG
The DNA here is from genome assembly GCA_030737875.1 of Allium sativum. NCBI lineage: Eukaryota > Viridiplantae > Streptophyta > Magnoliopsida > Asparagales > Amaryllidaceae > Allium > Allium sativum. The sequence continues at coordinate 593,700,535 of CM060918.1, forward strand.
ATTTGGACATAATTCCAAATCCAACCATTAGATTTCAAATCTCTCATATTCGTTAGAATGCTCTTTTTGATACGAACCCAACGGTTCCAGTTTTTGGAGAATCCGACGGTAGGATCTCCTGTAATGTCTGTTCGAAGTCAATGGTCGAAATTCGCGAACTGCCGCAGCACGGCGCATTCTATTCAGGCCATTATATTATACATATAATATATAATATATATATTTCATCGATTTCCATTTAAAACGTATTTTATAAATCATTTTAAATTCATTTTCGAAACGATTTCAACTTCATATTCAATTTCAAATCAAATTGAATATTCCATATCATCGATATATAAATAATAATATTTTCAAAACATTTGATTTTGAAATCAATTTCTTTTCAATATTCATTATAAAAATGAATAAAATCGATGTAAATATCATTCACGTCAAAATGATGTCAATCTAATCAACATGACTTTATATATTTAAATATATTTGTGTCTATCCCAAATCAGACATCAAAATCAGATTTTGATTCTTTTTTAAATAATATTTTAAAATATTTGTTATTTTAAAATAATGGTTATTTTAAAATTTCATTCTTTCTGAACTAGAATCAGACACAATCAATTACCATATAATGGGATTATATGGATTTCTTACACACATGTACACAACAACAATCAAACGCATTCAACCATCATCCGAAGTGCATTCTACACTTCATAAGCATTAAATATAAATATTCAACAATTACACAGCCTGTCAATCAATCGATCGATATACAACTAATTATTGGGATTAGTGTATGTCCAATATCATCCCTATACCCGTATGGGGTTTCAATCAATAAATAATGAATTTTATGTGTAGTTGGGCGATGTGTAAAATTTATTGTCCCAATCAATATCAGTCAAATGTGTGTACATAAACAGATCGTCTGTTTTGTAAATAAATATTTTTTTTTTATATACATGTTAAAAATTATATTTTTAACTATAAAATATTTTATTCCATTCCACATCACACAATAAATTTTCACAACACAATCAAACAAAAAAACAAGTCGTCCATGGTCTGTGGATGATGGGTGTTGGGTGCTGCAAAGCACCATCCGCATCCTAGTATATATTTTAAATAGAAAATAAAATTAAAGTGAGAAGTTCTCACCTTTGGGTTCCACTCCGTCATTCTTTCTTTCTAAACTGTATGGATTCCGTTTTGATTTTCGTTGTTACCATCGCTATCTTTTCCCGCTGTTCACATTAAAAATCACATTTTTACAGTGGCATTTCATATGTAAAAATCATATATTTTTATCGCCTCTTTCTATATAAAATTTATATTTTTATATTTCTACTTCTTAAATAAAGATCGAATTTTTATTTTAATGATATCTGTTTAAAGATCGTATATTTATCATAATGAAAGCATTACAAAAATTGTATTTTTATTTATAAAAATCACACTTTTATAATTCTCCCTACAAAATAAAAAATTACATTTTATCGCCATTCTACGTATCTAAAAATCGAATCTTTATGTTATTACATACACATGATAAAATTTATATTTTTATCTAACCAAAAATAATATTTTCATATCGGTATTCATATAATAAAAAACATATTTTTATTACACCTATAATATAAAAATCATATTTTTATTATCATACATAAAAAGGAATCATATTTTTATTGTCTCTATAATATAAAAATCACATTTTTATTATCATACATAAATAAAAATCATATTTTTATTGCCTCTATAATTTAAAAATCAAAATTTTATTATCTATATAATATAAAAATCATGCTTTTATACTGCCATTCATATTATAAAAATCCCGACCTTCCTTATTCCAAAAATCAAACCTTTCTTGATTTAAAAGTATAGTCTTTTTCTATGTCATAAAAATCGAAATTACTTTTAAAAACTGATTTTCTATACACATTAAAACTGATTTATATTTTTAAATCTAAATACCTTAAAATAAAAATAAGGATAAAGTAAAATAAAATAAAAGCTTACAGTTAAAATAGAAAGGTGGGCTGCTCACAGCGCTCAGGTGGAGGGAGGGGCTCTGGCAATCGCGGAGGAGCTCTAGCAGTCGCGGAGGAGCTCTGGCAGTCGTGGAGGAGCTCTGGCAGTCGCGGAGGAGGGTTAGGGCTTCTCTCAAATCGATTTGGGGTTAGTGGGAGGGAGAGCGTCAGCTGAGTGAAGTGGGAATGTCCGGCGACTGGCGCGAGGAGGGTTCGTGGTTGCGCCTGGCGGTAGTGGAGGCTCCGTCGATCGCTCCTTTTTTACTTTTTATTAACTGTCGGGTTTGACTAATGAGGGTAGAGAGAGTGTAGAGGGCTTTATAAAATATATATAATAAATTAATATTATTTTTTCCACTTAAGTTGACTTTTCGTTCGACCTTCGAAGGGGACCCAACGACTTCCGTCCATAACTAATTACACCCATTCTGAACACAATACAATATGTATCGTAAGCCATTTTGGTTGTTTCGATCGATTTTCGTCAAAATCAAAATATAGATCTATATATTGAATTTGAACGCAAATTTCAATTTACTGGTGTCACATATGGATTTAGAAAATTCCAGAAAAATAAATCTGGCTATGTTTTGATGGTACGGTCCTAACAAAATTAATTTCGTAAAATTTGGAGACCGTTTGAAAAATGTCCATTTTCTGGTCAATCCAGATTGACGGAAACTGTCAAAACACGATTTCTTGTGCCACGCTATGAAATAATTTGACATTCCGGATCCAACAATTTGACATTCCGGATCCAACAAAAGTGGTTTCATTGAAAATGGAGGTCGTTTGCAAAATGGCTATTTTAAGGGCTATATTTCCACAGCGACTATTCTGAAATTTTCAACTGGACATAACTTTTTATTACCGCTATGAAATTTCAATTTTTCGGATTCGTTGGAAAGATATTTTCAAATAGATTCAAATGTTTTTGGTTTCGCTAAAATCCGGTTTATTATGAATCCCGTATATTCATTTAAAATTTGAAATCAAATTTTCGAACTACCATGCCATTTTCAATTCCTTTTATAATAAAAATAAATATTTCATATTCTAACGTCGATTGAAATAAATATATACTTTCTAATTTTATTAAAAATAAATTTCTCGTCGTTATTATTTGAAATAAATCATTTTAAATATTAAAAATTGCCAAAATAAAAATTTTAAATTGGTTAAAATTTTCCAGGTTGTTACAACTCATGTATATGATCAGTCACTATTAATCACATAACCTTTGAGATCGTACATCTCAAAGAAGCGTGTTAAGCAAGAGAATAAATTCCCCGCCACCAAATAGATACATCATAAATAGCAACTAATCGGTTACGTGATGAACCACAATGTCAAACCATGATACATTTCTAAATCAGTTTAGAAACATCGGGTTTAGCCCTCGAAATCCTTTCTTTTTTATAAAACATCTTTATAAAGCATTCCCTGTCTAAAGTCGGGAATACATTTTTTTTTCACTTAAGAAAATATCATTTCAAAATCATTCATTAAATTTGAAATGAACTCAACAACATCGCTAAACATCTCATAGTCAAATCTTGAAGTGTTTCACTAGATGTTAGCATACCAGTATTTCTACCCAACCCAATGCTAAACGTAAAAGCATATTTTGCTCATAAACTGGCCAAGTACAATCCAAACAATAAATTAATCACAATCATGAATATCAATAACCAAGTATGTTTGGTATATACTACATCTCATGTTTTGGTAAATTTAATCACCATTCATTCATTCGGTTTTAATTTCAAAAATCATTACTTAATTATTATTCAATTTTCTGGAAATTAATCCTTCATTTAATTAGGTTAAAGAACCAATGTCACTTAAAATATAGTTCACGATAAACCCAAAATCGACTTCCATCGAAAAGGAATCTTCACGGAAATCATAACGGTATATAATCGATATAAATTTCTATCTCAAACTAACACTATAGATGGAATAGAGGCAAGGCCTTTTAAATTCCATAAATAGTAATGATCTTCCTTTACAGAAGTTCACCTCAATTATCAAATCGAATTCCATACAATTCCAATTCAGTATTTTAAATTGAAAAACTTTACTTTGGAAAATTCCCGTTAAATCTTAATAAAAAGATTTATAAATTCCAAATCATAACTTCACTGTTAATCGGGTTAAAGAACGAATGTTATCTAAAACATTATTCACTATAAACCCCAAAATTCAATTTGGTATTAAATATAAGGCTCTGAATAGAAATTAATATCGGCTTATATTTAATATCAAATTCTGAAACTAACCGATATCATATTGGGAAAAACGACATATATATATCTTCCAAATTCCTCAACAATATCCATATAATCATAGAATCCAATATGGAAGTATTCTGAAGATTATTTCCAATTCATACGTTGGAAAATTCTAGTTAAATTAAAACCATTTACAAGTCCTATTTATATATTTAAAAACATTGGATTATTATTCTAGTTAATAACTAGTTCATTCGATAAAAATATATTTTTATCTTCTCAAATATGGAATTTTTCATCCAAAATCCTTCCAAATCATTTATTATGATTTTACATATTTTTTTCATATTTTTAATAATTTTAGTTAGGCCCTTACAGTCGGTTTCCAATAACGACCACGGAACTACATCCATAGCGACCTTTTCTGAAATTGATTTGAAAATATTTTGAAATTCGACCATTCAACTTTAAATCTCTTATATTCATTGGAAATATCTTTTCGATACGAACCCAACAGTTCCTATTTTAGGAGAATCCGACTGTCGGATCTCTCATTATATCCATTTGAAGTCAATGGTTGAAATTCGCGAACGGCCACTGCGCGGTACGTTCTATTCAAGCCATTAAATATATATAATATGTAAATCATCGATTTCCATTTAAAACGTATTTTATAAAAAAAATTAAATTCATTTTAAAAACGATTCCAACTTACATTTCAATTTTAAATCAAAATTGTATATTCCATTACATGACAATTTTCTATATCTCATATATAAGCTAAAATAATATTTTTAGAGAACAAATAATTATTTCAATACTTGACCATTTTATATATCTCATATATATGTTAAAAATAATATTTTTAATGATTTAATAATTATTACATATGTAACACCCCACGTCCATTAATGTCACTCACAAAGGGAATGCATTAACTTCCATGGAGGTTATAAGTGAATATAGAACAGAAAAATTACAACAAGACAGATAATAAGTAGTACTTGAAAACTAAAGCTTCATTTTATTGCAGCGGAAACATGTTTATTACATCACAAAACCATTAATCAGAGTCAAGTACATTATCTATCTTCATAAAAACAAAATACATAACCCCATTACAAAATAGCCATTAAAGAAGATAACAAGCTGGACTTTACTTCAATGGTCCAAGCTTTCCAAAAAGAGATAAAGCAATCCAATCAAACTCCACTAGAGCTGGGCCCAACCTGAGGACCTGGAGGGGGAAAAGGATAGAAATGGAGGGGGTCAGACATAAAGTCTGGCGAGTATGATAATTCTAACAATACTATTATAAAAATAACTAGACTAAGGCATAAGCTGGAAGACAAGTAAATGTCTATTAAATATTAGGTATGGAATGAACAGATAAAGTTGACGTTTAAGATAACGTTAAAGGCACACCTAATTACTAACGAATAATTACTACACTACACCGCGCCAATTACTACACTACACCGCGCCAATTACTACACTGCACCGCGCCAGTCACCCTAAAGGTTGATCCTGCATGCTTCACACAGAAACTATATAAATAGCCTTGCGTACCCCTAGCTGACTACATAGGTTCCGTCTGCCCCTATCTCCACTAGGTGTACCCCACTACCCTCTTAGAAATTTTATAAGTAACTTCGTGTACTACTTCCTGACTACATAGGTGCCGTCTGCCCCTATCTCCACTAGGTGTACCCCACTACCCACTTTCGATCGGCTCCCTACTCGTAGATACCCGTGCTGGCCCCAAAGTGGGGTGTATCACTGCCCTAAAGTGGCAACCCGATACAACTGAGAATGCACGACTTATACCTACACGATGCAACAACGTCTTACCTACCAGCCCGGGTCCACACACGCATATGAAACCCGTTGGACTTGCATTGCCACTGCTCCCCGTTTTGGCCTCTTATAGTCAAGCCCAGTATGCGTGTCCCGTCCTCGACTTGGGTCGAGTCCACAAAGATACGTTTGGGATACTGGTTGAAACGGGCCCCCACAAGCTACCCACCTAAGCTTGTCACCACTAGTATATCCCACTTAACCCTCTTAGTCATGTTTCATTTACATGTGTGTTTGGTTAAGTCTTACTAATCATATTTCACATGCCACTAAGGGCACCCGCTAGATTCCTCAAGCCACCCAAGGCACCTACTTAACCCCCATTGTCCCACCTTACATGTTTATCTGGTTAAGTATTTCTTAATTCATTCAGGCCATAACCTCATAAAGACCTCTCACATTGGACTGGCATTTATGGCAGCTGGATTTGCCGGGCGGGTCCGGGCAGTCTTACACCATAAAAGAGTCTAACCTCGTGTCTTTGCAACTTGTTATGCTTTAGTTTAGGCCTAGGACCTCTCACATTGGGCTGACATTTGTGACCACTGGATTTGCCGGGCGGTTCCGGGCAGGTTTACGTCACAAACGAGTCCAACCTCGTGTCCTAAGCATTGATTGACAACTTTCAATCTTTTACCCCAGTTTTAATAATTCCCTATCAAATTATGAATTAAGTCCACTTTTATTGATGCCCATAATTGACTCAATTATGGTCATCCACTTATGGTATGCAAAATCATATCAATTGCACCCCAACATCTTATTAAATCCTTAATATTACCCCTACCCCACGTTTATACGTTCGCTTATTCAACGCATAATATAGGCTAGACTTGAATAGTCTAACGCATAGCACAAGGACAAATTATCACAACATATAGACAATTAAAATAAATCTAATCATAATAGGGGTGAAACTTGCATAAACTACACATGTTAAGGATCAAAAGGTGTCAACTTGTTAAATGTCACAATTTACATGATATGATCATAGCCCAAATCTATACATAAACTTGCATATGGGGTTTATAGGTAACATAATGATGGTGTGAACTAGCATAGGATATCACATATGTCATAGCATAGTTCTAGATGTCATAATAGATATCATGGCATATGTTCATAACTTTTCTAATCAATTTAACTTGCATATGTAACTTGTCATATAGATCAACATAGCCCAAACATGATGATTTAATTAATATGAACTAACTAGCATAGATGGCTTTCTAACATGTATGATTCATCACAACTTAGCATAGAAACTTTCAACATACATAACATCATCATAGCATGATTTACAACATATAGTATATCATCACCACATAGCATAGGATTAATAACATACATGATAGCATATGTCAATTCACATCATCTACTCCCAATCCATTCATGACCTAACCTAATTAAAATGATAATAATCTTGTTAAGACTATCATACTCACAATTAGAGAAGAAAGAGAGTCGAATTAGCGCTCCTTTGATGAAGAATCGCTGTTAGGGTTGGGTAGTTCTGATTTGGTTGCTGTTCTTTATCTTTAATTTGATGGCGGCTGCTCTAGGTCTCAAAATATCAGCATGACGGCCATTGTCTTTGTTTATTTTCTGATTTAGGGTTTGTGTATAGGGGTCTTTTTATAGAGTTATAAATTAATTCAAGCCGTCGGATGTTCTTAGGGTTAATCAAAACCATTTAATTATGATAGGGTGATGAGTCAGCCCTAATGACTCAGCAAGGAATCAGAATGGACTCAACAACACGGGTCAGCCTGAACCAGAAAGCTATGCAGGCTCCAGCCTCGGCCTGGGCGCACTTGGCAGGTGCGCCAGTGTAAATATGTACTAGCGCACTTCCCAAGTGCGCCAGTGCATTTTTTTTCTTTCTTTGCCACCAAACTTCGTTCGTCCATAACTTTTTCATCCGATACTCGTTTCCCATAAACTCGGACTCTATCTCCACTAGAATTCCGAGACGAACACAATGGCGCAACCCGTTTCCCACAATTCTCACGTCTGAAATTAGTCATTCTTTAATTCGTAAATATTAATATTAACAGAATTACGGGGTGTTACATTCTCCCCTCCTTAAAGGATTTCGTCCTCGAAATCTTCAAGTTAAGAAGAATGTATATCCTAACATCCAAACAACCATCTACTCAACCATCAAACACAAGCATCCATTGTCCTTATAGACTTCTAATGCTCTCATGTTTAAATGCACAGTGTGTGTATATGTCCCTATCTAATGCAAAATCAGGCGGTCCACTTATTCAGTTGACCTCCTTTAATGCAAACCATGATAGTGCCATGCGTCCATTATGTATGCAAAAGTTCCCTAATGCTACATATTATTTCTACATGCGTGCACAACCATTCACCAAAATGCGGTATCCATATGATAGCACAACCATTATACATCCATTTTACTAAATACAACCATTTATATGCAATATGCAGTATGAAGTGACTGAGCCGATCTAGTGCCTAACAGTGTGTGTATATGCGTCCACGAGCAACCACTAGCAAACACTTGCATCCACTTTGCATTCATCATACATAACATGTCTCAAACACATGTTTCAACCATAGGATGATCCTAACTAAAGGTCAGAGATACTAGCGAGAGGATACACTAAAGATAAGATAAGTACAAGATAAGCGATAAAGGAGAAATTAAAGGACATACCCTCGAAAAGGAAAGGGTATCGCGAACGCATCTTCTCTTCTGTCTCCCAAGTAGCGTTGCTCTCGTCGTCTCCCCATTGTACTTTGACTAGTCTGACCTCTCGATTTCTCAGCTTCTTAATCTCTGACCCAATAATGCGCGTTGGAGCTCGTCGAATCGTCGCGTCACGCTCGATCTCCACCTCTCTAAGCAAGCTCGGCTCTACCACTTCCGCGGTCTCGTGCAAGCACTTCCTCAAATGTGATACATGGAATACGTCGTGTACACCACTTAGTCTCTCGGGCAACTCCACTCTATACGCCATTTGCCCAATCTTCTCCTTAATAGGAAACAGTCCTACGAACCTTGGTGCTAATTTCCCAATGGACCCAAAGCGAACAACGTTTCGTAATGGAGACACTTTGACAAAGACCATGTCCCCAACCTCAAATTCAAGATCCGTCCTTCTCTTATCCGCATATGATTTCTGCCTATCTTGCGCTGCTTTCATCCTCCTCTGAATCAAGTCGATCTTCTCCGAAGTCTCTCTAATCATATCGGGCCCAAGTAAGATCTTATCGGTAGATTCCCACCAACATGTAGGCAAACGACACGGCCGCCCATAAAGAGCTTCGAATGGTGCCATACCAATGCTAGACTGAAAGCTGTTATTATATGCGAACTCCACCAGTGGAAGATGCTCTTCCCATGTACCCCCAAAGTCTAGGATACATAGCCTCAAAAGATCCTCTAGAATGCGATTCACCCTCTCGGTCTGGCCGTCCGTCTGAGGAAGTTATGCGGTGCTCAAACATAACTGAGTCCCTACCGCCTCTTGCAAGCTTCTCCAAAATTCGCTAGTGAAAATAGGATCGCGGTCGCTCACTATGCTAGAAGGAACACCGTGCAAACGAACTATATCTCGAACGTATACAGAAGCTAACCATGGAGCAGTCCTCTTACTCTTCACGGGAATGAAATGGGCGCTCTTAGTAAGTCTATATACTATAAGCCAAATCCCCGTATTACCCTTTCTCGATCTCGGTAATCCGTCAATAAAGTCCATAGAGACGCTTTCCCACTTCCATAGTGGAACCTCCAATGAGTGGAGTAACCCACCGGGTTTCTTTTGCTCCGCTTTTACTTGTTGGCACACCAAGCATCTAGCGACATACTCGGCTACGTCCCTCTCGATACCGGCCCAAAAGTAAACTCGTCTCATGTCCATGTACATCTTGTCCCCGCCGGGATGAATGGTCATCTTCGAACGATGTGCTTCGTCAAGAATAGTCTTCCTTAGGTCATCGTCTTTTGGTACACAAAGTCTACCGTCCCTACGTAACTAACCCTTATCATCTAGGGTATACCTACGGAGATGGCTTGATGACTCCCCTCCTTTGAGCTTTTCTACTAACTCAACCAACTGCAGGTCGTCTCGCTGTGCCTCGCCAATCCGTCCCAAAAGCGTAGGTCTGACCTCCAAGGTTGCTAGCAAACCGGGTACGAAGTCGACGGAAGGTCTAAAGTCAAACATCGAAATGAATTCTAAGCTTCGCCGCTCCACAAACAAAGGACTTAAGGATAACCTTTTTCTACTTAAGGCATCCGCCACCACGTTACCCTTGCCAGGGGTATATGCTATCTCGAAGTCGTAGGATGCTAAGAACTCTATCCACCTTAACATATCTCCCTTCCCTAGAGACCACATGCCCTAAATTCCTCACTTCCTTCCTCCAAAAATGGTATCTTGGAGAACTTAGCTTTAAGCTAGTGCACTTGTAGGGTCCCTAAGCTTTCCCTAAGACATAGGGCATGCTCTTCTCTGCTTCTAGAGAAAACCACGATATTATCCCATGTTAAATCGTCACAACTATCCATCTCTCACACAGAACTTCCTAGTCGAATTCGACATCCCCCAAGTGCAAGCCCCAAAGGCCTAAACCAATATCAGACAAAAACCCAAGGGATACCTCCTTCGAATTCAGACGACCTACGTGAGATGATACTAGTAAGATGGTCAATCAATTGAGCACTTGACCGACTCTGGCCGTCCTTGCCAGTCTTGCTCCAAAACTACCGCTGATTACATAATGGGCTTTGCTTAATCTATTAAGCACATACGAAAACTTATTCCGCGCCTATGGGTAAACCCCGCGCTTTATCAACGACGTCTCCATACTCACGGACCACACAAACAGGTTCCTAATCATCGTTAGATGCGTCAGAAGATTCTAGGCAGCTAAGTATCACTGAACCCCTAGGGTCGCAAGAAATATGAGGGTTTTTCTACAATGAATCAATAGTCTAACTACCCTCATTTCACAGTCTAGGATGGCACCCCGCTTGGCTAGCCAATCCACCCCTAGAATCAAACTACAGCCCGTGAAACCAAGGACAAAGGCGTTGCATTCAAACTCAATGCCCAAGATAAACACTCTCAAATCCCGACAAATCATAGAAAGATGAGCCGAACCACCAATAGGATTTGAGACTACTAAGGGATTAGTAAAAATACTAGTATCTAGGTATAGTGTTTCAACTAATGATGTAGAGATAAACGAATGCGATGCGCCTGAATCGAATAAGGTACGGACAGGATGATCAAACAGAAAAACTAAGCTTTCAACAGAAATGGTTCTACCTCGTTCTTGCAGCGGTGGGACCGCGAGAGCCTGAACTTGTCCCCTTGCCTGCCCGGGTGCCAGAAGAGCCTGCACCTATCCTCCCAAGGTAGTCCCTGTCCTCTGCCCCTTCTTTGGGCAGTCCTTCACTAGATGTCCTGCTTCACCGCAGTGAAAACAGCCAGTCTTCTTTTTCTTTCGGCAATCCTTGCTGAGATGGCCTGGTGTCCCACAGTTAAAGCATTTCTTCTTCCCCTTAGCATTGTTGCCTTTGCCACCCTTATTTTGATCCCCTTTCTTCTCGGGTGCCTTATCAGCTTTAGTGCCTTTCTCCTCGTGCATGAGTGCCATGTCTACTAGCTTCTCAAAGGTGGCCCCCATAGGGATGTGGGTCATAGCCAACCCTTGCAATGGTTCATTCAATCCATTAACGAACCTCATAGCCTTCTTCTCCAGCGTGTTCACTAAGTCTAAGCCAAACCTTGCTAACTGATTAAATTTGTTGACATATTCTTTCACTGATGAGCTTCCTTGCTTCAATGTCAAGAACCTATCCATATATAGATTCTCTTCCGCCCTTGAGAGAAACTTCGCCTCAAACCTACGTCTGAAACCCACCCAAGAATCAACAGGACGCTCCCCATTAGTGACCTCCCACCAAAACGAGGCCTCTTCATCAACCAAGCTGCTAAACGAACTCTCCTCCCTTCTTCTACTTCAAAGATTTCTAGCAATTCTTCCACCTCTTTAAGCCAATCTCTAGCTTCCACAAACGTTTCTGACCCTTGAAAGGGTTTTCCACCCATAGCTTTGAATTCCTTGCACGTCTTTGCAAAAGTATCTATGCGAGGAGGAGGAGGAGGAATGGGTGCAACTGGTGGTGGAGGAACATTGGCCGGACCTGCGGCGGACCTAGCCTCTAGCATCCTCCAATACTATCCTGGTATCGTTACACCGTCGGGTAGATTAAGATCTTCAGCCATGCTGAAATGAAAAAGGAAGGATTCAAAATGGAGAATTCGAAAGATAAAGATATATGGCTATTGGGGATTATGTTTTTCATAAAAACTTCCTCTTTAAATTTCTCATTAAAACATGTTTTTGAAAACATTTCTTCCAAAAATAACTATTTTTCTAAAGTATTTTTATCTGTTCTGGTAACCTTAAGCTCTGGTACCACGTGTAACACCCCACGTCCATTAATGTCACTCACAAAGGGAATGCATTAACTTCCATGGAGGTTATAAGTGAATATAGAACAGAAAAATTACAACAAGACATATAATAAGTAGTACTTTAAAACTAAAGCTTCATTTTATTGCAGTGGAAACATGTTTATTACATCACATAACCATTAATCAGAGTCAAGTACATTATCCATCTTCATAAAAACAAAATACATAACCCCATTACAAAATAGCCATTAAAGAAGATAACAAGATGGACTTTACTTCAATGGTCCAAGCTTTCCAAAAAGAGATAAAGCAATCCAATCAAACTCCACTAGAGCTGGGCCCAACCTGAGGACCTGGAGGGGAAAAAGAATAGAAATGCAGGGGGTCAGACATAAAGTCTGGCGAGTATGATAATTCTAACAATACTATTATCAAAATAACTAGACTAAGGCATAAGCTGGAAGACAAGTAAATGTCTATGAACTATTAGGTATGGAATGAACAGATAAAGAACGTTTAAGATAATGTTAAAGGCACATCTAATTACTAACGAATAATTACTACACTGCACCGCGCCAATTACTACACTGCACCGCGCCAATTACTACACTGCACCACGCCAATTACTACACTGCACCGCGCCAATTACTACACTGCACCGCGCCAGTCACCCTAAAGGTTGATCCCGCATGCTTCACACAGAAACTATATAAATAGCCTTGTGTACCCCTAGCTGACTACATAGGTGCCGTCTGCCCCTATCTCCACTAGGTGTACCCCACTACCCTCTTAGAAATTTTATAACGAATGATTACTACACTGCACCACACATTACTACACTGCACCACACCGGTTACCCTATTGTTTGATCCCACTTGCTTCACACAGAAACTTTATAAATAGCCTTACATACCCCTAGCTGACTACATAGGTGCCGTCTGCCCCTATCTCCACTAGGTGTACCCCACTACCCACTTTCGATCGGCTCCCTACTCGTAGATACCCATGCTGGCCCCACAGTGGGGTGTATCACTCCCCTAAAGTGGCAACCCGATAAAACTGAGAATGCACAGCTTATACCTACACGATGCAACAACGTCTTACCTACCAGCCCGGGTCCACACACGCATATGAAACCCGTTGGACTAGCGTTGCCACCGCTCCCCGTTTTGGCCTCTTATAGTCAAGCCCAGTATGTGTGTCCCGTCCTCGACTTGGGTCGAGCCGACAAAGATACGTTTGGGATACTGGTTGAAACGGGCCCCCACAAGCTACCCACCTAAGCTTGTCACCACTAGTATATCCCACTTAACCCTCTTAGTCATGTTTCATTTACATGTGTGTTTGGTTAAGTCTTACTAATCGTATTTCACATGCCACTAAGGGCACCCACTAGATTCCTCATGCCACCCAAGGCACCTACTTAACCCCCATGTCCCACCTTACATGTTTATCTGGTTAAGTATTTCTTAATTCATTCAGGCCATAACCACATAAAGACCTCTCACATTAGACTGGCATTTATGCAGCTGGATTTGCCAGGCGGGTCCGGGCAGTCTTACACCATAAAAGAGTCTAACCTCGTGTCTTTACAACTTGTTATGCTTTAGTTTAGGCCTAGGACCTCTCACACTGGGCTGACATTTGTGACCACTGGATTTGCCGGGCGGTTCCGGGCAGGTTTACGTCACAAACGAGTCCAACCTCGTGTCCTAAGCATTGATTGACAACTTTCAATCTTTTACCCCAGTTTTAATAATTCCCTATCAAATTATGAATTAAGTCCACTTTTATTAATGCCCATAATTGACTCAATTATGGTCATCCACTTATGGTATGCAAAATCATATCAATTGCACCCCAACATCTTATTAAATCCTTAATATTACCCCTACCCCACGTTTATACGTTCGCTTATTCAACGCATAATATAGGCTAGACTTGAATAGTCTAACGCATAGCACAAGGAAAAATTATCACAACATATAGACAATTAAAATAAATCTAATCATAATAGGGGTGAAACTTGCATAAACTACACATGTTAAGGATCAAAAGGTGTCAACTTGTTAAATGTCACAATTTACATGATATGATCATAGCCCAAATCTATACATAAACTTGCATATGGGGTTTATAGGCAACATAATGATGGTGTGAACTAGCATAGGATATCACATATGTCATAGTATAGTTCTAGATGTCATAATAGATGTAATGGCATATGTTCATAACTTTTCTAATCAATTTAACTTGCATATGTAACTTGTCATATAGATCAACATAGCCCAAACATGATGATTTAATTAATATGAACTAACTAGCATAGATGGCTTTCTAACATGTATGATTCATCACAACTTAGCATAGAAACTTTCAACATACATAACATCATCATAGCATGATTTACAACATATAGTATATCATCACCACATAGCATAGGATTAATAACATACATGATAGCATATGTCAATTCACATCATCTACTCACAATCCATTCATGACTTAACCTAATTAAAATGATAATAATCTTGTTAAGACTATTATACTCACAATTAGAGAAGAAAGAGAGTTGAATTAGCGCTCCTTTGATGAAGAATCGTTGTTAGGGTTGGGTAGTTCTGATTTGGTTGCTGTTCTTTATCTTTAATTTGATGGCGGCTGCTCTAGGTCTCAAAATATCAGCTTACGGCCATGGTCTTTGTTTATTTTCTGATTTAGGGTTTGTGTATAGGGGTCTTTTTATAGAGTTATAAATTAATTCAAGCCGTCAGATGTTCTTAGGGTTAATCAAAACCATTTAATTATGATAGGGTGATGAGTCAGCCCTAATGACTCAGCAAGGAGTCAGAATGGACTCAACAACACGGGTCAGCCTGAACCAGAAAGCTGTGCAGGCTCCAGCCTCGGCCTGGGCGCACTTGGCAGGTGCGCCAGTGTAAATATGTACTGGCGCACTTCCCAAGTGCGCCAGTGCATTTATTTTTTATTTTTATTTTCCTTTCTTTGCCACCAAACTTCGTTCGTCCATAACTTTTTCATCCGGTACTCGTTTCCCGCAAACACGGACTCTATCTCCACTAGAATTCCGAGACGAACACAAGGGCGCAACCCGTTTCCCACAATTCTCACGTCTGAGATTAGTCATTCTTTAATTTGTAAATATTAATATTAACAGAATTACGGGGTGTTACACCATAGCATGACAATTTTAAACAGTGCATATATACTTTATACAACGCATATATATATTATACAGCACATATAAATTTTCACATTGCATATATATATATATATAATTTCACATCGCATATATACATTTTTCACATCGCATATATATAGATATATGTATGTTTTTCACATCGCATATATACTTTTTTCACATCGCATATATATTTTTCATATCGCATATATTATTTTCACATCGTATATATATTTTATACAACGCATATATATTTTATTTACTCCATTTCACATCATCATCACAACACAATATATTCAATTAAATCATCCATGGTTTTCAAACGACAATGAATATGAGCTAACAGGCACTGTAAAACATTTGTGATGATTAAAAACTGATAAAAATCAATATTGGCAGTGCATTTATGCAGTTATGAAAATAATAATTGTACAATTATTATAGTGAGAGAATTCTCACATTCGTTTCCACTCCGTCAGTTTTTAATGGAGGATTGTTTCAATAAAATGAAACTGAACGTTTAATTTAATCAAAAACTGCAATATCTTCAATTTCCGTTCTAGTCAGTTTCATAAGGTAGAGTTCGTCGTCATGATTCCAACGTGACAGAAATCGTCGGATTTCAACCTCGTATGAAATAATTACAACAGTTTAAAGCTTAATTACATTTATAAATATAAATAAACCCCTAATTACATTTCTAACCCTTCTCAATCGTTCGAACAGGAAAACCCAACCGTTGATTTCAATTTGCAATCACCGCGTCCCCTACACTCGCCTAGCCTCCGATCTGACATGCTCCCTCGACGCGCCTTCCTATGAAACACCACAACCGTGAACCATGCCATAGTCGAACACCCCTATCCCCACTCCTTGGAAATCGCCACGAAACGTGCAGCGTTTGAGCTTGAAATTAGCACTTCAAGCTCAATGATAATTGATCAGAGGGGTATAGATTTGAAGATGGAAGAAACCTCAACAATTTTCGTGTATAAATTAAGGTTTAATTCTCTGTATTTCGGTAGTTATTTAGGGATTTAAAATCGAGCAACTTTCGCCCTTCATTCAGGAAGAAACGGTGGCCCGATTTTAATAAGGGAAAATTAGGGTTTTCTCTTTATTTATATGTTTTTAACTATTATTTTACTCCAAGTTTACTTGTTTTCAGCTTCAAACTCCAAATCAACCCCAACGATTGTCCCCCCTAGCTAAATACCCTCATTCCGAACAAAATGGAATATGTTTCATAAGCCAATTCAGCCGTTTCGATCAGATTTTATCAAAATTAAAATATAAATTAATTTAACGTTCAATGTTGAAATTCAACATACATTTTAATTTACCGGGGCCACATACTGACTCCAAAAATTACGAATATTGAAATCTAGCTATGTTTTGATGATACGATCCTAACAAAATTAGTTTCGTTGAATTTGGAGACCGTTTGAAAAATGGCCATTTTAACTGGTCAATTAAATTTAAACTAAAAATGAAAAACACGTTTAAATTTACAATGCTCACATATTAATTCCCAAATTATGAAATTTGAAACCTGACTATAATTTGACATTTTGGATCCAATCAAAAGTGGTTTCATCGAAAACGGAGGTCGTCTGCAAAATGGCTATTTTTAAGGGCTATAAATTATTTAAAATATATACAAATTACATAGCGACTATTCTAAATTTTAAACTGGAGTGAAATCTCAGTTTCTTACATTCGTTAGAAAGATATAGTTAAATAGATTCTAATGTTTCTGGTTTTACTATAATCCGATTTATATTTTATTTTGTACATTCATTTAAAGTTAAAACCAAAATTTCAAATTACCATGCCATTTCAAGCTCGTTTTATAATTAAAATAAATTTATATGTTCTAACTTCCATTTAAGTAAAATTTTAGGTGTTATTATTTAAAATAAATCATTTTTAATATTCAAACCCCATTAAAATAGCAAAAATAAAAAATTTAAATGGGTTCAGAAATTCCGGGTTGTTATAGAATCCCACTCGGTAGGATCATGTTGATTATTGTTACTTACCTGTTCTAGCGTAATTCGAGGGGCTTGAAGCCTATAGTTAGGAGCGGTTCCACTAAGATAGTGGTCATAACCACCATGTAACTGTGATCTAGACGCCATAGTGAAATCCGAGGGGCGTGATGCCCACAGTATGAGTGGTTGCACTGAGAGAGTGGTCGTAACCACCGTGTAACTGCGATCTATGGCAGAAACCATAGTGAAATACCTATGGTTGCAAGCGATTCTATTGGGATAGTAGCATAACCGCTAAGTAACTACGATCTATAACAACCCAGTTTTTCGTCTAATATTCAATGTGTGTTTAATTAGAATAGAAGCACTGAATTTAAATTATGATGATCTTTCTAATGAAATGAACGAGTTAAATTAGATAAAACTGTCGTGATAACATTAAACAATTTTATATACATATATATATGATTAGAATAGATGAAAATATAATTATTTTATAATGAAAATTGGTTTATAAGATGTACTGCCAAGTGTTGCGTTGAATAAAATCATTTGCGATAAGCAAACAAAATTTTTGAACGTGACATTAATCAATTTGATATAAAATAGTTTTGTAATTCTTAAATAAGGTTTTATACGTAAAATAATTAATATTTATTTGTAATGAACATTAAATTAACAAGCAAATTAGACAAGCTACGCACTAAACAAGATGTTTGTGATATTAGGTAATTGTATAATGGAAATAGAAGTAATTATTTTATATGGAATGTTGAATTAACAAAATAAACTAAACGAGCGCTGAATCAAATAAAACAGACTTCATTAAATGGAAGGTTGTATTATGAGATATGAATCAATTTACATATAATTGGAAACTATTTTGATCATCTAAATGCATGTGAAATTAGTAAGGCACTTGACTCAATTATAAAGATGGACCAATTTCCCTTAATAAAATCAAAGTTTAAATTATACAGCCCAAAGCCCACAAACTATCCTAACGTTGCTTCTGGAACTCAAAAATGCCTATTCTCCCTTATCCTCATTTTTCCACGATGGATCCCCTTTTATTTTTCATTCCTAACCCTAAAATAAATGGCGGAAAAAAAGTTGGGCACTCGAATTTTGTGAGTGCTGACCTGAAGGCGCACGCTTTGGCAAGCGATGCGAGGAAATAGGTGTTGCGGCAATTCAATTTTTAGGGCGCAATGTAGTTGTCGAACTCGGATGACATGGTGAAGAGCAACAATGATAGGATAACACGATGGTGGAAATGAGTGAAGCGTGAGCTACTGTTGCCAATGAATGAGGCGAACATCATGATGCTTGCGTGGGGGTTGGTGCCTACATAATTTGGGTAGCGATAACGTCAACAGTTAATTACTAAAATTCTAGAACTTAAGCGTCGTTCAAGGTGAGTTTTTCCCCTCACTCACATCTATGTCTTCTTCTATAATAGTTACATATGTTTACATATCATTATTTGATTGGGTTGAATTACTTGGATGATTGAATTAGTTGGATTGACATTGTTGTTGTTTGACTATTTATGAATTAGAGCTAATTGATGAATTTTTTGTTGGTATGATGTTCATATATAGAAGGGAAGTTATCAATTTTATTTGTGCATTATATTTATATAAATTGTTTGTTTTGACTTTTGGTATAGTGTGTAATTTTAAATAAATTGGGAAGCATGTGTGTGTATATATATATTTCTTTGCAGACAATAACACACTTCAGATTATCAATTATAAACTATAGTATATAATGAAATTTCAAATATTTAATTGTAGTTTAAAATTTTAAATCATGAATAGATTAATTTAAATAAAATATTCTGAATAGCATTATCGGTTGATTTAGCTTTAGTAAACATGTGAATGAGAATAATTATGTTAATTATATAGTTTTATTACATTAATTTATTATAATACAAAAGAAGATCTAGTAATAATTTTAGTTAGTATATTAAGTAACTTGAAAGGGTAGTTTACTATCATTTTGTGTAAGTCATTTAAGAAGTTTACATTGTTATTATAACATGAAATCATTTTTTGAACGATATTTGGTATAACATTTTATGGTTTATTATATAATATGTGTCTATGAGTCCATACAAATTAAAATGAAGGTTTATAACTTTCTAATATTTAAATTATTCTTTGAGAATTACTATTCATTTTATTGCAGGACATGTGTTTTTACTTTACCGTTTAATATCGGACTTGTATGATCGAAACTCTTTTGATGCGATGTTGTGAGATGTTGCCAAATTTTATGTGAAGGCTATTGGTTCTGGAACTATTCAATTGGAATATGTTTGATGATGAACCAATCAATATGCTATGTAAACTTGGCAATGACATGAGGCAAGCTATTCTATGACGAATTCATGATGTATTGATGTTTATGAAGTCATGATGTATTGTAGTTTATGAATTTATGATGTTTTGACGTTTATGATGGATTTTTTTACTTGTCGATGATATGAGATAAGTTAGATTGTCACTTAGTACTTGTGGGAAAGAGGGAAAGATGAGACGAGTTTTATCTTTACACTCGCCGATGAATGAGGCAGTGTATAATTGATGTTGCTTCATGATGTTTTCTAGTGTGGTATCAACTAATGGCTAGTAAACTGGTAGGTGCAAACGTACGGTATGGAACATATGTTGACGCCTTATGGGTTCCTAATCGAGAGGTTGAGACACATTCAAGATGATTAGTAGTACTAGGATTGAGTACTTGATTTGAGTCATCACGATGAGTTTGACTATAGTCATCACAATGATCACGATGTTTGTGACTCCAATAACCACAATGTTATTACTCGGATTTTTGTGACTAAGGGCATCAAGATGTTTCGGCTATAATCATTAAGATGTTTATGATGTTCATGGCCCTATTCATCACGTTGGATGTGTAACATCCCAATATTTTTCATTTTTTATTTTTTATTTTTGTGTGTTTTAAACAAAATTATTTTAATAATAAAAATTTTAATTTTTTTATGTTATTTATAATGATATTCGAAACTTATATATTGAAATATTTTGATTTATGTGATTTGTAATTGAAATACAGAATTTTAAGTATTTTGATAATCAATATGGAATATGTATAAAAGGAAAATTTATTTGAATTTTATTTTTTAATTAATTAGGGATTTTACAAGTATTGAATTTAAATTTAAAGTTTAAATTTGCATATTTTATTTATAAATATTGAAATTTGGCTTTATCGTTAATAATCTCAGAATTCGTTGAAATTTATTTAATTGGATCAAAAGTGGTAAATTATTTTATGAACTAAAATTTCGTAGCTATCAGAATTTTTGTTTGATCGTAATAAATTAGCAATGGTAGAAAATTGTGTGTATAATTTAATTAAATATTCGTGTTTCAGAATAAACTGTTATAGACTTTGGAATTGGGCTATGAAACATATTCTATTGCATTCAACAGGCGTCAAAACCTATTGTTAGGCAGTAAGTGGGCCTGATTTGGACTTAGTCCGAATTTTGGCTTAAATACACGCAAAATGATAATAATAATAATAATATTTTATTACTTTTCGAAACCCTAATTCCTACAGCTGCCACTTTATTTTCAATGGCTGAAAATTTTTGAAACATCATTGATTAATTTCTCCCTCGATTCTCAATGAAATTCAACGATTTATGAAGCAAAACTGTAGAGCGTTACAAGTTCTTCGGATCCATAAGGTAGATCGTATCCATTTCTTCATCGATTTTCCAGAATTTGGTCTCAAAGCTTGCTCGAGTTTCAGTGCTTTGGAGGTGTTATAGGTGACCGGAAGGGAAGGCTGTTTTGGCGTAGGTGGAGTTTTCAATGGCGAACACCGTGATGACGTCCGATTGGATTTGGGTGGACGAATGCATGGTGCGGTTTGGGATTGGATAGCAATGACGATGGGTTCTATTTTTCCTGGAGCAAACGCATGCATGAAGGAGGAGTAAGGAGCGGATATAGCTTCGTGACGTGGCAAGTATTGATGATTTTGTTCCATTTTTTGTTTTTAATTTATTTATTTTTTATAATCACTAAAAGTTGAATAACTTCTTCATACGATTTAAGTTTGACACGCGGTTTGTTGCGTTGGAATCGTATCGACAAGTTCCTCGCGATGCCGCTGGTTTAGACTGATTCTGAGAACGTTGAATTTTGGGCTAAAAATTGGATTTCAATCTCGTTTGAACCAAAAGTGAGTGATTAAACTCACTCACATCTAACTAAAATATTTTAATATTAGTTAAATTAATATCATGTCATGATATGATTGTATGGATTGATGTTTGACAGTTTAAATTGCATATTAAATTTATTTGCATCGATAGTGTCGTTAAATTTGACTGTTTTACAGTTAAGTTAAAACTTGACAATTAGTTGCCAGTTAAAAAAACCAATGTCTGATAGCCACTACTTACTGTGGACTTTACGGTATCTGTATAGACTACGATAATATAAACGGTGTAAGGTTAATAATGGTAATCCCGCTTACGCTATTTTAATATTTTATATTTATACATAGACACTATTATAATAACGTATTGTATTATATTATATCTAGTTTAACGGATCCTTAGGAGATGGAAATTCCCATAACATCTCTTAAGTTATTGCACTCATATTATCGCATGAATTTGATTTAACTAATATGAGAAGATTTTAGTTCTGATCTGAGTGTTTTTGTCTTTCATTTGTGCTCGGGTCAGCTTGAGTTTTCAGTTATTGAAGACAACATTATAAAGATGAAGATGGAGCTTTCCAGAAGTATTATGACTTATTTCCGCTGCAAATGTTGGTATGTTTATTATATTTAACTCTGATAATTCTCGTAAAATATAATCAAATTTATGTTTTAATAGCTTCGTGAACTGTTATTTAACTATTATATTTTGTCCTTCCGCTGTGAGGTTCTATGTTTGTTTTTCTTCTTCTCTTGCTTTTCCTATATAAATCCCAATAACTATCTGTATTTTTGATTTGTTTATGTCAACATTGAGGATCATTGTCAATTTGAACAGTCAAAAACTCTGTATGTTACATTTGGTATCAGAGCCAGGTTCAGCAAAAACCTTGGCACTATTTGGGATTAACTCATTAGAGATACAGTAGTAATACTCTATAATGAGTTCGAGCGTATATGAGAGAGCATACTTGTAATTTTGATATAAAATGATTTTTGATTATGTTGGTCTGTTCTGTTGAGTATTTATGAATTATGGTTGGTACTTGGGACGCCAAGGCATCGATAGGGATTTCTAAACACTCGAACAGGGCTTATCGACATAATATTTTCTTGAATTATATTATATATATATAATTATTTGAAAAATTATTAATTTCGATTTTATTGATGATAATATTAAATTTTCATCATTTATTATTCGATTAATTAATAATTAAAATTATTGGTTATTGAATGATTTAAGAAAAATGAAATATTGAAAATTTATTTATAATGAAATAAGAAGTAAAATATGAATTTGGATTTTGATTTCAGATGATTTTGTAATATTGATTTGCAAATGTTTGAAATAATATATTTATATTTTAAAAGTGTTTCATATAGAAATTGTTTTAAATGAATTATTGGAAAAAAGTGTATACCCTCTTTTCTTTGAAAATGATTTCGGTGATGAGTGCACGCATCATCGATGTTAATTTTCAAGAGTCTAAGTAGGGAGACATTTAATATTTTGTATTTTTTTTAACGAAATTGAACTTTTTTAAATCCCTTTTGTAGTACGGTTTTATGTAAACGATATATTATACGAAAAAAAGCAAAAAAAAAATAACCTGAAAATTTAATTCTTAAAATCTTGAATAAGCAATGAATTGAAACTTCTGAATATTAAGAGAGTTATAATTAAAATACAATTCTTAAGAATTGGATAATAAACTGAAACGAACGGTAACCACTGAAACTTGTGTAATAATCAATTCTTCTCTATAGCATAAATAACTAATCAATTAATGAAGGAGTTGAATGTTATAAGAATAAGCAATAAAATAATGCACGAGTATTTGAATGGATAATGAAAGTGGAAAATTTGATTGATTATATAAATAAATAAAATTTAGGTTATGTAATAAGACGATATACTTAGTTACATTGTGAAATTCAATTTAACTAAGTAACATGAATTAACCGAATCAATGAAAAATTAGTTAAGCAAATTATTTGATAATAAACTAAATGTAATGATATTATTGTTTGTCTTTTTTAAAATACAAGTGAATCAGCCTAAAATTTATAAACTTAACGAAGATTGAACGTAATAATTAAATTAAATTAAAACGAGCTCGTCGCGTAGCTGCAGTTCGTGATTTTCCAAACTGAAGTTTAAATGAATGTATAGAATCCAAAATAAGTCTGAATTCTTTGAAACAAGAATCTTTCAATTCTATTGGATTATAGTTTTCTAATGAAAAAGAAAATTTTAAAGTTCAACTTGTAAATTTGAAGATATGTGTAAATCAAAATTCCAGAAAAACAGCGCCAGGGAAATTCACGATTTAAAATTAAAAACTAAATAAAACGGATGATAATTAAGTTTAAACGAACTAGAAATTTGGTTGATAGAAGTGGTGAAGCATATTGAACTAAATATGAAACATAATTCAATGTAAGTCAACTAAATATGAATTAGAAAACTTTGTTGTTTATTTAAAATGGCAACAACTCATAACTTGAACAATGATATGGAGTAATAAATAAAGTGAAAATTAGGCTCACATCCTGTTAGATCAAAATTTGGACCTAACACCCAAATTGTTCGGAATATTATAGAGTTTTAACTGGAGAATGAAGAAAAAGCAGAAAACATACAGGGTTTATAGTGGTTCGGCGTTAACGAGCCTACGTCCACTTTATATGTTATCGATTATACTTTGAATGCTAGTACAATCAATTATCTCTCTCTAGCTCACGTTTACAATTGTGATTTCTCTCAGTAATCTAGTAATAAAACCAATAAGAAATGGTAGTATGACAATAATGGCGGAATCAGAACTCAATATTGCCAAAAAGATCCTCAAAAATGCCAAGCTCTGGGCTATTTATAGCTGATTTTGTCAGGCGGATCGCGGTTACACGTGGCACGAATCCCGAGAATATCGGATCGTATCGCAGCCAATGAAGAATTAGTCAAATTAGCCGTTGTGGACAGGTGTCGTGATCCCCTTGAATATCGGATCGAGCAAAGGGGGAGAATCAGTCAAAATGACAGTTGGGGACACGTGTCGCTGGATCAGTGCATCTCGGATCGCCGAAGACTAGCTCGTGCTTGAACGGGTCAGAGGCTTCGCCGCGCATCAGGGGATCAGATCGGTCTATACTGGGTGGTAGTGTATGTACGGATCGAGTCGCATAGAAGTGGTCGTATCGCTGATGCAAAAAGGGGGGCGATCCGTTGAGGTGCGATCCGATGAGGGGCGATCCGATGGTGCGATCCGTTCCTTCATGTACATAGTTTCATACTTTCTTCTTGTAAGTGAACCTGGGTGGCTTGGTCAAAAAGCTAGCCAACATTTTGCCCCCTCGAAGTATGTTTTATCAATGATGGAACATGCTTCGAAAATATAAAAACGTCTTTTCATAAAGAGATGCAAATCAGTAAACAATTCTTTTTTGGGATCTTTCAGAGTCTTCATCATCGAGTCTGTCAGGTGCATTTTTGAATTTTCATTTCTGTCGGTCATTTATCGATTCGGATCGCATGCGCGAGTCGCGGTCCGTTAGCGAGTCATTCGCCTCGTCCTTTGGTGAGCACTTGGACCTCTCCACAGAACGGAATGAGGTGGGCTTCTCTTCGAGACGTGGTGGGCTTTTGGTTCGCGGCCCATCTATTTTCGTGGATCGAATAAGACAAAAAAGGGGAGACAAACGGTCGCCCTTTTGCCTATATAAGTCGATCCTCACGCTCATTCTTCTCTTCTTCTTTCTTTGTTCACAACCGCCGCCAATTTTTCTGAGAAAAACCCTAACTTCGATTTTCGAATTCCCAACCAATCTCAAATTTTAAGAAGGTAATTAAACAGCTTTTATTTAATTTATAGCTTGTTCGCACTGATTTAGAAAGGGGAGACTGCGGAAATTCGTAGGATTCGACGATAGTGAACGCGAGCGTGCCTGGTGCGAAGAGGAGAATTGAGGAAGAAGAAGGAAGGGATGACCAGGTCGGTTCGTGGGCGAGGTCTGAGTTCGGAGTGGTGGCGAGACGAGGGGAGAGGGTACGGAACTGGAAAGTTGATTTGGGTAGCGGATCGGATCGCGGAAATGACAAGGCTACGACTCGTGTGAGTATCGGATCACGGAGATATCAGAGCTTCGGGTCGTGGAGGATGGGGGGCGATGCGGATCGCCAAGAAGCCATCGCGATCCGTTCAGGATGGATTGGTGCGCATCACGATTCGAAGCTTTTCCCTGATCTAATACCCTTCCGCGTACCGAGTCCTTCACCACGATCCATCCACACTTCGCGATCCGAACCTGTCTTGCGATCCGACCGACGAACGATCTGATGCGCACGCTGACTAAATAATATGATGCAACTCTAACACATTGATGAACAGTTAGGTTAGAGCCCTTGAGATGAACACTCCGGATTGAACAAATGCATAATCCACCAGCCGAACAATGACCAATGTCTGGATGATTTTATTGATCCCTGTACTTTTCTTTAATGCATGCACATGCACACACACCGGCACTTGCACACACAGGGGGGACAGGTAGTTTTAATCTCATTTCTTATGTTTTCTCGCCCTAACAGTAATGTCGGATAATCATTCCTCTTCAAGATCCGTCATAGAAACGGAGTCCGAGGCTCCTGAGCAACACAACCCCGAGGTCCCTCCAATTAGCCCAGGGGGTGAAGATTCCGGATCTGAATACGAGGCAACGGAATCGGATCCGTCTGAAAGTACTTCATCTAGTAAAGAGTCTGAAACAGACAGGCGAGCTCCCGATGAGATTCCTGGCGCGCTCGGGATAGAGAAATTTTCTGACTCTTTAGCATCTAAACTCGATGACATAAAGCTTAAAAGAATCTGCCTGAGACATGGGATCCCTTGGGATGATGTGAGGACACCCGTTAGCGAAGATAGACCCCACTTAGCTCCGGAAGGGTATATGGCAGTCAGTCGAACCATGTGCTTGGTAGGAGCTATTCCTCCGTTTCCTCCAATCGTCATCGAGACCTTAAAACGACTGGGTATCGCTCCGATGTAGCTTCATCCTAACGCCTACGCGTCTCTATACACCCTATATATTGCATACGCGGAGATCCTGCATACCGAACTCACATTCAGAGATTTAACATTCTTTTATCTTTTCAAGCATCGCTCCTCGGCAACCCCAAATTTCTCTTTCTTTGAATCTGTGGCGAATAGGAAAGTTCTGTATGACGGATATAGCAATATAGGGGATCCCAAGTCTGATTGGTTCTATATAAAGAAACATGCCGGGTGCGCAAGAAGATGGCTTAAATCAAGTAAACTTTAATCCTTTAACTGAATATCTTGCTCAAGAAGCCGAAGCATTAACATCCCCCCCTTTTTTGTTTTAAGCAGATCACGTCTTCCCCAAGACGGAAAGCCCATTATACAATCACCGATTGTCTATTCTTCTACAAAGCAGATCTGATTTTCTAAGGATCAAGAAGTGCATCACTGACGAGAATCTTCATAAGCATCGCCTTATGGATATAAGATTCGGACTTGGTGCTGGCGGCAAACCCTACAAATACGTGCCCCCAACGGAGGGAGAGGGAACATCTCGGGCGGCAGAAACAACTAAATTCCGTAAGGGTCCTTCCCCGATAATCATCCAGGATGACGAGGACCTAAACATATATAGAGGAGATGAGGCTCGTGGTGACAAGCCTAAGGAAATCCCAGTCTCTCCGCGAGGTTTCCGCTCCAGGGTTTCCCTTCCGTTCGAACCTGCTGCTCCTAATGATTTGACAGATGAATAGCTATTTAAAGAGCTGAGCAAAATTCCTCTGCCCAATGATGTATACACAGAGGGGGACTTTGAAGGGGAGCCATTCTTCCCCGCTTCTGAGGAGATCACCGTTCCAATTAGAGAACAAGAAACTACTCAGATGAGCCTGACTTCAGGCCCGGGTCCGTTAGGGGGAATTATATGGGATGCACAAATCACACACACTGCCTGACCCCGCACTTTTATATCAACAATATTCAAGGTTTTAATATGCTCTTTTCTCTTTTGCAGGAAAGATGTCTCGTAGGCGGTCTTATTCTTATCGTTCTCTTCGTGAAGGCACACCCAGTCTTCATCCGAGCACCGAGCGCTCTCGCGGCCCTTCTCACAAGCCTACTTCTTCGCAACCCCGGTCTCCATCAAAATCGACTTCTGGCAAGCTTCCCAGTTATCCGGTAGCTCCTGCAGGGGGAAAACAACTTCCTAAAGAGTTGACTCCTCCGAAAAGTGCACCCTCTCACAGTAGGTCGTCAAAAAGGCACTACGAGCCTAAGGATAAAAGCAAGGATCTGAACAAAGATTCTGAGAAGGAGAGAAGTGACATTGTCCCTTCCAGCCAGCCAGAGTTAGCTGCCCCCGGGTCACGAGATTACATCCATGGTCCCGAGAATCAAGGTAGGCTGGAAAAGTTGCGAGAACAATTCCCCAACATCTTCTTTGAAAGGATGACGTTTGTTCCAGCCTTGGAACCAGTCCCTAGGAACTGGGATAATGAAGTCGTCGGGCACATTCGCCATGTAGCCAGGCAGTATGAAATGATGAAGAGACACGCGGTTAATCTTTCAGAAGTCATTCGAACGTTTGAAATGGAAGCCCATAGATCTAAAGTGAAAATTGATAACAACGAAAGGGCCAGGACAAAGATGGAGAAGGACCTGGAAGATGCTCAATCCCAACTTGCCTTAGCGCGGAGAGATGCTGAAAATTACAAGAACGAATTGGAGAATGCTAAGAAACGCTTTCATTCGGAACTTGACTCAAATAGTCAAGAGAAAATGGGCTTAAAGAAGGAGGTAGAAGATCTCAAAATGGCCAACATTGAGTTAAAGACAGCACAAGGCCATTTTGAAGCTGAGAGAGCTGCATGGGAGGCAGAAAAAGCAAGTTTGAAAGAAAGTTAAGCTTTGGCTGAAGCGGAAAAGGCGATTCTAAATGATCAAGTCGCGGATGCGGAGGGGCGCGCAGCTCTTGCCGAAAAGAATGTTGAAAGTGCCATTGAAATGGCTACTGCTTCTAATAACAAGCTCCTCGAGAGAGAAAAGGATATCGAAGGGTTTGAGGAGATGATCTTTGACTTCCTGGGCCAAGTCCTTAAAACCCGCAACATCTCGTGGATCCCGGACTACCACGTTACTTTAGCCAATTTATGGGATGCCATCGTTGAGGGTGAGAAGCAGAGATTTGGAGTCGAAGAAATCGACGAAGATGAGCTGATGAAGTCCATCCTCAGGGATAACGAGCCCGAGGATCTGGCAGAAGGTCGTCGTCTGATTCAAGTGGAAATAGAAAAGGAGAGGGCCCTGGCTAAGGGCAAAAGCAAGGCTGACGAAGGTTCGAGTTCAGCCGTGGAGCCCAAGACCTCCGGAGTTGAGGAATACCATCCTGATGATCCGTTAATCCCTTTGGGCCTAACTCCTGTGGTTGTTGGAGCTCCTGAAGCTACCCTAGATGGAGGATCTGCGGAAGGTATCTCCCTCTTTTCCCCACAATTTATCAAAGCAATTGTGAATTGTCATTGTCTGGTAGAACAACCAATTGAATTACTAACATGTGTTCCCCGTAATACAGGTGGTGAGCCCGTCGACAAGGGTGTTGAAAAAGGGAAAGCGACGGAGAAGGAGGTCGTCTCGCCAGGAGCCGGTGTTGATATACCGAAGCAGGCTGAGGGTGCAACAACAGAGAAAAGCGTCCTAGCACCCAGTGCTGATGTTCCCAAGGATGATGAAACCATCGAGGCCTTGAAAGATATGGATAGGCGCCATGTAGAGGACGAGGAGGATATTATTAGCGCCAAAGAAACCGAAGACGATGATGACGAAACTTTGGCCAACAGAAAAGCCAGACAGGAAAAGAAGATGGCTTTGAAGAAGGTGGGACAAGAGCCTTTGAACATAGTCCCTATCGCAGAATTTGATCCCAAAACTGGGATGATTTTGAAAATCCAGCCCAAATCCATCAACAGACAGCTTCATTTTGCGAATCCTGATGATTTCCCCGCTTCCCTTACTGATAAAAGGAAGAGAAAGGAGGCGGAAGAGGAATCTTCTGAAAAGTCGGATGTTCCTCTCAAAGACAAAAGGAAGAGAAAGAAAGGAGATCAATCCGACGCTGACAAGGCGAAGCTGGAGAAACAGAAGCAGGAGAAGAGGTCAAAGCATAAATAGGATATTGTCGCTTGTTTATATTTTGTCTTTAGGTTTCCCACTGGCCAGGAAATGTAATTATGAGACTGGCTCTCACTTTTGTTTTCTAGGTTATTTTTCACTTTGTAGGCTTGCAGTATATAAATGAAAGTTTATCTCTTTTTGCATCATTGTGTACCTGTATTCAAATAAACTTTTCATGTTTAGTCATAGACCATCTAATTATAACTACAAATTAGTCAAACAACAGAAAGAAAAATTAAAAAAATTCGTGTTGTATGCATATGGCCCCCAATCAATCGTTAATGTAGCGCTTAACTAGGGCTTATTAAAGATTGATTAGATTTATTTGCGTGTTGCCCCCTATTTCTGAATATGGGGGACTTAGAAAATTTCATAAGATAACTGTTCTTGTGGTACTGAATTTCTGGCAACTTTCTCAGTGCTTAACCATAGACTTCTTTATACTCTCCTGGCGGTCGCCGAGGTTAGAGTTCAAATTCAATAGTTCAGTCGGTCCCTGTTCCTTCAGCGGGGAAGGAGTTCTTTCTCAGCGCTCAATCGGAGACTCTTTTATACTCTCTCTCTCTCTCTGGAGAGTTAGATTTCGAGCTCAGCAGTTCAATCGCTCCCCGATCCTTCAGCGGGGAAGGAGCTCTTTCTCAGCGCTCAATCGGAGACGCTTTTATACTCTCTCTCTCTGGAGAGTTAGAGTTCGAGCTCAGCAGTTCAATTGCTCCCCGATCCTTCAGCGGGGAAGGAGCTCTTTCTCAGCGCTCAATCGGAGACGCTTTTATACTCTCCTGGCGGTCGCCAAGCTTAGAGTTCCGTCAAGGCGGTTCCGATCATGGTACACCGCCATGACTTACGGACATCGGCTTCATGTCCGTTATTCTCTCTCTCGGCTCTGGAGAGTTAGAGCGCTATCAATGATATAATTTACTTTATTGCATCCTCGGAATTTTGACTAGTGATTACATTCCATTCTGATGGAAGGCATCTATAATTATATGCTTCTGGGATCGTTGCATTATTCACAGCAATTTCCATAAAAATAAAAAGGCAGATAAATAATGGTGCAATAAAGGTAAATGACACACAATATTTTTATAGTGGTTCGGTTGAATCATGACCTACGTCCACTTTATAATTTTTTGCTTTAAGAAATCAGACTATTCTAGGCAAGTCGTGCCTTGTACATGGTTCAAAGCAAAAGAACAGATTTGAAAATTTTATGTTAAGTATGGCCGTAAATGTTGGGCATTCCACACTCTGGGGATTTCCTTTCCATCTACGGTTGCCAGCTTGAAGGTTCCATTATCAAGCTTGCTCAGAATGGAGTACGGTCCTTCCCACTTCGCACCTATATGAGTTGGGGGTGGAAAGACATGCTTCAGAACCAAGTCTCCGGGTTCCAAGGTTCGGGCTTGAACCTTTTTGTTGTAGTATCGAGCGACCTGTTGTTTGCATCTCAAGGCATGCAGGTCTGCTTCATCCCTCTTTTCTTCGATCATATCCAGGGATTCAAGGAGAAATTCGTTATTAGTCATCGGATCGTAATAAGTCACTCGGTGAGAAGGTACTTTTATCTCAACCGGGATGACTGCTTTTGCTCCAAAAGCAAGGGAGAAGGGGGTATGCCCTGTTGCAGATTTATACGTTGTCCTGTAGGCCCATAGTGCCAAGGGTAATTCATCAGCCCACATGGCTCTGGCCCGCTTCAGTCTTTTTTTTTAGAATGGACTTAATCACTTTATTCGCCGCTTCGACTTGTCCGTTCGATTGCGGGTGCGCCACAGAGGTGTATTGAAACGACCCGCAAATCCGTGCTATCAGAGTTGACTAAATACACCACACGTCTAACCCAAATAACACAGAAATACGACTCATTTTTAGAAAGAAGTTAGAGGATGAGAAATAGAAAGAAAGAAATATTAGAATAGAAGAAAACGAAGATCACAAACTCACAGCGGAACGAATAAAATATATTATATAACATAAGCTTCGAACTACAAATCTGTTTTGTACATACATACATACCATCATCAGAGTACACATAACCTTTGATCCAGCGGAAGTAACTCTAAATAACTAACGTTGAAGCCTCCTGCTTCAAGCTCCTCCAAGTGTATCTGTAAAAGCCTGAAACACTTGACTGCCCGTACAAATTTGGGCACCCAAGAGTTTAGGGAAAACAAAACAAAATAAACTCTGGGTCAGTCATGGGACTGGTGTGAGTAAACTCCAATCACTTGATTAACTTTAAAAATCCTTTTCGAAAGAAAAGATAATAGTAAGACCAGCCCACACATAAACACGGACGGTTTTTACCTTACTATAACCCAAAACACTTTGATACCAAATCCAGTGATATTATAATAATGTCTACATCAAGTAAATAACCAAATAGTAGAACGCTTGCATCTCACGCTCCACATATATAGTATATAATCAAAAACCGCATGGCGCTTATTGGAGATTGGATTTCCAACATGACAAGGTATGGGACCACCTTCCGATGATGTATCTCTAGAGGCGAATACACCTGGGTTCAACAAGAACATCTTGCAACCCGGCCCACACATGACCGACCACTCATTTCGCTTGAGTGTATCGAATGTATATCACCAACGGTTGGACTCAAACCACCGTTCCCGAATGGGCAGAATCGATAGATTTAGAAACAAAAGGAATTTCTCTAGATAGGTGATTATACACCCTAATGGGTGCGACCCACATAGCCATGCTGCCTGCCCGATTTTTGTCCTTTCCCGGTTGTTGAGGCCTGAGGCTACGCATACTTACCATTCATTGATAACACAATCACTTTGAATGCCACATTGTCAGATCCGTTGATCACCAGTTGAGTTTGCACAAATATTCTGGATATTATGCTAAGGGATAAATCCGTTGCAACCATATATATTCATACAGACCAACCCATTTGATCATTGGAAATACTCTGTCAGACATTCGTCCATTTACGTTCGTTCTGGGATTGAACGACACCGAAGGTACTATTTCCATTTAATAGGAAAGCCCTTGCACTTTACTCCGTCTTCAATATATTCAGCATCTTGGTTCGCAACGCTTATGCCGATACGGAGTGGTTCTTCGGATAATAATCCAACCGGTCTCTCCATATTGACAACGATAGTCAAAACTTCGATAGTCTGTGATTTAACTATCGAATAAAACAAGTGTTCAATCAACATATCAAACAAATTACTGGGCTCTTTAATTAATATTTCATTAATTAAATCACTTTTCCATTTCCTTATCAATATTTGTTATCCAAATATTTTCAATAATCATATTGGCCCTTCTCGCTATTTTTGATTTCGTTTCCTTATCGAATTCTATATATATATCGATATATAGATTTCTAATTGTCAAATTTCCTTAAAAATATTCTAACTCCTTAAATTCCCGGAAAATTTCGCCATAACCTCCCCTGTATCGGGAGCATCGGGAAATTTCAAATAGCATCCCGGTATCTTCTCCAATCGAAAAGAAAAAGGAAAAGCCAAGCGGCTTGCCGATACGGCGCATAAAACCCATATATGAATTAAACATGTACCTTATTGTCGAGCACATAAATTAAAATCTTCATAAACTCCATCCCATATCTGTTTAACACCTGTTCACCTGTTTCTAATTCAATTCAACTCAATCTATTTGTTTGAATTCAAATTTGAATCGTTTGAATTTGGTTCCGCTCAATTATTCTTTAATTAGCCTTTTTGCCTATTTCACTTCTTTGTTGAACATAACATGTTCGAACAAAATATTTAACTCGTTCATAACCAAATCAAATTTCGATTTCAATTCTAGTTTCCCTTTTGATTTCGAATATAAATTTCAAATCGAATTTTCTTATTCAAACCCCAATATCCCTTCGAAATCTCATTAACTAATTTCTATTTCAAATTAGTTAGTTCTATTCAATAAATCAAAAATCTGATTTCTGTTTCAAAAATCATATTCATTTACACAACTTTGAATTCGCATATATTTTACAACTCAACTCTGAAATTCTCTAAATAGAAACTTCGGATTTTTATTTGTTAAAAATCCTTTTATAATATTAAATAAACCATTATGGTTTTAAAACGATTATGGCGCTGCTTTTCTGAAAATTTGATTTTGACATAACTCAAAATCTATACGACGAAATTCAGATTTTTCTCTTTCATTAGAAAACTATTATCAAATCGGTCCTGACGCTTCTTGTTTCAAAGAGTTTCGACTTCAATTGCATTCTGTATACTCGATTGAAGTTCAAATCGCTATTTTACGAACTGCAGCGCTGCGGCGAGTTCGTTTTAATTATATTTATAAATATAAACCTTTAAACTTCTAACCTCTTTAAAATGAATTCAATTCCATTTAACTCTGCTTGATTCAAATTCAAATCTCACCTTTATTTGAATTCTAAATTCAAATTCTAATTCCTTTTCTATTTGATATTCAAATCCAATATTTGAATTTCTATTTGAATTCCCTATATTCAAATTCTATATTTAAATTCCATTTGAACTTTCTATATTCCAATTTCTATATTTGAATTCTATTGAAATTCAAATATTCAAACTCCTTTCAAATTCTACATTCAAAATTCCATAGTTTAAAACCCATTTGAATTTCATATTCAAATCCCATAGATTAAATTCTATTTGAATTCAATTTGGATCTCTTATATTCAAATTTCATTTTTCCATTCTACTCTGAAATCCTATTTTCAAAGTTTATTTCAGATTCTATTTTGGAATCTCATATTCAAATTTCTACTTGAATTTCTGTATTCAATTCCATGTTCAAATTTAATACTCGAATTTCTATTTCAAATCTCAATTCAAATTCCACATTTGAATTTCTTCCTTGAAATACCATATTTCAAATTCTATTCAATTCTTCTTTGAAATTCTATATTTCAAATTCTATTTTGAAATTCTACATTCAAATCTCTATTTGAATTTCTTTATTCGAATTCCTTTGAATTCAAATCTTATTTTAATTCCTTGAATTCAAATTCTATTTTTCAATCTAATTTCATTTATTCGAGTTTTATTTGAACTTCTATTTGAATTTCTAATATTCAACCTCCCTTTCCTTTTATTTAAAATTCGAATATTTAAACTTCTTTTCTAATTCTACTATTAAATTGTTATACTCAAATTTCATTTGAGTTATATATTTAAATTTCATTTTCACATCTTATTTTGAAATTCCATTTCAAATTCCAATTTCACGCTTATATTTCCATTTCTGAATTATCAAATGATAATTCTTTTTCACTTCATTTATAACTTCGTTATAAAAGAACTATTTATAAACTTCGTTTATAAAGAAACTACTTGTTTTATTTTTCAAACAAGTTTTATATTTTATTTCCATTAAAATTCAAATTCTATTTAAAAATAGAATTTTTCCTTTTTAAATCTCAAATATCCTTTTTACGATATTTTTAAATATCATTACTTAAGCCCAGTGATATTTAAACACACAAAACAACGAATTATTTATTTTTCTAACACATCATATATAACAATATATATGCAAACAAATAAACAAACAGATAATATATTTTTGAGGAATCCAGTCGGATTCCTCCAACCTGTTTTCCTGCATCCACAGACGTTAGCACATAAATAATACCCATTCTGCTTCGTGGCAGAATATCGCGGTATAGAAGGTCATCCACTATCATAGCGTGGGGCGTATAGGGTAATCATCCGCTATGAAACTGCGGGCATCCGCTAATGAGACTGCGGGAATCCAACCAATCAATCAACCCAATATATATATATATATAGTAGCCTAAATAACTAATATATATAAAGCAACCATAAAACATGCACACAAGCAACAGACAATTATTTTTAATGAAAAAAAAATAATTTTAAAGGTGAGTGAGATTTACTCACCTCGATTTTTAATGGCAGAATATCCCGTTCATCGTGAATCAACTCGAGACTTCTCGCATAAATATTATTTGCTCCTACGATTAAATTTAAATCCTTACTCATCAACTTGCATTATTTATTTAAACTACTCACATAAACTATCTTAGACAAATTTATATACATATTAAATTAAATCATTTCTAGCTAATTTAATTAACTCTACATCTACCATAAATAAATAAATAATTCTACGTTTTATTTTGTTTATTGAATTACCATTTATTAAATTAAATTAACCACAAAAAAAATTATCTTACTCATTTTAAATTCTATAAACCATACCTTGCTTCCCTTGAGTGAAATTCCACTTGCCCCGTACATCTCCACCACTGCTTAATCTAATTTCTCTTCATTTCCTATTCATCCATTGTCACCAACATATACTCGCAGCCCCCAAATTCATCGACCAACTGCAAACTCCATCCTCTCTTATCACCATGCCAGCCCTCAAATCAACATCCGAACCTCACCGTAAGACTGCACTTCCCTTTCACAGTATCGACTTCCACAAAACCCACGGCATACCTCCATTCACATAACCCTAGTTCGAACTTCAACCTAAAATCGTCACTCCTTCCATAAATGATTTTCCCCCTTCTACATCGTGATCCCAGAAAATGACGCGCAACCATCTTTGACCAAACGGAATCGAAGCTCTCACATCTCGGAATCCAGCGAGTATTGTCTCGAGTTTGAAATCGAGCCCTTCGGTATCTCGATTGAGAGCCGTCGATGGCGGAGAACCCATTTTTCTCGATGCGATACACCAGAAATTGAAGATTTCGAATTCGACCTTTCCACCTTGAAGTTCCGTTTTGATTGATGTATTGTATTTAGAAGAGGAAATCGGTCTTGGGTATTTTATTCTTGAGGAATGAAATTCGATTTTTATTTGTGAATTTAATAGGAAGAGGCGGCACCAATTTTCTCAGGAATGAAAACGAATAGAAGAAATGAGAGGGTATGGTCGCATTTTATAAAGAAGGATACTTCAGCGTCAAGGAGTTTACAGTGCAAAGTACATGTTATTAATTTCGATTTGATTTAAAAAGATTTTCATTCTTTTTAAAAAGATACCGATTTAATTTCAAGCTTATCCACTTAATTATATTTTATAAAAATATATTTAGGGATTACGAACCCCTATTAGAGCGCAACAACCGGCGTTCTTAGCGTTATAACACTGTTCTGAACACACTGGGATAGTTTTTGAAGCTCCATTAAATCGTATGGCGGAGATATTAATTTAAACTGATAAAAATTAAATTTAAAACAACTCATTCCTTCGATAATAAAGTATTATTATTATTGTTTATAGTCAATACGATTTATATTGATTTTCTTCATTTTAATTCTAAACTGAATAAATTTTGTCTGATTCCCGTATACGATGATTATATATATTCGAAAATAAATCGTATATCGATTATTAAATCGATAACTCAATATAAAAATTCGTTTATATTATCAACACAATATTTAAAACGATATTAAATATTTAAAATTAATCGTTCAAAAACCTGGGTCGTTACATTCTTCCCCCCTTAAAATAATTTCGTCCTCGAAATTGCTAAGGTAGGAAAAAGGGTACAAATCTATTTCTTTCCCACATCTCACTTATGTTGAAACTCAACTCTTCGTATTTCAACAAATAAGCTCCAACCAAAACTTTTGGTTTTCACACATTCAATCTAAACGATCTTCACCCAATTCAAATTATATTCAATCTTCTTCAAGTTGAATTTCACTAATTTATTTATCTCGATCCATTTAACTTGCTTCAGTTAAATTTAAACTTCGGAATTCAAATTCCTGGGTTTTTCTCTTTCCAAATTCTTTTGAAATCCCATAAATATATACATATATTTATTTTCATTTCAAATTCAAAACATTTGAATTTTCAATCTACTTGTTTTCTTTCAAAACAAATTTCCATCAAAAACTTTCTAAGGTAGCAACCTATCACATAGAAACTCGGAAATGAACACTGATGATGTTGCAATCATCATCAGAATTATTTCCCAGCCACTGAAGTGAGTTCAGTGCTTTAAAAATTTTAAAACCCATCTAAAATGATTTTCTTTCAACTTCTTCTAAAAGAAAGCTATATTACTTTAATATACTTTGAAAAATATTTTTCAACTTCCCAGGATTTTGAATTCTTAATTCTGGTTTGAATTAAATTCTAATTCACCTCATTTGTATATTTAATTTCTATACAAATTCTATTTTGGTCATAAATAACCATTCTAATTTTATAATCTCGTTTGATTATAATCTTAACAATCAACACATCCATATAATAATAATTCTAGAAAATTATTCTTTCTATATCAAAATATAATTTTGGGTAAAATTATTCCATTCACCCATTTTAAAACAATACTGTGTTTAATCTTCTGTTCAAGTGTTTAGAAACTCCTATCGACGTCGTGGCGTCCCACGATTCGACCAGAATTCATAAATCACTCAACAGACTAGCCAACACAATATAAAAAAACTTTTATATCAAATAACAAATACGCTCTCTCGTATATATACGCTCAACTCATTCTAGGGTACTGCTGACCCTATCTCTAATGAGCACAACTCCACAAAGCCTAGGTATTCGCTCAACCTAAGCTCTGATACCAACTGAAACGACCCGCAAATCCGTGCTATCAGAGTTGACTAAATACACCACACGTCTAACCCAAATAACACAGAAATACGACTCATTTTTAGAAAGAAGTTAGAGGATGAGAAATAGAAAGAAAGAAATATTAGAATAGAAGAAAACGAAGATCACAAACTCACAGCGGAACGAATAAAATATATTATATAACATAAGCTTCGAACTACAAATCTGTTTTGTACATACATACATACCATCATCAGAGTACACATAACCTTTGATCCAGCGGAAGTAACTCTAAATAACTAACGTTGAAGCCTCCTGCTTCAAGCTCCTCCAAGTGTATCTGTAAAAGCATGAAACACTTGACTGCCCGTACAAATTTGGGCACCCAAGAGTTTAGGGAAAACAAAACAAAATAAACTCTGGGTCAGTCATGGGACTGGTGTGAGTAAACTCCAATCACTTGATTAACTTTAAAAATCCTTTTCGAAAGAAAAGATAATAGTAAGACCAGCCCACACATAAACACGGACGGTTTTTACCTTACTATAACCCAAAACACTTTGATACCAAATCCAGTGATATTATAATAATGTCTACATCAAGTAAATAACCAAATAGTAGAACGCTTGCATCTCACGCTCCACATATATAGTATATAATCAAAAACCGCATGGCGCTTATTGGAGATTGGATTTCCAACATGACAAGGTATGGGACCACCTTCCGATGATGTATCTCTAGAGGCGAATACACCTGGGTTCAACAAGAACATCTTGCAACCCGGCCCACACATGACCGACCACTCATTTCGCTTGAGTGTATCGAATGTATATCACCAACGGTTGGACTCAAACCACCGTTCCCGAATGGGCAGAATCGATAGATTTAGAAACAAAAGGAATTTCTCTAGATAGGTGATTATACACCCTAATGGGTGCGACCCACATAGCCATGCTGCCTGCCCGATTTTTGTCCTTTCCCGGTTGTTGAGGCCTGAGGCTACGCATACTTACCATTCATTGATAACACAATCACTTTGAATGCCACATTGTCAGATCCGTTGATCACCAGTTGAGTTTGCACAAATATTCTGGATATTATGCTAAGGGATAAATCCGTTGCAACCATATATATTCATACAGACCAACCCATTTGATCATTGGAAATACTCTGTCAGACATTCGTCCATTTACGTTCGTTCTGGGATTGAACGACACCGAAGGTACTATTTCCATTTAATAGGAAAGCCCTTGCACTTTACTCCATCTTCAATATATTCAGCATCTTGGTTCGCAACGCTTATGCCGATACGGAGTGGTTCTTCGGATAATAATCCAACCGGTCTCTCCATATTGACAACGATAGTCAAAACTTCGATAGTCTGTGATTTAACTATCGAATAAAACAAGTGTTCAATCAACATATCAAACAAATTACTGGGCTCTTTAATTAATATTTCATTAATTAAATCACTTTTCCATTTCCTTATCAATATTTGTTATCCAAATATTTTCAATAATCATATTGGCCCTTCTCGCTATTTTTGATTTCGTTTCCTTATCGAATTCTATATATATATCGATATATAGATTTCTAATTGTCAAATTTCCTTAAAAATATTCTAACTCCTTAAATTCCCGGAAAATTTCGCCATAACCTCCCCTGTATCGGGAGCATCGGGAAATTTCAAATAGCATCCCGGTATCTTCTCCAATCGAAAAGAAAAAGGAAAAGCCAAGCGGCTTGCCGATACGGCGCATAAAACCCATATATGAATTAAACATGTACCTTATTGTCGAGCACATAAATTAAAATCTTCATAAACTCCATCCCATATCTGTTTAACACCTGTTCACCTGTTTCTAATTCAATTCAACTCAATCTATTTGTTTGAATTCAAATTTGAATCGTTTGAATTTGGTTCCGCTCAATTATTCTTTAATTAGCCTTTTTGCCTATTTCACTTCTTTGTTGAACATAACATGTTCGAACAAAATATTTAACTCGTTCATAACCAAATCAAATTTCGATTTCAATTCTAGTTTCCCTTTTGATTTCGAATATAAATTTCAAATCGAATTTTCTTATTCAAACCCCAATATCCCTTCGAAATCTCATTAACTAATTTCTATTTCAAATTAGTTAGTTCTATTCAATAAATCAAAAATCTGATTTCTGTTTCAAAAATCATATTCATTTACACAACTTTGAATTCGCATATATTTTACAACTCAACTCTGAAATTCTCTAAATAGAAACTTCGGATTTTTATTTGTTAAAAATCCTTTTATAATATTAAATAAACCATTATGGTTTTAAAACGATTATGGCGCTGCTTTTCTGAAAATTTGATTTTGACATAACTCAAAATCTATACGACGAAATTCAGATTTTTCTCTTTCATTAGAAAACTATTATCAAATCGGTCCTGACGCTTCTTGTTTCAAAGAGTTTCGACTTCAATTGCATTCTGTATACTCGATTGAAGTTCAAATCGCTATTTTACGAACTGCAGCGCTGCGGCGAGTTCGTTTTAATTATATTTATAAATATAAACCTTTAAACTTCTAACCTCTTTAAAATGAATTCAATTCCATTTAACTCTGCTTGATTCAAATTCAAATCTCACCTTTATTTGAATTCTAAATTCAAATTCTAATTCCTTTTCTATTTGATATTCAAATCCAATATTTGAATTTCTATTTGAATTCCCTATATTCAAATTCTATATTTAAATTCCATTTGAACTTTCTATATTCCAATTTCTATATTTGAATTCTATTGAAATTCAAATATTCAAACTCCTTTCAAATTCTACATTCAAAATTCCATAGTTTAAAACCCATTTGAATTTCATATTCAAATCCCATAGATTAAATTCTATTTGAATTCAATTTGGATCTCTTATATTCAAATTTCATTTTTCCATTCTACTCTGAAATCCTATTTTCAAAGTTTATTTCAGATTCTATTTTGGAATCTCATATTCAAATTTCTACTTGAATTTCTGTATTCAATTCCATGTTCAAATTTAATACTCGAATTTCTATTTCAAATCTCAATTCAAATTCCACATTTGAATTTCTTCCTTGAAATACCATATTTCAAATTCTATTCAATTCTTCTTTGAAATTCTATATTTCAAATTCTATTTTGAAATTCTACATTCAAATCTCTATTTGAATTTCTTTATTCGAATTCCTTTGAATTCAAATCTTATTTTAATTCCTTGAATTCAAATTCTATTTTTCAATCTAATTTCATTTATTCGAGTTTTATTTGAACTTCTATTTGAATTTCTAATATTCAACCTCCCTTTCCTTTTATTTAAAATTCGAATATTTAAACTTCTTTTCTAATTCTACTATTAAATTGTTATACTCAAATTTCATTTGAGTTATATATTTAAATTTCATTTTCACATCTTATTTTGAAATTCCATTTCAAATTCCAATTTCACGCTTATATTTCCATTTCTGAATTATCAAATGATAATTCTTTTTCACTTCATTTATAACTTCGTTATAAAAGAACTATTTATAAACTTCGTTTATAAAGAAACTACTTGTTTTATTTTTCAAACAAGTTTTATATTTTATTTCCATTAAAATTCAAATTCTATTTAAAAATATAGAATTTTTCCTTTTTAAATCTCAAATATCCTTTTTACGATATTTTTAAATATCATTACTTAAGCCCAGTGATATTTAAACACACAAAACAACGAATTATTTATTTTTCTAACACATCATATATAACAATATATATGCAAACAAATAAACAAACAGATAATATATTTTTGAGGAATCAGTCGGATTCCTCCAACCTGTTTTCCTGCATCCACAGACGTTAGCAAATAAATAATACCCATTCTGCTTCGTGGCAGAATATCGCGGTATAGAAGGTCATCCACTATCATAGCGTGGGGCGTATAGGGTAATCATCCGCTATGAAACTGCGGGCATCCGCTAATGAGACTGCGGGAATCCAACCAATCAATCAACCCAATATATATATATATATATAGTAGCCTAAATAACTAATATATATAAAGCAACCATAAAACATGCACACAAGCAACAGACAATTATTTTTAATGAAATAAAAATAATTTTAAAGGTGAGTGAGATTTACTCACCTCGATTTTTAATGGCAGAATATCCCGTTCATCGTGAATCAACTCGAGACTTCTCGCATAAATATTATTTGCTCCTACGATTAAATTTAAATCCTTACTCATCAACTTGCATTATTTATTTAAACTACTCACATAAACTATCTTAGACAAATTTATATACATATTAAATTAAATCATTTCTAGCTAATTTAATTAACTCTACATCTACCATAAATAAATAAATAATTCTACGTTTTATTTTGTTTATTGAATTACCATTTATTAAATTAAATTAACCACAAAAAAAATTATCTTACTCATTTTAAATTCTATAAACCATACCTTGCTTCCCTTGAGTGAAATTCCACTTGCCCCGTACATCTCCACCACTGCTTAATCTAATTTCTCTTCATTTCCTATTCATCCATTGTCACCAACATATACTCGCAGCCCCCAAATTCATCGACCAACTGCAAACTCCATCCTCTCTTATCACCATGCCAGCCCTCAAATCAACATCCGAACCTCACCGTAAGACTGCACTTCCCTTTCACAGTATCGACTTCCACAAAACCCACGGCATACCTCCATTCACATAACCCTAGTTCGAACTTCAACCTAAAATCGTCACTCCTTCCATAAATGATTTTCCCCCTTCTACATCATGATCCCAGAAAATGACGCACAACCATCTTTGACCAAACGGAATCGAAGCTCTCACATCTCGGAATCCAGCGAGTATTGTCTCGAGTTTGAAATCGAGCCCTTCGGTATCTCGATTGAGAGCCGTCGATGGCGGAGAACCCATTTTTCTCGATGCGATACACCAGAAATTGAAGATTTCGAATTCGACCTTTCCACCTTGAAGTTCCGTTTTGATTGATGTATTGTATTTAGAAGAGGAAATCGGTCTTGGGTATTTTATTCTTGAGGAATGAAATTCGATTTTTATTTGTGAATTTAATAGGAAGAGGCGGCACCAATTTTCTCAGGAATGAAAACGAATAGAAGAAATGAGAGGGTATGGTCGCATTTTATAAAGAAGGATACTTCAGCGTCAAGGAGTTTACAGTGCAAAGTACATGTTATTAATTTCGATTTGATTTAAAAAGATTTTCATTCTTTTTAAAAAGATACCGATTTAATTTCAAGCTTATCCACTTAATTATATTTTATAAAAATATATTTAGGGATTACGAACCCCTATTAGAGCGCAACAACCGGCGTTCTTAGCGTTATAACACTGTTCTGAACACACTGGGATAGTTTTTGAAGCTCCATTAAATCGTATGGCGGAGATATTAATTTAAACTGATAAAAATTAAATTTAAAACAATTCATTCCTTCGATAATAAAG
The DNA here is from genome assembly GCA_030737875.1 of Allium sativum. NCBI lineage: Eukaryota > Viridiplantae > Streptophyta > Magnoliopsida > Asparagales > Amaryllidaceae > Allium > Allium sativum. The sequence goes on from CM060918.1 coordinate 593,744,774, forward strand.
TATTATTATTATTGTTTATAGTCAATACGATTTATATTGATTTTCTTCATTTTAATTCTAAACTGAATAAATTTTGTCTGATTCCCGTATACGATGATTATATATATTCGAAAATAAATCGTATATCGATTATTAAATCGATAACTCAATATAAAAATTCGTTTATATTATCAACACAATATTTAAAACGATATTAAATATTTAAAATTAATCGTTCAAAAACCTGGGTCGTTACATGTATCGTTTCTCAATGTGGTATTTCTGGCAGAAGTTTCTGAATTCAGTGCTATCGAACTGAATCCCGTTATTAGTTACAACAATCTTTGGAATCCCAAATCGACAGATGATGTTTCTAACGATAAAATTGATCACTCGTTTGGTTGTGATTGTAGTCAGTGGTTCAGCCTCGACCCACTTAGTGAAATAATCTACGGCTACAATAGCGAACTTTGCTCCGCCCCTAGCTATGGGGAGACTTCCGATAATATCAATTCCCCACATAGCGAAAGTCCATGGGCTCGTCATTATTTTTAACTGATTAGGAGGTGCTCTAGGTATCTTTGAAAATCTCTGGCACCCATCACACCGTCGTGCGTATTTCGCCGCATCCTTGTTTATGGTAGGCCAGAAATAACCATGCCGCAACACCTTTTTCGCCAATGTTTTCCCTCCAGTGTGATCGCCGCATTCACCTTCGTGTACCTCCTGCAGCACACGCTTGATGTCATCATGAGCTATACACCGAAGAAGGGGCATCGATAATCCTTGTCTGTAAAGAACTCCGCCTTGCAGAACGTATCGGGCAGCTTTACGAATTACTTTACGCCTCTCGCTTTTCTTGGTCGGAAGCGTTCCATTCATCAAGAAATTCTTTAGAGGGGTCATCCACGACTCCCTTTCTGGTTCCGTCTCTAGTATTGGATCGATTTCCATTTGATCTATACTAGGGGACCGAAGTACTTCAACGGGGGCTAGCCCGGTCCCTTCAGGATCGTCGGAACTAGCCATCTTTGCTAACTTATCCGCCTGCTGATTCTCTGACCGCGGAATGTGAGATATGCTGTAGTGATCAAAGTCGTTCAGCAACTCCTTCACTTTCTTCAAGTAAAAAATCAATCCTGCACTTTTGGCTTGGAATTTTCCAGTAACCTGGTTCGCAACTAACTTGGAATTGCAAAAGATGTCCAGCTTTGTGACTTCTAACTCCTTTGCGATCCTTAGTCCGGCTATCAGGGCTTCATATTCGGAGTCGTTGTTAGTGGCGTGAAACTCCATTCGGATAACATAGGATATCAATCATTTCTCGGGAGTTTCAAGCACTATTCCAGCGCCGGATCTCTCGTCATTCCTAGCGCCATCAGTATACAATCTCCAGGCACTGGGATCGAGAAGTAATTTTGAGGGGTCAACTTCTTCATTTGCTATATCCTCCTCCGGGACGGTAAACTCTGCTATGAAATCGGCTATCACTTGCCCCCGAATTGACCGTCGGGGCTGAAAGTTCAGATCAAATTGACTTAACTCAATGTTCCATTTGAGTAATCTTCCAGATGCTTCTGGTCTCTGTAGAACTTGCTTGAGTTAATGATCGGTGTATACGGTAATGGGATGCGCCTGAAAATAATGTCGAAGCTTTCTAGAGGCGATCAGTAAACTATACGCCAACTTTTCTATCCTTGGATAATTACGCTCTGCTGCCGTTAATTTTTTGCTCACGTAATATACAGGTCTTTGGACCTTATCTTCTTCTCTTACCAACGCTGAGCTGATCGCGTGGGATGACACCGCCAAGTACACGAATAAGTCCTCGTGATCCATCGGCTTAGATAATATCGGAGGTTTCTCCAGGTGTCTCAGCAAGTTCTGAAACGCTTCTACGCAGTCGGGCGTCCATTTGAAGTGGCGTTTTCCTCGCTTTATCAAGGCTTTGCACATCCTTAATTTTCCTAGGTTCCTGAATGTCTCTGATTACGGCGATCTGGTCTGGATTAATCTCAATCCCATGAGAACTGACGATGAACCCCAAGATTTTTCCGGAGGCGACACTGAATGAACATTTTGTTGGGTTGAGCTTCATCCCGTACTTTCGAAGAATGCCGAACATCTCTGCCAAGTCCGTAGTATGATTGGAGGATTGCTTGGACTTAACCAACATGTCGTCGACGTATACTTCCATTGTTTTCCCGATCTAGTTATAGAACATTATGTTCACTAACCGTTGATATGTAGCGCCTGCGTTCTTCAAACCAAAGGGCATCACTATATAGCAATATAATCCCAGATCCGTAATAAAACTAGTGTGTTCTTGATCTGGAACGTGCATTGGAATCTGGTTATATCCTGAATAAGCATCCATAAATGAGAGAAGTTCATGGACCGCCGTCGAGTCCACCAACTGGTCGATCCGGGGTAACGGAAAACTATCTTTTGGGCAGGCTTTGTTCAAATCCGAGAAATCGATACACGTTCGCCACTTCCCGTTGGCCTTCTTTACCAGGACTGGATTTGAAATCCAGTCTGGGTAGATCGAGTCTCTGATAAATCCATTACTTTTTAGCTTTCCAACTTCTTCTTTCAAGGCAGCGGACCTCTCTGGGCCCAGCATTCGCCTTTTTTGTTTTACCGGAGGATGTTTAGGGTTAATGCTTAATGAATGGCTCATGACTGATGGAGATATCCCGCACATGTCTGCGTGGGTCCAAGCAAATACATCCAAGTTATTTTTTAAGAAATTCGTCAGTTCTTTAGCGAGATTCGGATTTAACTGGGATCCAATCTTAAGGACCTTCTCTGGGTCAGTATCATCGATCGGTACATCCACAGTTGTCTCGTTGGGAGTCGCCATTCTGCCCCCAGGTTCTTGGTCCTCTCTGGGATCTATATCCTCGGGCAACTCTCTGGGCGACTCTCCTATGGTTATCCTCTTTAGTTGCTATAAGGTCTCCGCCCTTGTAGGGGGAGAAGCGCCCTTGGTTTCTATGTCCCCTCCATTGCGGAGTAGTTTTAGCTCTGCAACATAACATGCTCGTGCGGCAACCTGATATCCTATGACAATACCAACGCCAGCTTCCGTAGGAAATTTCAATAATAAGCACCAGGGGGCTATACAGGCTCTAAACTTTGCGAGGGCCGGTCGGCCCAGGAAGGCATTGTCGGGTGATTCAACATCCAAAACCACGAAGGGAAGGATTCTCAATCTCTGGCGTTCTCCTTCCCCAAGCGTAACTGGTAACTCTACATAACCCATTGGAGCGGTGGATGCTCCGTTAAATCCACGGATCCATCCCTGACAGGGCTTCAAGTCTTTTATCTCGAGGTTCATCTGGTCGAATGTCCTTTTGAAAAGAATGTTGACGGAACTCATGTTGTCCACCAATACCTTATGAACAGTGGCCGGGCCAATAGGTACTGTGATTACAAATGGATCTTCAGTCGGTGCATGGACTCCAATACTTTCTTGTTCTCGGAAAACGACATCGTCAGACATCATCTTTTGTTGCTTTATCGGGACGTTGACCTCGGGGTTGCTACACTCCCCTACCTCGAGGTGTTGCTTGGCTGCATTGACATACTGATCCAACGCCTTGGAACTGTGTCCGGCGAGATAAAGCCCTCCGATTACGGTATTGATAACGAGGTTTTTCCCTTTTGCTGGGCAGTTGGCCTGACAGCAGGTTGATTCTGGTTCTGATTTGGGGCCTGTACGGCTTGCCCCCTATCTCAGGACGTTACTCTGTATTCATCTAATTTTCCTTCTCGAAGAAGCCTCTCGACTACATCTCTTAGGTGACGGCATTCATTTGTCGAATGGCCATGAATCTGATGAAAGAGACAAAACTTCCCCGTTTCGCGTTCTTTCTCCGTCGACTCTCTGGGAGGTGGCCTCTTATTCTGGAGGACATTGTACGAGTCCATGAAGATATTTTCCAAAGTATCATTTATTGGCGTATAACTCTCAAAAGCCCTGGGACGAGTCCTTCTTTGGGAGTCATTCCCTCGATTCCTCTTCCGGTTGTTGCCATTACTGTTATTATCATTGTTCCCTGACTGACGACCACCCTGATTCCGATTTCCGACATTGACTTCGGCCTTCCCCGAGCTGTCTCCTGTCTGCTTGATGGCGACATTGCTCTGGATTTCCTCCTTATCGGCCGTTTTTGCCTTTCGGTTTGCATATACTTCTTCCCGGCGTAAATGTACATTAGCTTTTTCGTAGAATAACTCTCTAATATGGGGTGGCTTGCCGGCCAGGTATCTCCCAAATTCAGTGTCTTTATCTACTCCGTCAATCAGAGCTGCGACAACGGTTGGCTCGTGAGGATCTTTAACTTCAGTAGCGGCCAGGTTGAAACGGTCTAGGTACACCCTCAAACTCTCGCCTAGTCGTTGCTTGACAAGGAACAAGTCAATCACACTCTTTGTCTTTTGTGCGTAGATGCGGAACTGTTCCACGAACCTTTCACTCAACTCCCTGAAGCTTGAAATTGATCTTGCTGGTAAGCGAGTAAACCATAGTAATGCTACATCCTCCAAGAATATGGGAAATGCTTTGCACTTGACAGCGTCAGAAGCTGCGGCAGCGGTCATTGACCAAGAATATCTCATCAGATGCTGGACGGGATCAGATCTACCCGCGTAACGGTTCATCTGTGGCATGTTGAAACGCCTCGGGAAAGTCGCATCCAAAATATCATCAGTGAAAGGGGTATGATTGCGGTCAATTCCCCAATCTTCATTTCGTTGTCCACGGCTATCTGCCAGAATTTGATGGATCATAGCTGCAACGTTTGCACTGGTCAGCGGAGGTTCGGGGTCAGTGCTTCTTGCTCGGTGGGGTTCTCTAATCTCTCTTCCGGGAGCAGTCACAAAATCCGGGGCTCGAATTGGGCTTCGTTGCCCCCTGTTACCATGAGCATTTGCACGACGACGGGGATGAGGCCATCTGTCCTGTACAGGGCTGTCCACACCACGAGCTCTGGGAGTTGCGGTGTGATCGTTCACATTACGGTTTGAGGGCCCTGCACCCAGCGCCTCTTCTTCCCGTGACGGCAGGGTTCCATATCGAAGTTGCTCTATGTTTTTGGGTCTCTCATATGGTCGCCGCGGAGGTCTCGGCGATTCCTCTGACGAAGAAGAGTATTCTGGGGTGAGCGGACGAACTGGTGGCGTCCTTTGCCTTGCGAGATCATTAAGCCTTCTATCCATAGCGGTCAAATTTTGTCGTAGAACGGAGCTTTCCTGCCTTTGAGCAGCCAATTCATCAAACAGTGTCTCCCACATTTCGGAAAAGCGAGAGAGATCCCCTTCAGTAACGGGAGCAGAAGGGTCATATTGATCATCATCACTTTCTCCTATGCGCAAAGAGCTCGAGCCAGGTCGAGCGGAGGGGCCAGGACGGTAAGTGCGAGCCATAGGCTCCTTTCCAGGTCGAGTTGTAGTCCGATCATCAATTCGGATCGCTGTGGATCGAGGATGGTGGCTCGCAGCGCCCTCCTGGGATCGATTCGTGGTCACGGTATGTGGGGTATTCGAGGCGTTATCACGGGATCGAGTAACAACCCCTTCAGCAGTTCGGTTCGTCTCGTCCTCGTCGACTCGGAGCGTGGTACCTTCATCGGATCGGTTCGCCCCTGGCGCTCCGCGATCCAAAGTTCCCTCGTTGCCTAGCTCGTGCACACTTTCTTCAACTGCTTCATTCGCGATTTCATTGGCTCGTGAAGCGCGTACTTCCTTAGATCTCTTTCCAGCCATGATATCAGATGTCGCTGGAATCTTCAAAGAACTGAATAGTGAAGTTTTGGGACAGTTTTCTCAGTACAAGCACCAAAATGTTAGATCAAAATTTGGACCTAACACCCAAATTGTTCTGAATATTATAGAGTTTTAACTGGAGAATGAAGAAAAAGCAGAAAACATACAGGGTTTATAGTGGTTCGGCGTTAACGAGCCTACGTCCACTTTATATGTTATCGATTATACTTTGAATGCTAGTACAATCAATTATCTCTCTCTAGCTCACGCTTACAATTGTGATTTCTCTCAGTAATCTAGTAATAAAACCGATAAGAAATGGTAGTATGACAATAATGGCGGAATCAGAACTCAATATTGCCAAAAAGATCCTCAAAAATGCCAAGCTCTGGGCTATTTATAGCTGATTTTGTCAGGCGGATCGCGGTTACACGTGGCACGAATCCCGAGAATATCGGATAGTATCGCAGCCGATGAAGAATTAGTCAAATTAGCCGTTGTGGACAGGTGTCGCGATCCCCTTGAATATCAGATCGAGCAAAGGGGGAGAGTCAGTCAAAATGACAGTTGGGGACACGTGTCGCTGGATCAGTGCATCTCGGATCGCCGAAGACTAGCTCGTGCTTGAACGGGTCAGAGGCTTCGCCGCGCATCAGGGGATCGGATCGGTCTATACTGGGTGGTAGTGTATGTACGGATCGAGTCGCATAGAAGTGGTCGTATCGCAGATGCAAAAAGGGGGGCGATCTGTTGAGGTACGATCCGATGAGGGGCGATCCGATGACGGGCGATCCTCTGGTGCGATCCGTTCCTTCATGTACGTAGTTTCATACTTTCTTCATGTAAGTGAACCTGGGTGGCTTGGTCAAGAAGCTAGCCAACACATCCCTAAAAAAGTTCAAAATTAACACCACATCCAGCCAAACTTTCTTTGCATTTCCGTTCCATAGAATCAGCTGCCGCCCAAAATATTTTGTCCCTCCCGCCTCCTGCCACATACCCCTTCGCATTTTTCAATTTTGAAAAAAAAAATGCGCTCATGCATAAAAAAAAAATTAAAATCTAGAAATAATCCTAGGAGTGCACGCAAATTGAATAAAAAAAAAGTTGCATACTTCTGTGCCACTATTGCTTATAGTAGCATGTATGTATGCATATATTTATATAGTGTATTTAGGCTGAAAAATCTGGACCAATATACGCATACATGTATGCAACTATTAGCAAATAACTGCATAAATTTATGCATACAAAGTTGAACTGTGATTTTCGTATGACAAAAAGCTGCATACATGAATGCAACTATTCTGTATATATGCATGCATGTGTACAACATATTTAAAAGGGACGATGGTTTGCGAATATACGCATGAATGCATGCATTTATTCTGTACAAGAGCATAAATGTGTGCAACAATGTCTGAAAACGGCGAATGCTTGAAAAAACAGGCAAAATTTGAATATATGCATAAAAGGATGTATGTAATGCAGTTTAGCTGCATACATATATGCATTTATACTGCAGTTTGGGCGCAACACTGAAATATTAGCACGAATGTGTGCAACTATTTACAAATAGGTGCATCTTTTGATGCAAAAACCTGTTGTTTTGCTGATTTTGTGTTATTTTGAGTTTTGACGTGGTTTTTGATTGTTTTTCCACCTGATTTTTTTGGCGTGAATGTGTTTTATTTAATAATGAATTTTCGTGATTTTTTTATATATTTTTTTATAATTTTTATATGTTTTTGAAAAATAGGGACCTAATTTACAATAAGTTTAGGACCGGATGTGAGCCTAATTTTGAAACTTAATAGGGACCTGTGACAAACGGACCTAAATAAAATAAACCAGGTGTTGACATTGGAAATGAATTTGAGAATGAAATATAACAAATGAGATTATGAATTGTTTAAAAGTGAAATAAATAATGATATCATGCTAATAAAAAGTGACATCGAAAATTTTTGGTACATTGCTTGGTTGAATGAATATAATTGATTGGATATATTATTTATGTTTTAGTTGAAATTGCTAAATTCATTTGTGTTTACTGTACACATATATATATTATTTCTTTTATATGTTGTTGAGTGCTTAATAGGTACTGAAGGAAACTTGCTTGCATTGGAGCTACTTGCACATAAAAATTTGCTTTTTGCTTGCTGAAAAAATAAATAAATCGCTAATAACGCAAATGAAAGGTACGTATATCAAATTTATATATCGTATTTTGGCATTTTATATTGTTTTCCCCAATTTTGGGATGCCTCATCATTGAGATGAGATGTATATTTATTATTATATATATATTATTGTTTTCCGGACCTAACCGTACAAAGGAGACTCTGCCAAAAAAATTCGTGAATTTATGACTTAGAAAATTTGTGAAAATTTGAGTTTTGTATAAGTTAAATTTTCTATGTTTAGTAGAAATTCTATATTATTTCTACTTTATTTTGTCACTTCATTTCTACTTTCCTTTTCGAGGACGAAAAGTTTTAAGCGGGGGAGAGTGTAACATCCCAAAATTTTACAATATTTTTTTTTTTAATTTTTGTTTGTTTTGAACAAAAATTTTTAATTTTTTTATGTTGTTCATAATGATATTTGAAACTTATATATTGAAATATTTTGATTTATGTGATTTATAATTGAAATACAGAATTTGAGGTATTTTGATAATCAATATGGAATTCGTATAAAAGGAAAATTTCATTTATGAAATTTATTTGAATTTTATTTTTGATTTAATTAGAGATTTTATAAGTGTTGAATTTAATTTCAAAAGTTAAATTTGAATATTTTATTTATAAATATTGAAATTTGACGTTATTGTGAATAATCTCAGAATTCCGTGAAATTTATTTTATTGGATCAGAAATGATAAATTATTTTATGAACTAAAATTTTGTAGCTATCAGAATTTGTGTTTGATCGTAATAAATTAAAAATGGTATAAAATTGTGTGTATAATTCAATTAAATAATCATGTTTTAGAATAAACTGTTACGGACTTTGGAATTGGGCTATGAAATATATTTCGTTGTGTTCAGAAGGCATCAAAAACTATTGTTAGGTAGTAAGTGGGCCTGATTTGGATCAGTCCGAATTTTGGTTTAAATACATGCAAAACGACAAAACTAATAATATTTTATTACTATTCGAAACCCTAATTCCTACAACCGCCACTTTTTTTCAATGGCTGAAAATTTTCGAAACTTCATTGATTAATTCCTCCTTTGATTCTCAATGAAACTCATCGATTTACGAAGCAAAACTGTAGAGCTTTACAAGTTCTTCGGATCCATAAGGTGGATCATATCCATCTCTTCACCGATTCTCCAGAATTTGGTCTCAAAGCTTGTGCGAGTTTCAGCGCTTTGGCGGCGTTATAGGTGACGGGAAGGGAAGGTGGTTGGGGCGCAGGTGGAGTTTTCAATGGCGAACACGGTGATGATGTCCGATCGGATTCAGGTGGATGAATGGATGCTGCGGTTTGGGATTGGATAGCAATGACAGTTGGTTCTATTTTTCCTGGAGCAAACGCATGCGTGAAGGAGGAGTAAGGAGCAGATATAGCTTGGTGACGTGGCAAGTATTGATGATTTTGTTCCATTTTTCGTTTTTAATTTATTTATTTTTTCTATTCACTAAAACTTGAATAACTCTTTCATACGATCTCAGTTTGACATGCGGTTTATTGCGTTAGAATCGTATCGACGAGCTCTTCGCGATGATGTAACGATCAGGAATTTCGCTCGATACGAATCGATCGCTAAACCGACCAAGAACCTTCAAAACCCCTGATTGTTTTGAGAACATGACAAATTGGGATGCAAACAGAAGAACATTTCGTTGCTTATTACAACAATTTCATTAGATTACAAGAATATACATAGTATGAATGAATAAAATACATTCGATACATATCAGAGATTACAATAAATTACATAGCAGCGGAAAATAATACAAAACACAACTGAAAGGAATATACGGATACCGAGCTTTCCAAATATCATTTCAGCTGTAAACCAGGTTCATGTGAATATAAATCCGCAAAACCAAAACTACTAGCTGCCCGTGTCAAAATAAGGGCACCCAGAGTTTAGGTTAAAACAATAAACTCCAGGTCATTCATGTGAATGGGGTGAGAACTAAAACAGTTATTAATCTTTATTTTTAAAGATAGGTAAATCAAGGGACCACGCCGTATAACACGGAATGGGTTTCCTCCCAAGAACACCAGTGCATAAAACAATAGCGCAATGCTAAATAAAGAACAATGAAGCTATTATAAGACCCAGGTCCCATCACATAATGCAACACAAGCCGGAGGATAGGGTTTTACCTTGTAATAGCCAAAGAATGCTTGATACGCTAAATTTTATCTTTTATTATTACTATAAGTGTATAGTGTCAAAACAATTTCAATCATAACTATCAATCATAGATGGCATGGGTACCATATATCATGTCGCCAATACTAGGCTGTACAATCAAAACCGCAAATGTCACGTATTGGAAGTTGGATTTCCATCTATGAACCGAGGCAAAAGATAGTCCACACCGAATTCGAGATGCTCTAGTCCGTGTCTCAGGCTAAGCCGCAACAACATCTAGGAGCCACAGGGCCGGTCCACTAGATGTGGAATAAAAAAAACCTGAACACTACGTCTCCCCGCCCTATGGGGCGTAAATGAGCCAAAGGACTCCATCGGCTCCACACAATCACCGATATATCTGAGGCGCCTCGCAACAGCAACAACCACACAGGTGAAAATAATATAAATGTCAGGGCTGGTAGGTTAATGACACCACTTCTAACTAGAAAGAGACACACGTTCTACCTGGATCCTCTCCCGTTTCTAGTTCATACCGGGGTGTGAGGCTCGCGAATTAACGCAATACACAAAGCTATGCCACACAGGCCGTGCTTTGATCATCAACCACAAGACTTTGCTTTTCAACAAAAGCCTTGGTCATTTGCCACTTAGGCAGGCCACACATGCAATTCACTCCATGCAATTAATATCCACCAATATATAACCTCTAAGCTCGTACGTCTCGAAGAAGGGCTTTAAGCAGGAGAATAAATTCTCCGCCACCAAACAGATATATATTTAATAGAAATCAATCACATAGAATAAAAACAAATGTCATACACACAGTCCATTTACAAGTTCGTTCTGGGTCTGAACGAAACTGGAGGCACCTTTTACCTCACATATCCATTGATCTCCAAGTACGTCTGGCCGATCACCAAATGATTCCCTCCTCTTGGGTGTACAGCCCAATCTAGATCATCAACAGTCACCCAAACGATGTGAAGATGTGACGATCGCAAAACCCCATGACACGATGTTAAGGATAATCATTGGAATATAAAACATTAATCATCATTAGCAGATCACAGATAATAGCATAAACAGAAAATAGAATAATTTACACACATATGACAGCGGAATCATATAATATCATCACATCAGAGAGCATAGTGCAGGATACAACTTAGTGCATAATGATACATAATCAGTCACCATCGCCTGAGGCGGAATCATACATAAAGAGTACACAAAATAAATATTAGTCTACATCGCCAATGGCGGAATCATAATATAGATACAATAATGGCGGAGAAAATCAGAGTCAGCACGGTGTAGTCAAGCCTCGCCATGAGCCAAAAGTGCGCCAGAAACCTGTAACTAGGCTGCCCATGTGAAAATGAGGGCACCCGAGTTTGCAAGGTGAAACAAACTACGAGTCAGTCATGGGACTGGTATGAGAAATCTACTTAACTTATTAACAACAATAATAAGGCAAATCAAAGGACCACGCCACTTTCGCGGAACGGGTTTACTCCAATGAGTGCTAGTGCATGAAATAAAGTAAATGATAAAATCATCGCAATGCATTTTATAAAATGAAGCCATTATAAGACTCAGGTCCCATCACACAATGCAACGCAAGCCGGAGGATAGAGTTTTTACCTTATAATGGCCAAAAATGCTTCATATGAATTAAACAAAAGTGTTTGATATTATTACTAGTGCATATATGTTTCAAAAGTGATTTCAATCATAAATATCAATCATAGGCGACATAAATGACCCATACCACTATGTCGCCGTACTAGTAATACAATCACGTCCGCATATTTCGTATTGGAAATTGGATTCCTTCATGAGTCGAGGCAAGGGGCAAGCTCCTTTCCGATTCGAGACACTCTAGCAAATGTCCCAGGACCCCACTATGATCCTTGGATCTTCAAGGCCGGTCCTCTCTTACTTTTGAGGATTAGTTATTCCTGAACACACGTTTCCCGGTCCTTACAGACCTATATCGAGGCGCCTCGCATTCCAAAAACCACACAGGTGAAAAGTATATATAATGTCAGGGCTGGTAGGTCACCGACACCACCTTAGCTAGAAAGAAACGTCGTGCTCTCCCTGCAGTCACTCTCCCGTTTTTGACTCATACCGAGGTGTGAGGCTCGCGAATTCACGTTACACACAAAGCTACGTCACATGGACCATGCTTTGATCATCAACCACAAGACTTTGCTTTGCAACAGAAGCCTTGATCATATGCCACTTAGGCGTGCCACACAAGCAATCCACTCCATGCGACTGATTTCTATCAATACATAACCTCTGAGCTCGTACGTCTCAGAGAAGGGCGTTAAGCAAGAGAATAAATTCTCTGCCGCCAAACAGATATATATTTAACAGAGATCAATCAGCACAGAACAAAATCCAATGTCAGACACACAGTCCATTTACAAGTCCGTTCTAGGTCTGAACGAAACCGGAGGCACCAATTCCTCGCATATCCGTACAATCAACAGTATGTTTGGATGGCTACTACTTCAGCTCCTTCATGGTAGCTACTCCAATCACAAGCATCAATAGCGCCCATCCATCCAATGTGAAGATCGTCGGTCTTCAACCGTCTTCAACTCTTCGACTTCTCAACGCCGATCGATTATTTGAAATGAGATGAACTCGGCCTTTTCAAATAACCCACGTATATTTAGATTTTCAAATCAATTAATCACATGGTTGGACTATTCAACATTCACATTTCAGTTCTTTAGTTATAATTTTCATGTTAAATACATTCAACCATCACATATCAAGCAAACACAACGAAATTGGTTTATTTCCACTCTATATCGTCTATAGTATTTTATAACGATATATTGCCATTTTTATTTAATTTAAAACGACCATATTTAATTAAACGGCGTTTCAGGTCGTGCCGATGCACTGGCGTTGTTTTTCACTAAATTTGATTTACACATATCTGAAAATCTAACCGTTGGATCTTCACAAATTTTATATCATTAGGAAGGTCATTTCAAAACCATTCCAAAGGTTTCAGTTTTGGGAAAATCCGACGGTCGGATCTTCCACACTAGTCATTTGAAGTTACGATTTCAATTTACGAACTGCAGCATTGTTATTCGATTTAATTTAATTATATTTATATATATATAAATATAATCGTTTCTGGCGCTGTTTTTCTTCAGATTTGAATTAAACATTCCAGACAATCCAACCGTCGGATCTTCACTAGGTTGGTGCCGTTGGAAAGATATTTCCAAGGCGAACCCAACGGTTGCGGTTTCGGGAAAATTCAATGGTCGGATTTCCCTCACTAGTCGTTTGAAATCACGGTTTCAAAACACGAACTGCACGGCCACGTTTCGTTTTAATTTTATTTATATTTATATATTTATATAAATATAGTTCATTCAAAAATTCCTATATCATTTTCACTTCAATTATTTCACTAACGCCTTTAAATTTTGGAAAATTTCGCCATAACCTCCTTTGTACGGGTGGGACTGGGAAAATTCCCAAATAGCCACACGGGCGTCTCATGTCAAAAAGAAAAAGAAAAAGCCAAGCGGCTAGCCAACAGGCTCATAAAATCATCACCCAAACAAAACAGTAAATGTGTACCTATTTGTCGGGCACAAAATTTTATTCCACTTCTCTAGCCCCTTTGCTATAACATGTTCAATAAATATGCATGTACATATATACAGTTCTTATCACTTATCATTTTCCATTCAACTTCATATTTGATTCAATTTGGTTTAAAAACACCATTCATTCTAATGTTGCATGCATAGGCTAAAATCATATCATTAGCTAATTAATGTATATTTCAACTCATGCATATTTATTTGAACAAGTGGCTATTTATAACACTTCACATTTCAAAGATGATAATTTTGGCGAACTAAAATACATTTCAACACATGACTATTTATTTAGTTCCTATGCATGTTAAAAATAATATTTCTTCACAAATATTTATTTCAACGCTCGCATATCTTTAGCATATCACATATATGATAAAAATGATATTTTTATCATTTAAAATATTTATTCGACAAATGAATGTTTTCAACACTTTATAGTTTCAATAAAAATGTAATTTTTATTGTTCGATCTTTTTATTCAACACATGAACTTTTCAAATACACACACTTCTCAACACATGAGCATTTCCACACATGGATATTTTATATATGTTGTTCATATAAGAAAGATGAAATTTTTATTGTTGAAACTATTTATATATAAGGCGAATATTTTACACACTTCATATATATTATACAAATGTGATTTTTATTGTTTAAACACTTCATTCACTCACAAATGAATTTAATTTTCACACATCACTTTTCAACACATGAACATTTCCACACATGGATATAGTTTCAACACATGACTTTAATTTCAACGCATGAAGATAATTTCAACATATGAAAATAATTCTAACACATGGATATTATTCAAAATTTCGGCAGCATAACGGCAGGGTAGTTAAAACGAGCACCGTCCCTAATACGGCTCCTCGCTCTACCTTAAAACCTCGCGGTTTTTGACAATGGGGATTCATGCATCTAATTTGCACGCAGGCGGCATGTTTTATTTTTATTTCCACAAATATTTCCAATTCATTTCAATCACCAATGGGTATTTTTCAACCACAACCAAACAATATCAACCACAAACAATTATTCAACCATTCGCATTTTTCATCCAATATTTCACACCAATTCACAACAATAAATATCGTCCATGGTTTGCGGATGAGGGGAGTATATATATATATATAATTGCTATTTTTCACTTGCATTTCAACACATATATCAATTATTCTATGCATGTATAATTCATACTTCGCTTATATAGCTTACACTACGCATGTACATGAGGTATACAACGCGTGTGCAATTTATATTTCGCTTATATAATTTATACACGACAATTTCATTCAAATTCATTTAATTTAGATTTCTCACATTGGTTTTCGGAGTGCTAAAAATCGTAGATGACTTAGAAAAATCCGCGGCTTCTATGTGGTAGAGAGCTTCCTTGCGGTCCCGATGTTTCCTGTTTCATCGAATTTCGTCAACACACCAAAAAGATATGATTTTTCAAAGTGCAGACATCAAAAAGGACTCACCTTTCTAAGTGGTTCGAAACTAGGGTTGCAGTTTACGTGAAATCCGTGGCACGTGGGGAATATCGGGGGTGCTGACGTGGAAGAGGAAGGAGAGGCGGTCCTGTCGGTGGTGGTTTGGGGTGGCTCGGTGGTCGGTGGCGATCAGGGCGGCGCTGGGAAGTCGGCGACTTCCTGGGCTCGATTCTGGCAGAGGCGGCGACGAGAGGTGGAGAGAGTTGGTCGGATTTAAAGAGGAGGAGGAGGCGGTTCGATTCTGGGTGGTGGCGGCGGCGATAGGGGGCTGAGGCGGCGGCGATCGGTCGGGGAAGTTTCGAACGGGTTTCGCCGTTCGTTTCGAAAGAAGCGGTTTTTTTATTTATTTTAATTTATGAAAGAAAAATTCTGATTGGCCGATATACATATTATTCAGAAAATTAGGGTTTTCCCATACGAACCCCAATTCAAACCCAACGACTGTCACCCCTAGCCAAATACCCCTATCCCGGACACAATGGGATATGTTTCATTGCCAATTCGACTGCTACAGTCAGTTATTTTTCAAATTAAAGTATAAAACATTTAATTTTCAACTTTGAACGTACATTTCAATTTGCCAGGGCCACAAACTGATTCAAAAAATTCCAGAAAAATAAATCTAGCTATGTTTTGACGCTACGGTCCCAACAAAACTAGTTTCGTCGAATTCTGAGATCGTTTGAAAAATGGTCATTTTCTAGTCGATCCAATTTAAGAGAAATTGACCAAACGCATTTTCTTTTGCTACGCTCACATACTAGCTTCAAAAATTACGAAATTTAAAACCTAGCAATAATTTGACATCCCGGACCCAACAAAAGTGGTTTCGTCGAATTCCGAGGTCGTTTGCAAAATATCAATTTTCCAGGGCTATATATACTATATAGCGACCTTTCTGAAAATTCATTCGGCCATAACTTTTGATTCCCGTTATGAAACTTCGATTTTTCAGATTCGTTAGAAAGGTATTGATAAACAGATTTAAATATTTTTGGTTTCACTAAAATCCGTTATAATTTCCACCTTGCACAGTCAGTCAAAGTTTGAATTCAAATTTTCAAACGGACTCACTATTTCTAATTCACTATTTTATTGAAATATTCTATTTCAATTGTTCAAATTCCTTTGAAATCACCGATTTAAAAATTTTAAATTGGCTCGTATTTTCCGGGTTGTTACAATCTCCCCCACTTAAAACTTTTCGTCCTCGAAAAGGAAACAACAGTAAAGTAGGAAACAAAATGTAAATGCAAAGTGTTGTAAAGGTACCTTGCACCGGAGTTAGTCAGAGATGTCCACTCTGCATTTGGGGTAAGCTTGCTTAATGCTTTCCTCAGTCTCCCAAGTACAGTCTCTAGGATCACTGCTCCACTGCACTTTAACTAAATGAACCTTTTTGCTTCTTAGTTCTCTAGTTTCTTTGCCAACAATCTTTAATGGCTCTCTTCTGACTGCTAATTCTGGAGTTATGTCTATATCCTGTTGCGCTGCTTCTTCTACAACAAGATCCGGATTATGCACATGTCTTCTAAGTTGAGATACGTGAAACACATCGTGCACTCCAGGCAACCAATCTGGTAATTGAACCCTATAAGCAAGAGTTCCAATTCGTTCGAGTACAGGAAAGGGACCAATAAATCTCGGTGCCAACTTCCCAGTTTTGCCAAATCTGATTACTCCTCTCATTGGAGAAACTTTCAAATAAACATGATCACCAACAGCAAATGTCAAATCTCTTCTTCTAGAATCTGCATAGCTTTTCTGTCGGCTTTGGGCGGTTCTCAATCGCTTTTTGATGAAGTCGACTTTATCAGATGCTTCTCTAATCATATCGGGTCCTAACACAAGTCTGTTGCCAGGTTCTACCCAACATGCTGGAGAACTGCACGGTCTACCATATAATGCTTCAAATGGCGACATCCTCAAACTCGCTTGATAGCTATTGTTATATGAGAATTCTGCCAAATGCAAGTGATCTTCCCATGATCCACCAAAATCAATTATACAAGCCCGCAATAAATCTTCTAGAATTCTATTCACCCGCTCAGTCTGGCCATCTATTTGAGGGTGATAAGCGGTGCTCATATTCAGTTTCGTTCCCAATTCTGTCTGGAAAGCCTCCCAGAGTTTGCTAGCAAATATTGTGTAACGACACGGGTTTCGCCCGACCTTAATCGATCGCAAAATCGACCAAGACCGTTCAAAATCCGCATACGTTAACTTTGGGAATACAACACATCAGAACAATAACAGCAGACTTTTATTACATCATGATAATATAACATCATAGTACAGAATATATCAGAGTACATCGAAATTAAAATACAGCGGAAGGAAATTTTTCAATAAATTTAATACAGTGCAGCGGAAATAAAATAACTAAGGCAGCGGAAGGCTTCCAATGTTCTGGACACAGCTTTAAGCTTCAATCCAGGATCCTGCTAAAAAGATAAACCTGTAGACAAACTGCTCGACTGCCCGTGTGGAGAAGAGGGCACCCGAGTTTGCAAAAAAGGTGGAAACAAACAACGGGTCAGTCGTGGGACTGGTGTGAGAATTCTTAATTAATAAATCACTATTAATAGGGAAAATCCAAAGACCACGCCGCTAATGCGGAACGGGTTTACTCTAATGGATTGTCGTGCATAACTTAAAGTAAATCGTAAAACAACGAAATGCTTTTTAGAAAAATGAAATCACCATAAGACTCAGGTCCCATCACACAATGCAACGCACACCAGAGGATAGAGTTTTACCTTATGGTGATCAAACATGATAAATACGGCAAATACGAGTTTGATATTATTATTAGTGTGTATATGTTTTAAAAACAATTTCAATCATAATTTATCAATCCTAGGAAGCATAGGTACCATATGCTATGCCTCCATACTAGTAATACAATCAAAACCGCAAGGGTCGTATTTGGAACTTGGATTTCCATCTGAGTCAAGGCTAGGGAGGAGCTCCTTACCGATTCGAGACACTCTAGCTGATGCCTCAGGATTACCCGCAGTTAACCCTTGGAAATGGCAGGGCCGGTCCTCAAATACAGCTTAGAGGATTGGCAATTCCTAAGCATACGTTCCCCGGTCCTATAGGACCTATCCGAGGCGCCTCATTCCATCATCCACATAAGTAAAATGTCAGGGCTGGTAGGTCACTGACACCACTCTAGCTAGAAAGAAACGTGCTGATCTCCCTGCGTTCCCTTCTCCCGTTTTAGACTCCGCCGGTGTGTGAGGCTCATGAAGTCACGTCATACACAAAGCTATACCTAAACAGGTTATGCTTTGATCATCCCACACGGCCTGCTTTTCAACAAAGCCTTGATCATATGCATCTTAGCATGCCACATCATCACTCCATATCACACTACCAATCCTTTGCCGAAATATATGAACGGTTGTTAAGCAAGATTATAAATTCTCCGCCACCAAACATCCATACATTCGACAGAAGATTAATAACATGATATATAATGGAGTACGATGTCAGACACACAATCCATTTATAAGCTTATGCTCTGGGTCTGCGCGAAAGCCAAATCCGTTCAATCAACGTGTTCGTTCGGACGACGACCACGACCTTGACTTGGGAGCAAATCAATTCAAAGTCTCAATCGCTGTCCTCCTGAGGGGAAGATTGACGGTCTTCATTAGTCGTCTTCTTCTTCAATTCTCATCGCCGTTTGATTATTTGGAATGAGATTAACTCGGTCTTCCCAAATAATCTTCGTATATATATATGTAAATATATCGAAAACTCTTCCTTATCGTTATTTCTAATTTATAACGATTATTTCCTATTTTATTTAATTAAAAATAATTAAATCTTTAATCAACGTTGATTCAGGTCAATGGCGATTTTGGCGCTGTTTTCAACAAATTTTGATTTTCACATATCTCAAAATCTAACCGTTGGATTTTGACGTATTATATATCGTTGGAAAGATTTTTCCAACACGGTCCTAACGGTTTCAGTTTCAAGAAAATCTGACGGTCGGATCTCCTTGTATAGTCATTTAAAGATATAATTTTAAAACGCGAACTACCGCGCTCGATTCGTTTAATTTTATATATATATATAAATATATATATATAAATAATTCGTTTAATTCATCGTTCTTACATACATCTCCCCTTTTCCTTTATTCTTTTTTTTCCACTTCTTAATCTTACATGAAAATGTAATTTATAATTAGACGGTGAATTATTCCCTTTTATTTTATTTTTATTTTAAAATCTTTATAATTTACATTAAAATGTAAATTATAATTCATCGCTCTATTTATTCCATTTCATCTTTCAATTATATTATGAAAAAAATACTCATTCTCTTTCTAAATGCATTCTCAATCTCAATTACACCTAAAATGTAATTTTATTTTACGATGACATTTCCATTCTATTCACATTATAAATAATGTACATTTCCTACGATGAAAAATTCTCTTTTTATATACATTAAAAATAATGTATTTTTATCCTACGGTATGTTTTTCTTTTTATAATGTTACCTTAACATACAATGCATTTTCTATTTTTATTAACATTGAAAATGATGTTAATTTTTCTATCTTTACATTACACATGAAAAGTGTATATTTTGATACATCGCAAATTCCTACTTTATATTTACAAAATAAAGAGTAAACCTTGTCATGCGGTGAATTCCTACCTTATTTTACAAATAAAAAGTAAATCTTATCATACAGTGAAAATGCCAACTTACTTTTACAAATAAAAGTGTACATCTTATCATGTGGTGAAAATACTCTAATATTAACATTATAAATAAATGTTAATGCCAATTTCTCTTACAATGTAAATTTCTCTTTTTATACATACATTAATAAAAGTGTGTTAATACATACGGTGCAATCTTCTTTTTAATCAATATCAAAAATAATGTTAAACAATCTTTTCTTTTTATATAACATTAAAATAATGTTAATAAATCATATGGTCCATTCTCTTTTAATATTTATTAGAATAATGTAAATCAGTCTTTCCTTTTCATATACATTTATAAATAATGTACATTTTTCTTACGAGGTAAATTCTCTTTTGTTTAACATTATAAATAATGTTAAATTTACATACGGTTCAATTCCTTTTTATTAACATTAAAAATAATGTTAAATTTACATACAATGCATTTCCTATTTATTAACATTAAAAAAAATAACTTTAAATTTACATACAATGCATTTCCTATTTATTAACATTAAAAATAACGTTAAATTTACATACAATGCATTTCCTATTTATTAACATTAAAAATAATGATAAATTTACATACAATGCATTTCCTATTTATTAACATTAAAAATAACGTTAAATTTACATACAATGCATTTCCTATTTATTAACATTAAAAATAACGCTAATTTAACATACGATACATTCTCTTTTTATTAACATGAAAAATAAATGCTAATTTAACATACGATACATTCTCTTTTTATTAACATGAAAAATAAATGCTAATTTAACATACGATACATTCTCTTTTTATTAACATGAAAAATAAATGCTAATTTAACATACGATACATTCTCTTTTTATTAACATGAAAAATAAATGCTAATTTAACATACGATACATTCTCTTTTTATTAACATGAAAAATAAATGCTAATTTAACATACGATACATTCTCTTTTTATTAACATTAAACAAAATGTCAATTCCTTATACCATGTAAATTTAATCTTTATATTAAAATGAAAATTCAATCTTCTTGTACAATGTAAATTTCCACTCTTCTTATTACATTAACAAGAATGAAATTTTCTTACGATGAAAATTATCTTATTTTTAACATTAAAAAATAATGTTAATCAATCATACGGTGAATTCTTTTAAATAACATTAAAATAATGTTAAACAATCATGCGGTATCCTTCTTTTTAAATTAACATTAAAATATAAATGTCCATGAGTCATACGATGTAAATCTTCTAACATTAACATTAAACAAAAATGCCAATTATTCATACGATGAATATTTTCTAATTTAACATTAAACAAAAATGCCAATTATTCATACGATGTAAATCTTCATTTTGAAATTGATAAGTTAAATCAATCCAATCCTAACACAAGGGATAACATACAAACGGTGACCATTATATTCTCTTTTACTTTACACTGAAAATTGAATCAATGTAATTTCAACCCAAAGCGATAACATGTGATAGTGATAACATGACAGAGTATAAGCATGAAAATCAGATGGATCTATACTAGCTACTCAATCAGAGAACAATCATCATCAAACAAGTCCAAACAAACAGATCTAAACCTTATTTTTTGTAATGGCTGGTTTTTTTCAAGTTTCTGATATTCATTTTAATAAAGAAATTAAAATGTATCTAGAAGACTCAACCAATTAAAATAGGTATAATCACTTATATGTACATATATGATTTACACTGTTACTTAATATATACAGGATATATTAGAACTAAATGTTTTAACAACTTAAGAAATAATGGCGACACATTTTATAACATTAGGAAGTGTAGGGAAGCTAGCAACATGAAATAAGTGTGGAAATTCCTATTTTACAACTAACATGTATAAGTTGTCATATACTAAGCAAACAAGTAATGAGATTAACACCTATATATTTATATATTTATATATATAAGTATAGCATGAAAAGTATAGGCATATATATATATTTCTATATACATATGCTACGGCCTAAGTATATATATAAGTATATATATACACCAAGTTCATTTGCAAGAAGTATAGTCCAACCTTTAAACAAAATATAGTCCAAAACCCCATCATTTAGAAATAGATTTGAATTTAATCATCACCTAATCCCTACACTATTACTTGCGGCTGAACTAATAATGAAGACAAACAAAATATCAAAGAGGAAAACTATTTTTCTCTTAAGTTTTGTGATGGTAAGTATTGAGAGCATTTAATGCAAGCAAGGGGAGCATTTAATGAAAGCATATAGTCTTGTACTTAGAAGAGACCAAGGAGACGTTGGTAGAAATATCTCTTGTGGAAAGTACTTTAAAACATGTTGTATAATGTTTAGGCCATTCGAATGAGAGAGAAAGGGGTAGGTAGAAGACGTGGCTTTTTACTGTTAAAAGCATAAGTGAAAAACTATTGTTTAAAGAGAAAAGTTGGCCTATAAATACACCATCATATCCATGCAAATCTTCTTTCACAAACACAAGAATACTTTGCTGAAACAAAAACCATCTACAGCAAGAAATTTGTGAAAGCTTTTCAAGTGAGTAAACCTCACTAAGTTCAAGTTTGATTTCATGTTTTACTGTAAACAGTTTGTGCTTTCATGTTCATATATGTCAATGCAAGTTCTATCATGTGGTTATCAACCTTGTAGATGCTAGAACACCAAGTATATATCACCAGTAAACCATGTATGCAAGTGTTTATAAAATAGTAATGAGTTCATCACTTAAAACTTGATCAAAGGAATACTGCTGTTGTTTGCTGTCAAGAACAAACACCTCTGTTTATTTAACTATACCTTGATGATCTCAAAACACAAGCTATACCGGTATATTTATGAGTTAAACTTGAATACGAAAATATATATGGACATTGTAGCAAGAACAAACCTCATCTATATATATTTGAAACAAGAAAACAGCAAGAAACAGATGATTCTCTGTCTCAAACTTAATCACCGAATTTTCAAACATCGTAGAATTGAATTACAGAGATATGAATGTAATCAACAAACAAAATGATGATTTTTAAAAGTGGTTTCACGATTTTAAACGTTGGGATGAGGGAAAAAGCTTGAGATGGCCGAAAATGACATATTGACCAAATTCCGACGGTCGACGAGGGTGATGGCCAAGTCGTGGAGCGTGGAGGAGGTGGAGACATCGGTGATCATAGGAAAAATACCCAATGATTTTTCCAGCGAGTGATTCGAGCTAACGAGCTCGATTTGTGTTTTTGGAGGCAAAATGGGTTCGATTGTTTTGGAGGCGTCGTGCGGGGTCTACAGGCGATCGAGTGGGCCAGGGTGGAGCGTGGAGCGGCGTTGGGTCATGGCGGATCTGATGGCGGCAGTGCGAGGTGCTCCGGTGGTCGGAGGTGGCGGGTCGAGGTCGGTTTAGGTGGAGCGTTTTTCGAAGCAGTTATCTGTAAACAAATCATGGAAGGTGATTTCAAGGAGGAGGTGATGGATGGTGGTGGTGACTGGTCAGAGATGATCGGTGGTGGTAAGAGAATTTGTGGGTGGTGGTTCGGTGGCGATATGGTGACGGGTTGTGGTGTGTACGTGCACAGCCGTGCACGTTGGAGCAGGAAATCGAAGAAGGAAATGGAGAAGGAAGAGAAGGGGTTGGCACGTTGATTTTGAGTGGATTTCCCAGTGTTTTGAGGCTGATCGGGGTGGCATGACAGGAGATCTGGCACGAGTTTTTGGCAAGGGGATCACCTGTGTTTTTCGTGTGGATTCACAATGGTTTCAAGCTGATTTGAGAGGCATGGCAAGGGGCTGGGCAAGGATTTTTGGCAAGCTAGAAATTGGTTGGTTTGGCAAGTAAAAACGAGTGATCACCCCTTGGTGATCACGTGATTGGAGATGCCAGATCCGACTTGGCAATGCAAGAGAAAACCGATTCTAAGATCCAAGAATTTAATTAAATCAAGTTTAATTTAATTAAATAAATAAAATGTAATTAATCAGCAATTAATTAATTAAATAAAAATAAATTTTTATTTAATTTGGCTTAGGCAAGTGGAACAGTCAAGACGACAGTGAGGTCAGAATCGAAGTTGTCCGAAGAAGTTCATCGAGATGGAACTTAAGTTTTAAAGATAATTTAATTTAAATAAATTATTTAACAATTTATTTAAAGTTAAAATAAAAGAATAAATATTTGACAAATCAAATCGGAGTATAGAACATCGTCTGACAGTCGATGTTAAGCAAGATAAAACACCGTGTGCGTAGCACGGGCTTTTTCTATACACTTGCAAATATTGATAGAAACTGTATAACATCTTGTGTGCGACGCACACACTTTAACTATACAATTGTAAAAGATATTTAAGATATACAGATATGAACCAGAGAAATATATACTGTATATATAAACTATAAATACAGAATGTGCAAACTGAATTAAAGTCAGTTAAGATGAAAATCAATTATCGACTATAAAAGATATTTCATACACCGTTTCGAAGAGTCCGGAATAAACATTTCACTTCGACTCGAATGGTACGACGTATACCAGGAATCGATAAAGATGAAGAATGCAAGGACTATTCCAAAATAGTATCCTCGGTCTGTTCAATCCCAGAACAGATCCGAACAGTCGGATGTCTGACAACGTGTATCGATCAGATTTTACACATCGACTTTACATAAGTGTATTATATTGGTGGCGGAGATATTCGTTTCTTTAGCCTTATACCCAGAATATGTTTGTGGAATCAAATGAGTGATCTGTCAGATAGGACGGTGTGATATTCAAAGACGTTGAAGAATAATCCATCAACGGTAACGTGACTTCAAACCTCACAACCCGAGAAAGACAATAGTTGGGCTAGGCAGCATGGCTAGTTGGGTCATACCCAAGCAGGGTATATTATCACCATCTAGAGTATTCCCTTTTTGTTTCTTAAATCTATATTCACTGCTGTAACTTCGGTAATCGGAAGGGTCATTCCCAACCGTGGAGGTGGTAATATATTCGTTACACTCAAGCTAAATGAGTGGACGGTCATGTGTGGCCGGGTTGCAGGACGTTCTTGTTGAACCCCAGTGTATCTTCTCTAGAGTACACTGATCGGTGGGTGCTCCCATACCCTGTCAGTTAGAAACCAAATTTCCATAAGCGCTCGACGGTTTTAGACTTTATTCTATGTACGTGAACGTGAGATGCAAGCGATTCACTAGATGATTTTTTATTTGATAAATACTATCGTAAATATCAAACGTTTTGATATTAAAATACAAGGGTCGTTTTCCATATATTAGTTATGGATTGGGCATAAGATTTCTAAAGTAATTGAATCTATTTATAACGGAACACCTTATTCCTTATTTCCCTGCTTACATCTATTTAACTGTGTTTACTCACACCAGTCCCCTGACTGACCCGGAGTTTATTTTCTGTGTTTCCCTAAACTCTTGGGTACTCATAATATTTATTATGAGTAGTCAAGTAATTCAGGTTGGCAAATGGAACCTTACGAAGTTCAAGTTGCAGGACAAGTCTAGTAGTTTTAACTACACCTATGTATCCAGTTAGATTTGTATTTCCATATCATGATGTATTATTATGTGAATGTACTATGATGTTGTAAGTTGTTGATGTATTATGATGTATCAGACCCTATGATGTAATGTATTTGTATTTGTAAATTCCGCTGTGAGATTTCTGATAACTTCTTATTCTTCTATTCTATTAGTTCTATCTTTTCTATCTCACCTTCTAATTTCTTTCAATAATGACACGGTTTTTCGGAGGGCCGAAAATCGCGCCGTTACAGTTGGTATCAGAGCCTATGTTCTTCGGAAACATTTAGGCTTTGGAATAGAGAGTGAGCGTATTTCTACTAAAAACTATATTTTAGTATAGGTAGATCGTAGTTACTTAGGTAATCCCTTGACATATTTTTCCGAGGAGTCATTTATTTTCAATCCGTGTACTCAGGGAGTTGAAAATGAGTTCTCGTAGAGGAAGAGGCCGAGGAGCAAGCGGAACAACTACGACAAACGGACACACTGTTAACCAGACCCAAGTGGATACTACTGAAGTAATCTGAGCACCAACTCAGCCTAACTTTGCTATGGTCTGTAAGAATTACACAACTCTGGGAGGAAAGATTTTCAGAGGTACTGAATCACTGGTCGGGGTCCAAGCATGGATTAGATCATGTGAGAAGATTTTTAAAGGACTAAGGTTGGATGACGAGCATAAGCGTCTCTTAGCTTCATGGAATCTGGAAGGAGCCGCAGCAATATGGTGGGATGCCCAGACTGCTAACACTCCTGAGGAAAACTTTACTTGGCCCATGTTCAAAGAAGCCTTTGAAGGTCAGTATCTACCTGCTACTGGAAGGACAAGGATGTACCGAGACTTCATTGACTTAAAGCAGGAAAGCATGTCTGTCGCTGAGTACGAAAACCAGTTCAACGCACTTTCAATCTTTGGACCGGAGCTGATAAATACTCTTTTGAAAAAGAACGAGATGTTTGTTGCTGGTCTTAGAGATAATCTGCAAGGAAGGATGATGGGACATTTGAAGGATCCATTTGTGGAACTAGTAGACCTAGCACTCAGATATGAAGCACTAGATACAAAGAAACCAGGGACGAGGATCCCGACTGGGGAGACGAGTGGAGTGAATGTCATGAAAAGAAAGGTCAACCCAGATTGGAATGCTAATCAGGGCCAAGCTAAGACGGGGCAACAGGCTGTGGAAGGTAAATTTAAGAATGTGGTGTGTCACAACTGCAAACAAAAGGGACACATTGCACGATTCTGTAAACAAAAAGGGAACCAGAAACCCCAGCAATACCCACAACAACAACAGAAACCCCAGCAATACCCGAGGCAGCAACAGAAACCCCAGCAATACCCGAGACAGCAACAGAAACCTCAGCAACAGAATCAGAACCAGAACCAGAATCAGAGGAACGAGATGGTAGTGAAGAATCTGTGTTTCAACTGTCATCAACCAGGACACATGGTGAAAGACTGTCCATTGATAAAGAGGGCACCACAGCCTAGGGTTTTTACAATCAAAGATGAGCCGTCTACTTCTCAGAATGTGAAAGGGAAGGGAGTGCTGGAAGGTACTTTAAAGTTTAATGGAATTTACCTTCGTGTTTTATTTGGTACCGGCGCTTCACACAGTTTTATTTCAGCCGAAACCATAGATCAGTTTGACCTTAAACCAATTATATCACCAAGCCCCATTTGCGTATCAAACCCCATAGGGGGGAAAACTGAGCTTAAAATGTGTTGTGAGGATTTAACTCTCTTATATCTCTCACACTCTTTTCGATTTGACTTCTATGTTCTAGACTTCAAAAGTTTCAATTTTATACTTGGATTAGACTGGTTAAGCAGGTTCCAAGCCAAAATAAAAGGTGGTAAAGAAATCATAACCCTTATAACTAGCTTAGAGCGAAAAGCTAGAATACCTTGTGGGAAACCGGGAATTCACACCTGTAGTTTTCTATACGCTTTAGAAGCACCTCAAGAAAGTCTTGGCACTTTGGAAGTAGTAAGAGAATTCAAGGACGTATTCGAGGAAGTCGGAAGTTTACCTCCGCATCAAGAGATCGAATTCCGAATTGATTTAGTCCCAGGTGCTAGACAAATGATTCAACCAAAGAGACGGATGGCTCCCAAGGAAGTTTAGGAATTAGAGAAACAAACTCAGGATTTGCTGAGTAAAGGCTTAATCCGACCAAGTTTTTCTAGTTGGGGCTCTGCGGTGGTTTTTGTAGTGAAGTCGGATGGATCTTTGCGACTGTGTGTAGACTATAGAGAGTTGAATAAAGTAACCTTCCGAACTAGATATCCATTACCTAGAATTGATGACCTTTTCGACCAATTGCACGGAGCAACGGTATTCTCCCAGATGGATTTAGCAACAGGATTTCACCAATTGAGAATCTCTGAAGATTGTATTCCTTTAACAGCATTCAGAGGCCCAGATTTCTTTTATGAATGGTTGGTTATGCCGTTCGGATTAACCAACGCACCAGCTTTCTTCGTAGATCTGATGAACAGAGTTTTTAGGAAAATTCTTAATAAATTCGTTCTCGTTTTCATTGACGATATCTTAATCTTTTCAAAAACCGAAGAAGAGCACCGTGGTCATCTTAGAGTAGTGCTAGAAACTCTAAGGAAGCACGTGTTGAAGGCAAAGTTTTCAAAATGTCACTTTTGGAAATCGGAAGTGAGATTTTTGGGGCACATAGTAAACGGAGATGGGATATCAGTAAACCCAGTTAAAGTAGATGCAGTACAACTATGGAAACAACCTCAAACACCAACAGATATTCGTAGTTTCCTAGGACTGGCGGGATACTATCGGAGATTTATCCGAGACTACTCCAAAATATCGTCACATCTGACCAAGTTAACAAAGAAGGGCCAAAAGTTTATTTGGGACCCAAAGTGTGAA
The DNA here is from genome assembly GCA_030737875.1 of Allium sativum. Classification (NCBI taxonomy): domain Eukaryota; kingdom Viridiplantae; phylum Streptophyta; class Magnoliopsida; order Asparagales; family Amaryllidaceae; genus Allium; species Allium sativum. The sequence continues at coordinate 593,773,197 of CM060918.1, forward strand.
GAATCGTTTCAAGAACTAAAGAAAAGATTAACGGAAGCACCAGTATTAGCTGTTCCCGATGGAACGAGCGGATGTGCAGTTTACACCGATGCTTGTGGAAAGGGAGTAGGAGCGGTGCTAATGCAGAAGGGACAAGTGATTGCATATGCAAGTAGGCAGTTAAAGATTCACGAGAAGAATTACGCAACTCATGACCTAGAGTTATTGGCAGTTGTTTTCGCATTAAAGATGTGGAGACATTATCTTCTGGGTGAGAGATTCGAAGTTTTCACCGATCATAAACCATTGAAGTATCTGTTCGCTCAAAAAGATTTAAATCTAAGACAACAGCGGTGGTTGGAATTTCTTGCATCATATGACCTAGATATCATTTATACACCGGGAAAAGCGAACGTAGTGGCAGATGCCTTGAGTAGAAATGCGATATTATCTTTTATGGAAGTCACACCGACTCTCCAAGAAAGGATAATGAGTAATCAGAAAAGGGATCCCAAACTGGAAAAGATTATTCGAGGAGTCACAAACGGAAAAGAGACTGACTTCGAGTTGGACAATCAAGGAGTATTGAGAATAAACGGCAGATTATGCGTACCTAACATGGATGGGATAAGACAGGAGGTTTTAAAAGAATGCCATGCATCAAAGTTGAGCATCCATCCAGGAATTCATAAAATGAATCACGATATGAGACGAGTATTCTGGTGGTCAGGAATGAATAAAGATATCAATACTTTCGTAAATGAATGTCTATGTTGTCAGCATGTCAAGGGAGACCATCAAAAGACTGCTGGACTATTACGACCATTAGAGATTCCCAACTGGAAGTGGGAAATGATATCGATGGACTTCATCAATGGTTTGCCAAGAACAAGGAAAGGCTACGAAGGGATTTGGGTAATCGTAGATCGGTTAACTAAGAGTGCGCACTTTATTCCAGTGAAACCAACGCGCACTGCCATAACATTAGCCGAAGTATTCATGAAAGAGATAGTACGACTGCACGGTATTCCAACGAGCATTGTAAGCGACAGAGATACCATTTTCACAAGTAGATTTTGGGAAGCTTTGCAGAGAACGTTGGGAACGAGATTAAATTTCAGTACAGCTTACCATCCTCAAACGGACGGTCAGACGGAAAGAGTTAATCGTATATTGGAGGATCTTCTAAGAGCGTGTATTTTAGATTTTGGAGGATCGTGGGAAGATCATTTACACCTAGTAGAATTTTCATATAATAACAGTTACCAGGCGAGTATACAGATGGCACCATATGAAGCATTATATGGAAGACCTTGTAAAGCGCCAGCATGTTGGGTAGAGTCCGGAAACAAATTGGTACTTGGTCCGGATATGATACTAGAAGCGACAGCAAAAGTGGAATTAGTGAAGCTGAGAATGAAAGAAGCCCAGGATCGCCAGAAAAGTTATGCCGATCAAAGACGAAGAGATTTAGTATTCGAAATAGAAGATCTAGTTTTTGTGAAGATCTCGCCAATGAAGGGAGTAGTAAGATTTGGAAAATATGGAAAGTTAGCACCAAGGTATGTTGGACCTTTCCGCGTCTTAGAAAGAATTGGTTTTCAAGCATATAAAGTTGAATTACCAGAATATATGGCGGGAATTCACAACGTATTTCACGTATCACACTTGAGAAAATGTATGCACAATCCATCACTAATTCTGGAACCCTCTGTTCAGCAAGAGATAGAGATTGAGCCAGACTTGACAGTGATTAGACATCCATTCAGTATTATTGACCGAGAGGGAAAGCAACTTCGCAACAAAGTGGTGAGGCTACTAAAGATCCAGTGGAGCGAAAACCCGAAAGACTGTACGTGGGAGACCGAGAAGCAGAAAAAGAAATTATACCCAGATTTTCCTACGAGTTAGATGGCTCCAGTGTGGAAGACCACAGCAAGAAAGAGGGTGACACCACTCCAGTTCCTTATGCTACAAGCAAAGATACAAAGGGTAAGAGATTCCGACAACAACCGAGAGAGATCACCCATCGACGACGAAGGTACACACATATCATCAGAAGGATCAGTGCTTGGCAGGAACGAACCAATAAAACAAGATGGAGGACACCAAGACTTTACTGATGAGGATGAAGTGATAGGGGATGAAGGAAGAGTTGACGGCTATGGTGAAGGAGATGAGGGAGAAGAAGAGGAGGAAGAAGTTGAGTATATGGACGCTGAAGAGGAAGAAGAGGAAGAATACGAAGAAGAAGAAGAAGAGGAGGAGGAAGAAGACCAAGTTGTTCTGGGAACCCCAGTCATTGCTACGGGAAACCAGCAAGAAGTGCAAGTAGCCCAAAGGACAGCGATATGGAATAGATTGGAACAAGTTCTCATCGAGTTTCGCATGGCAGGAGGAGGAGTACAAGTATTCGGTGAGTATGGATATCCCGTGGTGAGGCTATATTTAATACCACCAGTGGGTCTGATTTATATAGAGGATGACGAGGAGGAGACTGATGCAGAGGACGTAGTTGAGGTCCTAAATATATCTGATGACGAGGAGGTCGTAGAGATAATAGATATCTCTGACGACGAGTAGTAGGACAGGGACTGGAGGAGGATAGTTACGTATGTATATTTTGGGGCAGTTTAGAACTTGAGTAGTCAAGTCTAGTATTGTTGTATGTATCGAGACTAGCGTTAGTATAAACTAGTCGTATGTGTATGTGTACTAAAGCAACCAGTTTATGAAATATTATCTTCTGGAAACTTCTATCTTTCTTATGTAATTTCGGGGCGAAATTCTTTTAAGTAGGGTAGTCTGTAATGGCTGGTTTTTTTCAAGTTTCTGATATTCATTTTAATAAGGAAATTAAAATGTATCTAGAAGACTCAACCAATTAAAATAGGTATAATCACTTATATGTACGTATATACATATATGATTTACACTGTAACTTAATATATACAGGATATATTAGAACTAAATGTTTTAACAACTTAAGAAATAATGGCGACACATTTTATAACATTAGGAAGTGTAGGGAAGCTAGCAACATGAAATAAGTGTGGAAATTCCTATTTTACAACTAACATGTATAAGTTGTCATATACTAAGCAAACAAGTAATGAGATTAACACCTATATATTTATATATTTATATATATAAGTATAGCATGAAAAGTATAGGCATATATATATATTTCTATATACATATGCTACGGCCTAAGTATATATATAAGTATATATATACACCAAGTTCATTTGCAAGAAGTATAGTCCAACCTTTAAACAAAATCAAGTCCCAAACCCCATCATTTAGAAATAGATTTGAATTTAATCATCACCTAATCCCTACACTATTACTTGCGGCTGAACTAATAATGAAGACAAACAAAATATCAAAGAGGAAAACTATTTTTCTCTTAAGTTTTGTGATGGTAAGTATTTAGAGCATTTAATGCAAGCAAGGGGAGCATTTAATGAAAGCATATAGTCTTGTACTTAGAAGAGACCAAGGAGACGTTGGTAGAAATATCTCTTGTGGAAAGTACTTTAAAACATGCTGTATAATGTTTAGGCCATTCGAATGAGAGAGAAAGGGGTAGGTAGAAGACGTGGCTTTTTACTGTTAAAAGCATAAGTGAAAAACTATTGTTTAAAGAGAAAAGTTGGCCTATAAATACACCATCATATCCATGCAAATCGTCTTTCACAAACACAAGAATACTTTGCTAAAACAAAAACCATCTACAGCAAGAAATTTGTGAAAGCTTTTCAAGTGAGTAAACCTCACTAAGTTCAAGTTTGATTTCATGTTTTACTGTAAACAGTTTGTGCTTTCATGTTCATATATGTCAATGCAAGTTCTATCATGTTGTTATCAACCTTGTAGATGCTAGAAAACCAAGTATATATCACCAGTAAACCATGTATGCAAGTGTTTATAAAATAGTAATGAGTTCATCACTTAAAACTTGATCAAAGGAATACTGCTGTTGTTTGCTGTCAAGAACAAACACCTCTGTTTATTTAACTATACCTTGATGATCTCAAAACACAAGCTATACCGGTATATTTATGAGTTAAACTTGTATACGAAAATATATATGGACATTGTAGCAAGAACAAACCTCATCTATATATATTTGAAACAAGAAAACAGCAAGAAACAGATGATTCTTTGTCTCAAACTTAATCACCGAATTTTCAAACATCGTAGAATTGAATTACAGAGATATGAATGTAATCAACAAACAAAATGATGATTTTTAAAAGTGGTTTCACGATTTTAAACGTTGGGATGAGGGAAAAAGCTTGAGATGGCCGAAAATGACATATTGACCAAATTCCGACGGTCGACGAGGGTGATGGCCAAGTCGTGGAGCGTGGAGGAGGTGGAGACATCGGTGATCATAGGAAAAATACCCAATGATTTTTCCAGCGAGTGATTCGAGCTAACGAGCTCGATTTGTGTTTTTGGAGGCAAAATGGGTTCGATTGTTTTGGAGGCGTCGTGCGGGGTCTACAGGCGATCGAGTGGGCCAGGGTGGAGCGTGGAGCGGCGTTGGGTCATGGCGGATCTGATGGCGGCGGTGCGAGGTGCTCCGGTGGTCGGAGGAGGCGGGTCGAGGTCGGTTTAGGTGGAGCGTTTTTCGAAGCAGTTATCTGTAAACAAATCTTGGAAGGTGATTTCAAGGAGGAGGTGATGGATGGTGGTGGTGACTGGTCAGAGATGATCGGTGGTGGTAAGAGAATTTGTGGGTGGTGGTTCGGTGGCGATATGGTGACGGGTGGTGGTGTGTACGTGCACAGCCGTGCACGTTGGAGCAGGAAATCGAAGAAGGAAATGGAGAAGGAAGAGAAGGGGTTGGCACGTTGATTTTGAGTGGATTTCCCAGTGTTTTGAGGCTGATCGGGGTGGCATGACAGGAGATCTGGCACGAGTTTTTGGCAAGGGGATCACCTGTGTTTTTCGTGTGGATTCTCAATGGTTTCAAGCTGATTTGAGAGGCATGGTAAGGGGCTGGGCAAGGATTTTTGGCAAGCTAGAAATCGGTTGGTTTGGCAAGTAAAAACGAGTGATCACCCCTTGGTGATCACGTGATTGGAGATGCCAGATCCGACTTGGCAATGCAAGAGAAAACCGATTCTAAGATCCAAGAATTTAATTAAATCAAGTTTAATTTAATTAAATAAATAAAATGTAATTAATCAGTAATTAATTAATTAAATAAAAATAAATTTTTATTTAATTTGGCTTAGGCAAGTGGAACAGTCAAGACGACAGTGAGGTCAGAATCGAAGTTGTCCGAAGAAGTTCATCGAGATGGAACTTAAGTTTTAAAGATAATTTAATTTAAATAAATTATTTAACAATTTATTTAAAGTTAAAATAAAATAATAAATATTTGACAAATCAAATCGGAGTATAGAACATCGTCTGACAGTCGATGATAAGCAAGATAAAACACCGTGTGCGTAGCACGGGCTTTTTCTATACACTTGCAAATATTGATAGAAATTGTATAACATCTTGTGTGCGACGCACACACTTTAACTATACAATTGTAAAAGATATTTAAGATATCCAGATATGAACCAGAGAAATATATACTGTATATATAAACTATAAATACAGAATGTGCAAACTGAATTAAAGTCAGTTAAGATGAAAATCAATTATCGACTATAAAAGATATTTCATACACCGTTTCGAAGAGTCCGGAATAAACATTTCACTTCGACTCGAATGGTACGACGTATATCGGGAATCGATAAAGATGAAGAATGCAAGGACTATTCCAAAATAGTATCCTCGGTCTGTTCAATCCCAGAACAGATCCGAACAGTCGGATGTCTGACAACGTGTATCGATCAGATTTTACACATCGACTTTACATAAGTGTATTATGTTGGTGGCGGAGAGATTCGTTTCTTTAGCCTTATACCCAGAATATGTTTGTGGAAACAAATGAGTGATCTGTCAAATAGGACGGTGTGATATTCAAAGACGTTGAAGAATAATCCGTCAACGGTAACGTGACTTCAAACCTCACAACCCGAGAAAGACAATAGTTGGGCTAGGCAGCATGGCTAGTTGGGTCATACCCAAGCAGGGTATATTATCACCATCTAGAGTATTCCCTTTTTGTTTCTTAAATCTATATTCACTGCTGTAACTTCGGTAATCGTAAGGGTCATTCCCAACCGTGGAGGTGGTAATATATTCGTTACACTCAAGCTAAATGAGTGGACGGTCATGTGTGGCCGGGTTGCAGGACGTTCTTGTTGAACCCCAGTGTATCTTCTCTAGAGTACACTGATCGGTGGGTGCTCCCATACCCTGTCAGTTAGAAACCAAATTTCCATAAGCGCTCGACGGTTTTAGATTTTATTCTATGTACGTGAACGTGAGATGCAAGCGATTCACTAGATGATTTTTTATTTGATAAATACTATCGTAAATATCAAACGTTTTGATATTAAAATACAAGGGTCGTTTTCCATATATTAGTTATGGATTGGGCATAAGATTTCTAAAGTAATTGAATCTATTTATAACGGAACACCTTATTCCTTATTTCCCTGCTTACATCTATTTAACTGTGTTTACTCACACCAGTCCCCTGACTGACCCAGAGTTTATTTTCTGTGTTTCCCTAAACTCTTGGGTACTCATAATATTTATTATGAGTAGTCAAGTAATTCAGGTTGGCAAATGGAACCTTACGAAGTTCAAGTTGCAGGACAAGTCTAGTAGTTTTAACTACACCTATGTATCAAGTTAGATTTGTATTTCCATATCATGATGTATTATTATGTGAATGTACTATGATGTTGTAAGTTGTTGATGTATTATGATGTATCAGACCCTATGATGTAATGTATTTGTATTTTTAAATTCCGCTGTGAGATTTCTGATAACTTCTTATTCTTCTATTCTATTAGTTCTATCTTTTCTATCTCACCTTCTAATTTCTTTCAATAATGACACGGTTTTTCGGAGGGCCGAAAATCGCGCCGTTACATTTTTAAATCACATCATATACTGAACAGTTTATTTAAATATAAATTTTAAATAAAGGATTCTCACCTTGTTTGGATAAAATTATAATAAATCCAAGAAATGTTCAGAATGTTCCAGTCAATCACAGCAGGTCCTAATCGTCGTCACGGTTCTAACGGTTCTGAAATTTTCAGAATCGAAGTTCATATGCATTAGTTATCAATGTTTTAAACATACTGGTTTTTAACAACTGCTGCAGTCACGCTTAAAAGCGTCGCAATTTCTGAAATAAGAATTACCTTAGAATTTCAGTTTTGTTCAAATATTCAAATCCGGATTTCTCAGCCTGTAGTCGATCGTTTTGGTCGCCGTTTGTTGGACAAGGACCGGCTTGGAGAGGCCTACCATCGGCCGGAGATTGGTGGCGTTCGACGGCTTCACGCGGGGCCCACGGCGGTGCGTTCGGCGCGACTTCGGGGGCTGGGTGGCGGCGGCACGGGGCACGGTTCGGGTTGTGATTGGTACCTAATTGAAGATCTCAGAAAGAGCTTCGAAACGGTGTATGGTATGCTGGAAATCGTCGTGAGATGAGGGAGAATTTGGTGCTCAAAGATTTGAGCAGTTATGGGTTCTTGCGGCGTGAAAAAGGAACGAGGAAGAAGGAGTATACGGACCGTATATATACTAGTATTTTAGGGTTTTAGTTTTTTATTTAATTAATTAATTAATTCTAGAAATTACTATTTTCACATACAATCTCTAAACGGAGCTCAACGACTGTCGAACTTAATGTTTTGACGTCTTCTGAACGCGATGGCGCTATCGCCAATGTCCAATTCTGAAGTTATAGTATGTTTTCTTTTATTTCCAATATAAATCTTTTATTTTTAATTCAAACGTAAATATAATTTTGCTGGGGCCACGTACGAAGTCGGAAAAATCCGGAAAAATTATTTTTGGCTTTCTTATGACAATACGATCACAACAAAATTTGTTTCGTTCAATTCTGAGTCTTTTTGAAAAATGGCTATTTTCAAGGCGAATATATTTAATATTAAAAATACATTTTTAAACAAATATTTTCTGAAACTCGAAACATATAAGTGTTTACTGTTTTTCGATGCAGAAACATCATTTCGAACTCAATGGAAGTGGTTTCGAGTCGAAATTCCTTTATATGCAAAAAGTAGCATTTTTGACCTATGCAAATTGCCCAACGACCTTTCTAAAAATTGAATTGGCCATAACTTTTGATTTCCGCTATGAAATTTCGATTTTTCAGATTCGTTGGAAAGATATTTTTAAATAGATTCTAATATTTTTGGTTTCACTAAAATCCGTTAAATTTTGCATCCTGTACGGTCAGTCAAAGTTCAAGTTTGACTTTTCAAACTACCGCGCTATTTCTAACTCTTTTTATAATTAAAATTAATTTATTCATTCTAACTTCGATTTGAATCAAATTTGTGATCATTATTATTTAAAATAGATTATTCTAAATATCAAAACTCATTTAAAATCACTTAAAATAAATTTTAAATTGGCCCCAAAATTCAGGGTCGTTACAGTCTCCCCCACTTAAAAACTTTTCGTCCTCGAAAAGGAACGAAGCTAAAAGTTGATTAATTAACTAACTAATTTATATATATATATATATCCTCCATTGGTTTAAATAATTTCATTAGTTGATTAACTTTCAAATATATAACTTTTTGTATATTCAAAATCATATTTTCCAAAATAAAGTATAATTAATCACAAACACATATATTATAGGCTTGTTACTCCCAACTCATTCTAGGGCATTACTAACCCTATCTCTAATGAGTTTTCTCATTCTAGGATACTGCTGATCCTATCTCTAATGAGTATTCTTATTGGATATTACTAATCCAATCTCTGATGAGTCTTTTGTTCAGTTCTAATGAGTTGTACCCCAAAGATTTGAGCTAACCATAGCTCTGATACCAATTGTAACGACACGGGTTTCGCCCGACCTTAATCGATCGCAAAATCGACCAAGACCGTTCAAAATCCGCATACGTTAACTTTGGGAATACAACACATCAGAACAATAACAGCAGACTTTTATTACATCATGATAATATAACATCAGAGTACAGAATATATCAGAGTACATCGAAATAAAAATATAGCGGAAGTAAATTTTTCAATAAATTTAATACAGTGCAGCGGAAATAAAATAACTAAGGCAGCGGAAGGCTTCCAATGTTCTGGACACAGCTTTAAGCTTCAATCCAGGATCCTGCTAAAAAGATAAACCTGTAGACAAACTGCTCGACTGCCCGTGTGGAGAAGAGGGCACCCGAGTTTGCAAAAAAGGTGGAAACAAACAACGGGTCAGTCGTGGGACTGGTGTGAGAATTCTTAATTAATAAATCACTATTAATAGGGCAAATCCAAAGACCACGCCGCTAATGCGGAACGGGTTTACTCTAATGGATTGCCGTGCATAACTTAAAGTAAATCGTAAAACAACGAAATGCTTTTTAGAAAAATGAAATCACCATAAGACTCAGGTCCCATCACACAATGCAACGCACACCAGAGGATAGAGTTTTACCTTATGGTGATCAAACATGATAAATACGGCAAATACGAGTTTGATATTATTATTAGTGTGTATATGTTTTAAAAACAATTTCAATCATAATGTATCAATCCTAGGAAGCATAGGTACCATATGCTATGCCTCCATACTAGTAATACAATCAAAACCGCAAGGGTCGTATTTGGAATTTGGATTGCCATCTGAGTCAAGGCTAGGGAGGAGCTCCTTACCGATTCGAGACACTCTAGCTGATGCCTCAGGATTACCCGCAGTTAACCCTTGGAAATGGCAGGGCCGGTCCTCAAATACAGCTTAGAGGATTGACAATTCCTAAGCATACGTTCCCCGGTCCTATAGGACCTATCCGAGGCGCCTCATTCCATCATCCACATAAGTAAAATGTCAGGGCTGGTAGGTCACTGACACCACTCTAGCTAGAAAGAAACGTGCTGATCTCCCTGCGTTCCCTTCTCCCGTTTTAGACTCCGCCGGTGTGTGAGGCTCGTGAAGTCACGTCATACACAAAGCTATACCTAAACAGGTTATGCTTTGATCATCCCACACGGCCTGCTTTTCAACAAAGCCTTGATCATATGCATCTTAGCATGCCACATCATCACTCCATATCACACTACCAATCCTTTGCCGAAATATATGAACGGGTGTTAAGCAAGATTATAAATTCTCCGCCACCAAACATCCATACATTCGACAGAAGATTAATAACATGATATATAATGGAGTACGATGTCAGACACACAATCCATTTATAAGCTTATGCTCTGGGTCTGCGCGAAAGCCAAATCCGTTCAATCAACGTGTTCGTTCGGACGACGACCATGACCTTGACTTGGGAGCAAATCAATTCAAAGTCTCAATCGCTGTCCTCCTGAGGGGAAGATTGACGGTCTTCATTAGTCGTCTTCTTCTTCAATTCTCATCGTCGTTTGATTATTTGGAATGAGATTTACTCGGTCTTCCCAAATAATCTTCGTATATATATATGTAAATATATCGAAAACTCTTCCTTATCGTTATTTCTAATTTATAATGATTATTTCCTATTTTATTTAATTAAAAATAATTAAATCTTTAATCAACAACGATTCGGGTCAATGGCGATTTTGGCGTTGTTTTCAACAAATTTTGATTTTCACATATCTCAAAATCTAACCGTTGGATTTTGACGTATTATATATCGTTGGAAAGATTTTTCCAACATGGTCCTAACGGTTTCAGTTTCAAGAAAATCCGACGGTCGGATCTCCTTGTATAGTCATTTAAAGATATAATTTTAAAACGCGAACTACCGCGCTCGATTCGTTTAATTTTATATATATATATATATAAATATATATATATATATAAATAATTCGTTTAATTCATCGTTCTTACATACATCTCCCCTTTTCCTTTATTCTTTTTTTTCCACTTCTTAATCTTACATGAAAATGTAATTTATAATTAGACGGTGAATTATTCCCATTTATTTTATTTTTATTTTAAAATCTTTATAATTTACATTAAAATGTAAATTATAATTCATCGCTCTATTTATTCCATTTCATCTTTCAATTATATTATGAAAAAAATACTCATTCTCTTTCTAAATGCATTCTCAATCTCAATTACACCTAAAATGTAATTTTATTTTACGATGACATTTCCATTCTATTCACATTATAAATAATGTACATTTCCTACGATGAAAAATTCTCTTTTAATATACATCAAAAATAATGTATTTTTATCCTACGGTATGTTTTTCTTTTTATAATGTTACCTTAACATACAATGCATTTTCTATTTTTATTAACATTGAAAATAATGTTAATTTTTCTATCTTTACATTACACATGAAAAGTGTATATTTTGATACATCGCAAATTCCTACTTTATATTTACAAAATAAAGAGTAAACCTTGTCATGCGGTGAATTCCTACCTTATTTTACAAATAAAAAGTAAATCTTATCATACAGTGAAAATGCCAACTTACTTTTACAAATAAAAGTGTACATCTTATCATGTGGTGAAAATACTCTAATATTAACATTATAAATAAATGTTAATGCCAATTTCTCTTACAATGTAAATTTCTCTTTTTATACATACATTAATAAAAGTGTGTTAATACATACGGTGCAATCTTCTTTTTAATCAATATCAAAAATAATGTTAAACAATCTTTTCTTTTTATATAACATTAAAATAATGTTAATAAATCATACGGTCCATTCTCTTTTAATATTTATTAGAATAATGTAAATCAATCTTTCCTTTTCACATACATTTATAAATAATGTACATTTTTCTTACGAGGTAAATTCTCTTTTGTTTAACATTATAAATAATGTTAAATTTACATACGGTTCAATTCCTTTTTATTAACATTAAAAATAATGTTAAATTTACATACAATGCATTTCCTATTTATTAACATTAAAAAAAATAACGTTAAATTTACATACAATGCATTTCCTATTTATTAACATTAAAAATAACGTTAAATTTACATACAATGCATTTCATATTTATTAACATTAAAAATAACGATAAATTTACATACAATGCATTTCCTATTTATTAACATTAAAAATAACGTTAAATTTACATACAATGCATTTCCTATTTATTAACATTAAAAATAACGCTAATTTAACATACGATACATTCTCTTTTTATTAACATGAAAAATAAATGCTAATTTAACATACGATACATTCTCTTTTTATTAACATGAAAAATAAATGCTAATTTAACATACGATACATTCTCTTTTTATTAACATGAAAAATAAATGCTAATTTAACATACGATACATTCTCTTTTTATTAACATGAAAAATAAATGCTAATTTAACATACGATACATTCTCTTTTTATTAACATGAAAAATAAATGCTAATTTAACATACGATACATTCTCTTTTTATTAACATGAAAAATAAATGCTAATTTAACATACGATACATTCTCTTTTTATTAACATTAAACAAAATGTCAATTTCTTATACCATGTAAATTTAATCTTTATATTAAAATGCAAATTCAATCTTCTTGTACAATGTAAATTTCCACTCTTCTTATTACATTAACAAGAATGATATTTTCTTACGATGAAAATTATCTTATTTTTAACATTAAAAAATAATGTTAATCAATCATACGGTGAATTCTTTTAAATAATGTTAAACAATCATGCGGTATCCTTCTTTTTAAATTAACATTAAAATATAAATGTCCATGAGTCATACGATGTAAATCTTCTAACATTAACATTAAACAAAAATGCCAATTATTCATACGATGAATATTTTCTAATTTAACATTAAACAAAAATGCCAATTATTCATACGATGTAAATCTTCATTTTGAAATTGATAAGTTAAATCAATCCAATCCTAACACAAGGGATAACATACAAATGGTGACCATTATATTCTCTTTTACTTTACACAGAAAATTGAATCAATGTAATTTCAACCCAAAGCGATAACATGTGATAGTGATAACATGACAGAGTATAAGCATGAAAATCAGATGGATCTATACTAGCTACTCAATCAGAGAACAATCATCATCAAACAAGTCCAAACAAACAGATCTAAACCTTATTTTTAAATCACATCATATACTGAACAGTTTATTTAAATATAAATTTTAAATAAAGGATTCTCATCTTGTTTGGATAAAATTATAATAAATCCAAGAAATGTTCAGAATGTTCCAGTCAATCACAGCAGGTCCTAATCGTCGTCACGGTTCTAACGATTCTGAAATTTTCAGAATCGAAGTTCATATGCATTAGTTATCAATGTTTTAAACATAATGGTTTTTAACAACTGCTGCAGTCACGCTTAAAAGCGTCGCAATTTCTGAAATAAGAATTACCTTAGAATTTCAGTTTTGTTCAAATATTCAAATCCGGATTTCTCAGCCTGTAGTCGATCGTTTTGGTCGCCGTTTGTTGGACAAGGACCGGCTTGTAGAGGCCTACCATCGGCCGGAGATTGGTGGCGTTCGGCGGCTTCAGGCGGGGCCCACGGCGGTGCGTTCGGCGCGACTTCGGGGGCTGGGTGGCGGCGGCACGGGGCACGGTTCGGGTTGTGATTGGTACCTAATTGAAGATCTCAGAAAGAGCTTCGAAACGGTGTATGGTATGCTGGAAATCGTCGTGAGATGAGGGAGAATTTGGTGCTCAAAGATTTGAGCAGTTATGGGTTCTTGCGGCGTGAAAAAGGAACGAGGAAGAAGGAGTATACGAACCGTATATATACTAGTATTTTAGGGTTTTATTTTTTTATTTAATTAATTAATTAATTCTAGAAATTACTGTTTTCACATACAATCTCTAAACGGAGCTCAACGACTGTCGAACTTAATGTTTTGACGTCTTCTGAACGCGATGGCGCTATCGCCAATGTCCAATTCTGAAGTTATAGTATGTTTTCTTTTATTTCCAATATAAATCTTTTATTTTTAATTCAAACGTAAATATAATTTTGTCGGGGCCACATACGAAGTCGGAAAAATCCGGAAAAATTATTTTTGGCTTTCTTATGACAATACGATCACAACAAAATTTGTTTCGTTCAATTCTGAGTCTTTTTGAAAAATGGCTATTTTCAAGGCGAATATATTTAATATTAAAAATACATTTTTAAACAAATATTTTCTGAAACTCGAAACATATAAGTGTTTACTGTTTTTCAATGCAGAAACATCATTTCGAACTCAATGGAAGTGGTTTCGAGTCGAAATTCCTTTATATGCAAAAAGTAGCATTTTTGACCTATGCAAATTGCCCAACGACCTTTCTAAAAATTGAATTGGCCATAACTTTTGATTTCCGCTATGAAATATCGATTTTTCAGATTCGTTGGAAAGATATTTTTAAATAGATTCTAATATTTTTGGTTTCACTAAAATCCGTTAAATTTTGCATCCTATACGGTCAGTCAAAGTTCAAGTTTGACTTTTCAAACTACCGCGCTATTTCTAACTCTTTTTATAATTAAAATTAATTTATTCATTCTAACTTCGATTTGAATCAAATTTGTGATCATTATTATTTAAAATAGATTATTCTAAATATCAAAACTCATTTAAAATCACTTAAAATAAATTTTAAATTGGCCCCAAAATTCAGGGTCGTTACATATTGGGTCTCTATCACAGACTATGCTGATGGGAATTCCATGCAGCTTAACGATTTATTTGAAATATATCTGTGCTAGACTTTGAGCTGTTCTATTGGATCTGACAGGTATAAAATGGGCAGTCTTCGTGAAGCGATCTACGATTACCCAAATGTTGTCATTACCTTTCCTGGTTCGCGGCAAGCCATCTATGAAATCCATGGAAATCTGTTCCCATTTCCAACCTGGGACTTCCAACGGTTGCAACAGTCCAGCTAGCTTCTGTTGGTCGCTCTTGACCAATTGACAAGTAGGGCATCTGCTAACATACAAAGAAATATCCCTCTTCATTGCCTTCCACCAGAAAGTGCGTTTGATATCGTTGTACATTTTACTCACCCCAGGATGAATGCAAAATTTGGATTTATGGCATTCATCTAGCACCTCTCTCTTGAGCTCAGGAATGTCGGGAACACATATTCTTCTATTCAACCTCAGAACTCCCTCACTATCCACTTGGAAACTGGAGCCTTCGCCCCTTTGAATCCTTCTTATCATCTCTTTCACAAAATTGTCACTTTTCTGAAGAACAGATATTTTATCAATCAATCCTGGCGTAATGATAAGATTGGCAACGATTGCAGTTTTCCTACTAAGAGCATCTACTACAACGTTAGCCTTTCCCGGCGTATACAGGATATCAAGATCATACGCAGCAAGAAATTCTAGCCAACGCTGCTGTCTCAAATTCAGATCTTTCTGCATGTATAAATACTTCAATGATTGATGATCTGTGTACAACACAAATTTCTCGCCCAATAAATAATGCCTCCAGATTTTCAATGCAAAAACGATAGCTAGCAACTCAAGATCATGAGTTACATAATTCTTCTCATGCGGTTTCAGTTGGAGGCTTGCATAAGCGACTACTTGGCCTCTTTGCATTAACACTGCACCAAGACCTCTAATAGAAGCATCTGTCCAAACCGTTAAATCCTGATTTCCATCAATGATGGTTAACACTGGAGCAGTCGTCAGTTTCGATTTCAATTCCTGGAAAGCTTCTTCACAGTCGGAAGTCCACTTAAACTTCTCATGCTTCTTCGTGAGCTTCGTTAACGGACCGGATATCTTCGAAAAATCCTTAACGAACTTTCGATAATAACTAGCCAACCCCATAAAACTTCTAACTTCTGTGGGAGTAGTGGGTTGTTTCCATTCTTGAATCGCTGTTATTTTGCTTGGGTCTACAGAAATCCCTTTCTCTGACATGACATGGCCAAGAATCTTCACTTCTTCTTGCCAGAAGACACATTTAGAGAATTTGGCTTTGAAGACGTTCTTTCTTAAAATCTCCAATACTTGTTCTAAGTGCTTTTCATGCTCGGGTTTTGATTTGGAGTAGATTAAAATATCATCGATGAATACGAGGACAAATTTATTCAGAACTCCCCTGAAAACTCTATTCATTAGATCGACAAAGTATGCTGGAGCGTTGCACAGGCCGAACGGCATTACTAACCATTCATAAAATATGTCTGGACCTCTGAAAGCTGTCAAAGGAACATACTCTTCTCCTACTCTCAATTGATGAAAACCTGTAGCTAGGTCCATTCGGGAAAATACTCTCGCCCCATTCAATTGGTCTAGCAAATCATCGATGCGGGGTAATGGATACTTATTTTTGAGCGTCTGTTTGTTGAGGTCTCGGTAATCAACACATAATCGAAGAGTACCGTCTGAATTCGGGACAAACACAACAGCTTCACCCCAATTAGAAAAGCTAGGTCTGATTAGACCCTTCCACAACAGTTGACGAGTTTGATCGCCTAATTCTTCTTTTTCCTTTGGAGTCATTCTGCGAATTGGATGTACCACTGGTCTGGCATTGGGAATAAGATCGATTCGGAATTCTATTTCTCTTTGCGGAGGTAAGTTTTCAACTTCTTCAAACACATCCGCATAGTTTCTAACAATCGGAATCTTTTCCAAGGAAGTGGGGATAATTTCTATGCCGACCAAAATTCTTTTCTATCTGGATTCGAACCATGACAGGGTACCATAATATATCCAAGCTTCGTTCGAATTTTAACGATTCTTTCTGCACAATTCACTTCGGCTTCGTATTTCGTTAACCAATCCAGCCCGAGAACGATATCGAATTCGAGGAAATCCATGATGATTAAATTGAAAGAAAATTTGTAGGAAGAATAAGAGATTGGCACTCTACAATATGAACTGAGAATAAGAGATCCTCCTATCGGATTATGTACATCAATCGAATCTTTAAGCTTTCTCTGTTTTAACTTTAATTTGTGCATTGTGTTACTAGCAATAAAACTACGCGACGCACTCGTGTCAAACAATACAGAGACAGGAATATTTTTAATTGTAAGGGTACCTCCCAAAACATCGGGTTTACCTGCTCCATCGGAAGCAGCCGGCGGGCTCGACCCGTCATACACGTGAGCTACTGTTGCCTTCTTCAGCAAAGGACAGTCTTTAACCAGATGATCTGTCTTGCAGCAATTAAAGCAGGAGCGAGGGTTCTGAGAACCCTGGCTTGAACCTTGTGAATTTGTCTTCTGCCTCTTTGGGGCTGTGCACACATTAGAGAAGTGCCCTATTTTGCCACAGTTATAGCAGCTTCCTCTTGGCGGCTTGCCAGTCTGAGGTATCGAGGATGCTGCTTGGCTTGACTCAGCTTGATTCACGGCAGGCTTGCGTTTGTTCCCGGCTTGGCTTTTAGCGCGATCCTGCTCCAGATGCCTTTGGTCATGGTCTTCGTAGTTGCATGTCATTTCCTCCAATTCATTAAATTCTAGCTTGACATGGGCCATGGCTCTATCATGATACTGTCGCTTTAACCCGAGGATAAACCTCTTATTTTTGGACTTTGCAGTGGCGACGAGCTCCGGAGCATAGGGCGACAACAGTGTAAATTTATTTAGATAATCCTGCACTGAAATATCCCCATGTTGGAGGTTGGCGAAGTCATCGTGCATTCGTTCCAGTGCTTGTTCTGGGACATATTTCTCCTTGAAGACTTCTTTGAATCCATCCCATGTTCTTCCAGCTTCTCTATTCCCAGCGGTGAGAGATTCCCACCATAGTTCAGCTTGTTCCTGCATAAGCCAGGCGCCTATAATTGCTTTATCTTAGTCTCCAAGCCTTAGGCCTTCTAGAATTTTCTCGCATGTTTTGAGCCATGCAAGGGCCTCTATTACTGTGCCAGTTCCCGAGAAGGTCTTGCCTCCTAGGTTTTTGTATCTCTTAGCTACACGGTTTAGCTCGAAGTATTGAGCGGCCGGGGGTTGTATCAAAGGTCCTTCTTCAACTGGGGCTTCTCCCCGTCCTCTGCCACGGCCGGCACAGCCTCCTCTAGCGGCGGCTGCTCTGGTAGCCATTTTTAAAATTCTGTATAAGAAAGAAAAGAGTCAGCTAACAGAAATGATAGTTTATTGCATGATTAAGCAGAAAATTTAAGGAAAGATAACGATGGACTGATCAAATTGTTTTTGCTATTCTGCTGGGCTCATTCTAGGACTTTACTAGTCCTATCTCTAATGAGCGAATCGCCTTAGGATACTACTGATTCTATTTTGATGAAGTGTTTAATGTGTTAGACTCCAGAACTAAGGTTAACCAAAGCTCTGATACCAGCTGTGATGATCCCAAAACCCCGTGACACGTGTTAAGGATAATCTTTGGAATATAACACATTAATCATCATTAGCAGATCACAGATAATAGCATAAACAGAAAATAGAATAATTTACACACATATGACAGCGGAATCATATAGATATCACCACATCAGAGAGCACAGTGCAGGATACAACTTAGTGCATAATGATACATAATCAGTCACCATCGCCTGAGGCGGAATCATACATAAAGATTACACAAAATAAATATCAGTCTACATCACCAATGGCGGAATCATAATATAGATACAATAATGGCGGAGAAAATCAGAGTCAGCACGGTGTAGTCAAGCCTCGCCATGAGCCAAAAGTGCGCCAGAAACCTGTAACTAGGCTGCCCATGTGAAAATGAGGGCACCCGAGTTTGCAAGGTGAAACAAACTACGAGTCAGTCATGGGACTGGTATGAGAAATCTACTTAACTTATTAACAACAATAATAAGGCAAATCAAAGGACCACGCCACTTTCGCGGAACGGGTTTACTCCAATGAGTGCTAGTGCATGAAATAAAGTAAATGATTAAATCATCACAATGCTTTTTATAAAATGAAGCCATTATAAGACTCAGGTCCCATCACACAATGCAATGCAAGCCGGAGGATAGAGTTTTTACCTTATAATGGCCAAAAATGCTTCATACGAATTAAACAAAAGTGTTTGATATTATTACTAGTGCATATATGTTTCAAAAGCGATTTCAATCATAAATATCAATCATAGGCGGCATAAATGACCCATACCACTATGTCGCCGTACTAGTAATACAATCACGTCCGCATATTTCGTATTGGAAATTGGATTCCTTCATGAGTCGAGGCAAGGGGCAAGCTCCTCTCCGATTAGAGACACTCTAGCAAATGTCCCAGGACCCCACTATGATCCTTGGATCTTCAGGGCTGGTCCTCTCTTACTTTTGAGGATTAGTTATTCCTGAACACACGTTTCCCGGTCCTTACAGACCTATATTGAGGCGCCTCGCATTCCAACAACCACACAGGTGAAAAGTATATATAATGTCAGGGCTGGTAGGTCACCGACACCACCTTAGCTAGAAAGAAACGTCGTGCTCTCCCTGCAGTCACTCTCCCGTTTTTGACTCACGTTACAGACAAAGCTACGTCACACAGACCATGCTTTGATCATCAACCACAAGACTTTGCTTTGCAACAGAAGCCTTGATCATATGCCACTTAGACGTGCCACACAGGCAATCCACTCCATGCGACTGATTTCTATCAATACATAACCTCTGAGCTCGTACGTCTCAGAGAAGGGCGTTAAGCAAGAGAATAAATTCTCCGCCGCCAAACAGATATATATTTAACAGAGATCAATCAGCACAGAACAAAATCCAATGTCAGACACACAGTCCATTTACAAGTCCGTTCTGGGTCTGAACGAAACCGGAGGCACCAATTCCTCGCATATCCGTACAATCAACAATATGTTTGGACGGCTACTACTTCAGCTCCTTCATGGTAGCTACTCCAATCACGAGCATCAGTAGCGCCCATCCATCCAATGTGAAGATCGTCGGTCTTCAACCGTCTTCGACTTCTCAACGCCGATCGATTATTTGAAATGAGATGAACTAGGCCTTTTCAAATAACCCACGTATATTTAGATTTTCAAATCAATTAATCACATGGTTGGACTATTCAACATTCACATTTTAGTTGTTTAGTTATAATTTTCATGTTAGATACATTCAACCATCACATATCAAGCAAACACAACGAAATTGGTTTATTTCCAGTCTATATCGTCTATAGTATTTTATAACGATATATCACCATTTTTATTTAATTTAAAACGGCCATATTTAATTAAACGGCGTTTCAGGTCGTGCCGATGCACTGGCGCTGTTTTTCACTAAATTTGTTTTACACATATCTGAAAATCTAACCGTTGGATCTTCAAAAATTTTATATCATTAGGAAGGTCATTTCAAAACGAATCCAACGGTTTCAGTTTTGGGAAAATCCGACGGTCGGATCTTCCACACTAGTCATTTGAAGTTACGATTTCAATTTACGAACTGCAGCGTCGTTATTCGATTTAAATTAATTATATTTATATATATATAAATATAATCGTTTCTGGCGCTGTTTTTCTTCAGATTTGAGTTAAACATTCCAGACAATCCAACCGTCGGATCTTCACCAGGTTGGTGCCGTTGGAAAGATATTTCCAAGGCGAACCCAACGGTTGCGGTTTCGGGAAAATCCAATGGTCGGATTTCCCGCACTAGTCGTTTGAAATCACGGTTTCAAAACACGAACTGCACGACCACGTTTCGTTTTAATTTTATTTATATTTATATATTTATATAAATATAGTTCATTCAAAAATTCCTATATCGTTTTCACTTCAATTATTTCACTAACGCCTTTAAATTTTGGAAAATTTCGCCATAACCTCCTTTGTACGGGAGGGGCTGGGAAAATTCCCAAATAGCCACATGGGCCTCTCATGTCAAAAATAAAAAGAAAAAGCCAAGCGGCTAGCCAACAGGCTCATAAAATCATCACCCAAACAAAACAGTAAATGTGTACATATTTGTCGGGCACAAAATTTTATACCTCTTCTCTAGCCCCTTTGCTATAACCTGTTCAATAAATATGCTTGTACATATATACAGTTCTTATCACTTATCATTTTCCATTCAACTTCATGTTTGATTCAATTTGGTTTAAAAACACCATTCATTCTAATGTTGCATGCATAGGCTAAAATCATATCATTAGCTAATTAATGTATATTTCAACTCATGCATATTTATTTGAACAAGTGGCTATTTTTAACACTTCACATTTCAAAGATGATAATTTTGGCAAACTAAAATACATTTCAACACATGACTATTTATTTAGTTCCTATGCATGTTAAAAATAATATTTCTTCACAAATATTTATTTCAACGCTCGCATATCTTTAGCATATCACATATATGATAAAAATGATATTTTTATCATTTAAAATATTTATTCGACAAATGAATGTTTTCAACACTTCATAGTTTCAATAAAAATGTAATTTTTATTATTCGATCTTTTTATTCAACACATGAACTTTTCAAATACACACACTTCTCAACACATGAGCATTTCCACACATGGATATTTTATATATGTTGTTCATATAAGAAAGATGAAATTTTCGTTGTTGAAACTATTTATATATAAGGCGAATATTTTAAACACTTCATATATATTATACAAATGTGATTTTTATTGTTTAAACACTTCATTCACTCACAAATGAATTTAATTTTCACACAACACTTTTCAACACATGAACATTTCCACACATGGATATAGTTTCAACACATGAATTTAATTTCAACGCATGAAGATAATTTCAACATATGAAAATAATTCTAATACATGGATATTATTCAAAATTTCGGCAGCATAACGGCAGTGTAGTTAAAACCGGCACCGTCCCTAGTACGGCTCCTCGCTCTACCTTAAAACCTCGCGGTTTTTTACAATGGGGATTCATGCATCTAATTCGCACGCAGGCGACATGTTTTATTTTTATTTCCACAAATATTTCCAATTCATTTCAATCACCAATGGGTATTTTTCAACCACAACCAAACAATATCAACCACAAACAATTATTCAACCATTCGCATTTTTCATCCAATATTTCACACCAATTCACAACAATAAATATCGTCCATGGTTTGTGGACGAGGGGAGTATATATATATAATTGCTATTTTTCACTTGCATTTCAACACATATATCAATTATTCTATGCATGTATAATTCATACTTCGCTTATATAGCTTACACCACGCATGTACATGAGGTATACAACACGTGTGTAATTTATATTTCGCTTATATAATTTATACACGACAATTTCATTCAAATTCATTTAATTTAGATTTCTCACATTGGTTTTCAGAGTGCTAAAAATCGTAGATGACTCAGAAAAATCCGCGGCTTCTTCTATGTGGTAGAGAGCTTCCTTGCGGTCTCGATGTTTCCTGTTTCATCGAATTTCATCAACACACCAAAAAGATATGATTTTTCAAAATGCAGACATCAAAAAGGACTCACCTTTCTAAGTGGTTCGAAACTAGGGTTGCAGTTTTCGTGAAATCCGTGGCACGTGGGGACGATCGGGGGTTCTGACGTGGAAGAGGAAGGAGAGGCGGTCCTGTTGGTGGTGGTTTGGGGTGGCTTGGTTGTCGGTGGCGATCAGGGCAGCGCTGGGAAGTCGACGACTTCCTGGGCTCGATTCTGGCAGAGGCGGCGACGAGAGGTGGAGAGAGTTGGTCGGATTTGAAGAGGAGGAGGAGGCGGTTCGATTCTGGGTGGTGGCGGCGGCGATAGGGGGCTGAGGCGGCGGCGATCGGTCGTGGAAGTTTCGAACGGGTTTCGCCATTCGTTTCGAAGGAAGCGGTTTATTTTATTTTATTTTAATTTATGAAAGAAAAATTCTGATTGGTCGATATATATATTATTCAGAAAATTAGGGTTTTCCCATATGAACCCCAATTCAAACCCAACGACTGTCGCCCCTTGCCAAATACCCCCATCCCGGACACAATGTGATATGTTTCGTTGGCCAATTCGACTGTTACAGTCAGTTATTTTTCAAATTAAAGTATAAAACATTTAATTTTCAACTTTGAACGTACATTTCAA
Organism: Allium sativum; assembly: GCA_030737875.1. Taxonomy (NCBI): domain Eukaryota; kingdom Viridiplantae; phylum Streptophyta; class Magnoliopsida; order Asparagales; family Amaryllidaceae; genus Allium; species Allium sativum. The sequence goes on from CM060918.1 coordinate 593,796,252, forward strand.
TTTGCCAGGGCCACAAAATGATTTGAAAAATTCCAGAAAAATAAATCTAGCTATGTTTTGACGCTACGGTCCCAACAAAACTAGTTTCGTCGAATTCTGAGATCGCTTGAAAAATGGCCATTTTCTGGTCGATCCAATTTAACAGAAATTGACCAAACGCATTTTCTTTTGCTACGCTCACATACTAGCTTCAAAAATTATGAAATTTGAAACCTAGAAATAATTTGACATCCCGGACCCAACAAAAGTGGTTTCGTCGAATTCTGAGGTTGTTTGCAAAATATCAATTTTCCAGGGCTATATATACTATATAGCGACCTTTCTGAAAATTCATTCGGCCATAACTTTTGATTCCCGTTATGAAACTTTGATTTTTCAGATTCGTTAGAAAGGTATTGATAAACAGATTTAAATATTTTTGGTTTCACTAAAATCCGTTATATTTTCCACCCTGCACAGTCAGTCAAAGTTTGAATTCAAATTTTCAAACTGACTCACTATTTCTAATTCACTATTTTATTGAAATATTCTATTTCAATTGTTCAAATTCCTTTGAAATCACCAATTTAAATTTTTTAAATTGGCTCGTATTTTCCGGGTTGTTACAGAAGACCTCCGGTCTTCGACCACCGTCTTCATACTCGACACATCATCGAATTAGTTATTCAGAATGGGATAATCCCGGTCTTTCTGAATAACTCGCGTATATAATAAACAAGTGTTACACAAACACAACATACGCCTCATTCCAATTCAGAATATTCTTTTATCCAAATATTCTTATCCTTAGGGAAAAAGTTCCCATTAATTTTATCAAAGATAAATTCTTTAAATTTACTCTTTAATCATCCTTTGAATATCAATTCAAATTAGTCGGGATTAGCGAACCACACCGAAGTAATCATTTATTTTATTTCCCAATCCCAACCTATTCATCACATGAAGTAAAACTTGTAATACTTCATATCTAACACCAGGCATTATTGGTAAATTCAACTACCATTTCACGTTCAAATCTAAGTAAAGATTTAACTATCGCCTGGAGAAAAACTGGTGATACTCCATTCTCGATCATCTCAATCTAATTAAAGATTCACTAAAACTCGACTTGGATTTAATCTTCCCAAAAATCATATTAATGATTGTTTAACTTGGGAAACCATATCCTGTCCTTAACTGGGTTAAAGAACCAATGTCATTAAAAATACGGTTCACTATAAACCCAAAATAATACTCTATTCCAATTCCAGTTAAATATTATTTAATTGGTATACTTCATTAAATCTAAATAAAAAGATTTGATTTTTTTCTCAACTGGGTTCAAGAGCAGTGTTAATGAAGACACCATTAACGACAAACCCAAATCACATTTGATATTAAATACAAGGCTCTGAATAGAAAATATATCGGTTTATATTCAATATCAAATTCTATGACCAACAAATATTGTATTGGAAATAACGATATTAATATATCTTTCAAATTTCCATAACAATATCTGTATAATCACGAAATCCAACATCGAAATATTCCAAAGACAATTTCGATTCAAATCCATTCCAATTCAATTATTGGAAATTCTGGTTACTTTTAAAACCCTTTCAAATCCAATTTATTTATTTAAAAATAAATAAATTATTATTCTAGTTCAAAACTAGTTCATTTCGATAAAGATTGTAACACCCCACATATGTTAGTGTCACTCACAAAGGGAATGCACTAAGTTCTGTGGAGCATTTAGGGTAAAAGATGCAGATAAATTACAAGACAGACAGAAATTAAACAGGGGAAAATAGAACTTTACTTTATTGATAAGATAGTTTGTACAACAATAGTTTTCCAATATCAGAGTATCATCTGTCTTACAAAATAAAGAAGCATAAAAATACATTTATATTCCCCAATGTAGCATAAGCCAGCCATAGCAGCGAAAAGGAGCGTCCAAAGCACTTTGTCCAAGAATCTTCAAGCTTGGGAAAGAGTGACAGTCCAACTTAACCTGAGCTTTACTATTCCCTCCTATACTACCTTGGGGGGGGGGGGAACGAAAGAAAAGAAGACAAAAGAAAAACAGAGTCAGACATAAAGCCTGAGTAAGTTCAGTTACTTCTAGCATGTGAACATGGAAAACGTAACGACAAGAATTAACTGAATACAAGATAACACCATGATGATAGGGTCACTAAGATTAGACAAGATTAACAAAAGATATGCTAAGATAAGATAAACTGGATATGCTCTAATACTTTCGCCGCTTCGCTATTTCCTTGTTATACTGGTTTCTATATCTCTGCGCCACCTAACTAGTGTCCCAACTAGTAACGATAACGTGACCCAATCCCTGTAGTTTCCATTGCCTTCAGGCATACATTTATTATTTATTACCTAGATCTAATCTAGGGTTTTCTATCAAGTGCTTTCTAGATTCAACTAGAGTTTACTCTATCTGCTGAACGCTTCTCGGATTCAGGGTTTATGCCACCTAATCCAACTAGGGATTATGCTACCTGTCGAACGATGCCCCCTAGTCTAGGACACACTACCTGGAGTGGTATATGTTCCTATACTTCCCCACGCATGTATCGCGAATCATTATCGCTTGTCTAGATGAACATGTCCTGTAATGTGCGGCCCGAGTCCTGTGGCAGGGCAAATCAAGAAACACAGAACTCGGTCGGGAGCTTTCAGATATCTGCCGATGCAGATGCTAAGGCCTGTTATTATTCTAGTGGCTATGGTCCCACTCGACCCCTCCCTCAACTAATGAAAGGCACACCTTGAAAAATGAGAACTATACGCAGGCCCCCTATGCCCCCACTAACCTATGGCCATCCTCACCCATAACTAGATAGCAAGTATATGGTGTAACACCCCACACCCGCTAAGGTCACTCATAAAGGGAATGCCTTAGCTTCGGTGGAGTATTTAAGAGAATATAGAACTGAAAAAAATTACAACAAGACAGATATAAGTAATACTTGAAATTTAAAACATCATTTCATTGCAGCAGAAGGTAAACATGTTTGGTTACATCTCAAAAACCCACAAGAGTCAAGTACAAAATATCCATCTCGTTAAAACATAAGTACATAATCCCGCTACATACTAATAGCCATAATAGAAAATATAACCGAGCTTTTCTTCAAGAGTCCAAGCTCCAAAAGATAGATAACGCAATCTGATCAAAGCCCACTAGTGCTAGGCCCACTCTGAGAACCTGAGGGTTGGGGAAAAAGATAAAAACAACGGGGTTAGACATAAGTCTGAGTGAGCCCTATAACCTTAACAATACAATCATTAAAGTAATTAGGGTATGATATAAACCTGGTACGGTACGACTGGGGATAAAAGACTACACTAAGTAGCCAACTAGACTTAGGATAGACTAAGATAACGGTAAAGACGCGCCTATCCACCCAAGGATAAATACTACATTGCACCACACCAGATCTACCCACCCAAGGATAATTCCTACACTGCACCACACCAGTTCCACCCACCCAAGGGTAATTCCTACTTAAAGGTTGATCCCCACTAAGTGTACTTAGTAATTTTTGATAGTAGTTTCGTGTACCCCTAGCTGACTACATAGGTGCCGTCTGCCCCTATCTCCACAAGGTGTACCCACAACTTAGTAATTTTATTAGTAGTCTCGTGTACCCCTAGCTGTCTACATAGGTGCCGTCTGCCCCTATCTCCACTAGGTGTACCCACTACTCCCCAAGCGATCGGCTCCCTAACGTAGATACCCGTGCTGGCCCCACAGTGGGGTGTATCACTCCCCAAAGTGGCAACCCGATAATCAATGGTGCACGACTTATACCTACACGATGCAACAACGTCTTACCTACCAGCCCGGGTCCACACACGCATATGAAACCCGTTGGACTTGCGTTGCCACCGCTACCCCGTTTTGGCCTCTTATAATCAAGCCCAGTAAGCGTGTCCCGTCCTCGACATGGGTCGAGCCCAATAAGATACATATGGGTTACTGGTTGAAATGGGCCCCCACAAGCTACTACTTAAGCTTGTCATTTTATCTAGTGCATCCCACTTAACCCCTTTTTATAATCATGCCCACTTACATGTTAAGGTTTGGTTAAGTCATCTAATCATATTTCAATTGCCACTCAAGGCCCCTACAAGCTACTACTTAAGCTTGTCATTTAATCTTATTTCAATTGCCACTCAAGGCCCCCACAAGCTACTACTTAAGCTTGTCATTTAATCTAGTGCATCCCACTTAACCCCTTTTCATAATCATGCCCACTTACATGTTAAGGTTTGGTTAAGTCATCTAATCATATTTCAATTGCCACCCAAGGCACCCACTAGATTTCTACATGCCACCCAAGGCACCCACTTAACCCTTTAATCATGTTTAATTACATGTCCCACTTTGGTTAAGTATTCTAATCTTATCTTCTATTGCCACCTAAGGCAACCACTAGATTTTCCCATGCCACCCAAGGCACTTACTTAACCCTTTAATCATGTTTAATTACATGTTCCACTTCGGTTAAGTATTCTAATCTTATCTTCTATTGCCACCCGAGGCAACCACTAGATTTTCCCATGCCACCCAAGGCACTTACTTAACCCTTTAATCATGTTTAATTACATGTTCCACTTCGGTTAAGTATTCTAATCGTATTTTCTATTACCACCCAAGGCAACTACTAGATTTTTCCACATGCCACCCAAGGCACCCACTTAACCCCTCATGTCCTCTACATGCCAATATGGTTAAGTGTTTCTTAATTGATTAAGAACATAACCGTTGTAGAGACCTCTCACATTAGACTATCTCTTATGGCAGCTAGATTTGCCGGTCGGGTCCGGGCAGCCTTACGCCATAACCGAGTCTAACCTCGTGTCTTTACACTTGTCACGTATATAGTTTGTGCCTAAGACCTCTCACATTGGGCCTAACATTTGTAGCTGCTGGATTTTCCGGTCGGTTCCGGGCAGTCTTATGCTACAAAAGGGTCCAACCTCGTGTCTTAGTCGATTAATCACACCTAATTAATCACCCCCATATTTCGAATTAATTTTCCCTAATTAATTCCAATTTTTAACGATGTACATAATTGACTCAATTATTTCCATCCACTTTATGGTATGCATAATCATACCAATTTCACAGCATTTTATTAACATGTATATTAACCCCATCGTTCCCCACGTAAATCGCTAACATGACATAAAAGGGAAGATTCATCACAAATACAATGGGTTCAACTTGCATAACATTAACATGGGTTTTAAAGGTGTCAACATGCATATAGCATCAACCCAACTAGCATAAATAATCATCCCAAACTTGCATGAATCACATATGTCATAAGGAGGTTAACTTGCATAGGTTATTTATGTCATACAAAAAGGGGTAAACTTGCATATATATGTATGACATACAAAGGTGTAAACTTGCACATGTTACTTGCATATAATCAAACACCAAACTTGCATATCATGTCATGTATGAACTTGCATATAATCATACACCAAACTTGCATAATATATCATATATGAACTTGCATATAATCATACACCAAACTTGCATATCATATCATATATGAACTTGCATATAATCATACACCAAACTTGCATATCATGTCATGTATGAACTTGCATATAATCATACACCAAACTTGCATAATATATCATATATGAACTTGCATATAATCATACACTAAACTTGCATAATCATGGTGTCATAATGGATCAATGTTTCTCATACGACTTGCATATCTTGCATAACATCATAAACACCTAGCATATGACTTGCATATCTTGCATAACATCATAAACACCTCGCATATGACTTGCATAACTTGCATAACTTCATGAACATGTAGCATATGGCTTGCATAACTTGCATAACATCTCAAACTCATAGCATATAACTTGCATAACATGCATAACATCTCAAACACATAGCATATAACTTGCATAACATGCATAACATCATTAACACATAGCATATAACTTGCATAACATGCATAACATCATTAACACATAGCATATGACAACATAATCTTGCATTGATCCACATTCATAGCCATAACCTCATTATATCCTATCATAATCAATTCAACAATTGGTCATTAAGGCTATAGAAATTCACAACTTGTTGCTTAGCACTCCTAAGAAGAAGATTAAGTTGCTAGAGTTGATTAGAGATTGATTTGAGAAGCCATCTTCCTCTTTAGATTGATGGAGGCTCCTTCAAGTTGCATTTTGACGGCATAACGGTGTTGTAACTATTTTTAGTATGAATTAGGGTAGTCTTAGGGTGTATTTATAGATTAGTTAGGTGTTTTAGGCCCTTAGATTAACCCTAAATTAGATTAGAGCCGTCAGATCACGTCACAAGCCACCAGACTCAGCCCAAAAGCCAAACTGATGCACCCAGGTCACCTGGGCTCGACCAGGGAGGTCGACTCCCAGGTCGACCCTAGGGTCGACTCCCCAGTCGACCTGGGGGGGAGGTCGACTCCCCAGTCGACCCCCAGGTCGACCCCCTGGGTCTGGCGGGATTTTTCCCGCCACTTCTGAAAATCTATTTTTAAATTTCTGAAAACTTCTTTGGGCCTTATCGGGGTCATACGGACTCCGATTTTCGAAAACTCGGACTCTATTTCGCGTATTTTTCCGAGACGAACGCAATGGCATAGCCTGTTTCCCCTGATTCAGATTTTTAAATTTAATTCTGCCCTGTTGTAACAACCCGGAAAATCTGGGCCAGTTTAAAATTTTTATTTTGGCAATTTTAGCGAATTTAGATTATTTAAAATGAATTATTTTAAATAAAAACGACGAGAAATTTATTTTGAATATAAATCGATCGCATATATTATATACGTCGTCGTTAGAATATAAATAATTATATATAATTATAAATAGAATTGAAAATGGCGCGGTAGTTCGATAATTCGATTTCAAACTTCAATTGAATGTACCGGGTGCAAAACAATCCGGATTTTAGTGAAACAAAAAATAATGGAATCTAATAGTGAATATCTTTCCAACGAATCCGAAAAATCAAGATTTCATATCGGGAAGCAAAAGATATGTCCAGTTGAAAATTCTGAATAGTCGCTATGGAATTCAGGCCCTTAAAAATGGACATTTTGCAAACGACCTCGGATTTCGACGAAACCAGTTTTGTTGGGTCCGCAGTGTCAAGTTATTGCTAGGTTTCAAATTTCGTAATTTTTCGAATCAATATGTGAGCGTGGCAAAGGAAAACGCGTTTGACCAGTTTCAGTTGATTTTAATCGACTGGAAATTGGCCATTTTTCTAACGGTCTCAGAATTCGACGAAACTAGTTTTGTTAGGACCGTATCGTCAATACGAAGCTAGAAAATATTTTTCCGGAATTTTTCTAGTTCGCATGTGACCCCGGTAATTTGAAATGTACGTTTAAAATTCAATATAGTGATTTAAATGAAAATTCAAAAGGAAACCGATTGTAACGATCAAACCAGCTTGCGATACATATCCCATTGTGTTCGGAATGGGGGTTAAACGCTATGGACGACAGGCGGTGGGCCTCGTTTAGGGGTCGTACGTAAAAGGTCAACTCTTTGCTAAATATAATAATTAAATAATAAATAAAAAAAAAAAAAAAAGAAAAGAAACTCTTCCCTTCCCTCCTTATCTCCCGCTTGGCCCCCCCTTTTTTTTTATTTCTATTCAGACAAGAGAAAAGAAAAAAAAAAAAAAACAACAAAACCTAAATCGCCAGCCCCCCCCCGCGCACGAACTCCGACGAAGCCCCCCTGGAGCGCCGCCGCCCCCCTCAAGACCGCACCACCGATCGAAGACCCAAGCCGCCTCCATCGCTCGAAGCATCGCCTCCCAGTTCGACGCTGAAGCCGCCGCCCTCGAGAAGCCTTGCCGCCGCCGATCTGCGAGAAACCCCCCCCCCCTCGGTACGTTTTCTTTCATTTTATTTTTTTAGTTTATTTTTGTTTTAAATTTTGATTTTAAAACATTTAAG